>OX352280.1:10268295-11485091 GCA_947086405.1 Esperia sulphurella | reverse complement strand
TGTCCGGTCACCACCTGTGTCAATCTGAAGCCGAGCCCACCGTACCCTCTGTCGAGCCACCTGTCCATCGACGGGAGGACTGCCCCTATGGTTCGAGTCCCATAGGGGGAGTCCTCCAGTTCCTCCTTCCACCTGTCGCGCATTCGACGCTCTGCCGTTCGGCGAGCCCCCGCAACCTCCTCGGGGCCAGGGCGGTCCCGACGCGCCCTGGCCTCAGCCCTCACTCTGTGCGTCTCCGCCTGCACCTGGGCATCCAGCTCCCAGGGAGGGGTGCAGGCGAGGACGCACGCCGCCGCATGGGACACAGTCCTGTAGGCCCTCGCGATTCGGCAGGCCACTACCCTCTGTGGCCTGCGCAGGAGGGCCTTGTTTTTGGCCGACAATTTGTCGGCCCATATGGGGGCCCCATACAGCGCCATGCTGCGTACCACGCCCGCATACAGGCGCCTGCATGAGGCCCTCGGTCCTCCCAGGTTGGGGAGTAGTCGGCCCAGGGCCGACGCCGCCCCCACGACTCGGGGAGCCATTCGCTTAAAATGCTCCCCGAAGTCCCACCTCCGGTCCAGAACAAGGCCAAGATATTTTATCGTGGCCTTGATCCGGACCTCTTCACCTCCTATGCGGAGCGTGTCCCCCTCCACCGGCCGCCACCCCCGGCCACCGAACACGATGGCCTCGGTTTTTGCGAGGGACACGCTCAGCCCCAGCATCCCAATTCGGCCGACCACGAGCTCGGCCGCGACCTCCGCCCTTCGCTTCGCCTCGCCATACTCCCTTCCCCGCACCGCCACCATGGTGTCATCTGCGTAGCAGATGGTGGCCATGCGGGGAAGCTGCACCCCTCGTATGGCCCAATCGTACCCGATGTTCCACAGGAGTGGTCCGAGGACGGACCCCTGTGGAACACCGCAGGTCATGTTTTGGGCCATTATTTGTCCCTCTCTTTCATAGAGCACTACCCTGTCTGAGAGGTAGTGCTCTATGATCCTCCTGAGATAGGGAGGCACCTGATGATAGAGTAGTGCCTCCCTAATCACCGCGTAGGGGAGGGTGCCGAACGCGTTGGCGATGTCAAGAGACACCGCCACCACACCCTCCCCCCTGCCCGCTGCGTCTTCGCTGAGGTCCCTGAGGGACCTCAGCGCGTCCACTGTGGACCGTCCCTCACGGAACCCGAACTGCCGATCACACAGATTCGGGCCCGTGGTCGCCAGATGTTCGGCGATGCGGCCAGACAGTATCCGCTCCAACATCTTCCCCACCTCGTCCAAGAGGACGATGGGGCGATAGCCGGAGGGACTGTCTGGCGGACGGTCCTCCTTGCGCAGCAGGCACAACTTCCCCTCCTTCCAGCATCTCGGGAACCGCCCCTCCTTCAGACAATCGTCGAAAAGGTCCTTGAGGCGGCTCCCGAGATGCTGCAGGGCTGCCGGGAGAATTCTTCCCGGCACCCCGTCCGGCCCTGGCGCCTTTTTACAGGCCCGCAAACGATCTATGGCCCACTTGAACTCGTCGTCCGTGATCGGCGGGACGACGAGCTCAAGCGGGACCGGCTCCACCGAGGGGATCGTCATACTCGGTGGAGCAAACTCCGGCACCGAGGGGAAGAGGCCTTCCACTACCCTGGCGAGGAGTTCGGGCTCTAGCGAGTCCAATGGGGGGGCATGCTGCATCCGATTCCGGACCAGCTTGTACGGCCGCCCCCATGGATCCCTGTCTAGTATGGCCAGGAACTCCTCGCGCGCCTCTTCCTTCCTCTTCGCTATCTCCCTTTGGAGGGCCCTCTTGGCTTCCCTGAGAGCCTCGTACAGGAGGCTCTCCTCTTCCGGGGTGTGCCGGCGTCGCCTACAGCGGGTGTAGGCCCGGCGAGCCCTATTACTGGTGGCACGGAGAGCCGCAATCTCTTCCGTCCACCAGTACACCTGTCTCCTCGCCGGCACCCGCCTCGCCCGTGGCATGGCGGCGTCACAAACCTCCTGCAACGCCGCCCGGAAACCCTCCGCCCGCTCCTCCACTCGGCCGTCCCCCAGCCGGGGCATCCCCCACGCCTGGACCGCGGCCGCCTCCTCCACCATCTCCGGGTCCAGGCGCGAGACGGTCCACCTCGGAAGCCGCGAGGTGGCCCGCCTCCCCCTCCTCAGGCCTGGCGGTGCCGCGCCGCCGGCCGTGGTGTGGACCCTCATCCGAACGTACAAATGGTCGGAGAGGGTCTCCACGTCCTCTAGGACACGCCAATCAGCGATGCGTGCGGCGATTGCGGGGGTAGCAAACGAAACGTCTACTATTGACCCCCCCTGCCGCCGCACGCATGTGTTGGTCGTGCCCCGGTTCAGCACCGCCAGTCCTGATGCGACCGTCCATTCCCCAAGGGCTTCGCCCTTGGGGTTTGTGACGGCCGACCCCCACATCGCCGATTTAGCGTTGAGATCCCCCAGCACGATGACCTGTGCCGGGTTCGCTCTTCGCACCACCCCTCCGAGGTCCGCCAGAAACGCCTCGAATTCGCGCAGCGGCCGATTTGGGGAGAAGTACACACCCACCAGAACGGTGTCTCCCCACTTGGCCGCCGCGAGACCCGGCCGTCGTTCCACTGGAGAGATTGGGAGGACCTCCCCACTCCTCTGCACAACTACCGCCACCGACCCATCCGTCGCCCCGACCCAGTTGGATTGGGGAGGGACATAGTAGGGCTCCGCCACTACGGCAACGTCAATGGCCCACTCCGCTATGACCTGCATTAGCAGGTCCTGGGAGCGGGCCGAGTGGTTGACGTTGCCCTGAATGATGTCTAAATGCCGGTGTGCTGGCATTTAGACATCCATTCTTTGTCCCTCCGGGGCCGCTGGGGCGGCGGGTCTGGCGTCGGTGTCCCTTCCTCTAGTCCCCGGTGGGGCGCAGGACATTCCCCCCATGATGTGCCCGGTGGGCCGCTTGGCTGAATGGCACACGGAGCAGAAGGGCTTCTCCTCTTTGCACTCGCCCATCCTGTGGCCCGGCTTACTGCACCTAAAGCACAGTTCGCCTCGGTCCACAGGAGATGGGCAGAGCGCCCTCGTATGCCCCGTGCCCATGCAGCGGAAGCACCTCATGGGGGCCACCTCCATCGCTTTCACGGTAGCCGCCGACCACCCCACCAGTACGCGTCCCGCGCTGATGAGGGCGTTGGCCGCGGTGACCGGGCACTGTATTAGGACCGAACTGGTCCCGCTACGTAGTGCCCGAATCTTCCCCACCTTGACTAGGGTGGGCTGGCACCCCCCTTTTTCGGCCACCGCCTTGCCCACAGCCTCCTGCGTCGCCGTCTCATCGAGACCGGTTAGCTGGAGGCTGGCCATTTTTACGGGCCTATAGACGGTGGCCACGTCCCCCACCAACGCCCCAATCCTCCGGCATAATTCGTCGGCCACTCTGCCGCTATCGTCCCCCGGGACCTCAATGATTCGGGCCCCGGTGGCCGTTTTGCGGACCCGCACATGGTCCACCCCCACCTCGGACAGGTTGAATGACGTGGTCGCCTTCGTCATGACCGAGGCATATGACGCCTCGGCCTCCGGCTTTAGTGCGACCACGACCGCAGCGGTGCTGGGGGTGGCCAGTTTTCTTGGGGCCGGCACAGGCTTTTTGGCCGCTGGCTGGGGTTGCTGGGGCACTTTGGCCTTCGCACGCCCCCTCTTCACCACTTCCACCCAAGGTGACTGGGGGGGTGGTGGTACCTCCTTCTGCACTGGGGCAGGCTTTGAGGGCCTGGTAGTAGGTGCCGGCGCAGGCGCAGGCCTAGTGGCCTGCTGCTGTGCCCGTTTTACGGGGACCGTCTTGGTGGTTTGCGCCACCCGCGGCGTCGCCGCTTGGGGAGCTCTCGGCTGGGCAGCCTCCAGCTGGGCAGCAGCGGCCGCGTCCCTCTTACGGTCGTGCTGCAACGAGGGACGGAGGATTGGCTCGGCCGGGAGTCTCTTCGCGAACTCCCCCAGCCGGACGTTCAGCATTTCCCCCATCCCTCGGAAACGCTCTTGAATTACCTCCCCCAGCGCAGAGAAGAGGTCCTTCTTTAGCTCGCCCATCAACTCGGAGAGCTCCGTCGCCCCGCCTGAGGTTGTAGCAGGAGCACCTGGGCCTGCTGCATTCCTCTCGGAGAATGCGGTCCTGAGCGCTTTTGTCTCCCTCGTTAATATTTCCAGCTGCTCCCGCATTCTCCGGTTGTCAGCTTTGAGGATGCGGATCTCCTCGGACTCAGTGAGGTCCTCGAGGTGATCCGCAGCCTCCAGGATGTCTTTGCAGGCTCTATTCATCCTGCCCCAAACCTCCCCCTTTAGGTTGCCGCTCAGGGCAGCATCCTCCAAGATGGACCGGGCGCCGCAGCGTGCTCTCTGGAGCCACTGCTCGGCCGGGGCCCCGTACATGGTGATGGGGCTGCGGTCCCTCACGGCGCCCTTGCGCCTCCCCCTGCCACTGGATTCACCAGCTAAGGCGGAGGGTGGAAACTTCAACAGATATTCTGCCGCCACCCCCCTGTCCTTGTCAAATTCCGCATAATCTTGCGAAAGGTCGCGAAGCGACGCCTTTGCCGCAGAGTAACCCGCGCGCCGCAAGTTCCTGCCTCTACGGGCAGTATTAACCTTGCCCGGTTCTACGAGCCCAAGGTCCCCGTCGCCTGCCTCCTCCACCACGTGCCTCTTTGTGGGCCTGGCGGCCCCACCTTCCTCCATTTGTACTGCCGAATCCGGCCTCTCGTTGTCGCCGTCGTTCGACGACGAGTCCGAGACGTCGATTTCGGCGTATCCCTCCCAGTTCCGTTCCACACGGACCTCCGGAAGCTCACGCTCAGGCTCCCCCTCCTTTCTCCCCCCTCTTCCGGCCCTCGTGCGCATTTTCCTGGAGGAAACGCGCAGAGGCTCGATCACCACTGAACAGCCGACTACGTCGGTTTTCAGCGGCCCGGGCCCCCCTGGCCCCTCCCCCCTCGCCACTTCCGTACCCTTAACCATTTTTGTAACTTCCAGAAGGGAAGTTACCAAGAAAAAACACTGTCAAAAGCACAAAAGAGCAATAAAACGACAAAAAACAAAAGTTTGCAAAAAGTGGTCAAGTGTGACCCGGCCACTTTTTACAAACTTAAGGGGAAAAAATTCCCCCTCCTCCCCCCCTTGAGGTACGATGGCGTACTTGGTGTCCAAGGACAGACCAAGCAGCCGGCTCCCTCCCCCAAAAACAACAACCCTCCCCCCCTTCGATCTCAGGAGCTACTGCTCCCCGAACAACTTTACAAAGTTATTCGGGTAGTTTTCGCCCCTGATTCGATGAAATAGCAATGCACGTTTGCCCCTATAACTTTTGAACGGAGTGTTCAAAAGTTATGGAACAAACGGCAGCCGAAAGGACTCCACAAGGCCTCCAACACCACTAACCCCAAAACAAAGAAAAAGTGAAGCTACCCGCAAAAAGAATTTTTAATAAATTTCGGGCGAAGACGCTAAACTTCCGAGCGCTCGAAGCCAACTCACGCTTTTCCCCACAATAAATAGAACCAAAGGTCCTAAAAATATGGGGAAAGCGGCAGCCGACGGCAAACGCCGGGAAGAATTTTATCAACCCCCGACAGATATCAAAAATTTTTGTTATCTATTTTTAAAAGTGAAATTAAACTTCAAAAGTTTAAAATGACAATTAAAAATAGACACAAACAAATCGATAATAAAATCCCCAGTGGTGCTGGTGCCCTGGGAGCAGAATCCCAACAAGGGCGACGCGAGACAGAACCCGCAACTTCGAGAGCCAGAACTCTCCCTACCCCGATGGCTGCAGAAAGCCAGAAACCGCGAAGAGCGAGAAAGTGCACACGACCAACTTGGACGAGCGCACTGACCCGACTAACCTAACCTAACCTAACCTAACCTAACCTAACCTAACCTAACCTTTTTTTTTTTTTTTTGTTGTCGCGGGAAAATGCCTAACGCATACCCACCCTCCCCGGGGGGGGAGAGTGAGTTATGTCGGGCTTGCACCGACTAAAAACCCGCGGTGGCCATCTCCGGCGCACGGCGAAGGAGGGAACCCGGGCGGTCCACTAGGGTTGGCATCCGGGTGTCCCTCCTCCGTGCGCCCCGCCGCTCGCATTCGGCGGCCCACCTCGGGGGGAGACTATTGGCTCCCCCCCGCACCCTCACGGTGCCTGCAGCAGCAACGAGGCCACCCCGTTGCTGCCGCCCTCCCCGGGGACGCGTCAGATGGTAAGGGTGCACAGAGCCCCCGCTCTGTGCACCCGCGTCCCCGATGACCCCTTTTAGTCGCCTTGTACGACAGGCAGGGGATACCGTGGCTGCATTCCTCGCCCCAGCACACAGGGCACTCGGGCGCTTTCGGCTACCTCATGCCGTCCACGCCCGACTCTCCCGCGGCGGATTGGGCGGACCCGGGAGCTCACCCATTCCGCCGCCATCCACCCCTTCCAGGACCTCCCACCGCCAGCCATGAGGAGGAGACACAGCCGACAGTGAGAGATCCGCCCTCCACTGCCCGCCAGTCCTGCGACTGGACGGGCCCGCACCCCGGGACCTCCCGCCACTGCACCCTAAGCAGCGGGAGATCCATCTGTCTCTCCGCCTCCCCGAAGGGACTTGGAGAGACCCACCTCGGTGTCATTGGCTTCACCCACGGGCTGGATTGCCCGGGGCTACTGAGCCCCCCCGCCACGACAAGGCTGACACCAGGGGGGGAACCTAACCTTTTTTTTTTTTTTTTTTTTTTTTTTTTTTTGTTGTCGCGGGAAAATGCCTAACGCATACCCACCCTCCCCGGGGGGGGAGAGTGAGTTATGTCGGGCTTGCACCGACTAAAAACCCGCGGTGGCCATCTCCGGCGCACGGCGAAGGAGGGAACCCGGGCGGTCCACTAGGGTTGGCATCCGGGTGTCCCTCCTCCGTGCGCCCCGCCGCTCGCATTCGGCGGCCCACCTCGGGGGGAGACTATTGGCTCCCCCCCGCACCCTCACGGTGCCTGCAGCAGCAACGAGGCCACCCCGTTGCTGCCGCCCTCCCCGGGGACGCGTCAGATGGTAAGGGTGCACAGAGCCCCCGCTCTGTGCACCCGCGTCCCCGATGACCCCTTTTAGTCGCCTTGTACGACAGGCAGGGGATACCGTGGCTGCATTCCTCGCCCCAGCACACAGGGCACTCGGGCGCTTTCGGCTACCTCATGCCGTCCACGCCCGACTCTCCCGCGGCGGATTGGGCGGACCCGGGAGCTCACCCATTCCGCCGCCATCCACCCCTTCCAGGACCTCCCACCGCCAGCCATGAGGAGGAGACACAGCCGACAGTGAGAGATCCGCCCTCCACTGCCCGCCAGTCCTGCGACTGGACGGGCCCGCACCCCGGGACCTCCCGCCACTGCACCCTAAGCAGCGGGAGATCCATCTGTCTCTCCGCCTCCCCGAAGGGACTTGGAGAGACCCACCTCGGTGTCATTGGCTTCACCCACGGGCTGGATTGCCCGGGGCTACTGAGCCCCCCCGCCACGACAAGGCTGACACCAGGGGGGGGGGGGAACCTAACCTAACCTAACCTAACCTAACCTAACCTAACCTTTTTTTTTTTTTTTTTTTTTTTTTTTTTTTTTTTTTTTTTTTTTTTTTTTTTTTTTTTTTTTATCGTTGGGAAATGGTTTTCTCCATACCTACCCGCCTCGGGGGGGCGGGTAGGTTATGTCGGCCTTTCACCGACTAAAACCCAACGGTGGCCTTCTTCGACGCGCGAGTGAAGAGGGACCCCGGGAAGTCACCCTGGGCATGCGACCGCCGTCCCTCTTCACGTGCGCGTCCCGCCGCACGCACTCGGCGGCACCTCTCGGGGGGAGACAGAGTACCTCCCCCCTGCACCCTCGCGGTGCTTGCAGCAGCAACGAGGCCACCTCGTTGCTGCCGCCCTCCCCGGGGACGCGTCAGATGGTAAGGGTGCACAGAGCCCCCGCTCCGTGCACCCGCGTCCCCGATGACCCCTTTTAGTCGGCTTGTACGACAGGCAGGGGATACCGTGGCTGCATTCCTCGCCCCAGCCCACAGAGCCGTCGGACGCCTACGGCGGCAACGTACGAGCGTACGCCCGCCGCCTGCGCCCGACCCGTCTCCGGCGGATCGGATGAGCCGAGGAGTCTTCCTCCCTCATCCGCTCCGCCGCCTCCTTCTGCGACATCACGTCCTCGCAGAAGGAGATCATCGCCCTCCACGACCTGTCGCTGTCGACCATGGATTTGATCACAGCCGGCAGCGACAGGTCGGAACCCACCTCAGAGGTGAGGCTGGCGCGCGGTCCTGCCCAGGCTGGGCACTCCGCGAGAGTGTGCTGCGCCGTGTCTTCGGCGCAGCCACACCCATGGCACTCGGGAGTCGGCTCCCTTCCGGCAACCCGACACAGATACCTCCCGAAGCAACCATGCCCCGAGAGGACCTGCGTCAGCCGGAAGGAGAGCGTGCCATGGCCGCGGTCCAGCCATTGCAGCAGGACCGGGCGGACCCCCTCGATGGTACGGAGGCCCGCGGTCGGTCGCGCCAACCTCGCCCCCCACACCTCCACCATTTCGCGGCGGAACTCGTCCCGCCGCGCCTCCACCTCCTGCGGTGCCGGCCTACTGCCCTGGCCTCGCGCCTCCTCGCGCCAGTGGTATACTGACGCGAGGGTCCTCGCCTCCAGGTCCCAGGGCAGGGATCCGGCCAGCACGCATGCCGCCTCCACTCCCACCGTTCGATAGCCCCGTATCACCCTGACCGCCATTGCCCTCTGCACTCTTTGCAGCAGGGCGATGTTTCGGCTAGTCAGGGTGTCGGCCCACACTGGGGCGCCGTACAGGGCCATCGAACGGACCACTCCCAGGTACAGCCGCCTGCAGGAGGCCCTGGGCCCCCCCAAATTTGGGAGTATGCGCCCAAAGGCTGCGGCTGCACCTACGCATTTCTGCGCCAGCTGCTCGAAGTGTGCGCGGAAATTCCACCGGCTGTCGAGGATGAGGCCCAGGTATCTCATCGTCGACTTGACACCGATGGAAGTTCCGCCCACTATCAATTGTGATCCAGCGGGTGGGGCTTTCCGAGGTCCGTGAAAACATAGGGCCTCGGATTTGTGGAGGGCAACCTCCAACCCCAACCGCCGGATCCTCCCCACTACCTGTGCCACCCCAGCCGTGGCCAGGATGGCAGCGTCCCTGTATGTGCTGCCGCGGGCCGTCACGAGCGTGTCGTCGGCGTAACAAGTTACGTCGACGCCCCGCAGGTTTCGGCCGCGCAGCACCCAGTCATACCCGATGTTCCACAGGAGCGGCCCGAGAACCGAGCCCTGTGGAACACCGCACGTGACCCCCCGACTTTTCCACCCCGTCTGCGTCGGATAGGTGACGGCCCTCTCGGAGAGATAGGCCGCCACGACCCGACACAGATACCCGGGCACACCATGGTACCCCAGTGCCTCCTTTATCGTTTCCCAGGGGAGGGTATTAAAGGCGTTGGCGATGTCTAAAGACACCGCCAAGACGACCTCCCCCTGGGACACCGCTTCCTCCGCCAGGGCCCTCACCCGCGCAATCGCGCCGACGGTGGACCTGCCCTGACGGAAGCCGAACTGGTACGCACTGAGGTCCGGACCAACACTCTCAAGATGGTCGACGAGGCGGGCAGCTATTACTCGCTCGAACAGCTTGCCCACCTCGTCGAGCAACACGATCGGCCGATACGCCGACGGCGAGTCGGCCGGTCGCCCCTCCTTCTTTAGCAGCACCAGTTTCCCCGTCTTCCACCTGCGTGGAAACTGGCCCTGCTCAAGGCACGCCCCAAAGAGCGCCCTCATCCGTGGCTCGAGCGGACCGAGCATCAGCGCTAAGGCGCGTCCCGGCACACCGTCGGGCCCCGGGGCGACATTCTTGCCCCGGAGCCGCAACACCGCCGCCTTCAGCTGACCCTCGGTCAGCTCGGGTACGGACACTCCCGCGCCCTCCTCCTCCTCCTCCCGCCCGGCCGCCGCCATTGGCGGAGGAACGTGGCCGGCCCTGTTCGGAAACAGGGATCCGACCACCCGGTCCAGGACCTGCTGCTGGAGACTTTGCGTCAAGGGGGGAGCCCAGGGGCGAAGCTTCTGCCTCACCAGCCTGTACGGCTTCCCCCAAGGATCGCTGTTCAATGTCTCCAGCATTTCCTCCTCCGCCAATGCCTTGGCGTTCGCTATGGCCACCTTCAGGGTAGTGGAACACTCCCTGTAGGTGGCATAGAGCCGGGCCTCCTCCACCTCGTCCCTCCTCCTCCGCCTCCGGGACCGGGTGTACTGGCGCCTCGCCGCTACGCACGCTGCGCGTAGCTGCGCGAGCTCCTCACTCCACCAGTACACCTGGCGCCGGGCCTGGGGTGGGCCTGCTCGGGGCATGGCCGCGTCGCAGACGCGCGACATGGCCATCCCGAGCCACTCCACCTCCCGCTCCACCTCTACCGGGCCTTCCGGCACGGGTGTCCAGGCTTGGACCACGGCCGCCTCCGCTAGCACGTCCGGGTCCATCCGCCTGAGCACCCAGCGCGGGCCTCCCCCTCGCGGGGGTCGGCTTGGACCGCTCGGGGTACCTGGAGGAGAGGAAACGTTAAATCGGACATACAAGTGGTCCGACAACGTCTCCACCCCCTCCAGCACTTCCCAGCCCTGAATACGGCGCGCCAGGGCGGCATTGGCGAACGTGACGTCCACGATTGAGCCGCCCTGTTGCCGCACGCACGTATTTACCGACCCCCGGTTCAAAACAACCAGCCCGGTCTCCACCAGCCAGTCCTCGACCGACTCGCCGCGCGCGTCCGTTGCCGGGGATCCCCACGCCGTACACTTGGCGTTGAGGTCCCCAGCGACGAGCACTTTGCTGGGGCGCCTCTGGCCAATCAGAGCCCCGATTTCGATCAAGAGCTGATCGAAATCGGCTAGGCTCCGACTTGGCGAGAAGTACGCCCCAACCACCATCGTCTGTCCTAGGTGGGCCGCCACCCATCCCCGACCCCTCGACACCCTTTCGAGAGGGGGGGAACCTGCGGCCTCCTGCGAGACTATGGCCACCGAGCCTTCAAGGTCCTGCGCCCAGCTTGATCTGGGCGGGACATAATAAGGCTCGGCGATCACGGCCACCTGTATCGACCACTGCGCCATGCTCTGGATCAGCAGATCCTGAGCTCTGGCGCAGTGGTTGATATTCGCCTGGAGGAACTTGATGGCCATTAAATAGCGGTGTCCATCAAGTCCCCCCCGGCTCCGTCTTCGACACTTGTCGACGGGCAGATTGGTGGCGAGGGGACCCTGAGGCCATCGCCACCCTTCCTCCTTCCTCTATTTCTGGTGCGGGGAGCAGTGCAAGACTTGCTCCCCACACTATGCCCCGTGGGCTTTTTTGCCGCCGCACACAGGGTGCAGTGCGGGTCGGCAAAACAAGTTGCGGCTTTGTGGCCTGTCTGACCGCAGCGATAACACTGTTCGCTGCGGTCAACCGCGTCCGCGGGACACATCTGCTGGACGTGGCCCAGCCCCATGCAGCGATAACATCGCATGGGTCTGGGCTCCAGCAGATGGACTCGCGCAGCCACCCACCCCACCAGCAGGCGACCGCCATCCACCACCTTTTTAGCGGCTGCCACTGGGCAGCGCACCCACACCGTTCCGAGGTCTGCAAAGTCCTGGCGAATCTCACCGGACTTCACAGACTCGATGGGGCACTCGCCCTTCCGAGCGACAGCCGCCACAACCTCAATAGAAGTGACAGAGTCATCCAGGCCCGAGATGCGCATTTCAGCGCACTTCATGGGCCTGGAGACACGAACCTCGTCGTCTTTGAAAGCCTCCCTGAGCTTATTGGCCAGGGAGTCAGCCTTCTCGCTACTGGCCGCCCCTGGAACTTGCAGTATGCGGGCGCCAGTAGCAGCCGTCTTGACGTAGACGCCGGTTGGGATGCCAAGGTCAAGGAGACTGATATTCTCCTTGGCCCTGTCCATTACGTCTCTGTACGTCATTCCGGCCTTCTCGGCCGCCGGCTGCAGTGTGAGCACTACAGCCGCAGAACGAGGAGGGCGGAGTTTCGGGGGAGGCCGCGAGGCGGCCGTTTTCTTCTCAGGGGGAGGGGTGGGAGCAGGTGGGGCCTTTTTCTTCGCCCCACGCTTCGCCACCACATTCCACCCCTCTGCCAACGACGCGGGTGCCGGAGGGAGAGGGCGTGGCGCACTCTGCGGAGGGGCAGCCTTGGCAGCGGCCCCCTTCTTCTTGCCCTTTTTCCCTCCCAGTTGGGCGGGAGGGGGTGGTGCAGGTGCACTCTTCTTGCCCTTTTGGGCAGGAGGAGGAGGCAAAGTAGTGCTCCTCTTTCCCGTGCCCTTGCCTTTCCCTCCCTGTTGGGCGGGAGGGGGAGGAGGCACGGCCGATGGCGCCGTAGTAGCCGCGGGCCCTTTTCGGTCCGCGGCAAGTGGAGGGCGGAGGCGCTTCTCCGGTAGGAGCCGCTCCTCCAACGCCTCGAATCTCGCGCTCATCATGCCCCCGACTTGGAGCATGATGGAGCGCGAGAGCTCCTCTACAAATGAGGCGGTCACCGGCTGCTCACTCTGCGGGGAGCTGGCCGGTTGTCGCCTCGGTCTTGGTGGTGATAGCGGAGGGAAGGTGGGGGAAGTCCCTCTCCCCTCAATCACCTCCATCTCGATCGGGGCGGCAGGAGATATCTCCTGCCGGCGCCCCTTTCCAATTTCGGCTCTGAGCTGGGCGAACTCCTTGCGAAGCTCGTCCAGCTCGGCTTGCAGGCGGGTGTTGGCCGCCTGCAGTCTGGAAGTCTCCTGGTTCGACGTCCGATGTTGTAGGACGCCAACCGCTTCTTTTATGGTTACCACCGCCTCCTTCAGAGATTTCCTGAAGGTGCCTTTCAGGTTCTTTGACTTGCTGGAGACCTTCTCTACCATCTCCAGTGCGTCAAAGACCTGTCCGGCTAAGGCGGTGGCATTTCCATCCTCCGCATCGTCTGTTTGGGGCGCTACGACCAGTGTCGCAGCTCCCCGGGATGCTCGCACTTTGCGAGCGAGCCCTGCCATCTCCTTTTCTACCTCAAGCTCCATCTCCTCCTTCTGGAGCTTGAGGTATTCTGCCTTCGCCTTCGCCAAGCCTACGTATTGGCCGGTGGTTGGCGGGCGGCCTCTCCCTCGGGTGGTCGAGGAAGAGCGACTTCTCGTCTTCGCCTCTTCATCACTCGACGACGCCGAGCTACAGCCGCTCAGGCGTCGTCGCTTCTCTCCACGAGTCTTCCAGAGCCTGCTGGTTCTGGAAGGCTCTGCCGACGAGACGGTGATCAGACTCGCGTCCGATTCACCCGTCCCGCCAGCCTCAAATCTTGGTGCCGAATCACATGCGATCTCGGTGTCCGTGTGCGTGCTAGGGTCATTATCTTTACGCGCTGTGCGCGGGAAAAGCGAAGAGTTGCCCCCCACAAATACGGTGGGGCTGCCCGAAACCAGTTCGGGGTGGGATTCTCCACTAAGGGTACCCACTTGTGGTAATAAGTTTTTCTGGTCGCTTGACATGATGATGTTTTTTGCCGGGGCTGCCGGCGAGTAAGATGGGATAGGATAGGGCAGTGGAAAGGACAAAGGATGGGAAAGGTGGGAAGGGACAGGGGAAGGTCGCAGTAGTGACTGATGATGAACCCCATCAGCCATGCATCCCCTCGCGCTGCGACGCCGGTTGGGATTAGGGTAAAAACGACGGTGGCGCAAAGTGCGCCAGCACGAAGGTGCCCGCCCTTGCCCCGTCCACTGTGCCCTCTGCTAATCAGAGGGACACGTGGAGGGACGCGTCTCTCCGCCTCCCCGAAGGGACTTGGAGAGACCCACCTCGGTGTCATTAGCTTCACCCCGGGCTGGATTGCCCGGGGCTACTGAGCTCCCCCGCCACGACAAGGCTGACACCATGGGGGAGAACCTAACCTAACCTAACCTTTTTTTTTTTTTTTTTTTTGTTGTCGCGGGAAAATGCCTAACGCATACCCACCCTCCCCGGGGGGGGAGAGTGAGTTATGTCGGGCTTGCACCGACTAAAAACCCGCGGTGGCCTTCTCCGGCGCACGGCGAAGGAGGGAACCCGGGGGGTCCATTGGTTGGCATCCGGGTGTCCCTCCTCCGTGCGCCCCGCCGCTCGCACTCGGCGGCCCACCTCGGGGGGAGACTACTGCCTCCCCCCCGCACCCTCACGGTGCCTGCAGCAGCAACGAGGCCACCCCGTTGCTGCCGCCCTCCCCGGGGACGCGTCAGATGGTAAGGGTGCACAGAGCCCCCGCTCCGTGCACCCGCGTCCCCGATGACCCCTTTTAGTCGCCTTGTACGACAGGCAGGGGATACCGTGGCTGCATTCCTCGCCCCAGTCCACAGGGCACTCGGGCGCCTACGGCGGCAACGTACGAGCGTACGCCCGCCGCCTGCGCCCGACCCGTCTCCGGCGGATCGGATGAGCCGAGGAGTCTTCCTCCCTCATCCGCTCCGCCACCTCCTTCTGCGACATCACGTCCTCGCAGAAGGAGATCATCGCCCTCCACGACCTGTCGCTGTCGACCATGGATTTGATCACAGCCGGCAGCGACAGGTCGGAGCCCACCTCAGAGGTGAGGCTAGCGCGCGGCTCCGCCCAGGCCGGGCACTCCGCGAGAGTGTGCTGCGCCGTATCTTCGGCGCAGCCACACCCATGGCACTCAGGCGTCGGCTCCCTTCCGGCAACCCGACACAGGTACCTCCCAAAACAACCATGCCCCGAGAGGACCTGCGTCAGCCGGAAGGAGAGCGTGCCATGGCCGCGGTCCAGCCATTGCAGCAGAACCGGGCGGACCCCCTCGATGGTACGGAGGCCCGCGGTCGGTCGCGCCAACCTTGCCCCCCATACCTCCACCATTTCGCGGCGGAACTCATCCCGCCGCGCCTCCACCTCTCGCGGTGCCGGCCTACTGCCCTGGCCTCGCGCCTCCTCGCGCCAGTGATATACTGACGCGAGGGTCCTCGCCTCCAGGTCCCAGGGCAGGGATCCGGCCAGCACGCATGCCGCCTCCACTCCCACCGTTCGATAGCCCCGTATCACCCTGACCGCCATCGCTCTCTGCACTCGCTGCAGCAGGGCGATATTTCGGCTTGTCAGGGTGTCGGCCCACACTGGGGCGCCGTACAGGGCCATCGAACGGACCACTCCCAGGTACAGCCGCCGACAAGAGGCCCTGGGCCCCCCCAAATTAGGGAGTATACGCCCGAAGGCTGCGGCTGCACCTACGCATTTCTGCGCCAACTGCTCAAAGTGCGGGCGGAAATTCCACCGGCTGTCGAGGATGAGGCCAAGGTACCTCATCGTCGACTTGACACCGATGGAAGTTCCGCCCACTATCAATTGTGATCCAGCGGGTGGGGCTTTCCGAGGTCCGTGAAAACACATGGCCTCGGATTTGTGGAGGGCAACCTCCAACCCCAACCGCCGGATCCTTCCCACCACCTGTGCCACCCCTGCCGTGGCCAGGATCGCGGCACGCCGGTAGGTGCTGCCGCGGGCCGTTACGAGCGTGTCGTCAGCGTAACACGTCACGTCGACACCCCGCAAATTTCGGCCCCGCAGCACCCAATCGTACCCGATGTTCCACAGGAGAGGTCCGAGGACTGACCCCTGTGGAACACCGCACGTCACCTCCTTACTTTTCCACCCCGCCTGCGTCGGATAGGTGACGGCCCTCTCAGAGAGATAGGCCGCCACGACCCGACGCAGGTACCCCGGCACGCCATGGTACCTCAGTGCCTCCTTTATTGTTTCCCAGGGGAGGGTATTAAAAGCGTTGGCGATGTCTAATGACACCGCCAAGACGACCTCCCCCTGGGACACCGCTTCCTCCGCCAGGGCCCTCACCCGCGCAATCGCGCCGACGGTGGACCTGCCCTGACGGAAGCCGAACTGGTACGCACTGAGGTCCGGACCAATCCCCTCTAGATGGTCGACGAGGCGGGCAGCTATTACGCGCTCGAACAACTTGCCCACCTCGTCAAGCAACACGATCGGCCGATACGCCGACGGCGAGTCGGCCGGTCGCCCCTCCTTCTTTAGCAGGACCAGTTTCCCCGTCTTCCACCTGCGTGGAAACTGGCCCTGCCCAAGGCACGCTCCAAAGAGCGCCCTCACCCGTGGCTCGAGCGGACCGAGCATCAGCGCCAAGGCGCGTCCCGGCACACCGTCGGGCCCCGGGGCGACATTCTTGCCCCGGAGCCGCAACACCGCCGCCTTCAGCTGACCCTCGGTCAGCTCGGGTACGGACACTTCTGCGCCCTCCTCCTCCTCCTCCCGCCCGGCCGCCGCCATTGGCGGAGGAACGTGGCCGGCCCTGTTCGGAAACAGGGATCCGACCACCCGGTCCAGGACCTGCTGCTGGAGACTTTGCGTCAAGGGGGGAGCCCAGGGGCGAAGCTTCTGCCTCACCAACCTGTACGGCCTCCCCCAAGGATCACTGTTCAACGTCTCCAGCATTTCCTCCTCCGCCAATGCCTTGGCGTTCGCTATGGCCACCTTCAGGGTAGTGGAACACTCCCTGTAGGTGGCATAGAGCCAGGCCTCCTCCACTTCGTCCCTCCTCCTCCGCCTCCGGGACCGGGTGTACCGGCGCCTCGCCGCTACGCACGCTGCGCGTAGCTGCGCGAGCTCCTCACTCCACCAGTACACCCGACGCCGGGCCCGGGGTGGGCCTGCTCGGGGCATGGCCGCGTCGCAGACGCGCGACACGGCCATCCCGAGCCACTCCACCTCCCGCTCCACCTCTACCGGGCCTTCCGGCACGGGTGTCCAGGCTTGGACCACGGCCGCCTCCGCTAGCACGTCCGGGTCCATACGCCTGAGCACCCAGCGCGGGCCTCCCCCTCGCGGGGGTCGGCTTGGACCGCTCGGGGTACCTGGAGGAGAGGAAACGTTAAATCGGACATACAGGTGGTCCGACAACGTCTCCACCCCCTCCAGCACTTCCCAGCCCTGAATACGGCGCGCCAGGGCGGCATTGGCGAACGAGACGTCTACAATTGAGCCGCCCTGTTGCCGCACGCACGTATTTGTCGACCCCCGGTTCAACACAACCAGCCCGGTCTCCACCAGCCAGTCCTCCACCGACTCGCCGCGCGCGTCCGTCGCCGGGGATCCCCAGGCCATGGACTTGGCATTGAGATCACCGGCGACGAGCACTTTGCTGGGGCGCCTCTGGCCAATCAGAGCCCCGATCTCGATCAAAAGCTGATCGAAATCGGTTAGGCTCCGACTTGGCGAGAAGTACACCCCAACCACCATTGTCTGTTCTAGGTGGGCCGCCACCCATCCCTGACCCCTCGATACCCTATCGAGAGGGGGGGAACCTACGGCCTCCTGCGAGATTATGGCCACCGAGCCTCCAAGGTCCTGCGCCCAGCTTGATCTGGGCGGGACAAAGTAAGGCTCGGCGATCACGGCCACCTGTATAGACCACTGCGCCATGCTCTGGATCAGCAGATCCTGAGCTCTGGCGCAGTGGTTGATGTTCGCCTGGAGGAACTGGATTGCCATTAAATGGCGGTGTCCATCAAGCTCCCCCCAGCCCCGGCTGCGACACTAGCATCCGGGCGGACAGGCGGCGAGGAGACCATGAGGCCATCGCCGCCCTTCCTCCCCCTCCTCCTTGTGCGGGGGGCAGCACAAACTTTGCTGCCCACCGTGTGCCCTGCGGGCTTCTTAGCCGCCTCGCACAGGGTGCAGTGCGGAGCAGCTGAGCATTGGCCGGCTTTATGGCCGGGCTGACCGCAGCGATAACACTGATCGCTGCGATCCACAGCCTCCATGGGGCACGCCTGCCGGACATGGCCCAGCTCCAAGCAGCGGTAGCACCGCATGGGTCTGGGCTCCAGCAGACGCACTTGGGCGGCCACCCACCCGACTAGCAGGCGGCCACCGTCCACCACCTTCTTGGCGGCGGCCACCGGGCAGCGCACCCACAACGTGCCGAGACCCGCAAAGTCCTTGCGGATCTCGCCTGACTTTACAGCCTCGGCGGAGCACTCACCCGCTCGGGCCACCGCAGCCACCACCTCAGTTATAGAGACCGAGTCGTCCAGGCCCGAGATGCGCATTTCTGCACACTTCGTGGGCCTAGAGACGCGGACCTCATCCTCCTTGAAGGCCTCCCTGAGCTTATTGGCAAGGGAGTCTGCCTTCTCGCCACTGGAGGCGCCTGGTACCTCCAGGATTCGCGCCCCAGTGGCTGCCGTTCTAAACCGAACGCCCGAGGCGATTCCAAGGTCGGCCAAGTCAATCTTCGACTTGGCCTCCTTCATCATCGCCTCGTAGGTTATGCCGTTCTCTACGGCCGCCGGCTGCAGTGTGAGCACCACAGCCGACGACCGGGGAGGGCGGAGCTTTTCGGGGCGCATAGCGCCTTTCTTCGCCGCAGGAGGGGTGGGAGCAGGCGGGGCCTTCTTCTTGGCCCCACGCTTCACCACCACGCTCCACCCATCCGCCATTGATGTGGGCGGCGGAGGAAGAGAGCGCGGTACGCTCTGCGGGGGGGCAGCCTTGGCGGCGACCCCCTTCTTCTTCGCCTCCTTTTCCTTCCCTCCCTGTTGGGCGGGAGGGGGAGGGGGTGGTGCGCTCTTCTTCTCCTTCTGACCTTTTTGGGCGGAAGGGGAAGGCGGGGGAGCGCTCTTCTTTCCTTTCCCCTTCTCTCCCTTTTGTGCGGGAGGTGGGGACGATTTTTTGTCGGCGGCGAGTGGAGGGCGCAGCCGTTTCTCCGGCAGGAGTCGCTCCTCCAGAGCCTCCAGCCTCGCGCTCACCATGCTCCCGACTTGGAGCATGATAGAGCGCGAGATCTCCTCCAGTGCTGAGGCCGCCGGAGGGCGCTCAACCGAAGGGGGGCTCACCCTCTTTTGCTTGCTGGGTGGCGGCAGGGGTGGAAAGTCCACCTCAGGCACGGTGGGCGAGAGCACTCTCCCACCGATAACCTCCACCTCCATTGGGGCAGCCAGTGGGGATGCCCGACGACGCTCCGCCTCCATCTCGGCCCTGAACTGGGCAAACTCCCTGCGGAGATCCTCCAACTCATTCTGCAGGCGGGTGTTGTTCGCCTGCAGCCTGGCCGACTCTTCACTAGCCGTTCGGCTGTGCAGAGCCCGCACAGCGTCCGAGATGGACGCCACCGCCTCGTTCAGGCACTTCTTAAAAGTGCCCTTTAAGTTGGCCGACTTGCTCGAGACCATGCGGACGGTCTCAAGTGCATCGGCCACTTGCTTATTGAGGGCGGCGGCTGTTGTTGCGCCCTCCGTGTCCTCCTCCGGGTGTACCGGGGCTGCTGAGGCGGCTTCGCAGCCTCTGCGAGACTCCCGGTTCTTACGGGCCAGTGCGGCCACTTCTTTCTCCGCCTCAAGCTCCAGCTCCTTCTCCTGGAGCTTGATGTATTCTGCCTTGGCCTTGGCCAGACCTACGTACTGGCCAGTGGTAGGCGGGCGGCCTCTTCCCCTGACGACCGGGGAGGTACTGGCCTGCTTAGCTCGCTCCTTCTCCCCAACCTGCTCCTCCTCGCTCGACGACGCCGAGCTAAGGCCGCTCAGGCGCCGTCTTTTTTCACCACGTTTCCTCCAGAACCTAGTGGCTCTGGAGGAATCCACCGACGAGACAGAGATCAGACTGGTGTCTGATGCACCTGTCCCCTCAGCTCCCTCCTCTCTCTTTCCTCCTCCATTTTTGTTTGTTTTGTTTAAAGTATCCATATTTATTCCCACGAGAAAAGGCGATTTAAACTCCTCCGTCGGCTACGCCCATCCTAGGAGGGGGGAAAATATACAGTGGAGGCCCCCAAGTATCCACAGGGTATTACGTGTGTTCTCACGGGTTTATTTACAAGTTTTCCTTCTCTCTTGGCCGGCCAATTAAGGCAAGCCCGCCTCGGCCCGCCATGCGACAACATACCCTCTTACACCACACGAGGGTCGTTGAAGCCACATGACGGGTACCGGGGGCGGAGGTTGGTGAAACCTCCACCTTGGACGGAGGGCACGCCAGGGGACACTGGCACGCCAACCGCCACTACTCCCACCATCGGAAAGGGATAGGAAAGGGGAATTTGGGAAGGATAAAGGAATTGGAAAGGTGGGATTGGGATTCGGGATACGACGGTGGCACGTGGGGACTCCCACAGTGCCTGCTCAGCGGCACCTTGCCGCGAGCCCGCCCTTGCCTCTCCCACTGTGCCCTCTGCATACAGCAGAGGGACACGTGGAGAGACGCGTCTCTCCGCCTCCCCGAAGGGACTTGGAGAGACCCACCTCGGTGTCATTAGCTTCACCCCGGGCTGGATTGCCCGGGGCTACTGAGCTCCCCCGCCACGACAAGGCTGACACCATGGGGGAGAACCTAACCTAACCTAACCTTTTTTTTTTTTTTTTTTTTTTTTTTTTTTTGACGGAGTGGAAATGCTCTTACGCATCCCCTCGACTTAGGGCTGTCGAGGGGTATGTGGGACTCACTCCTCGAGATGTTATGAGGAGTCACTACCCACTAAAACCACTCCGGCGTTTCACCCTCCTGCCTGTAGTGGGGACACAGTGTGGTCCCAATGTACTTCAAGCCACTGTGTCCCCAGGCCGCACCGGCTTAATGCGTGGCCGGTGCTCCCGCGCCAAAGAGGGGAAGGGTCGAACGCGGCGATCCTTCCCCCAGACGGGTGGAGTCCAAACTGTGGTCCCTACACCACGGACTCCACTAAGGCATGAGGCGGGCGAACTGCGCCCGCCTCCTGCCCCTCCGCCTACGCCGGAGCAGGGGCGCGTCGACTTCGTCTTCGCGTCCCCGCTCCGCGGCCTCCTTCTGTGAGATGACTGTCTCGCAGAAGGAGGCCACTGCCTCCCACGATCTCTCGCTGCTCAGCATGGTCGCAACCACACTGTGCAGCGAGAGATCCCCTCTCCCGGTGGCCGTCACTAGCTCGTGGCGCTCCCGGTCCCAGCGACTACACTCCTCCAGTGTGTGCTGGGCCGTATCATCTGGAGCGCCACACTCGTGGCACCGCGGACTCGGCTCCCTTCCAATGTTGTGCAGGTAATGACCGAAGCAACCATGCCCGGTCATCACCTGCGTCAGTCGGAAGCCGAGGCCCCCGTGCCCCCTCGACAGCCACCCCTCAAACGACGGGAGGAGAGCCCCTATAGTGCGGGTACCATAGGGGCAATCCTCCAAGCCGCTCTTCCAACGGTCTCTCATGCGGCGGGTCACCTGCCGACGAGCCCTCTCTACGACTTCGCGGTCAGGGCGTTCTCCTCGCGCCCTGGCCGCCGCCCGCTCGTCGTATGTCCTCGCCTGCACCTGGGCATCAAGCTCCCAGGGAGGAGTGCAGGCGAGGGCGCATGCCGCCGCATAAGAGACCGTTGAGTAGGCCTTCACCATTCGGTGGGCCACCACCCTCTGGGGGCGTCGGAGAAGCACTTTGTTCCTCTCCGACAGCCTGTCGGCCCATACCGGCGCTCCATACAGGGCCATGCTACGCACGACCCCTGCATAGAGTCGCCGGCACGGAGCCCCAGGTCCCCCCAAATTTGGCAGCAATCTGCCCAGAGCCGAAGCCGCCCTCACTAGTCGGGGAGCAATTCGCGTGAAGTGCTCCCCGAAGTCCCACTTGCGGTCCAGGACAAGGCCAAGATACTTAATATTGGCCTTGACCTGGATCCGCTCACCCCCTACGGGGATCGTGGCTCCGGCTCTCAGCTGCCAACGTGGCCCACCGAATGTGATCGCCTCGGTCTTGGAGAGAGAGACGCTCAGGCCTAGCCTGGCTATGCGACCGACTATAAGCTCGGTCGCAGTCGTCGCTCTCCCCAAGACCTCGCCCCTCTCGCGTCCCCGGACGGCCACCATCGTGTCATCAGCGTAACAGATGGTGATCATCCGGGGAAGCTGCTCCCCCCTGATGGCCCAGTCATACCCGATGTTCCAGAGCAGGGGTCCGAGCACGGACCCCTGTGGAACACCGCACGTCATGACGTGGGCCATCATCCGGCCGCTCCGCTCGTAGAGCACTACCCTCCCGCTGAGGTAGTGCTCCACTATCCGCCGAAGGTAGGGAGGCACTTGGTGGTATCGAAGTGCCTCCCTAATGACTGCGTAAGGGAGGGTGCCAAACGCGTTGGCGATGTCCAGGGACACCGCCACCACACCCTCCCCCCTGTCCGCCGCATCCTCGCTGAAGTCCCTGAGGGACTTCAGCGCATCTATGGTGGACCTCCCCTCCCGGAACCCGAACTGTCTATCTGACAAGTCCGGGCCCGTATCCACCAGGTGGTCCACTATGCGGCTGGACAGGATCCTCTCCAGCATCTTCCCCATCTCGTCCAGCAGGACGATGGGGCGATAGCCGGAGGGACAGTCCGGCGGGCGGCCCTCCTTCCTGAGAAGGCACAGGCGCCCCTCCTTCCAGCACCTCGGGAAGCGTCCCTCTTTGAGACAATCGTCAAAGAGGGACTTAAGACGGCTCCCGAGGTGCTCCAGGGCTACTGCCAATGCCTTCCCAGGAACGCCGTCGGGTCCCGGAGCCTTCCTGCACGATCGCAGTCGGCTCACTACTCGTTCCATCTCGTCATCCGTGACTGGCGGAATGACGAGATGGACGGGACCCTCCGGCTCCGCAGACGGTTCCGACATGCTCGGCGGCGCAACTTCCGCCGCCGAGGGAAAGAGGCCCTCCACGACCCGCGTGAGGAGTTCCGGCTCCATGGATTCCATGGGGGGGGCGTGCGCCATCTTGCTACGCACCACCCTATATGGCCTCCCCCATGGATCCCGGTCCAGCGTAGCCAGAAACTCCTCACGCGCCTCATCTTTCCTCTTTGAGATGGCCGCTTGGAGGGCCACTTTAGCCTCCCTGAGGAGCCCATACAGGAGCTCCTCTTCCCACTCCTCATGTCGGCGCCGTCTGCATCTGGTGTAGTTCCGGCGGGCTCTGTTACTGGTGATCCGAAGAGCCGCAATCTCTTCGTTCCACCAGTAAACCTGCTTTTTAGCCGGCATCCGACGCGCCCGGGGCATGGACGCGTCGCATACCGACTGCAGGGCCGCTCGGAACTGCACCGCCCTCTCCTCTACTCCCAAGGTGGCCGGCGGGGGAGCACACCACGCCTCGACCATGGCGGCTTCTGCCGCCATGTCCCTGTCGAGGCGCGTCGCCGCCCACCTCGGGAGCAGACCCTCCCTCCTGGCCCTCAGCCTGGGAGATGGGGCTCCGGACGCGGTCTGGACCCTCATCCGAACATATACATGGTCGGAGAGGGTCTCCACGTCCTCCAGGACGCGCCAGTCCACGATGTGTGCAGCGATGAGGGGGGTAGCGAACGATACGTCCACTATGGATCCCCCCTCCCGTCGCACACATGTGTTGACGCTGCCCTGGTTCAGCACCACGAGCCCCATCTCAGCCACCCATTCGCTGAGGGCCACCCCCTTGGCGTTGGTGGTGGCCGACCCCCACTCCGCACTTTTGGCGTTGCAGTCCCCCAGCAATATAAGCTGGGCCGGACTAACCCTCCGCAGGACTCTTTCGAGGGCTTCCAGAAAGCCCTCGAAGTCCCGCAGCGGCTTATTAGGGGAGAAATATACTGCCAGCAGCACTATCTCTCCCCATTTAGCCGCCACGTAGCCCGGCCCACTCTCCACTGGAGAGAGGGGGACCGCACCGCCAGTCGTCGGCACCACCAACGCCACTTTTCCATCCGCAGCCCCGGCCCAGTTGGGCTGCGGAGGGACAAAATATGGCTCTGCCATAGCCGCCACGTCAATGGACCACTCCGCCATGACCTGCATAAGCAGGTCCTGAGCTCGGGCGGAGTGGTTCAAATTACCCTGCAGGACGTCCAAATGCCGGTGTACTGGCATTTAGACGTCCATGCTGATCACCTCCGGGGCCACTGGGGCAGTTTTCTTCGGGGCCCCGGGCAGGGCCACTTTCCCCCTGGTTGTGGGCGGGGCACACACCAGGCCACCCATCATGTGCTCAGCAGGCCGCTTGGCCTCGTGGCAGACTGCACAGAAGGCCTTTGCCTCTGTGCAGTCAGCCATCCAATGGCCCGGCCTGCTGCACCTGAAGCACAGGGCGCCCCTTTCCACCGCCGATGGGCAGAGCGCCCTTGTGTGCCCCGTCCCCATGCACTTATAACATCGCATGGGCGCCGGTCCAAGTGTCTTCACCTGGGCCGACGACCATCCCACAATTAACCTTCCCGCCAAAATCAGGGCGTTGGCAGCGGCAACCGGGCACTGCACGAGCACCGACCCGGTTCCGCTGCGGAGCGCCCTGATGGCCCCGACTTTAACATGGGCGGGCTGACACCCGCCCTTTGCCGCCACTGCCGCCAATACCACCTCAGGGGTGACCGTCTCGTCCAGGCCGGTGATCTGGATACCGGCCTTTTGAACGGGGCGGTAAACCCTCGCCTGGTCCCCCACCAGCTGGTCAATTTTTGCGCATAGCGCGTCGGCAGCCCGCCCGTCGCTGTCCCCGGGGACCTCTATGATGCGGGCACCGGCAGCGGTCTGCCGCACCCGCACATGTTGAAGCCCCACCTCGGCCAGATCGAAGGAGGTGATCGCCTTAGTCATCACGGAGGCATACGTAGCCTCCGTGTCTGATTTCAGGGCGATCACCACCGCCGAGGTGTTGTGCGTGGCCAATTTCTTTGGCCCCGTCGTCTGTGCCGGGGCCTTCCTGGCCTGTCCGGCTGGGGGGGGCGGGTTGGGTTTCCCCTTCCCTTTCCCCTTCCTTCTGACCACCTCCACCCAGGATGATGAGGGAGGAGGTGGCTGAGTGGCGGCGGAAGGACCCGCTACACCTGCCCTCGGGTTAGGCATCTTGGCAGGCCCGGGAGCCGGCACCGGCGGCGGCCTCGCCGTCGGCCGCTTAGCCGCAGCTGGGGGTGCCACCTGCACCACCCTTTGCGCGGCCGCCTTCTTGGGCGGCTGGGGTTGGGGTGGTGCCACCACCAACCCAGCAGCCAGGGCTCTGGCTGCTGCCTCCCTCCGGCGGTCCGCCGCCAATGGGGGACGGACGATGGGTTCCGCCGGAAGCCTCCTCTCTACTTCCGCCAGTCGTACACCCACCATCTCCCCCATTGCCCGGCAGCGCTCGTGTATGACGTCTCCGAGGGAGACGAACAGCTCCCTCTGGAGCGTCGCCACGAGCGCGGGGAGATCATCCGGGCCCTGGGCAGGAGCCGGAGTGGACGGGGGAGGGGATCTGGCGCTCCTCTCGGAGAACGCAAGCCTCAGGGCCTTTGTCTCCGACCGGAGGAGCGCCAGTTCCTCCCTCATCCGTTTGTTGTCCGCTCGCAGTATGCGGACAACCTCCGACTCCTCCTTCTCTTCTTCCAGCATATCTGAAGCCCGCAGAATCTCTCTGCAGGCTTCATTCATGCGGCGCCACACGTCGCCCTTCAAATTCCCGCACTTGCGGGCCTCCTCTAAGATGGACTGGGCGGCCCGTCGCGTAGTCGCCACCCAGTCGCCATCCTCAGCTACGCTTGGGGGGGCAGGAAGAAGAGGGCTGCGATCCCTCACAGCCTCCCTTTGCTTCCCCCCCTTTTTTTCCCCTCCCCTGTCAATGGGACGGGAGTCCCGGCGGAAGCTAAGGCGGTAGTCCGCCGCCGCGTCCGCCTCCTCCTCGTACTCCGCGAACTGGAGCTCGCGCTCGAGCTCGCGGAGCTGGGACCTCGCCACAGATAGGCCCACATACGCCCCCTTTGACATGGGCTGCCTCCCCCTCCGGGCAGTATTCACTTTACCGGGCTCTACGAGCCCAAAGTCGTCGCCCGCTTCTTCTGCATGCCTCTTAGCAGGTCTAGAGGCCTCTCCTCCGTCCGACTGGACTGCCGAGACCGGCCCCTCGTTGTCGCCGTCATTCGACGACGAGTCCGAGATGTCGATCTCGACACTCTCCCCCACATATGCCTCACGGGCCTCGTCCCTTTCCGGGGCCAAAAAGACCTCCGGAAGGTCACTCCCCCCCTCCCCCTCCAATTTTTTTCCTCGCCTGGACCTCCTGGGCATTTCCCTGGAGGAAACACGCAGAGGCTCAATGACCACTGAACAGCCGACTGCGTCGGCTTTCAGTGGGCCGGGCCCCCCTGGCCCCTCCCCCCTCGCCACTTCTGCACCCTTGACCATTTTTGTAACTTCCAGAAGGGAAGTTACCAAAAAGAACAAGAAAAAACGCTGTCAAACGCACAACGGATCAATAAAACGCCAAAAAACAAAAAGTTTGCAAAAAGTGGTCAAGTGTGACCCGGCCACTTTTTACAAACTTAAGGGGAAAAAATTCCCCCTCCTCCCCCCCTTGAGGTACGATGGCGTGCTTGGTGTCCAAGGACAGACCAAGCAGCCGGCTCCCTCCCCCAAAAACAACAACCCTCCCCCCCTTCGATCTCAGGAGCTACTGCTCCCCGAACAACTTTACAAAGTTATTCGGGTAGTTTTCGCCCCTGATCCGATGAAATAGCAATACACGTTTGCCCCTATAACTTTTGAACGGAGTGTTCAAAAGTTATGAGACAAACGGCAGCCGAAAGGACTCCACAAGACCTCCAACACCACTTACCCCAAAACAAAGAAAAGTGAATCTACCCCGCAAAAAGAATTTTTAATAAATTTCGGGCGAAGACGCTAAACTTCCGAGCGCTTGAAGCCAACTCACGCTTTTCCCCACAATAAATAGAACCAAAGGTCCTAAAAATATGGGGAAAGCGGCAGCCGACGGCAAACGCCGGGAAGAATTTTATCAACCCCCGACAGATATCAAAAATTTTTGTTAACTATTTTTAAAAGTGAAATTAAACTTCAAAAGTTTAAAATGACAATTAAAAATAGCCACAAACAAATCGATAATTAAATCCCCAGTGGTGCTGGTGCCCTGGGAGCAGAATCCCAACAAGGGCGACGCGAGACAGAACCCGCAACTTCGAGAGCCAGAACTCTCCCTACCCCGATGGCTGCAGAAAGCCAGAAACCGCGAAGAGCGAGAAAGTGCAATCGACCGACCTGGACGAGCGCACTGACCCGACTAACCTAACCTAACCTAACCTAACCTAACCTAACCTAACCTAACCTAACCTAACCTAACCTTTTTTTTTTTTTTTTTTTTTTTTTTTTTTTTTTTTTTTTTTTGTTGTCGCGGGAAAATGCCTAACGCATACCCACCCTCCCCGGGGGGGGAGAGTGAGTTATGTCGGGCTTGCACCGACTAAAAACCCGCGGTGGCCATCTCCGGCGCACGGCGAAGGAGGGAACCCGGGCGGTCCACTAGGGTTGGCATCCGGGTGTCCCTCCTCCGTGCGCCCCGCCGCTCGCATTCGGCGGCCCACCTCGGGGGGAGACTACTGGCTCCCCCCCGCACCCTCACGGTGCCTGCAGCAGCAACGAGGCCACCCCGTTGCTGCCGCCCTCCCCGGGGACGCGTCAGATGGTAAGGGTGCACAGAGCCCCCGCTCTGTGCACCCGCGTCCCCGATGACCCCTTTTAGTCGCCTTGTACGACAGGCAGGGGATACCGTGGCTGCATTCCTCGCCCCAGCACACAGGGCACTCGGGCGCTTTCGGCTACCTCATGCCGTCCACGCCCGACTCTCCCGCGGCGGATTGGGCGGACCCGGGAGCTCACCCATTCCGCCGCCATCCACCCCTTCCAGGACCTCCCACCGCCAGCCATGAGGAGGAGACACAGCCGACAGTGAGAGATCCGCCCTCCACTGCCCGCCAGTCCTGCGACTGGACGGGCCCGCACCCCGGGACCTCCCGCCACTGCACCCTAAGCAGCGGGAGATCCATCTGTCTCTCCGCCTCCCCGAAGGGACTTGGAGAGACCCACCTCGGTGTCATTGGCTTCACCCACGGGCTGGATTGCCCGGGGCTACTGAGCCCCCCCGCCACGACAAGGCTGACACCAGGGGGGGAACCTAACCTAACCTTTTTTTTTTTTTTTTTTTTTTTAACGTTGGGAAATGGTTTTCTCCATACCTACCCGCCTCGGGGGAGGCGAGTAGGTTATGTCGGCCTTTCACCGACTAAAACCCAACGGTGGCCATCCTCGGCGCACTAGAGAGGGACTCCGAGATCGGTACTCCGGCATCCGGTGACCCTCTCTTGGCGCCTCGCCGCACGCACCTCGGCGGCCCACCTCGGGGGGAGTTATACGCCCCCCCTTGCAGCAGCACGAGGCCACCCCGTGCTGCCGCCCATCCCGGGATCGGGATCTATCTGGTGGACGGATGAAGCCCCCGCTTCAGCCGCCCCCCGATCCCGGTGCCCCCTTTTAGTCGCCTCGTACGACAGGCAGGGGATACCGTGTCTGAATTCGCGGCCCCAGAACACAGGGCTCAGTCGGGCTCCGCTACATAAGGCGGCGCGCGAACTCGCGCCGCCTTCGCCCGACCCTCCGGCGACGGACCGGATGGGAGGAAGCATCGTCCTCCCTGACTCGTTCCGCCACTTCCTTCTGCGACATTACGTCGCCGCAGAAGGAAACCATTGCCGACCACGACCTCTCGCTGTCGACCATGGATTTTACCACAGCCGGCAGCGAGAGGTCCCTCCCCACGACCGCGACGAGTCGCGCCCTCTCCTCAGCCCATGCTGGGCACTCCGCCAGCGTGTGGCGCGCCGTATCTACGGCGTGGCCGCACGCGTGGCACACCGGCGTCGGCTCTCTACCGACCATCTCGCACAGATACTTCCCGAAGCAGCCGTGCCCCGTGAGGATCTGCGCGAGATGGAAGGTATGGACTCCCCTCTTCTCCTCGACCCATCTCCTGAGGATGGGTCGGATGGCGGCGATAGTATCCACCCCAGCTGTTGGCTCTGCCAACGCTCCCTTCCACTGCCGGAGGAGGACCCTGTGGGAGGATTTCCTCCAACGCATGACCTCCTCCGAAAGTGGAGGGGATCCCTGGTCCCGAGCATTGGAGACCCGCCGGTACACATGGGCGAGTACCTGGGCCTCCAGCTCCCAGGGTGGGGTGCCCGCCAGCACGCACGCTGCGTCGAATGAGGTGGTGCGATACCCCCTCACGAGCCTGAGCGCCATGACCCTCTGCGGTCTCCGCAGAAGGGCCCTAGTGCGGGCGCTCAGGTCGTCCACCCAGATCGGGGCCCCATAAAGGGCCATCGATCGCACCACCCCGGAGTATAAGCGACGGCAGCCTGCGTCCGGCCCGCCCACGTTGGGGAGGAGGCGGCTCAATGCTCCGGCGGCTGCTACCAGTTTGGGAGCCAGCCGGGCAAAGTGCGCCTCAAACTTCCACCGACTGTCGAGAACGATTCCGAGGTACTTCATCGTCGACCCGACAGCGATGGAAGTCCCTCCGACCACCAGTTCGGATCCAGCGGGAGGGGCCCGCCGGGGCCCGTGAAAGCACAGGGCCTCGGACTTGGCGAGGGCAACCTCCAGCCCCAACCGCCGGATACGAGCGACCACCTGGGCTACCCCAGCCGTGGCCAATATGGCCGCCTCCCTGTAGGTGCTGCCACGGGCCGTCACGAGCGTGTCGTCGGCGTAACAAGTTACGTCGACGCCCCGTAAGTTACGTCCGCGCAGCACCCAGTCGTACCCGATGTTCCACAGGAGCGGACCGAGGACAGACCCCTGTGGGACACCGCACGACATCTCCCTCCTCTCCCATCCGTTCTGCGTTGGGTAGGTGACGGCCCTCTCAGAGAGATAGGCCGCCACGACGCGACGCAGATACGCCGGCACTCGGTGGTACCTCAGCGCCTCGAGGATGATACTCCAGGGCAGAGTGTTAAACGCATTGGCGATGTCTAAAGACACCGCCAAGACCACCCCGCCCTGGGACACCGCCTCCTCCGCCAGGGCCCTCACCCGCGCAATAGCGTCGATGGTGGACCTGCCCCGGCGGAAGCCAAATTGGTGGACGCTGAGGTCCGGACCGATACCCTCGAGGTGGTCGACGAGACGGGCGGCGATAACGCGCTCAAGGAGCTTGCCCGTCTCGTCGAGCAGCACAATCGGCCGATAAGCCGACGGCGAGTCGGCCGGTCGTCCCTCCTTCCTGATCAGGACCAGTTTCCCGGTCTTATACCGACGGGGAAACTGACCCCGATCCAGGCAGGCGCTGAAGAGCGCGCGCACCCACGGCTCGAGCGGTCCCAGCATCAGGACTAGCGCCTTAGCTGGGATACCGTCGGGTCCCGGGGATACAGACTTGCCCCGGAGCCGCAGGAGCGCCGCCTTCAGTTCTGCCTCCGTCACCTCGGGTGCACGAGTGCCCCCACCGTCATCCCCCTCCATCGCCGCCATTGGCGGGGGGACGTGGTCAGCCCTGTTAGGAAACAAGGAGCTGACCACGTTGTCCAGGACTTGGGGCTGGAGACTTTGCGTCAGGGGGGGAGCCCAGGGGCGAAGAATGTTCCTCACCAACCTGTACGGCCTCCCCCATGGATCGCTGTTCAGAGTCTCCAGCATTTCCTCCTCCGCCAATTCCTTGGCTTTGGCGATGGCCACCTGCAGGGCACTCGTGCATCCGCGGTACGAGGCGTAAATCTCCGCCTCTTCCGCCGCGAGTCTACGCCGCCGTCTTCGGTATCTGGTGTACCGGCGTCTCGCACTCACGCAAGCTCTTCTGAGCTGCGCGAGCTCCTCGGACCACCAGTACACCGAGCGCCTGGGAGGACGCGGCCCGACTCGGGGCATGGCTGCGTCGCAAACGTGCGACATCGCCAGCCCGAGCCGTTCCGCGTCACCCTCCACCTCCGACGGGACCTCCGACCCGCACACCCAGGCCTGGAGCAGGGCGACCTCTTCGAGGAACACCCTGTCCATCCTCCTCAAAGACCAGCGTGGACCGTCGTCCACCCGAGGTCGGCTCGAGCCGCTCGGGGTAGCTGGCAGCGCAGAGACCATATCGTATCGGATATACCGATGGTCCGACAGAGTCTCCACGTCCACCAGCACTTCCCAGCCCCGGACACGGCGCGCCAGGGCGGCATTTGCGAACGAGACGTCCACGATAGAGCCGCCCTGTTGCCGCACGCACGTGTCTACCGACCCCTGGTTGAGAACGGTCAACCCGGTCTCCACCACCCAGTCCTCAAGGACCTCACCGAACGGGCACGTGGCCGGGGATCCCCACGCCAATGACTTGGCGTTTAGGTCCCCGGCGACGAGCACGTTGTTGGGGTTTGTCTGTCCGATGAGAGCCCCGATCCCGAGCAGGAACTGCTCGAAATCCGCGAGGCTCCCATTCGGAGAGAAATACACCCCAACCACCATTAGGTCACCCAGGTGTGCCGCGACATATCCCCGCCCCCTCACCACCCTATCCAGGGGAGGGGTGCCGGCAGCAACTCGGGTGACAATGGCCACCAGACCCTCGCGGTCGCCAGCCCAGTTGTCCCGAGGTGGGACAAAGTACGGCTCGGCGACCACGGCGACCTCGATCGACCACTCCGCCATGCTCTGGACCAGCAGGTCCTGAGCCCTGGCGCAGTGGTTGAGGTTCGCCTGGAGGACTCTGGTACCCATTAATGGGCGGTGTCCATGCGACCTTCTTCCCGGACTGTGGCGCTAGTCGCGGGTGGCTTTCCACCACGTCTACGGTTTTTGGGCCGGGGGGCGGCGCACGCCTTGCCGCCCACCCTGTGCGCCGAAGATTTGCCCGCCGCCGCGCACAGGGCGCAGTGCGGTGCGGCGGAGCATCCAGCCGCCTTGTGGCCGGTCTGACCGCAGCGATAGCAGACATCGCTGCGGTCAACCTCCGAGGGGCACTTCACAGCGACGTGCCCCTCCTGGAGGCAGCGGTAGCAGCGCAGGGGCTTCGACTCCATGAGCCGCACCCGCGCTGCCACCCAGCCCACCAACAATCGGCCGCCGGCTGCCAGCTTTTTGGCCGCCGCCACAGGGCAGCGAACCCATGCCGTGCCGAGGCCGGTGTGATCGTGGCGAATGTCGCCACATCGCACCGCCTCGACTGGGCACTCCCCCTCCCGCGCCACAGCCGCGACGACATCGCCCGCCGCGACAGAGTCGTCGAGGTCCATCACGCGCACTTCTGCGCACTTGGTGGGCCTCGACACTCGGACGGTGTCGTCGGGGAAGTGCTCACGCAGCTTCCCCGCGAGGGAGTCCGCCAGCGCAGCACTGGCCGCCCCTGGTACCTCCCACATGTGGGCACCAGTGGCGGTCTTTCTCGCCCGCAGGGGTGGGAGCCCCAGGGCGACCCGGTCGATCTTCGACGCGGCCTCCTTTATCACGTCTGCGTACGTGAGCCCTCGCTCCACGGCCGCCGGCTGCAGCGTCACCACAACAGCCGCCGTCCTAGGGGCTCGGGGGACACGCACGACCGGGGACTTTTTCACCGGCCGGCGCTTTCCCTGGACCTGGGTCCAGCCCTCCTCCGCCGGAGCCGACGCCGGTTGTGGACGGCGACGAGACCCGCTGCGACTGGGGGGAGCCCTCGCAGCGCCACGATTTCGCCTCCTTCGATTCTTCCCCGCCTTACCTCCCTGATGGCCGGGAGGAGGGGGAGGAGGAGGGACGCGTTTACCCTTCCCTGGAGTTTGCCTGGACACAGCCGCGGCAAAACTCTTTTCACCTCCCAGGTGAGCGGGAGGGGCAGGGGGGGGGGCAGGGCGAGCGCCCTTCGCTGCCGCCGACTTTCTGTCAGCGGCGAGGGAGGGACGGAGTCGCTTCTCAGGGAGAAGCCGCTCCTCCAGAGCCTCGAAGCGCGCGCTCATCATGCCCCCAACCTGGAGCATGATAGCGCGCGTCACCTCCTCCAAGTCAGAGGCGGCCGGAGGGCGCTCAATCGACGAGCGACTCGCTCTAGGGCCTCCCTGAGGCGCCCTCGCCACCCTCGCCGGTGACAGGGCAATCTCCACCCGCGGCGGCGACAGTACGGGGAACTCCTCCCGGACATGAGGGGAAATCTCCCTCTCCACCGGCGTGCGGACCGGGCTGGTCCTGCAGTTCTGCGTGCGCAGCTCCGCTCTGAGTTGGGCCAGCTCCTTGCGTAGTCCGTCGAGCTCACCCTGCAGCCGGGCATTGTCCGACCGCAGGATGGAGATTTCCTCGCACGCCGTCCGGTCGTGCATGCTGCCCACTGCCGCCACAATGGAGGAGCTCGCCTCCTTCAGGGCCTTTACAAAACCGCCCTTCAGGTTCTTGGACTTGGCCGCGACCATGCGAATGGTCTCGACCGCGTCCAAGGCCTGTTTGCACAGGGCGGTTGCCCCCTCCTTCTCCGCCGTATCCGGAGCCGCTTGTGCCGCCACCTCGGTGCCGCTGCACCGGCTGTTGCGGGCCCTTGCGGCTTGCCCGGCCACCTCCATCTCGGCCTGAAGCTCCAGCTCTGCTTGCTGGAGCTTCAGGTATTTGGCCTTCGCCTTAGCCAAACCCACATATTGGCCCGTTGTCGGTGGGCGACCTCTCCCTCTGCGTCCCGGGGTCGAGCGGCTACGCCTCTCTCCGTCGTCACTCGACGAATCGGAGCTGCCGCGTTGCCGCTTGCTCCCCGGCTTATTGAAGAAGCGGCCAAGAGCCGCCTCTCCGTTCCCTGCCAGGCAGTAGGACGCGACGGACATCTGACCTTCGTCAGAGCCCGACTCGTCGCTACCCCTAGCTCCCTCCATCCTCGTTCCTCCTTCGGTGTCCGTGTGCATGCTTGGGTCGTTAGCTTTACGCGCAGTGCGCGGGAGTTGTGAACAGTTGCCCCCCACAAATACGTTGGGGCTGCCCGAATCAGATTCGGGGTGGGATTCTCCCTTCCGAGTACCCACTTGTGGTAGTAAGTTTTTAAGTTCACTCGTCATGATGTTTTTTTTTTTGCCGGGGCTGCCGGCGAATAGGATGGGATAGGATAGGGCAGTGGAAAGGACAAAGGATGGGAAAGGTGGGAAGGGACAGGGGAAGGTCGCAGTAGTGACTGATGATGAACCCCATCAGCCATTCATCCCCTCGCGCTGCGACGCCGGTTGGGATTAGGGTAAAAACGACGGTGGCGCAAAGTGCGCCAGCACGAAGGTGCCCGCCCTTGCCCCATCCACTGTGCCCTCTGCTAATCAGAGGGACACGCGGAGGGACGCGTCTCTCCGCCTCCCCGAAGGGACTTGGAGAGACCCACCTCGGTGTCATTAGCTTCACCCCGGGCTGGATTGCCCGAGGCTACTGAGCTCCCCCGCCACGACAAGGCTGACACCATGGGGGAGAACCTTTTTTTTTTTTTTTTTTTTTTAACGTTGGGAAATGGTTTTCTCCATACCTACCCGCCTCGGGGGAGGCGGATAGGTTATGTCGGCCTTTCACCGACTAAAACCCAACGGTGGCCATCCTCGGCGCACTAGAGAGGGGACTCCGGGATCGGTAATCCGGCATCCGGTGACCCTCTCTTGGCGCCTCGCCGCACGCACCTCGGCGGCCCACCTCGGGGGGCGGTTAACGCCCCCCCTTGCAGCAGCACGAGGCCACCCCGTGCTGCCGCCCATCCCGGGATCGGGATCTATCTGGTGGACGGATGAAGCCCCCGCTTCAGCCGCCCCCCGATCCCGGTGCCCCCTTTTAGTCGCCTCGTACGACAGGCAGGGGATACCGTGTCTGTATTCGCGGCCCCAGAACACAGGGCTCAGTCGGGCTCCGCTACATAAGGCGGCGCGCGAAATCGCGCCGCCTTCGCCCGACCCTCCGGCGACGGACCGGATGGGAGGAAGCATCGTCCTCCCTGACTCGTTCCGCCACTTCCTTCTGCGACATTACGTCGCCGCAGAAGGAAACCATTGCCGACCACGACCTCTCGCTGTCGGCCATGGATTTTACCACAGCCGGCAACGAGAGGTCCCCCCCTATGACCGCGACAAGTCGCGCCCTCTCTTCGGCCCATGCTGGGCACTCCGCCAGCGTGTGGCGCGCCGTATCTACGGCGTGGCCGCACGCGTGGCACACCGGCGTCGGCTCTCTACCGACCATCTCGCACAGATACTTCCCGAAGCAGCCGTGCCCCGTGAGGATCTGCGCGAGATGGAAGGTATGGACACCCCTCTTCTCCTCGACCCATCTCCTGAGGATGGGTCGGATGGCGGCGATGGTATCCACCCCAGCTGTTGGCTCTGCCAACGCTCCTTTCCACTGCCGGAGGAGGACCCTGTGGGAGGATTTCCTCCAACGCATGACCTCCTCCGGAAGTGGAGGGGATCCCTGGTCCCGAGCATTGGAGACCCGCCGGTACACGTGAGCGAGTACCTGGGCCTCCAGCTCCCAGGGTGGGGTGCCCGCCAGCACGCACGCTGCGTCGAATGAGGTGGTGCGATACCCCCTCACGAGCCTGAGCGCCATGACCCTCTGCGGTCTCCGCAGAAGGGCCCTAGTGCGGGCGCTCAGGTCGTCCACCCAGATCGGGGCCCCATAAAGGGCCATCGATCGCACCACCCCAGAGTATAGGCGACGGCAGCCTGCGTCCGGTCCGCCCACGTTGGGGAGGAGGCGGCTCAATGCTCCGGCGGCTGCTACCAATTTGGGAGCCAGCCGGGCAAAGTGCGCCTCGAACTTCCACCGACTGTCGAGAACGATTCCGAGGTACTTCATCGTCGACCCGACAGCGATGGAAGTCCCTCCGACCACCAGTTCGGATCCAGCGGGAGGGGCCCGCCGGGGCCCGTGGAAACACAGGGCCTCGGACTTGGCGAGGGCAACCTCTAGCCCCAACCGCCGGATGCGAGCAACAACCTGGGCTACCCCAGCCGTGGCCAATACGGCCGCCTCCCTGTAGGTGCTGCCGCGGGCCGTCACGAGCGTGTCGTCGGCGTAGCAAGTAACGTCGACGCCCCGCAAGTTACGTCCGCGCAGCACCCAGTCGTACCCGATGTTCCACAGGAGCGGACCAAGAACCGACCCCTGTGGGACACCGCACGACATCTCCCTCCTCTCCCACCCGTTCTGCGTCGGGTAGGTGACGGCCCTCTCGGAGAGATAGGCCGCCACGACGCGACGCAGATACGCCGGCACTCGGTGGTACCTCAGCGCCTCCAGGATGATACTCCAGGGCAGAGTGTTAAACGCATTGGCGATGTCTAAAGACACCGCCAAGACCACCCCGCCCTGGGACACCGCCTCCTCCGCCAGGGCCCTCACCCGCGCAATAGCGTCGATGGTGGACCTGCCCCGGCGGAAGCCAAATTGGTGGACGCTGAGGTCCGGACCGATGCCCTCGAGGTGGTCGACGAGACGGGCGGCGATAACGCGCTCAAGGAGCTTGCCCGTCTCGACGAGCAGCACAATCGGCCGATACGCAGACGGCGAGTCGGCCGGTCGCCCCTCCTTCCTGATCAGGACCAGCTTCCCGGTCTTATACCGACGGGGAAACTGGCCCCGATCCAGGCAGGCGCTGAAGAGCGCGCGCACCCACGGCTCGAGCGGTCCCAGCATCAGGACTAGCGCCTTAGCTGGGATACCGTCGGGTCCCGGGGATACAGACTTGCCCCGGAGCCGCAGGAGCGCCGCCTTCAGTTCTGCCTCCGTCACCTCGGGTGCACGAGTGCCCCCACCGTCATCCTCCTCCATCGCCGCCATTGGCGGGGGGACGTGGTCAGCCCTGTTCGGAAACAAGGAGCCGACCACGTTGTCCAGGACTTGGGGCTGGAGACTTTGCGTCAGGGGGGGAGCCCAGGGGCGAAGAATGTTCCTCACCAACCTGTACGGCCTCCCCCATGGATCGCTGTTCAGAGTCTCCAGCATTTCCTCCTCCGCCAATTCCTTGGCATTGGCGATGGCCACCTGCAGGGCACTCGTGCATCCGCGGTACGAGGCGTAAATCTCCGCCTCTTCCGCCGCGAGTCTACGCCGCCGTCTTCGGTATCTGGTGTACCGGCGTCTCGCACTCACGCAAGCTCTTCTGAGCTGCGCGAGCTCCTCGGACCACCAGTACACCGAGCGCCTGGGAGGACGCGGCCCGACTCGGGGCATGGCTGCGTCGCAAACGTGCGACATCGCCAGCCCGAGCCGTTCCGCGTCACCCTCCACCTCCGACGGGACCTCCGACCCGCACACCCAGGCCTGGAGCAGGGCGACCTCTTCGAGGAACACCCTGTCCATCCTCCTCAAAGACCAGCGTGGACCGTCGTCCACCCGAGGTCGGCTCGAGCCGCTCGGGGTAGCTGGCAGCGCAGAGACCATATCGTATCGGATATACCGATGGTCCGACAGAGTCTCCACGTCCACCAGCACTTCCCAGCCCCGGACACGGCGCGCCAGGGCGGCATTTGCGAACGAGATGTCCACGATAGAGCCGCCCTGTTGCCGCACGCACGTGTTTACCGACCCCTGGTTGAGAACGGTCAACCCGGTCTCCACCACCCAGTCCTCCAGGACCTCACCGAACGGGCACGTGGCCGGGGATCCCCACGCCAGTGACTTGGCGTTTAGGTCCCCGGCGACGAGCACGTTGTTGGGGTTCCTCTGTCCCATGAGAGCCCCGATCCCGAGCAGGAACTGCTCGAAATCCGCGAGGCTCCCATTCGGAGAGAAATACACCCCAACCACCATTAGGTCACCCAGGTGTGCTGCGACATATCCCCGCCCCCTCACCACCCTATCCAGGGGAGGGGTGCCGGCAGCAACTCGGGTGACAATGGCCACCAGACCCTCGCGGTCGCCAGCCCAGTTGTCCCGAGGTGGGACAAAGTACGGCTCGGCGACCACGGCGACCTCGATTGACCACTCCGCCATGCTCTGGACCAGCAGGTCCTGAGCTCTGGCGCAGTGGTTGAGGTTCGCCTGGAGGAACCTGGTACCCATTAATGGGCGGTGTCCATACGACCTCCTTCTTCCCGGACTGTGGCGCTAGTCGCGGGGGGCTTTCCTCCACGTCTTCCGTTCTTGGGCCGGGGGGCGGCGCACGCCTTGCCGCCCACCCTGTGCCCCGAAGACTTGCCCGCCGCCGCGCACAGGGCGCAGTGCGGTGCGGCGGAGCATCCGGCCGCCTTGTGGCCGGTCTGACCGCAGCGATAGCAGACATCGCTGCGGTCGACCTCCGAGAGGCACTTCACTGCGGCGTGCCCCTCCTGGAGGCAGCGGTAGCAGCGCAGGGGCTTCGACTCCATGAGCCGCACCCGCGCTGCCACCCAGCCCACTAACAGTCGGCCGCCGGCTGCCAACTTTTTGGCCGCCGCCACAGGGCAGCGGACCCATGCCGTGCCGAGGCCGGTGTGATCGTGGCGAATTTCGCCAGATCGCACCGCCTCGACTGGGCACTCCCCCTCCCGCGCCACAGCCGCGACGATCTCGGCCGCCGTGACAGAGTCGTCGAGGTCCATCACACGCACTTCTGCGCACTTGGTGGGCCTCGACACTCGAACGGTGTCGTCGGGGAAGTGCTCGCGCAGCTTCCCCGCGAGGGAGTCCGCCATCTCTGCACTGGCCGCCCCTGGTACCTCCCACATGTGGGCACCAGTGGCGGTCTTTTTCGCCCGCAGGGGTGGGAGCCCCAGGGCGACCCGGTCGATCTTCGACGCGGCCTCCCTAATCACGTCGGCGTACGTGAGCCCCCGCTCCACGGCCGCAGGCTGCAGCGTCACTACTACGGCCGCCGTCCGAGGGGCTCGGGGGGCACGCACGACCGGGGCCTTTTTCGCCGGCCGGCGCTTTCCCCGTACCTGGGTCCAGCCCTCCTCCGCCAGTGCTGACGCCGGTTCCGGTCGGCGGCGAGACCCGCTGCGACTGGGGGGAGCCCTCGCAGCGCCGCGATTTGGCCTCCTTCGACTCTTCCTCGCCTTCCCTCCCTGTTGGTCGGGAGGGGGGGGAGGAGGAGGGGCGCGCTTACCCTTCCCTGGAGTCAGTCGGGACACAGCCGCGGCAAAACTCTTCCCGCCTCCCAGGTGTGCGGGAGGGGCAGGGGGGGCAGGGCGAGCGCCCTTCGCTGCCGCCGACTTCTTGTCAGCGGCGAGGGAGGGACGGAGCCGCTTCTCGGGGAGAAGCCGCTCCTCCAAGGCCTCAAAGCGCGCGCTCATCAGGCCCCCAACCTGGAGCATGATGGCGCGCGTCACCTCCTCCAAATCAGAGGAGGCCGGAGGGCGCTCAATCGACGAGCGACTCGCTCTAGGGCCTCCTTGAATCGCCTTCGCCCCTTGCGGCGGTGAAAGGGCGATCGCCCCCCGCGGCGGCGACAGTGCGGGGAACTCCTCCCGGACGGGAGGGGAAATCTCCCGCTCCACCGGCGTGCGGACCGAGCTGGGCCTCCGGTGCTCCGTCTGCAGCTCTGCCCTGAGTTGAGCCAGCTCCTTGCGGAGCCCGTCGAGCTCACCCTGCAGCCGGGCATTGTCCGACCGCAGGATGGATATCTCCTCGCACGCCGTCCGATCGCGCATGCTGCCTATCACCTCCGCAATGGAGGAGCTCGCCTCCTTCAGGGCCTTTACAAAACCGCCCTTCAGGTTCTTGGACTTGGTCGCGACCATGCGAATGGTCTCGACCGCGTCCAAGGCCTGTTTGCACAGGGCGGTTGCTCCCTCCTTCTCCGGCGCGTCCGGAGCCGCTTGCGCCGCCACCTCAGTGCCGCTGCACCGGCTGTTACGGGCCCTTGCGGCCTGCCCAACCACTTCCTTCTCGGCCTGAAGCTCCAGCTCTGCTTGTTGTAGCTTCAAGTATTTGGCCTTCGCCTTCGCAAGGCCAACATACTGCCCCGTTGTCGGTGGGCGACCTCTCCCTCTACGCCCCGGGGTCGAGCGGCTACGCCTCTCTCCGTCGTCACTCGACGAATCGGAGCTACCGCGTTGCCGCTTGCTCCCCGGCTTATTGAAGAAGCGGCCAAGAGCCGCCTCTTTGTTGCCTATGAGGCAATATGACGCGACGGACATCTGACCTTCGTCAGAGTCCGACTCGTCACTCCTCACAGCTCCCTCCATCCTCGTTCCTCCTTCAGTGTCCATGTGCGTGCGTGGGTCAATTGCTTTACGCGCGGTGCGCGGGAGTTGCGAACAGTTGCCCCCCACAAATACGTTGGGGCTGCCCGAATCTAGTTCGGGGTGGGATTCTCCCTTTCGGGTACCCACTTGTGGTAGTTCGTTGTTATGTTCGCTCGTCATGGTGTTGGTTTGCCGGGGCTGCCGGCGGATAGAATGGGATAGGATAGGGCAGTGGAAAGGACAAAGGATGGGAAAGGTGGGAAAGGACAGGGGAAGGTCGCAGTAGTGACTGATGATGAACCCCATCAGCCATTCATCCCCTCGCGCTGCGACGCCGGTTGGGATTAGGGTGTAACGACGGTGGCGCAAAGTGCGCCAGCACGAAGGTGCCCGCCCTTGCCCCATCCACTGTGCCCTCTGCTAATCAGAGGGACACGCGGAGGGACGCGTCTCTCCGCCTCCCCGAAGGGACTTGGAGAGACCCACCTCGGTGTCATTCGCTTCACCCACGGGCTGGATTGCCCGGGGCTACTGAGCTCCCCCGCCACGACAAGGCTGACACCATGGGGGAGATGGGGGAGAACCTTTTTTTTTTTTTTTTTTTTTTTTTTTTTTTTTTTTTTTTTTTTTTTTTAACGTTGGGAAATGGTTTTCTCCATACCTACCCGCCTCGGGGGAGGCGAGTAGGTTATGTCGGCCTTTCACCGACTAAAACCCAACGGTGGCCATCCTCGGCGCACTAGAGAGGGACTCCGAGATCGGTACTCCGGCATCCGGTGACCCTCTCTTGGCGCCTCGCCGCACGCACCTCGGCGGCCCACCTCGGGGGGAGTTATACGCCCCCCCTTGCAGCAGCACGAGGCCACCCCGTGCTGCCGCCCATCCCGGGATCGGGATCTATCTGGTGGACGGATGAAGCCCCCGCTTCAGCCGCCCCCCGATCCCGGTGCCCCCTTTTAGTCGCCTCGTACGACAGGCAGGGGATACCGTGTCTGAATTCGCGGCCCCAGAACACAGGGCTCAGTCGGGCTCCGCTACATAAGGCGGCGCGCGAACTCGCGCCGCCTTCGCCCGACCCTCCGGCGACGGACCGGATGGGAGGAAGCATCGTCCTCCCTGACTCGTTCCGCCACTTCCTTCTGCGACATTACGTCGCCGCAGAAGGAAACCATTGCCGACCACGACCTCTCGCTGTCGACCATGGATTTTACCACAGCCGGCAGCGAGAGGTCCCTCCCCACGACCGCGACGAGTCGCGCCCTCTCCTCAGCCCATGCTGGGCACTCCGCCAGCGTGTGGCGCGCCGTATCTACGGCGTGGCCGCACGCGTGGCACACCGGCGTCGGCTCTCTACCGACCATCTCGCACAGATACTTCCCGAAGCAGCCGTGCCCCGTGAGGATCTGCGCGAGATGGAAGGTATGGACTCCCCTCTTCTCCTCGACCCATCTCCTGAGGATGGGTCGGATGGCGGCGATAGTATCCACCCCAGCTGTTGGCTCTGCCAACGCTCCCTTCCACTGCCGGAGGAGGACCCTGTGGGAGGATTTCCTCCAACGCATGACCTCCTCCGAAAGTGGAGGGGATCCCTGGTCCCGAGCATTGGAGACCCGCCGGTACACATGGGCGAGTACCTGGGCCTCCAGCTCCCAGGGTGGGGTGCCCGCCAGCACGCACGCTGCGTCGAATGAGGTGGTGCGATACCCCCTCACGAGCCTGAGCGCCATGACCCTCTGCGGTCTCCGCAGAAGGGCCCTAGTGCGGGCGCTCAGGTCGTCCACCCAGATCGGGGCCCCATAAAGGGCCATCGATCGCACCACCCCGGAGTATAAGCGACGGCAGCCTGCGTCCGGCCCGCCCACGTTGGGGAGGAGGCGGCTCAATGCTCCGGCGGCTGCTACCAGTTTGGGAGCCAGCCGGGCAAAGTGCGCCTCAAACTTCCACCGACTGTCGAGAACGATTCCGAGGTACTTCATCGTCGACCCGACAGCGATGGAAGTCCCTCCGACCACCAGTTCGGATCCAGCGGGAGGGGCCCGCCGGGGCCCGTGAAAGCACAGGGCCTCGGACTTGGCGAGGGCAACCTCCAGCCCCAACCGCCGGATACGAGCGACCACCTGGGCTACCCCAGCCGTGGCCAATATGGCCGCCTCCCTGTAGGTGCTGCCACGGGCCGTCACGAGCGTGTCGTCGGCGTAACAAGTTACGTCGACGCCCCGTAAGTTACGTCCGCGCAGCACCCAGTCGTACCCGATGTTCCACAGGAGCGGACCGAGGACAGACCCCTGTGGGACACCGCACGACATCTCCCTCCTCTCCCATCCGTTCTGCGTTGGGTAGGTGACGGCCCTCTCAGAGAGATAGGCCGCCACGACGCGACGCAGATACGCCGGCACTCGGTGGTACCTCAGCGCCTCGAGGATGATACTCCAGGGCAGAGTGTTAAACGCATTGGCGATGTCTAAAGACACCGCCAAGACCACCCCGCCCTGGGACACCGCCTCCTCCGCCAGGGCCCTCACCCGCGCAATAGCGTCGATGGTGGACCTGCCCCGGCGGAAGCCAAATTGGTGGACGCTGAGGTCCGGACCGATACCCTCGAGGTGGTCGACGAGACGGGCGGCGATAACGCGCTCAAGGAGCTTGCCCGTCTCGTCGAGCAGCACAATCGGCCGATAAGCCGACGGCGAGTCGGCCGGTCGTCCCTCCTTCCTGATCAGGACCAGTTTCCCGGTCTTATACCGACGGGGAAACTGACCCCGATCCAGGCAGGCGCTGAAGAGCGCGCGCACCCACGGCTCGAGCGGTCCCAGCATCAGGACTAGCGCCTTAGCTGGGATACCGTCGGGTCCCGGGGATACAGACTTGCCCCGGAGCCGCAGGAGCGCCGCCTTCAGTTCTGCCTCCGTCACCTCGGGTGCACGAGTGCCCCCACCGTCATCCCCCTCCATCGCCGCCATTGGCGGGGGGACGTGGTCAGCCCTGTTAGGAAACAAGGAGCTGACCACGTTGTCCAGGACTTGGGGCTGGAGACTTTGCGTCAGGGGGGGAGCCCAGGGGCGAAGAATGTTCCTCACCAACCTGTACGGCCTCCCCCATGGATCGCTGTTCAGAGTCTCCAGCATTTCCTCCTCCGCCAATTCCTTGGCTTTGGCGATGGCCACCTGCAGGGCACTCGTGCATCCGCGGTACGAGGCGTAAATCTCCGCCTCTTCCGCCGCGAGTCTACGCCGCCGTCTTCGGTATCTGGTGTACCGGCGTCTCGCACTCACGCAAGCTCTTCTGAGCTGCGCGAGCTCCTCGGACCACCAGTACACCGAGCGCCTGGGAGGACGCGGCCCGACTCGGGGCATGGCTGCGTCGCAAACGTGCGACATCGCCAGCCCGAGCCGTTCCGCGTCACCCTCCACCTCCGACGGGACCTCCGACCCGCACACCCAGGCCTGGAGCAGGGCGACCTCTTCGAGGAACACCCTGTCCATCCTCCTCAAAGACCAGCGTGGACCGTCGTCCACCCGAGGTCGGCTCGAGCCGCTCGGGGTAGCTGGCAGCGCAGAGACCATATCGTATCGGATATACCGATGGTCCGACAGAGTCTCCACGTCCACCAGCACTTCCCAGCCCCGGACACGGCGCGCCAGGGCGGCATTTGCGAACGAGACGTCCACGATAGAGCCGCCCTGTTGCCGCACGCACGTGTCTACCGACCCCTGGTTGAGAACGGTCAACCCGGTCTCCACCACCCAGTCCTCAAGGACCTCACCGAACGGGCACGTGGCCGGGGATCCCCACGCCAATGACTTGGCGTTTAGGTCCCCGGCGACGAGCACGTTGTTGGGGTTTGTCTGTCCGATGAGAGCCCCGATCCCGAGCAGGAACTGCTCGAAATCCGCGAGGCTCCCATTCGGAGAGAAATACACCCCAACCACCATTAGGTCACCCAGGTGTGCCGCGACATATCCCCGCCCCCTCACCACCCTATCCAGGGGAGGGGTGCCGGCAGCAACTCGGGTGACAATGGCCACCAGACCCTCGCGGTCGCCAGCCCAGTTGTCCCGAGGTGGGACAAAGTACGGCTCGGCGACCACGGCGACCTCGATCGACCACTCCGCCATGCTCTGGACCAGCAGGTCCTGAGCCCTGGCGCAGTGGTTGAGGTTCGCCTGGAGGACTCTGGTACCCATTAATGGGCGGTGTCCATGCGACCTTCTTCCCGGACTGTGGCGCTAGTCGCGGGTGGCTTTCCACCACGTCTACGGTTTTTGGGCCGGGGGGCGGCGCACGCCTTGCCGCCCACCCTGTGCGCCGAAGATTTGCCCGCCGCCGCGCACAGGGCGCAGTGCGGTGCGGCGGAGCATCCAGCCGCCTTGTGGCCGGTCTGACCGCAGCGATAGCAGACATCGCTGCGGTCAACCTCCGAGGGGCACTTCACAGCGACGTGCCCCTCCTGGAGGCAGCGGTAGCAGCGCAGGGGCTTCGACTCCATGAGCCGCACCCGCGCTGCCACCCAGCCCACCAACAATCGGCCGCCGGCTGCCAGCTTTTTGGCCGCCGCCACAGGGCAGCGAACCCATGCCGTGCCGAGGCCGGTGTGATCGTGGCGAATGTCGCCACATCGCACCGCCTCGACTGGGCACTCCCCCTCCCGCGCCACAGCCGCGACGACATCGCCCGCCGCGACAGAGTCGTCGAGGTCCATCACGCGCACTTCTGCGCACTTGGTGGGCCTCGACACTCGGACGGTGTCGTCGGGGAAGTGCTCACGCAGCTTCCCCGCGAGGGAGTCCGCCAGCGCAGCACTGGCCGCCCCTGGTACCTCCCACATGTGGGCACCAGTGGCGGTCTTTCTCGCCCGCAGGGGTGGGAGCCCCAGGGCGACCCGGTCGATCTTCGACGCGGCCTCCTTTATCACGTCTGCGTACGTGAGCCCTCGCTCCACGGCCGCCGGCTGCAGCGTCACCACAACAGCCGCCGTCCTAGGGGCTCGGGGGACACGCACGACCGGGGACTTTTTCACCGGCCGGCGCTTTCCCTGGACCTGGGTCCAGCCCTCCTCCGCCGGAGCCGACGCCGGTTGTGGACGGCGACGAGACCCGCTGCGACTGGGGGGAGCCCTCGCAGCGCCACGATTTCGCCTCCTTCGATTCTTCCCCGCCTTACCTCCCTGATGGCCGGGAGGAGGGGGAGGAGGAGGGACGCGTTTACCCTTCCCTGGAGTTTGCCTGGACACAGCCGCGGCAAAACTCTTTTCACCTCCCAGGTGAGCGGGAGGGGCAGGGGGGGGGGCAGGGCGAGCGCCCTTCGCTGCCGCCGACTTTCTGTCAGCGGCGAGGGAGGGACGGAGTCGCTTCTCAGGGAGAAGCCGCTCCTCCAGAGCCTCGAAGCGCGCGCTCATCATGCCCCCAACCTGGAGCATGATAGCGCGCGTCACCTCCTCCAAGTCAGAGGCGGCCGGAGGGCGCTCAATCGACGAGCGACTCGCTCTAGGGCCTCCCTGAGGCGCCCTCGCCACCCTCGCCGGTGACAGGGCAATCTCCACCCGCGGCGGCGACAGTACGGGGAACTCCTCCCGGACATGAGGGGAAATCTCCCTCTCCACCGGCGTGCGGACCGGGCTGGTCCTGCAGTTCTGCGTGCGCAGCTCCGCTCTGAGTTGGGCCAGCTCCTTGCGTAGTCCGTCGAGCTCACCCTGCAGCCGGGCATTGTCCGACCGCAGGATGGAGATTTCCTCGCACGCCGTCCGGTCGTGCATGCTGCCCACTGCCGCCACAATGGAGGAGCTCGCCTCCTTCAGGGCCTTTACAAAACCGCCCTTCAGGTTCTTGGACTTGGCCGCGACCATGCGAATGGTCTCGACCGCGTCCAAGGCCTGTTTGCACAGGGCGGTTGCCCCCTCCTTCTCCGCCGTATCCGGAGCCGCTTGTGCCGCCACCTCGGTGCCGCTGCACCGGCTGTTGCGGGCCCTTGCGGCTTGCCCGGCCACCTCCATCTCGGCCTGAAGCTCCAGCTCTGCTTGCTGGAGCTTCAGGTATTTGGCCTTCGCCTTAGCCAAACCCACATATTGGCCCGTTGTCGGTGGGCGACCTCTCCCTCTGCGTCCCGGGGTCGAGCGGCTACGCCTCTCTCCGTCGTCACTCGACGAATCGGAGCTGCCGCGTTGCCGCTTGCTCCCCGGCTTATTGAAGAAGCGGCCAAGAGCCGCCTCTCCGTTCCCTGCCAGGCAGTAGGACGCGACGGACATCTGACCTTCGTCAGAGCCCGACTCGTCGCTACCCCTAGCTCCCTCCATCCTCGTTCCTCCTTCGGTGTCCGTGTGCATGCTTGGGTCGTTAGCTTTACGCGCAGTGCGCGGGAGTTGTGAACAGTTGCCCCCCACAAATACGTTGGGGCTGCCCGAATCAGATTCGGGGTGGGATTCTCCCTTCCGAGTACCCACTTGTGGTAGTAAGTTTTTAAGTTCACTCGTCATGATGTTTTTTTTTTTGCCGGGGCTGCCGGCGAATAGGATGGGATAGGATAGGGCAGTGGAAAGGACAAAGGATGGGAAAGGTGGGAAGGGACAGGGGAAGGTCGCAGTAGTGACTGATGATGAACCCCATCAGCCATTCATCCCCTCGCGCTGCGACGCCGGTTGGGATTAGGGTAAAAACGACGGTGGCGCAAAGTGCGCCAGCACGAAGGTGCCCGCCCTTGCCCCATCCACTGTGCCCTCTGCTAATCAGAGGGACACGCGGAGGGACGCGTCTCTCCGCCTCCCCGAAGGGACTTGGAGAGACCCACCTCGGTGTCATTAGCTTCACCCCGGGCTGGATTGCCCGAGGCTACTGAGCTCCCCCGCCACGACAAGGCTGACACCATGGGGGAGAACCTTTTTTTTTTTTTTTTTTTTTTTAACGTTGGGAAATGGTTTTCTCCATACCTACCCGCCTCGGGGGAGGCGGATAGGTTATGTCGGCCTTTCACCGACTAAAACCCAACGGTGGCCATCCTCGGCGCACTAGAGAGGGGACTCCGGGATCGGTAATCCGGCATCCGGTGACCCTCTCTTGGCGCCTCGCCGCACGCACCTCGGCGGCCCACCTCGGGGGGCGGTTAACGCCCCCCCTTGCAGCAGCACGAGGCCACCCCGTGCTGCCGCCCATCCCGGGATCGGGATCTATCTGGTGGACGGATGAAGCCCCCGCTTCAGCCGCCCCCCGATCCCGGTGCCCCCTTTTAGTCGCCTCGTACGACAGGCAGGGGATACCGTGTCTGTATTCGCGGCCCCAGAACACAGGGCTCAGTCGGGCTCCGCTACATAAGGCGGCGCGCGAAATCGCGCCGCCTTCGCCCGACCCTCCGGCGACGGACCGGATGGGAGGAAGCATCGTCCTCCCTGACTCGTTCCGCCACTTCCTTCTGCGACATTACGTCGCCGCAGAAGGAAACCATTGCCGACCACGACCTCTCGCTGTCGGCCATGGATTTTACCACAGCCGGCAACGAGAGGTCCCCCCCTATGACCGCGACAAGTCGCGCCCTCTCTTCGGCCCATGCTGGGCACTCCGCCAGCGTGTGGCGCGCCGTATCTACGGCGTGGCCGCACGCGTGGCACACCGGCGTCGGCTCTCTACCGACCATCTCGCACAGATACTTCCCGAAGCAGCCGTGCCCCGTGAGGATCTGCGCGAGATGGAAGGTATGGACACCCCTCTTCTCCTCGACCCATCTCCTGAGGATGGGTCGGATGGCGGCGATGGTATCCACCCCAGCTGTTGGCTCTGCCAACGCTCCTTTCCACTGCCGGAGGAGGACCCTGTGGGAGGATTTCCTCCAACGCATGACCTCCTCCGGAAGTGGAGGGGATCCCTGGTCCCGAGCATTGGAGACCCGCCGGTACACGTGAGCGAGTACCTGGGCCTCCAGCTCCCAGGGTGGGGTTTTTTTTTTTTTTTTTTTTTTTTGACGGAGTGGAAATGCTCTTACGCATCCCCTCGACTTAGGGCTGTCGAGGGGTATGTGGGACTCACTCCTCGAGATGGTATGAGGAGTCACTACCCACTAAAACCACTCCGGCGTTTCACCCTCCCTGCCGTAAGGGGGGGCACAGTGTGATCCCAAGGACTTCAAGCCACTGTGCCCCCCGGCAGCACCGGCCTACTTCGTGGCCGGTGCACCCGCGCCAAAGAGGGGAAGGGTCGAACGCGGCGATCCTTCCCCCAGACGGGTGGAGTCCAACTGTGGTCCCTACACCACGGACTCCAAGGGCGTGAGACGAGCGAACTGCGCTCGCCTCCTGCCCCTCCGTCTACGCCGGAGCGGGAGTGCGTCGACATTGTCTTCGCGCTCCCGCTCCGCGGCCTCCTTCTGTGAGATCACGCTCTCGCAGAAGGAGGCCACTCCCTCCCACGATCTCTCGCTGCTCAGCATGGTCGCAACCACGCTGTGCAGCGAGAGATCCCCTCCGTGACCGGTGGCCGCCCGCATCTCGAGGCGCTCCGGGACCCAGCGACTGCACACCTCCACAGTGTGCTGGGCCGTATCGTCCGGAGCGCCACAGTCGTGGCACTGCGGACTCGGCTCCCTCCCTATACCGTGCAGGTAATGACCGAAGCAACCATGCCCGGTCATCACCTGCGTGAGACGGTAGCCGAGGCCGCCGTGCCCTCTCTCCAGCCAGGCGTCGAGCGACGGGAGGAGTGCCCCTATGGTGTAAATGCCATAGGGGGAGTCCTCCAGGTCGCTCTTCCACCGGTCCCTCATCCGGAGCGCAGCCGTTCGGCGCGCTCCCTCCACTTCTTCGGGGCCAGGGCGGTCCCCACGCGCCCTGGCCTCGACCCTCACCCTGTGCGTCTCCGCCTGCACCTGGGCATCCAGCTCCCAGGGAGGGGTGCAGGCGAGGACGCACGCCGCCGCGTGGGACACAGTCCTATAGGCCCTCGTAATTCTGCAGGCCACCACTCTCTGTGGCCTGCGGAGGAGGGCCTTATTCTGCGCCGACAACTTGTCGGCCCATATTGGCGCCCCGTAGAGCGCCATGGACCGCAACACCCCCGCATATAAGCGCCGGCATGAGGCCCCCGGTCCTCCCACATTGGGGAGCAGCCGGCCGAGGGCCGATGCCGCGCCAACGATTCGGGGAGCCATTCTGCGGAAATGCTCCCCGAATCCCCACCTCCGGTCCAGAACAAGGCCAAGATATTTAATGTTGGCCTTGATCTGGACCTCTTCCCCGCCAATTCGGAGCGTGTCCCCCGCCCCCTGCCTCCAGCCTCGGCCACCGAAAACGATGGCCTCGGTTTTGGCGAGGGACACGCTCAGTCCCAACAATCCTATGCGGCCGACCGCTAGCTCGGCCGCAACCTCCGCCCTCCGCCTCGCTTCGCGGTACTCCTTCCCCCGCACTGCCACCATAGTGTCATCGGCATAACATATGGTGGCCGTGCGGGGAAGCTGCACCCCTCGTATGGCCCAGTCATAACCTATGTTCCACAGGAGGGGTCCGAGCACGGACCCCTGTGGAACGCCGCAGGTCATGTTCTGGACCACAATTCCTCCCTCTCTTTCGTAGAGCACTACCCTGTCTGTAAGGTAGTGCTCTACAACCCTCCGCAGGTAGTGAGGCACTCGATGGTAAATGAGTGCCTCCCTTATCACCCCGTAGGGGAGGGTGCCAAACGCGTTGGCGATATCTAACGATACCGCCACCACACCCTCCCCTCTGCCTGCTGCGTCTTCGCTGAAATCCCTGAGGGATTTCAGCGCGTCCATCGTGGACCGCCCCTCCCGGAACCTAACCTAACCTAACCTAACCTAACCTAACCTTTTTTTTTTTTTTTTTTTTTTTATCGGAGTGAAAATGAGTTGACTCATCCCCCCGGTTAGGGAGACCAGGGGGTATGTGGGACTCTCCCTCCCTCATTGAGGGCATACCCACTAAAAACACTCCGGCGTTTCACCCGCTCTGCCGTGGTAGGGGGTACAGTGTGGTCCCAAGGATTTCAATCCACTGTACCCCCCCGGCGGCACCGACAAACGCCGGTGCACCCTCGCGAAAGGAGGAGGGTCGCGAAACGCTCACGACCCCCCCCGCCCACCTGTGTGGAGCCGTGCAATGTGGGCCCCTCACCCACTGACTCCACACCGCGGCAGGAGTTGGACGAACTGCGCCCGCCTCCTGCCGCTCCCTCCGACGGCGGTGGCCGAAGCCTGCCCGCCAGTCTCGCGACCGGACGAGCCCGCCTCCCTCACTGGTGGCTTGCCCGCCGGTCTCGCGACTGGACGGGCAAGCCTCCCTCAACGGTGGCACCAGGGATAACCCCGGTGCCTGCTCAGCGGCACAAAAGTGCGCGCTGAGCCCGTCCTTGCCCCATCCACTGTGCCCTCTGCTAATCAGAGGGACACGCGGAGGGACGCGTCTCTCCGCCTCCCCGAAGGGACTTGGAGAGACCCACCTCAGTGTCATTAGCTTCACCCCGGGCTGGATTGCCCGGGGCTACTGAGCTCCCCCGCCACGACAAGGCTGACACCATGGGGAAGAACCTAACCTAACCTAACCTAACCTAACCTAACCTAACCTTTTTTTTTTTTTTTTTTTTTAACGTTGGGAAATGGTTTTCTCCATACCTACCCGCCTCGGGGGGGCGGGTAGGTTATGTCGGCCTTTCACCGACTAAAACCCAACGGTGGCCATCCTCGGCGCACTAGAGAGGGGACTCCGAGATCGGTAATCCGGCATCCGGTGACCCTCTCTTGGCGCCTCGCCGCACGCACCTCGGCGGCCCTCCTCGGGGGGCGGTTAACGCCCCCCCTTGCAGCAGCACGAGGCCACCCCGTGCTGCCGCCCATCCCGGGATCGGGATCTGTCTGGTGGACGGATGAAGCCCCCGCTTCAGCCGCCCCCCGATCCCGGTGCCCCCTTTTAGTCGCCTCGTACGACAGGCAGGGGATACCGTGTCTGTATTCGCGGCCCCAGAACACAGGGCTTAGTCGGGCTCCGCTACATAAGGCGGCGCGCGAACTCGCGCCGCCTTCGCCCGACCCTCCGGCGACGGACCGGATGGGAGGAAGCATCGTCCTCCCTAGCTCGTTCCGCCACTTCCTTCTGCGACATTACGTTGCCGCAGAAGGAAACCATTGCCGACCAGGACCTCTCGCTGTCGACCATGGATTTTACCACAGCCGGTAACGAGAGGTCCCCCCCCACAACCGCGACGAGTCGCGCCCTCTCTTCGGCCCATGCTGGGCACTCCGCCAGCGTGTGGCGCGCCGTATCTACGGCGTGGCCGCACGCATGGCACACCGGCGTCGGCTCTCTACCGACCATCTCGCACAGATACTTCCCGAAGCAGCCGTGCCCCGTGAGGATCTGCGCGAGATGGAAGGTATGGACACCCCTCTTCTCCTCGACCCATCTCCTGAGGATGGGTCGGATGGCGGCGATGGTTTGCACCCCAGCTGTTGACTCTGCCAACGCTCCCTTCCACTGCCGGAGGAGAACCCTGTGGGAGGATTTCCTCCAACGCATGACCTCCTCCGGAAGTGGAGGGGATCCCTGGTCCCGAGCATTGGAGACCCGCCGGTACACGTGAGCGAGTACCTGGGCCTCCAGCTCCCAGGGCGGGGTGCCCGCCAGCACGCACGCTGCGTCGAATGAGGTGGTGCGATACCCCCTCACGAGCCTGAGCGCCATGACCCTCTGCGGTCTCCGCAGAAGGGCCCTAGTGCGGGCGCTCAGGTCGTCCACCCAGATCGGTGCCCCATAAAGGGCCATCGATCGCACCACCCCAGAGTACAAGCGACGGCAGCCTGCGTCCGGCCCGCCCACGTTGGGGAGGAGGCGACTCAATGCTCCGGCGGCTGCTACCAGCTTGGGAGCCAGCCGGGCAAAGTGCGCCTCAAACTTCCACCGACTGTCGAGAACGATTCCGAGGTACTTCATCGTCGACCCGACAGCGATGGAAGTACCCCCAACCACCAATTCAGATCCAGCGGGAGGGGCCCGCCGGGGCCCGTGGAAACACAGGGCCTCGGACTTGGCGAGGGCAACCTCTAGCCCCAACCGCCGGATGCGAGCCACCACCTGGGCTACCCCAGCCGTGGCCAATACGGCCGCCTCCCGGTAGGTGCTGCCGCGGGCCGTCACGAGCGTGTCGTCGGCGTAGCAAGTTACGTCGACGCCCCGCAAGTTACGTCCGCGCAGCACCCAGTCGTACCCGATGTTCCACAGGAGCGGCCCGAGGACCGACCCCTGTGGGACACCGCACGACATCTCCCTCCTCTCCCACCCGTTCTGCGTCGGGTAGGTGACGGCCCTCTCGGAGAGATAGGCCGCCACGACTCGACGCAGATACGCCGGCACTCGGTGGTACCTCAGCGCCTCAAGGATGATACTCCAGGGCAGAGTGTTAAACGCATTGGCGATGTCTAAAGACACCGCCAAGACCACCCCGCCCTGGGACACCGCCTCCTCCGCCAGGGCCCTCACCCGCGCAATAGCGTCGATGGTGGACCTGCCCCGGCGGAAGCCAAATTGGTGGACGCTGAGGTCCGGACCGATGCCTTCGAGGTGGTCGACGAGACGGGCGGCGACAACGCGCTCAAGGAGCTTGCCCGTCTCGTCGAGCAGCACAATCGGCCGATAAGCCGACGGCGAGTCGGCCGGTCGCCCCTCCTTCCTGATCAGGACCAGTTTTCCGGTCTTATACCGACGGGGAAACTGGCCCCGATCCAGGCAGGCGCTGAAGAGCGCGCGCACCCACGGCTCGAGCGGTCCCAGCATCAGGACTAGCGCCTTGGCTGGGATACCGTCGGGTCCCGGGGATACAGACTTGCCCCGGAGCCGCAGGAGCGCCGCCTTCAGTTCTGCCTCCGTCACCGCGGGTGCACGAGTGCCCCCACCGTCATCCTCCTCCATCGCCGCCATTGGCGGGGGGACGTGGTCAGCCCTGTTAGGAAACAAGGAGCTGACCACGTTGTCCAGGACTTGGGGCTGGAGACTTTGCGTCAGGGGGGGAGCCCAGGGGCGAAGAATGTTCCTCACCAACCTGTACGGCCTCCCCCATGGATCGCTGTTCAGAGTCTCCAGCATTTCCTCCTCCGCCAATTCCTTGGCATTGGCGATGGCCACCTGCAGGGCACTCGTGCACTCGCGGTATGAGGCATATATCTCCGCCTCTTCCGCCGCGAGTCTCCGCCGCCGTCTTCGATACCTGGTGTACCGGCGTCTCGCACTCACGCAAGCTCTTCTGAGCTGCGCGAGCTCCTCGGACCACCAGTACACCGAGCGCCTGGGAGGACGCGGCCCGACTCGGGGCATGGCTGCGTCGCAAACGTGCGACATCGCCAGCCCGAGCCGTTCCGCGTCATCCTCCACCTCCGACGGGACCTCCGACCCGCACACCCAGGCCTGGAGCAGGGCGACCTCTTCGAGGAACACCCTGTCCATCCTCCTCAAAGACCAGCGTGGACCGTCGTCCACCCGAGGTCGGCTCGAGCCGCTCGGGGTAGCTGGCAGCGCAGAGACCATATCGTATCGGATATACCGATGGTCCGACAGAGTCTCCACGTCCACCAGCACTTCCCAGCCCCGGACACGGCGCGCCAGGGCGGCATTTGCGAACGAGATGTCCACGATAGAGCCGCCCTGTTGCCGCACGCACGTGTTTACCGACCCCTGGTTGAGAACGGTCAACCCGGTCTCCACCACCCAGTCCTCAAGGACCTCACCGAACGGGCACGTGGCCGGGGATCCCCACGCCAATGACTTGGCGTTTAGGTCCCCGGCAACGAGCACGTTGTTGGGGTTTGTCTGTCCGATGAGAGCCCCGATCCCGAGCAGGAACTGCTCGAAATCCGCGAGGCTCCCATTCGGAGAGAAATACACCCCAACCACCATTAGGTCACCCAGGTGTGCCGCGACATATCCCCGCCCCCTCACCACCCTATCCAGGGGAGGGGTGCCGGCAGCAACTCGGGTGACAATGGCCACCAGACCCTCGCGGTCGCCAGCCCAGTTGTCCCGAGGTGGGACAAAGTACGGCTCGGCGACCACGGCGACCTCGATCGACCACTCCGCCATGCTCTGGACCAGCAGGTCCTGAGCCCTGGCGCAGTGGTTGAGGTTCGCCTGGAGGACCCTGGTACCCATTAATGGGCGGTGTCCATGAGACCTTCTTCTGCCCGGACTGTGGCGCTAGTCGCGGGGGGCTTTGCTCCACGTCTTCGGGTCTTGGGCCGGGGGGCGGCGCACGCCTTGCCGCCCACCCTGTGCCCCGAAGGTTTGCCCGCCAACGCGCACAGGGCGCAGTGCGGTGCGGCGGAGCACCCCGCCGCCTTGTGGCCGGTTTGACCGCAGCGATAGCAGACATCGCTGCGGTCAACCTCCGAGGGGCACTTGACAGCGACGTGCCCCTCCTGAAGGCAGCGGTAGCAGCGCAGGGGCTTAGACTCCATGAGCCGCACCCGCGCTGCCACCCAGCCCACCAACAGTCGGCCGCCGGCTACCAACTTTTTGGCCGCCGCCACAGGGCAGCGGACCCATGCCGTGCCGAGGCCGGTGTGATCATGGCGAATGTCGCCACATCGCACCGCCTCGACTGGGCACTCTCCCTCCCGCACCACAGCCGCGACGACATCGCCCGCCGTGACAGAGTCGTCGAGGTCCGTCACGCGCACTTCTGCGCACTTGGTGGGCCTCGACACTCGGACGGTGTCGTCTTGGAAGTGCTCTCGCAGCTTCCCTGCGAGGGAGTCCGCCAGCGCAGCACTGGCCGCCCCTGGTACCTCCCACATGTGGGCACCAGTGGCGGTCTTTCTCGCCCGCAGGGGTGGGAGCCCCAGGGCGACCCGGTCGATCTTCGACGCCGCCTCCCTTATCACGTCGGCGTACGTGAGCCCCCGCTCCACGGCCGCCGGCTGCAGCGTTACCACTATAGCCGCCGTTCGAGGGGCTCGGGGGACACGCACAACCGGGGACTTTTTCGCCGGCCGGCGCTTTCCCCGGACCTGGGTCCAGCCCTCCTCCGCCGGCGCTGACGCCGGTTTCGGGCGGCGGCGAGACACGCTGCGACTAGGGGGAGCCCGCGCGGCGCCACGATTTGGCCTCCTTCGACTCTTCTTCGCCTTCCCTCCCTGATGGTCGGGAGGGGGGGGAGGAGGAGGGGCGCGCTTACCCTTCCCTGGAGTTTGCCGGGACACAGCCGCGGCAAAACTCTTTTCGCCTCCCAGGTGTGCGGGAGGGGCAGAGGGGGCAGGGCGAGCGCCCTTCGCTGCCGCCGACTTCTTGTCAGCGGCGAGGGAGGGACGGAGCCGCTTCTCGGGGAGAAGCCGCTCCTCCAAGGCCTCAAAACGCGCGCTCATCATGCCCCCAACCTGGAGCATAATGGCACGCGTCACTTCCTCCAAGTCAGAGGCGGCCGGAGGGCGCTCTATCGCCGAGCGGCTCGCTCTCGGGCCTCTTTGAGGCGCCTTCGCCCCCTGCGGCGGTGACAGGCCGATTGCGCCCCGCGGCGGCGACAGTGTGGGGAACTCCTCCCGGACGGGAGGAGAAAACTCCCTCTCCACCGGCGTGCTGATCGGGCTGGGCCTCCGGTGCTCCGTCTGCAGCTCCGCCCTGAGCTGGGCCAGCTCCTTACGGAGCCCGTCGAGCTCACCCTGCAGCCGGGCATTGTCCGACCGCAGGATGGAGATCTCTTCACACGCCGTCCTATCGCGCATGCTGCCCACTGCCGCCGCAATGGAGGAGCTCGCCTCCTTCAGGGCCTTTACAAAACCGCCCTTCAGGTTCTTGGACTTGGCCGCGACCATGCGAATGGTCTCGACCGCGTCCAAGGCCTGTTTGCACAGGGCGGTTGCCCCCTCCTGCTCCGGCGTGTCCGGAGCCACTTGTGCCGCCACCTCGGTGCCGCTGCACCGACTGCTGCGGGCCCTTGCGGCTTGCTCGACCACCTCCTTCTCGGCCTGAAGCTCCAGCTCTGCTTGCTGGAGCTTCAAGTATTTGGCCTTCGCCTTAGCCAAACCCACATATTGACCCGTTGTCGGTGGGCGACCTCTCCCTCTGCGTCCCGGGGTCGAGCGGCTACGCCTCTCTCCGTCGTCACTCGACGAATCGGAGCTGCCGCGTTGCCGCTTGCTCCCCGGCTTATTGAAAAAGCGGCCACGAGCCGCCTCTCCGTTGCCTGCCAGGCAATAGGCCGCGACGGACATCTGACCTTCGTCAGAGTCCGACTCGTCGCTACCCCTAGCTCCCTCCATCCTCGATTCACCTCCAGTCTCAAATCGTGGTGCCGAATCACATGCGATATCGGTGTCCGTGTGCGTGCTTGGGTCGTTAGCTTTACGCGCAGTGCGCGGGAGTTGTGAACAGTTGCCCCCCACAAATACGTTGGGGCTGCCCGAATCTGATTCGGGGTGGGATTCTCCCTTTCGAGTACCCACTTGTGGTAGTGTGTTTTTAAGTTCACTCGTCATGTTGTAGTTTTTTGCCGGGGCTGCCGGCGGATAGAATGGGATAGGATAGGGCAGTGGAAAGGATAAAGGATGGGAAAGGTGGGAAGGGACAGGGGAAGGTCGCAGTAGTGACTGATGATAAACCCCATCAGCCATTCATCCCTTCGCGCTGCGACGCCGGTTGGGATTAGGGTGTAACGACGGAGGCGCAAAGCGCGCCAGCACGAAGGTGCCCGCCCTTGCCCCATCCACTGTGCCCTCTGCTAATCAGAGGGACACGCGGAGGGACGCGTCTCTCCGCCTCCCCGAAGGGACTTGGAGAGACCCACCTCGGTGTCATTAGCTTCACCCACGGGCTGGATTGCCCGGGGCTACTGAGCTCCCCCGCCACGACAAGGCTGACACCATGGGGGAGAACCTAACCTAACCTAACCTAACCTAACCTAACCTAACCTAACCTTTTTTTTTTTTTTTTTTTGTTGACGGAGTGGAAATGCTCTTACGCATCCCCTCGACTTAGGGCTGTCGAGGGGTATGTGGGACTCACTCCTCGAGATGGTATGAGGAGTCACTACCCACTAAAACCACTCCGGCGTTTCACCCTCCTGCCTGTATTGGGGACACAGTGTGGTCCCTATGTACTTCTATCCACTGTGTCCCCAGGCCGCACCGGCCTACACATGTGGCCGGTGCTCCCGCGCCGATGAGGGGAAGTGTCGAACGCGGCGATCCTTCCCCCAGACGGGTGGAGTCCAACTGTGGTCCCTACACCACGGACTCCATTAGGGCATGAGACAAGCGAACTGCGCCCGCCTCCTGCCCCTCCGCCTGCGCCGGAGCGGGGGAGCGTCGACATCGTCTTCGCGCCCCCGCTCCGCGGCCTCCTTCTGTGAGATGACTGTCTCACAGAAGGAGGCCACTGCCTCCCAGGATCTCTCGCTGCTGAGCATGAACGCCACTACGGCGTGCAGCGAGAGATCCTCCACACCTCCCATCTCCATCACCAAATCTTGGCGCTCCAGATCCCACCGCTCACACTCAGCAAGAGTGTGTTGAGCCGTGTCATCCGGAGCGCCACAATCATTACACAGTGGACTCGGCTCTCTCCCTATCCCACACAGGTAGTGACCAAAACAGCCATGTCCGGTCACCACCTGTGTCAATCTGAAGCCGAGCCCACCGTACCCTCTGTCGAGCCACCTGTCCATCGACGGGAGGACTGCCCCTATGGTTCGAGTCCCATAGGGGGAGTCCTCCAGTTCCTCCTTCCACCTGTCGCGCATTCGACGCTCTGCCGTTCGGCGAGCCCCCGCAACCTCCTCGGGGCCAGGGCGGTCCCGACGCGCCCTGGCCTCAGCCCTCACTCTGTGCGTCTCCGCCTGCACCTGGGCATCCAGCTCCCAGGGAGGGGTGCAGGCGAGGACGCACGCCGCCGCATGGGACACAGTCCTGTAGGCCCTCGCGATTCGGCAGGCCACTACCCTCTGTGGCCTGCGCAGGAGGGCCTTGTTTTTGGCCGACAATTTGTCGGCCCATATGGGGGCCCCATACAGCGCCATGCTGCGTACCACGCCCGCATACAGGCGCCTGCATGAGGCCCTCGGTCCTCCCAGGTTGGGGAGTAGTCGGCCCAGGGCCGACGCCGCCCCCACGACTCGGGGAGCCATTCGCTTAAAATGCTCCCCGAAGTCCCACCTCCGGTCCAGAACAAGGCCAAGATATTTTATCGTGGCCTTGATCCGGACCTCTTCACCTCCTATGCGGAGCGTGTCCCCCTCCACCGGCCGCCACCCCCGGCCACCGAACACGATGGCCTCGGTTTTTGCGAGGGACACGCTCAGCCCCAGCATCCCAATTCGGCCGACCACGAGCTCGGCCGCGACCTCCGCCCTTCGCTTCGCCTCGCCATACTCCCTTCCCCGCACCGCCACCATGGTGTCATCTGCGTAGCAGATGGTGGCCATGCGGGGAAGCTGCACCCCTCGTATGGCCCAATCGTACCCGATGTTCCACAGGAGTGGTCCGAGGACGGACCCCTGTGGAACACCGCAGGTCATGTTTTGGGCCATTATTTGTCCCTCTCTTTCATAGAGCACTACCCTGTCTGAGAGGTAGTGCTCTATGATCCTCCTGAGATAGGGAGGCACCTGATGATAGAGTAGTGCCTCCCTAATCACCGCGTAGGGGAGGGTGCCGAACGCGTTGGCGATGTCAAGAGACACCGCCACCACACCCTCCCCCCTGCCCGCTGCGTCTTCGCTGAGGTCCCTGAGGGACCTCAGCGCGTCCACTGTGGACCGTCCCTCACGGAACCCGAACTGCCGATCACACAGATTCGGGCCCGTGGTCGCCAGATGTTCGGCGATGCGGCCAGACAGTATCCGCTCCAACATCTTCCCCACCTCGTCCAAGAGGACGATGGGGCGATAGCCGGAGGGACTGTCTGGCGGACGGTCCTCCTTGCGCAGCAGGCACAACTTCCCCTCCTTCCAGCATCTCGGGAACCGCCCCTCCTTCAGACAATCGTCGAAAAGGTCCTTGAGGCGGCTCCCGAGATGCTGCAGGGCTGCCGGGAGAATTCTTCCCGGCACCCCGTCCGGCCCTGGCGCCTTTTTACAGGCCCGCAAACGATCTATGGCCCACTTGAACTCGTCGTCCGTGATCGGCGGGACGACGAGCTCAAGCGGGACCGGCTCCACCGAGGGGATCGTCATACTCGGTGGAGCAAACTCCGGCACCGAGGGGAAGAGGCCTTCCACTACCCTGGCGAGGAGTTCGGGCTCTAGCGAGTCCAATGGGGGGGCATGCTGCATCCGATTCCGGACCAGCTTGTACGGCCGCCCCCATGGATCCCTGTCTAGTATGGCCAGGAACTCCTCGCGCGCCTCTTCCTTCCTCTTCGCTATCTCCCTTTGGAGGGCCCTCTTGGCTTCCCTGAGAGCCTCGTACAGGAGGCTCTCCTCTTCCGGGGTGTGCCGGCGTCGCCTACAGCGGGTGTAGGCCCGGCGAGCCCTATTACTGGTGGCACGGAGAGCCGCAATCTCTTCCGTCCACCAGTACACCTGTCTCCTCGCCGGCACCCGCCTCGCCCGTGGCATGGCGGCGTCACAAACCTCCTGCAACGCCGCCCGGAAACCCTCCGCCCGCTCCTCCACTCGGCCGTCCCCCAGCCGGGGCATCCCCCACGCCTGGACCGCGGCCGCCTCCTCCACCATCTCCGGGTCCAGGCGCGAGACGGTCCACCTCGGAAGCCGCGAGGTGGCCCGCCTCCCCCTCCTCAGGCCTGGCGGTGCCGCGCCGCCGGCCGTGGTGTGGACCCTCATCCGAACGTACAAATGGTCGGAGAGGGTCTCCACGTCCTCTAGGACACGCCAATCAGCGATGCGTGCGGCGATTGCGGGGGTAGCAAACGAAACGTCTACTATTGACCCCCCCTGCCGCCGCACGCATGTGTTGGTCGTGCCCCGGTTCAGCACCGCCAGTCCTGATGCGACCGTCCATTCCCCAAGGGCTTCGCCCTTGGGGTTTGTGACGGCCGACCCCCACATCGCCGATTTAGCGTTGAGATCCCCCAGCACGATGACCTGTGCCGGGTTCGCTCTTCGCACCACCCCTCCGAGGTCCGCCAGAAACGCCTCGAATTCGCGCAGCGGCCGATTTGGGGAGAAGTACACACCCACCAGAACGGTGTCTCCCCACTTGGCCGCCGCGAGACCCGGCCGTCGTTCCACTGGAGAGATTGGGAGGACCTCCCCACTCCTCTGCACAACTACCGCCACCGACCCATCCGTCGCCCCGACCCAGTTGGATTGGGGAGGGACATAGTAGGGCTCCGCCACTACGGCAACGTCAATGGCCCACTCCGCTATGACCTGCATTAGCAGGTCCTGGGAGCGGGCCGAGTGGTTGACGTTGCCCTGAATGATGTCTAAATGCCGGTGTGCTGGCATTTAGACATCCATTCTTTGTCCCTCCGGGGCCGCTGGGGCGGCGGGTCTGGCGTCGGTGTCCCTTCCTCTAGTCCCCGGTGGGGCGCAGGACATTCCCCCCATGATGTGCCCGGTGGGCCGCTTGGCTGAATGGCACACGGAGCAGAAGGGCTTCTCCTCTTTGCACTCGCCCATCCTGTGGCCCGGCTTACTGCACCTAAAGCACAGTTCGCCTCGGTCCACAGGAGATGGGCAGAGCGCCCTCGTATGCCCCGTGCCCATGCAGCGGAAGCACCTCATGGGGGCCACCTCCATCGCTTTCACGGTAGCCGCCGACCACCCCACCAGTACGCGTCCCGCGCTGATGAGGGCGTTGGCCGCGGTGACCGGGCACTGTATTAGGACCGAACTGGTCCCGCTACGTAGTGCCCGAATCTTCCCCACCTTGACTAGGGTGGGCTGGCACCCCCCTTTTTCGGCCACCGCCTTGCCCACAGCCTCCTGCGTCGCCGTCTCATCGAGACCGGTTAGCTGGAGGCTGGCCATTTTTACGGGCCTATAGACGGTGGCCACGTCCCCCACCAACGCCCCAATCCTCCGGCATAATTCGTCGGCCACTCTGCCGCTATCGTCCCCCGGGACCTCAATGATTCGGGCCCCGGTGGCCGTTTTGCGGACCCGCACATGGTCCACCCCCACCTCGGACAGGTTGAATGACGTGGTCGCCTTCGTCATGACCGAGGCATATGACGCCTCGGCCTCCGGCTTTAGTGCGACCACGACCGCAGCGGTGCTGGGGGTGGCCAGTTTTCTTGGGGCCGGCACAGGCTTTTTGGCCGCTGGCTGGGGTTGCTGGGGCACTTTGGCCTTCGCACGCCCCCTCTTCACCACTTCCACCCAAGGTGACTGGGGGGGTGGTGGTACCTCCTTCTGCACTGGGGCAGGCTTTGAGGGCCTGGTAGTAGGTGCCGGCGCAGGCGCAGGCCTAGTGGCCTGCTGCTGTGCCCGTTTTACGGGGACCGTCTTGGTGGTTTGCGCCACCCGCGGCGTCGCCGCTTGGGGAGCTCTCGGCTGGGCAGCCTCCAGCTGGGCAGCAGCGGCCGCGTCCCTCTTACGGTCGTGCTGCAACGAGGGACGGAGGATTGGCTCGGCCGGGAGTCTCTTCGCGAACTCCCCCAGCCGGACGTTCAGCATTTCCCCCATCCCTCGGAAACGCTCTTGAATTACCTCCCCCAGCGCAGAGAAGAGGTCCTTCTTTAGCTCGCCCATCAACTCGGAGAGCTCCGTCGCCCCGCCTGAGGTTGTAGCAGGAGCACCTGGGCCTGCTGCATTCCTCTCGGAGAATGCGGTCCTGAGCGCTTTTGTCTCCCTCGTTAATATTTCCAGCTGCTCCCGCATTCTCCGGTTGTCAGCTTTGAGGATGCGGATCTCCTCGGACTCAGTGAGGTCCTCGAGGTGATCCGCAGCCTCCAGGATGTCTTTGCAGGCTCTATTCATCCTGCCCCAAACCTCCCCCTTTAGGTTGCCGCTCAGGGCAGCATCCTCCAAGATGGACCGGGCGCCGCAGCGTGCTCTCTGGAGCCACTGCTCGGCCGGGGCCCCGTACATGGTGATGGGGCTGCGGTCCCTCACGGCGCCCTTGCGCCTCCCCCTGCCACTGGATTCACCAGCTAAGGCGGAGGGTGGAAACTTCAACAGATATTCTGCCGCCACCCCCCTGTCCTTGTCAAATTCCGCATAATCTTGCGAAAGGTCGCGAAGCGACGCCTTTGCCGCAGAGTAACCCGCGCGCCGCAAGTTCCTGCCTCTACGGGCAGTATTAACCTTGCCCGGTTCTACGAGCCCAAGGTCCCCGTCGCCTGCCTCCTCCACCACGTGCCTCTTTGTGGGCCTGGCGGCCCCACCTTCCTCCATTTGTACTGCCGAATCCGGCCTCTCGTTGTCGCCGTCGTTCGACGACGAGTCCGAGACGTCGATTTCGGCGTATCCCTCCCAGTTCCGTTCCACACGGACCTCCGGAAGCTCACGCTCAGGCTCCCCCTCCTTTCTCCCCCCTCTTCCGGCCCTCGTGCGCATTTTCCTGGAGGAAACGCGCAGAGGCTCGATCACCACTGAACAGCCGACTACGTCGGTTTTCAGCGGCCCGGGCCCCCCTGGCCCCTCCCCCCTCGCCACTTCCGTACCCTTAACCATTTTTGTAACTTCCAGAAGGGAAGTTACCAAGAAAAAACACTGTCAAAAGCACAAAAGAGCAATAAAACGACAAAAAACAAAAGTTTGCAAAAAGTGGTCAAGTGTGACCCGGCCACTTTTTACAAACTTAAGGGGAAAAAATTCCCCCTCCTCCCCCCCTTGAGGTACGATGGCGTACTTGGTGTCCAAGGACAGACCAAGCAGCCGGCTCCCTCCCCCAAAAACAACAACCCTCCCCCCCTTCGATCTCAGGAGCTACTGCTCCCCGAACAACTTTACAAAGTTATTCGGGTAGTTTTCGCCCCTGATTCGATGAAATAGCAATGCACGTTTGCCCCTATAACTTTTGAACGGAGTGTTCAAAAGTTATGGAACAAACGGCAGCCGAAAGGACTCCACAAGGCCTCCAACACCACTAACCCCAAAACAAAGAAAAAGTGAAGCTACCCGCAAAAAGAATTTTTAATAAATTTCGGGCGAAGACGCTAAACTTCCGAGCGCTCGAAGCCAACTCACGCTTTTCCCCACAATAAATAGAACCAAAGGTCCTAAAAATATGGGGAAAGCGGCAGCCGACGGCAAACGCCGGGAAGAATTTTATCAACCCCCGACAGATATCAAAAATTTTTGTTATCTATTTTTAAAAGTGAAATTAAACTTCAAAAGTTTAAAATGACAATTAAAAATAGACACAAACAAATCGATAATAAAATCCCCAGTGGTGCTGGTGCCCTGGGAGCAGAATCCCAACAAGGGCGACGCGAGACAGAACCCGCAACTTCGAGAGCCAGAACTCTCCCTACCCCGATGGCTGCAGAAAGCCAGAAACCGCGAAGAGCGAGAAAGTGCACACGACCAACTTGGACGAGCGCACTGACCCGACTAACCTAACCTAACCTTTTTTTTTTTTTTTTTTTTTTTTTTATCGGAGTGAAAATGAGTTGACTCATCCCCCCGGTTAGGGAGACCAGGGGGTATGTGGGACTCTCCCTCCCTCATTGAGGGCATACCCACTAAAAACACTCCGGCGTTTCACCCGCTCTGCCGTGGTAGGGGGTACAGTGTGGTCCCAAGGATTTCAATCCACTGTACCCCCCTGGCGGCACCGACAAACGCCGGTGCACCCTCGCGAAAGGAGGAGGGTCGCGAAACGCTCACGACCCCCCCCGCCCACCTGTGTGGAGCCGTGCAATGTGGGCCCCTCACCCACTGACTCCACACCGCGGCAGGAGTTGGACGAACTGCGCCCGCCTCCTGCCGCACCCTCCGCGTCTCTCCGCCTCCCCGAAGGGACTTGGAGAGACCCACCTTGGTGTCATTCGCTTCACCCACGGGCTGGATTGCCCGGGGCTACTGAGCTCCCCCGCCACGACAAGGCTGACACCATGGGGGAGAACCTAACCTAACCTAACCTAACCTAACCTAACCTAACCTAACCTAACCTAACCTAACCTAACCTAACCTAACCTAACCTAACCTAACCTAACCTAACCTTCCTTCCTTCCTTCCTTCCTTCCTTCCTTCCTTCCTTCCTTCCTTCCTTCCTTCCTTCCTTCCTTCCTTCCTTCCTTCCTTCCTTCCTTCCCACGACGTTCATCGCCCAGCAGGAACGATACTTTTCGCTAAATAACCTTAAGCAAATATTCTGGTCTTAGGTTCAGAGAAATAATACTAAGAGTAGGTGCGTTGACCTGTGTGCTGTATGGTACTGTAGCACACAATGAGAATACATAAGTGGAAAAGCGATAGCAGATCAAACATAACATATGTACGCAGTAAATAATATACATCATTTATCACTAATAACTAGTTATTCATTATTCTTTCTGGCACATATATACATTCTGCAGTTAATTCTTTACTTGCGTGCTTCTTGCCCCGCGAATGGCCTCCTCCGTAACCACCTCTTACAGCCATCCCAGCCTCCAATCCTTTTTCTATAGTTCTCCTTGAACTGACATAATATGTCTGACTGACTGATGACTCACCTGGTCTCCATTAGTTATATCTCTCTTCTTCATCTTACCCTCTCTCCTTCGGTTTGGTCAGCACACACAATACACTATCCCTCCTACAGATTAATCTCGTATAAAAGATAACATTTGGCGACGAGGATGGTGGACGAAGAAGTGGCAGGTCGCCACACCACTGCCGCTACCACAGACAATGGAAAAAAAAAAAAAAAAAAAAAAATTGTGTTATATCCCTTTCCCTTCAGCCGCCTTTTCTCTTTTTTTTCTCCCTGCCCCTCCCGCTCCAAGTCCAGATCCAGAACCAGGTCCAACTCCCACCCCCATTCTCGCATCTACTCTCTTCCCTCAGCTCTGCTCTCAAACTTCTTACGCTCGTCGCTCCAAATGTAGTCCTCCTTACTAATTCATCGCAATCTAAATTCCGCCGAGTATTATTTTGTTGTATACCAATATAATTAATGTATGTGAGTTTTTGAAAACTATAAATTCGCTTTACTTTTGATTGAGTTAGACGATTACGATAAAACCGAGCATAAAGCTCTCGCCTCAATTTACATTTACAAATTTCAAAACATTTACAATAAAATTCACGAAAATTCTTCGCTGTCCTCAACTCAGAAATCCAACCTATGCACCTTTGAACCTAAAAACAATACAAAGTCAAATGTTAAGACAGAGAGGAAAATTTGTGTTGTAAGTAACACCCTCCAGAATGGTGTCCTTAATGCAACACAGAGGGAAAACCTAGGTGGAACAATTTGCCACTACAAGAAACCTGGAGGCGGTATAGAACAGCTTTTGCAGGGGTTGGAAAGAAAAGTGCTGGGCTTCACCTTCAATGACTACTGTATTATTTTTGTTGGACAATCTGACTTTGAAGTCACGAGTAACTATATGAAGATAGTAGATTTAATAAGGGTAGAATTGCAAAAAAAAATTCAACACACTAATGTTATTATATGTGTACCTAACTATAAATGTTTTGGTCCTGTAGATATGTTTAATCGACGGATTGAGTCGTTTAATAATTATTTATATTTGGACAACAAGATCCATGAGTATGCTTTTATCTTGGACTCCAATAAAAACTTAGATTATTCTCATGCTATGTTCTCACCCTATAATGGAAAAATAAATAGAAAGGGTATGAAGATAATGCTAAATGACTTAAATGACTTAATAAAATACATAGAGTTTTATTATAGGAGTATTTATTGTGATGGTAAGCAAATGGAAGCTGAGTTTTTTTCGTGAATAATCAAATCACTAAAACGGAAAATAATAATATGGTCTGTACAGCAAACTTATCTAACCAGTATTACCAATCATCGTGCATTGAGAAATTGTATATCTTTCATCAAAATGTATGTGGTATAACCACAAAAAAGAGTGAGTTAGAAATCTATTTAGATAGCTTGTAAAATAAGCCACATTATGTTGGTATCACTGAACATTTTCTTAACAAAATATCAATATCCATGCTCACTCTAAATAACTATAATCTCATCTCATCCAATGTAAGGGGCAAAATGATACGGGGTGGAAGTCTTATCTTAGGGCTCAAAGATCGAAACATGGAGGAATTGTCGGTTTGTAAAAAGTTATATAGAATGGAAAGTTTTGAAATATGTGGAGTTAGGGATCTAGATACAGATATATGTATTTGCTGTTGTTACAGAAATACGGAGGATAAAAATTTAAAAAAAAAAAAAAAAAAAAAAAAAAAAAAAAAAAAAAAAAAAACTTGACAAAACGAACTTTGAATCGTTTATGGAAGGGTTAGAAAAAACATTAGAACACTTTTTCAACAAAAAAAAAAAAAAAAAAAAAAAAAAAAAAAAAAAAAAAAAAAAATGCATAATATTTGGGGACTTTAATATTAATCTATTATGTGATGGTAATCAAAGAAATGAATTTTTGACTTTATTAAACTGCTACAACTTTAGGCATTTAGTCTCTTCAAATACGTACATATGTCCTAGAACAGGGTCACTATCATGCATAGACAATATATTAACTAATTTATCCGATGAATCAGTTATAAATACCGATGTGGATTTCAATGGACTCTCAGATGGACATGGTGGGCTATTGGCTTGCTTTATCGTAGAAAATACTAAAGAAATGAAAAGAATAGCACCTACTACTTTGGTAGAACGTAGAGTATTTTCTTTAGAAAACATGAATACATTCAGACAGGAGATCATGACAAACAATTTGACTGAAATGGGATTAAATGACTTTATGAAAAATTTTACTAACGCATTCCGTAGGAGCTTCAAGAAGTGTAAAAAGAAACTGAACTTGAAAAAAAAAAAAAAAAAAAAAAAAAAAAAAAAATTAAAACTAGGATGGCTCACTAAAGGAATAAAAGAATCAAGTAAAATGAAAAGAGTATTGTGCTTTGTGAATGGTGTACATAGTGACAGTAGTTTGGTAAAATATCGAAATAGATACATCACAATTTATAGAAGGGTACCCAAAAATGCCAAAAAAATTTCAATACAAAAAGAGATAGCAAGAGCGGGTAACTCAACTAAATGCATATGGAATGTTGTAAATAGACACAGAAACAAAACTGGCAACATAGAAGGAAAATTACTGTTGAAGGTAAATAATCAAATTGTGGACAACCCTCAAGATGTAGTCAACGAATTCTCACAGGCATTCAAACAGGGCTCAAAAAATTTAACAAGCTGCTCTCTAACTGCAATTAAACTCTTGGAAGTAAACACTAGTAAAGTAGATAACAACATGACCTGCAGAGCACCCACCCCCCTGGAAATAGTAAATATTGTAAAAAAATGGAATGTAAGAAATCCTGTGGCTATGACGAAATCCCTATTTCTATTATAAAAGAAAATATTGGATTGTTGGCAGAACCGCTTTCTCATTTGTTTAATACATACTTTGAGCAGGGAATTTTCCCAGATCAACTGAAAATAGCGAAAGTCATACCGATACACAAAAAAGGTTCAAAGACTGACTCAAAAAACTACCGACCTATATCTTTACTGCCAACCATATCAAAAATTTTCGAAAAACTTATTAAAAACCGATTGGTATACCATATAAACAAAAATAAAATACTAAGCGACAGACAATTTGGTTATCAGAAAGGAGTCGGCACTTCTGAAGCAATAAGCACTTTAGTGGAAGATGTAGTCAAAGCGATGAATGGGAAAAAGAAAGTAGCTGGGCTGTTTTTAGACTTAAGCTCAGCTTTTGACACTGTAGATCATCAAATCCTACTAAAAAAAAAAAAAAAAAAGTTGGAACACTATGGGGTGCGTCATAATGTGCTAAGGCTGTTTGAATCTTACTTACGGAATAGAAAACAATTTGTAGAAATTAAAATAGTAGAACATAACGTAGAAAAAAAAAATATATATAAATCTAGAATGGAGTCAATTTCAAGAGGAGTGCCACAAGGTTCGGTCCTTGGACCTATATTTTTTGTGATGTTCATCAACGACATGATAAATTACATTTCTAATATAATACCTGACATTAGACTTGTAGTGTTTGCTGACGATACAAATGTAATTATAGAAGGAAAAAGCACGGATGAAATTAATGACAAAATAAATAGAGCACTTTCAGTTTTTCAGACGTGGTTTGCAGCTAATAACCTTAAACTTAATACGAGTAAGACAAATGTCATATTATTTAAAGCTACTGCAAGAAGTCGAGAAACTCTAAACATTAACCTAAATGGAGACAAAATCGAGCTAGTAAAAACAGTAAAATTTCTAGGCGTTCATATAGACTCGTTTTTAAACTGGAAGGATGAACTGAACACCATTGAAAATACCATAAGCTCTGCATGTTATGCTCTTCGAAGTTTGAGGGATGAAGCCACGCAATCTCAATTAATAATAGTATATTATGGGCTAGTTGAGTCAAAGCTGCGCTATAGTATAAAACTGTGGGGTAACAGCTACTAATACAATGTAAACAAAGCATTCAAAATACAAAAACGAGCAATAAGGATCATAGTGCGTATACCTCAATGGGAGTCATGCGAAAGACATTTTAAGAAATTAGGCATACTCACGGTGCCCTGTCTTTACATCTTTGTGGTACTTGTGGATCTTAAGAAGAACCTCCATAGATATGAGACCGTAGACGAGGCCAAACTGAGAGAGAGCACAAGGCGCAAGGACCTACCAAATATTATGGTACCCAGACTCGAGGTGGCAAAGCATAGTGCTCAGTATCAAGCGGTGACATTATTTAATAGATTACCAACTGAGCTGAAAATTAGTATGAGTATTAATGTTTTTAAACTTAAACTTAAGTCTTTTTTGGTGGAAAGGTATTTTTATTCGATTAATAGGTTTTTGGAACACTAAAATTTTATTGACTACTTTTAAAATTCCCATTGACATGAATTGTTGTTATTTTATTATTGTAATTAGGTACTCATTTTTATTTTGTTATTACAATTGATCATTGTGACATTACCCGTTGACATTAATTATTGTTGCTATTTTATTATTGTAACTACTATGCTTAAGTTTTTATGATTAATGTTTTTTCCTTTAATTATTATATTCAACACAATGCAAATTGTTAATGAATAAATAAATACCAAATACCTCCGCTCACGAATTCTGTCGAGTATTTACACCCTACCCTTCTTGGTTGTATACTAATGCAGTGTTACGAGTACGAGTTTTCGAAAACTATAAATTCCCATATCTTTTGATTGACTGGATCGACTGCAATGAAATAAAGCTATATATGTTTACACCGAATGAAGGACAATGTTTCTCTGAAAAGTCCATCAATATCGGTTGATGGATTATCGGATATCGGTGTAAACCAAAAATGATCGAAACGTAATCTATTACTTGTAGACCCGCCAAATGAGGGAACTAGGGACAGCTTTTTTGTATAACTGTTTATGATTGGTTTAAAATCCACGTAACTTGCGCTAGGTCCCGTCTTCAACGAACACGGTACGACTTGAATGTCAGCATTAAAAATCAGCATCGATTGTTGCTGATGCTGATATTAAAAAGAATTCTGATTATCCGCGGATGCTGATATTCGCAACAACCCTATTAGGTACTAATAACCTTTGCCTTAAATGGATTGATTCAAAATAAATTATGCATCACTAGGACTTACTCTGTCCTGTCTACAGGGAAAAGGGCTGTATAGTCTTAGTTGCCTTTGCCTAGCTGTCAAGTGGACCTGTGAACCAAGAAGTTTAGATACTACTTAGATTATTAACTAATCTAAGAGATACTAACTTCGTGCTGTGAACTAATTTAGTTTCCGCGTTTTTTTTTTGTTTTAAGATATTATTTGGATATTGTTTTCAAGAATGAGTCTTTGGGCTTTTATGTTTTTAGCTGCGGTTTTTAAAGTAACAGTATTTTAGTGGCGATAATTAACCCAAGCGCTCCAAGCGGCCAAAAATTTAAACTTTTTCAGAACTTTTTAAACCTATTAAAATAGTGAAGTGAAAGTGAATACAAGAACATTACCCTAGTCTTTTTAAGAATCATCTCAGCGCCTTATATTCTCTTTGCCGATTGCAATTTCACCGCTAGGGGCGCGCGCGTAACTTTTATAATTAGATACATAGGTATATCAGGCAACAAGTGTCTGTGCCTGCGTGAAGAAAACACGAAGAAAATGTAAATAAACTGGAATGGTTACACGCACGCTCTCTAGCCAAAGCAGAGGCACATCGCTAGTAGGTACCTCGGTACTGGTCCAGTCGGCTGTCTCCAGGATCCATTAACAACAGAACGAAACGCACTTCCAAGGTATGAACATTGTATTGAGTGATTGGACCACCTACTGATCATCATCATCATCGTCTGAAACACGTCCACTGCTAAACATGAGCCTCCCCAATAGAATGATACTGTTGGTGGGCTGTCCACTGGGGGATTTGACATCTGAACGCTTGGCAGGCAGATTGGTGATCGCAGTAATGATCTCAATACACATAGGAGAACGCTGCTGCCGTCCCTGAGTCGCCTTGACGTCGCCCACGGGATGGTTGGGGGTGGCCATATTCTAAGTCAGGAATGAACGGATGAGTTCATTCAACTCTCAGCGTCGTCCGTCTTCAATATGGTGGTTTATAGAGAACAAGCAAAGAACATTATATCAGCCCTTAGATGCCCACTGCTGGACATAGGCTATCACCAGTTAACGCCACAACAGACTTCCGCATTCAGCCGCTTCATCACTCCAAGCACATACTCTTGTCGAATCTGAAGCGTCTCAGGCGCCTTCCAAACTCGGCCGGTGGAGTCGCGGGCGAGCATTCGCGGCGCTGACAGACCGCGCCGCTGTGGTCGGGTGGGAGGTAAAACAAATTAAAATCAACGTTTGAGGTAAAATATATGTATAATAATTAATATTTACACGTATGTGGCACCACTTGTAATTTCACGAATGTTTACAACACGCTGCGAGACAGCTGCGAGGTCAGATCAGTTCATAGCCGGCGGTAGCCGGCGCGGGGCGCGGGGCGCAGGGCCGGCGCTAGGGCCGGCGCCGGGGCCGGCGCAGTGACATGGAGGGCGGGGGGCGATGCCCCCGGCGCGAGAGAGCGCGAGAGAGAGCCGCACCCGTGGGCACACTACACTACAATACACTATGTGTCACTTTGTACTTTATATACAAACAAAATACTTAATTTACTACGAGCATTACTGACGAGATTCCATTAGAGTATGTCACGATTCGAGTCACGTAAATATAGTCTATCGATCTAAATAAAATAATGTCATTCGACCGTATGGCATCCGCGTTTGCGATCACGCTTCATATAAAAATATATAAAATCTTGCGCTAAAAGGAGCGTGTAAACGTAAAATAAAAAAATAATATCGCGTAAATTCGATCGGTCGTCCCCCGCGGCCCCCGCGCGACCCCGCCCCCGCTAGCTGGCGCACTTGGTCTTGCCGTCGAGCAGCTTGCGCCAGAGGTCGAACTGCTCGTGGTAGCGCACCATGTGTATGGCGAGCGCGCGCTGCACGGCGCAGGGGTGCGGCGCGACGCGCTTGTTGTAGAACTCGGGCGCGTGCAGGCGGCGCACGCCGAGCCGCGCGGCGAGCACGCCCGTCACGAACACGTCCTCGAGCCGCACGTACGGCTCGCGCGGCGCGGCGGCGAGCAGCGCGCGCGCCGCGCCCGCGGGGACCAGGTAGGCGGGCCCGGTGGCGAAGTCCGGCAGCACGCGGCCCGGGAACTCGGCGGGCGGCAGGTAGTACTTGGAGCGCGGCACGCGCTTGGGCAGCGCGCGGCGCAGCACGCGGCCCCAGATGGCGCGCGAGTCGTTGCGCGCCGGCGCGGCCGCGAAGCGCAGCAGCCGCGGGACGTTGATGAACATGTCGTCGTCCGTCTTCAGCAGGAAGGGCGCGCGCGGGCAGTACGTGTCGGCCCACTCCAGCATGGACAGCGTCTTCAGCGTCAGGTTGGAGTAGGCGTCCACGAAGCGGCCGACGATGAGGTCGCCGTAGAGCGCGTCCTCGGCGCGCAGCGCGGCTCGCAGCGCGGGCGGCGCGGCGCCCAGCACGAAGCCCATGGCGACGTCGGCGCGCGCCGCGTAGTGCCCCCAGGTGAGGCGCACGGCGTCGCGCGCGGCCGCGTGCGCCGGGGCCGACGTCACCAGGATGAGCACGCGCACGCGCGCGCCCAGCGACGCGCACAGCTCCGGGTGCGCCACCGAGTGCCCCGCCTCCCACACGTCCCGCACCAGCACCGGGCCCTCGCGCGGGGCCCCCGCCCCCGCCCCCGCCCCGGGGGCGAGCGTCGCGTTGTGGGGCGCGCGCGTGGAGGGCGCCGGCGGGGCGGCGGTGGGCGCGGGCGCGGGCGCGGGCAGGCGGGGCGCGGGCGCGGGGCGCGGGGCGCGCGCGGGCGCGGGGGCGGGCGGCAGGCGCGCCAGCAGCAGCAGCAGCAGCGCGGCGAGCGCGGCCAGCGCCAGCACGTGCGCGCGCCGCACGCCGCCCATGGGTGCAGGCGGGCGGGGGGCGGGGGGCGGGGGGGCGCGCGGGGGGGAGGGGCGAGCGCGATCAGCGCGGGCCGCGCGCCGACGCCGGCTGCAACAATAAAGGAACGTCAACGGAAAGTGCTATAGTATGTCTAAAGCATGCCGTCAAATACTACACACAACGAGGCACTCCTGTGTATGCCTGTTTCCTCGACCTGTCGAAGGCTTTTGACCTGGTTTCATATGATGTCATGTGGAGAAAGCTCCGAGAAATAAACTTACCACCGGAACTTATCAGTGTCTTCCGATACTGGTATGGAAACCAGAAAAATAATGTGAGATGGGCAGGTGCACTTTCGGAAACGTATGGGTTGGAGTGCGGGGTGAGGCAAGGGGGGCTAAGCTCGCCAACGCTCTTCAACCTGTTCGTCAACAAGCTGATCGTCGCGCTCAGCACTCGCCATGTAGGATGTCATGTGGATGGGGTCTGCTTTAATAATATCAGTTATGCAGATGACATGGCGCTGCTGAGCGCGTCGGTCGGAGGTCTCAGGGAACTCATAAGTATTTGTGAAGAATTTGCACATAAAGCGAACTTATGGTGTTCATAGCTGGGACCAAGTGTCCGTCAGAAGTGCCTCCCGTCTCGCTGAATGGTGTCCCTTTAAAGCGGGCACAACAAGTCAAGTACCTGGATCACGTTGTGACCGAAGATAAGAAGGACGACGCGGATATTGAACGGGAACGGAGGGCGTTGTCAGTGAGAGCGAATATGATAGCCCGCAGGTTTGCTCGTTGCTCGAAGGCAGTTAAGATCACACTGTCCCGAGCGTACTGTACATCCTTCTACACGAGCAGCCTGTGGGTGTGTCACTCGCGACGATCTCTCGACGCCCTCCGCGTTCAATATAACAACGCGTTCAGAGCACTGTTGCGGCTGCCCCCCTTCTGCAACACGTCGGGAATGTTCGCAGAGGCGCGAGTCAACTGCTTCCGCCCCACGATATGCCAGAGAGCAGCCTCGATGTTGCGGCGGACGAGGGGCGGCGGCAACGGGCTCCTGTCCGTGGTCGCGGACCGCATGGACGGCCCTTTTGTGAGACACTGGCTGGCATTGCATGCTCCAGTGCCCCACAACAGAGCTAGAATATACTGATTGAATTTTATTGTATAATGTAATTTAATTGAATTTATTTAATATTATGACATCCTTATTTATTTGAATGTTACTAACACCTAGTCATATAAGTATTATTGTATTACGTTACTAACAATAATGGATCATTGATATCTGAATAAACAAATTTAATAATAATAATAATAACACGGGTAAGTCTCGAGTGGTCCCCGGCCCGTCTCGCTCCGGACTTAGTTTACAACAATCGCCGTGCGAGGTGTCGATGTGACGCGCGCGCGAGCGGGGATGGCTACTTACACTACCTCGATCGCATCGTCGTCGACTCGAATGGATGACAAGCGAAATTGTATCCCTTCGGTTATCTGAACACTAATAAAAAGGACAACATTTTTTTTACTGCCTAAGGATATCGAAAGGTACGATAATTACATAAGTTCCTACCTATACGAGTACCTACTGGAAAGTTTGAGACAAAATGAACCCGCTCAGCTTAAGATGGTTTGCGACGATTGAACTAGGTAATTATAAAATCATAGTTAAAGACAGTTGCGACTATCGGATTTCTTGAAGTGGCCTTACCAATATTTGCTACGAGTAGGCAGGTACCCGAGTACTTATGGAGGCAATGAGGAGGTGCAGGTACAAATGAAATGTATATTGTTTACACTTTCCTAGACCGAGAGTTGAGAATTTGTTGACTAGAGAATTTCTTTCGATATATTTTTTAGTAGATTTGGATTGTAGTCCGAGGGTCGAAGCAGGATTTGCTACCATTTTCCTAGATTTCGGTATAAATCGTTGACTCACGCAAGTGAATAGATATTTCACCTCCACATCTAACGACTATGAATTTAATGTAGAATCGAGATCGTCTGAAACTGATTTGTTATTACGTGATTACTACAGGCTATACACTTACGTGCAGACTGTCCGAGGAAATTCACAAGTCGTCCGACATCAAGGACAGCAAGGTTCAGAAGAGAGATGGGAGAACAAAAACAAGTACAGAAACCAGGAAGGCACAATCCTGCGACTCCGTCCGTCCTAAAAACTATCTCCTGAACCCGTCGAACCGAATACTGATGTTCAATTACAGCGCTAACGCTAGCGCGATCCAACACGTATAGTATGTTTGTGTGGCGGGCCAACATTAGTCCCCATACTAATAATAATGTATGCTATAAATTAGATAAGAATCTCGTAAAAACGTGATATTAGCGTAGTGTAGTCAGAGAGCGAATGATACTACAGGTTACGTTGAGTGAGGTTGCCCCCCCTGCGCGCTCGGTGCCAATGACTTGACCTCACCGCTGACCGTCACACAGCGCACCACAGGAATGCGCAAGCAAGCAATCAAGCAAGCTGTGTACTGTCAACAATTTGCGCGTAATGAGATGTCGCGGTCGGTCGTGCCGGCGCGTGGCGCAACGTGTCGGTGGAGCAACGCCCGCCTGCGTGCGGCAACTTGCATGCGGTTTTTGAGGCGGCAACAACAGACGACAGTGCGATTGTATCTTAGAATGCGTCAGTTGCTTGCGTTGAGGACACATCGCGTTACAGTGCTGTCATACTGATACGACATTATTTATTGGTTCAGCTGTGTCGTGTGGACTCCCAAGTAGCATTTTACTCCATTTAAGAGTACACATTTAGTTCCAATGTGAACTTAAAGCATTATTACAGTTCACTCGTGATGTATAAGCTGCATTATTGCGATTAACACCACCTATACCTGTCTAAGGGACTTATAGGAGTGTAGAGTTATACTTATATACGGTTGTTGGTGTTATAATACTCTAACAACTGTCCATTAGTCAGCCGTCTGACTAAGAGCCGTATAGGAGGGTAGAGATACGGCAATCGCTGTTTAACGGTCTACTTGTACGATGTTATACAGCTAGCATATTAATAGAACACACGTGGTCATTTATACAGCCAAAGGCTGTTATGTTTACTTGTTTTAGACTGTTATACAGCTAGTAGCTGTAGTAGGAGTTGTTTGTGGTCGGTCAAGTTGACGTGTATTGTGTTTATTACGTCGCGTGCAAAAATTTGTGAAAATGAATAAAAAATCTTGGAAAATAAGAGCGAGAACCGGTGGAATAAGAAGAAAAATTGCAAAAGAATATTCGCAAATTCGTCCCTCTTTATCTAGTTTGTTTACATTCTTTTAAATACCTCCTTGAACAACGTAGTGTCTTTGTAAGTGTAAATACTCTGACACCAAACTGTGTGGCTCACACGAAAACAAAAAGTGTTTTTTGTTAGTTTGTTACAAAATTTGTACTTTAGGTATTCATACTTGACTTAGTACCTGGGCTAGGCGATTTAACGGGCAATAATTATTATTGCGGATCTCTAAAATTCAGTATATGAAAGAATAAAACGATGATCACAATTGACCTGAATTACATCTTAAAGCTGTACATAAGTTCACATTAGAATACATTTATAGACATTGGTTCTGTAGTGGAGCAAATGTGGGACTTTATATAGCCAACAGCATTCTAACAGAACACATGTGAACCTATATACGCTCTAGCCGTATTTCATTTCCACCATTTTGTTCACGTAACCTAAAATATTTACCATATAAATCTCCAAAATTATCATGCAGATTTATCACAAAATACGCAGATAGAGCGAACGAGTTTTGGTTTCATGTTTTAATTAATTACCGTAGTATAATTATAATGCCAATATAATATCAAAAACTGAAAATTGTAGATTTCCTCTCAGCCAGTTTTAAATATTTTAAAATGAATATCGCGTTTTTACAGAGGCGCGTGAATATTTTACCTGTAAATATGTATACATTTCACGATAAAGTTGCATTCCCATGGCATTTAACATTATTAAGTATTTAAAACAGGTATACTTACCGCGTGTTATCATAAATTTTTATCCAATTGATATCCGCCGGAGTTAATGTTTCTGATGGCCGGGCGTACACACAAAACCAAACTAAATGAGGAAAATTAATAAATAAAAGAAATAATTTAGGACACACGTGAACTTTAGGTAGCACTGGAGTACTTTTGTGGGATTTTATAACTGTGAAGGCTGTGTATTTAGCCACTTGTTACTCTTTATGACGCTCATGGACGTTGTATGGTTCACATGTGTCCCATATAGCGCCGTAAGTCAGCCTTTAAGCCCGATGTTACTACTTAAACTGCTAATATAACGCTAATGTACAGCCATAGTGAACTTAAGGCTGTCTAATTTGTGCCCAAACTGGTTCTATAAGAGCTGTATAGCAAGCTATACAGCTCTTATACAGCTGACTTACACAGCTTGTGGAGTACATGTGAACCACTATACATCTTATATAGAACCCCGAATGCCACTTGGGCTGTAAGCTGGACTTTCTCCTTATAGAAATATTCACTAGCTACCAGAGTGAATTTTAGTTTATATGGGCTGTTACAGCAGAGAGATGATTTTTGTTGCTTAGGTTTTGATCGATGATAATATCCAAGTACTTTATGCATATCATCATAATAGCTCTACGCCCCGCGCAGCGTCGCTGCCTGCAACTATACCAGTTTCCAAGATAGAAGAAGGTCGTGATGAAGAAAACATTAAGTTAGGCAGGCAAGTGTCTAGGGAAGGCCGTGCATCTTCACGAGCGGCGAGCGCTCGCGTCACGCATTTTGTACGCGAATGGCCCGATCACGAACTCGCACGACCTTCCTTGAAAACTCACGACCAAAAAATATTGAATCTATAGATAGAATTAAATGTTGTATGATGTTCCTACTTAAAAACCACACCTAATAGTTTTATGACGTCAGCTTTTATAATTATTTGTCGACAATGTTTTGGTTTAATGAGATAGTGTTTGTTGGCCGGCGGGATGTTGCAGGAGGGCAGGTACGCGTGTAAGCGAGAGGGAACATATCGCGATATGCCGACAACATGTTACATAGATGTGGTGCTTCCGTGTACACAAGGATCAGATGACAAGTCGTTGGCGGTGCTGGTATGTACCTGCCGGCACACAGGCGGGTTGGGGACGGCTAATGTGAGGTCAGTGAGCGGGCGAGCTGAGGCTGAGGGATGATAATATGAAAGATGGCCACTGAGGAGCACCTCGCGGTGGGTGGAATGTAAGCATGAGAGGCACACACGCATACACTATTCATGTTTTTGTCTAATTACTAATTAAATTAGGTAAAAACATACAATTCTACTATCATTATAAATGCGAAAGTTTGGATGTCTGTTACTCAATCACGCTTCAACCACCGGACGGATCGGGATGAAACTTGGCACACATATATAGCTTAGGTCCTGAAATAGGACATAAGATAGTTTTTATCCCGAAAAAACATTCAATTCCTACGGGAAATACATAATAATTTGTGATGTTAAGTTGTCCACGCGAACTAGCAATAGCTAGTTACCAATCAAGGATTGCTTTTAATCAACAAAAAAAAAAAAAAAAAAATTACATATTTTTTTTATCCTAACTAGGATTTTCTTCCATACCAAGACGTATGGGAGAAAATCCTAGTTTGGAATTAGGCGAGTGCAGTACTATCATGTAGATATGCCTGTCTGCAGTCAAGACAGATAAGAAAATGTCAAAAGGCACGCACGCACACCATCCTCATTCATGAAGCCGCAGCGGTTTGCAATTTATACGTCATTTTCTAGGTCAGGCTAGAACGTCTGGTCTGTTGTAATAAATATTCTGTGGAAGGTGTACGTGTATACGCATGCATGTAGTTGTATAAGCTCGTAGCTCACCCTGTATGCATATATGTAGGTACCGCTGGCGCCGGCCTCGCCGCACAGCTCGCAGTGTCGGTTTCCGCGGATCATTCAATCGATTAACACAGTTCACGGAAAAAGCATATTTGAATATATGCGCAGACAAACATCAATATTTCCAGTGTGGCAGCCTCGAAGACGAGCCGCGTACAGACAACAGAAAAACTTGACGAACTCACTCGATGAGAGACAGTAATTTGATTAGATCTCTGTCTCAGAGAGTATTGACCCTTTGATTAATTCAATGGAACTCTAGATATGCTTTAAAAGCAAGCCGGAGAACAAACGAACATTCGCACGATGTCAATTGTCATCGGACACGTGGGCGAAAGATCATTAACATTGACGGAAATGTTTCCCGGTGTATGCGCACCGACAGGGCACTGCACAGGCGACAATCTATATTTATTAACTAGCTGTGCCCGCGGCTCCGCTCGCGTGAACTACAGAATCCGCTCCCATTCCCACTCCCGCTCCCGCTCCCACACCCACTCCCCTTTTCCCACGCCCACCGCCACTCCTACTCCCACTCCAATTCCCACTCGCAGGTCCAAATGTAATCCAAACTCATCGCAATCTGAATAGTACGGAAATACTATTATGTGCAATATATTGCATACTAACCTTACCTACTAATGTATTTGAAAACTAAAAATTGTCTATAACTTTTGATTGAGTTAGCCGATTGCGATGAAATAAAGACTAAATGTTAAGTTAAGCCCCATCTTTTTGTGAAAACTCCATTAAAATCCGTTCAGTAGTTAAGTGATGCGTGCACAAACTCACAGACAAACAGACAGACAAAAATTCCAAAAAAAAAATGATTGAAATGTGTTCTATAGACACATTGCGGCGATGTTTACGATTTTATTTATTAGATAGTGTAAACATGTTGTTTTAATTTAAAACCCAAGTTAATCCACGTTTATTGCAACTCGCGCCAATGACGTGCCGCAGCAGCGCTCCCGTAATCCGCACGGGCCTCGGGCGTCTCCGAAATAACGAAATCGAGACCAAATACAATGATGCTGAGGGCATGGACCGTGTTACACTGGATTTTCGCTTAGTTTTATAGTATACGACATTTGTTAGTAAAGATTAGTTTTATGACGTGTGGTTTCCGGTAGAGTAGAATAGGAGCACTCCAACTCTTCCCGTGGATGTCGTACAAGGCGACTGAGGGAATACATTATAAAACATCTATCAGGCCTCCCCAACCCGTCTGGCCAGCGCGGGGAGTGTAGGCCAAATCCTCCGTCTGTCTCCGGCAGATGAAAGAGGGTTGTGCTCCAGCAGTGGAGACAAAAATAACCTGATGATGATGATTAGTTTTAAATGATGTAAAAACTAAATCATCAAACAATATTACGATGGAATGAAAAACATAATAAAGTAAAAAAAAAAAAAAAAAAATACACGTGTGCAGACACAGTGCCTGGAACAGTGTATGGTGTTTTAGTTGTAGTTGCTCGTCTGAGCGCCCAGACACGTTCGGATTCTGACGTGGTTCCCTGGCAGTCGCCTGCCAGCCTCTTGTCAGTCCCCTGCCAGCCTCCTGTCAGTCCCCTGCCAGCCTCTTGTCAGTCCCCTGCCAGCCTCTTGTCAGTCCCCTGCCAGCCTCCAGTCAGTCCCCTGCCCGCCCCTGGCTGCAGTAGCGTGGTCGGTCGACAAGCCCGCACGCGCTGATAACGCGCACTATTTTTACAGCACTCGATACATTGACATTGCGTTAATATGTTACCCACATACTCAGTCATTACCGACTCATAAATTTCATTATTGCCGGCGAAGGCGCACCCGCAAACTATTATTTTACGCAACTTACGTACCTACATCATTATAGCATCGGAGTCGCTGAAAACTTTTATATTTTAGATCAAAATTTAAATATGAGATTATGAAAACGAAATTATTTAACAAAATAACATTCGTCTTTTATCATCTGACTATTATTTGACAGGGATATAAATAATTTTAGTTCTGGTGTGTCTTCAGAATCGAGCCCAACGATCTCTATGTACTACCAGATGGAGCGTTCCAAACTATCGCTCTGTTCCACGCAAGTAGCCACAACTCTTTCACATTCACAATGAAACTTGTGCAGTTACTACGCAGAACATTTAATCTTATAAATAAAATCGTAAACTTCGCGTGTCTGTACATTGAAGATATTTGCAAAAAAAAAAAAAAAAAAACAAAAAAAAAAAAATTGGGGGGTCTAAGGATAAGCAATTGAACACATTTTTGGAATTTTTGTCTGTTTGTCTGTGAGTTTGTACACGCATCACTTAAAAAAAAAAACTACTGATCGGATTTCGATGGACTTTTCACAGAAATATGGGGCTTAATTTGGTGTAACATATAGGCTTTATTTCATCGCAATCGGTGCAGTTAATCAAAAGTTATGAGAATTTATAGTTTCCGAGAACTCGCATAGAACTCGCGAAGAATGTAGGGTGTAAATGTTCGACTGAATTCGTGAGCGGTAGCGGGAGCGGGTATGGTACCAGTGTAATGTGAGTGTTTGAAAATTCGCATAACTTTTGTTTGAGTTACACGATTACGATGAATTTGTGGTATACGTATGCAACAAAGTAATGTTGGTCGAAATTTGGATTGCGATGGATTAGTTACGAGGACTACATTTGGAGAGGCGAGGGAAAGAGGTTTGAGGGGAGGGTTGAGTTGGGACCTGGACCTGATCTGGACCTGGACCTGGATTTGAAGTCTGAGTGGAAGTGGGATAGGGAGCGGAAGTGGGAATGGGAGCGGATCCTGTAGGTCACGCGAGCGGAGCCGCGGGCACAGCTAGTTATTACTAAATATTGACGCTACGGTTAAATAATGTCAATATTTAGTAAATAATTAAATGTTCTGAGTAGTAACTGCACAAGTTTCAAAGTGAATGTGAAAGAGTTGTGGCTACTTGCGTGGAACAGAGCGATTGTTTGGAACGCTCCATCTAGTAGTACATAGAGATCGTTGATCGAGCCCTTCCTAGTCGAAAAAAATTAACTCACCAACTTCAATACCGACCGGCCTTCCTGAATGATTTGTTTTTTGTTAAAAATATTTAACTAGATTTATAAATGTTTACTTCACCCAAGACATTTGCAGTACATTCAAGGTGAGACCTTGTATTTTAATAACCACATATACAGGTTTTCCAACAGTTTTGTACTCGTGAGTCAGCGAGGTAAAGTTATAATCTTCTTCTTCGTGAGTCAGAGCGCAGAGCGGCGGCAAAAAGGTTTATTGAATCAGGCAGGCAATTTGTTTGCGACCTCATCGGATGCTAGACCGGTCGCGGGGGCACGGGGCCGCGGCGGGGGCTCCAAGTGTGGAGGGGTATACATTAATCACCTTACACGACACATCCGCCAAACCATCGGAAGGCCTTTTGCACATTATAAGACCCCAAAATGTCTTGTCTGGTTTATCGTACACTTACGCAAGATGTCTTATCCTCAGTCGGTAACCATAATTCACGGACGATACAAATGGACGGACAGCATTTAATAGTGATTGCATACTTGTACCATAGAAGAAAACGTAGTTGTAGGCGTCATTGGATACATCCCTTTTCATTTCTTTCTACCATTGGCAAATCTTGAAAATTTTCTATGAATATGAAACATATTTCATCCCAGGCGGCGGTCTTCAAATTTCTATTCCATAAAGTTTTGTCCCAAATTACAGGTCTTTCTTCTACTAGAGCTATCAAATGTTCGATATTTACGTTTATGGTACTCATGTTTATTTTAAAGCATGGACACCACACGTATCTTTTCTAACTTGTTTCCATAGTTGAGTAGATGTCGTATTTAAACAAGACGCCTTGCTTAGACACGACATCGAACATGCATCCGACAAAATCACTAGAATGCGCGTGTCTGATCCGACATAAGAAAAAATGTCTTGTAATGTGTATGGTCTCGTATAACAACCGATGCGACTGGATTTCTTATAAGGCATTTCTCATATAAGACACAATTCTTATAATGTGCAAAAGGCGTAAGAGTTGTGTATGACATAAATCACAGCACTCGATACATCGATCACCGTCGAGTGCGTCACTCCAGCTGGTCAGTTCATGAATAAGTCGGTATATACATCATCTGTAGGAAATGAAGTGGCAAAAAAAAAAACCCAAGACTTTTTAAAAGGAAAAGTACAATTTGGTGTTGTCATTCCTGTCGGCCTCAGACGTGGTGAATGAGCAGCCCACAATGAGTGCCAACCTTGCTTGTTGAGATCGCAAAAAAGCGTCGAGTCACCGGCGCGGGCGCAACAACCCCGCGCGGGGCCAGCGCCCGCGAGCGCGGGGCCGGGCGCCGGGAGCCTGGCGCCCGGCAGGACGAGGGGGCGTCCAACATCAACCATGTCCACTGCTGGAGACGTATCCCTGATGCGGGATTCTCTAGTACACCCACATCCTATCGTAACCGTAACAAAAGAACAGCGAAAATGAAGCTGTTGGGAATCAAGAAATGTCTTTCTAAGATGTATTTAGCCTCTGTCGGATGGCCAGCAGTGGACGTGGACAGACTGATGATGATTAAGCTAAGGGTGATCACGAAATGTGAAAATATAACTATAGTTGCTTTACGTTGGCGTGCTTCAGGGTTTGTTATACATCATCATCAGGTTATTTTTGTCTCCACTGCAGGAGCACAACCCTCTCTCATCTGCCGGAGACAGACGGAGGATTCGGCCTACACTCCCCGCGCTGGCCGGACGGGTTGGGGAGGCCTGATTGATGTTTTATAATGTATTCCCTTAGTCGCCTTGTACGACATCCACGGGAACAGTTGGAGTGTTCCTATTCTACTCTACCGGAAACCACACGGCATACATATACATCGCAGTGTGGTATTTGCAACATGTCTATAGTAGTAGTCGAGGAGTGCCTTTCCATACTGAATATAGCTTAGGTTACAATACACCGTGTCTGTGGACTAACGAGAGACATGTCAGTGTGATTGATGTACAGGGTACAGCATCGTCGCCACCAGTCCCAGACGCGACACTGACTGGCCACTGCCACTACTTTGTGCTACAACTCTGAGCCTGGGTCTGAGTGTCATACTGTACATATGAACAATATGTTCATATCGATATGCTGTTATTAATGGTGCATCATCCATTCATTACACTTCCTTAAAAATTACATCCTCAACGACAATTGGACATGCACACTGCACACTGAACAATGCATTGCAATAGGGTATAACAAGATACATGTCATTTAAACCTCATACAAAAGACGTATTAAATATTAATCAACTCATTTCTATGATAAAAAAATTCCACTGCCACTAACTTAATGGTATTCTAAATAACTGTAGTTCTCAAATAGAACAGAAACTCTTCATAGAGAACTGGTTTTTAAGCAGGAAAAAATATTCTTCATAGAGAATCAGGTTATGGAACAGGGAAAACCATTTGTGGTATGTTTGATACAAAAAATTTCTTTCCTGCTAGATTGCTGGAAATCAAACTTGCTTTTTTTTATGGTCCCAACTGCAGACACTGGGTGGGGCTGTTGAATCCTATTTCTAGTTATTTAAGTACCTAACTAGTTAATAACTTTACTAACATAGTATTAAGGGTTTTACTAACATTATGGATGTATGTCTGATTCAAATAATTAATAATATGCTTCATGCTCACACTGAGAACAAAAAACTTTGTACAAGTTGGTTCCAGTCTGGAAGTTATGTTTGTGTACTGTCCTGTCCTTGTCCAATTGTCTATGTAAATTCTAGTTTGGGAATATGTAAGTGATAATTATAAGAGACTGAAAGAAAGACAGTAGTTTGTAATTACAAGAGAGATTAATTACATAGAGTTTTTCTTCTGAGACATCAAATTAAATCAACAGTATATTATCACCTAGTGTTGCTAGGCTAAAAAAAGGTAAAAAATAATACTTGCAACATGTTTGCTGGTGTTCGAGTGAGCCCACAGCCCCCCAGCTAGCTGCCAATGTGCAGCAATACAAAAATTTATTAGTTTTAAAGCAAGTTAGTATGTGTTTGCTGCAGTGCACAGGCCAGGGCAGCCAGCTACGGCATCACATTAAATACATGTTAATGAAATGGAAATGTAACAATGTTATGCCACCACATGCTGGGTAATTACACCACTTATGGAAAGTATTTATAGCACAACTTGTTTGCATGTAGGTGTATGTGAGTAGGTATTACTTGCTACAGATGGTCTATAATTTAATTTAACATAATATATTTTAGTAATGTGAGTAGCAGGTAGCCCAGTATTGTGTGGCATCAAGGGATGTGGTTCTATGTGCCTTGATTTCTTAGCATGTCAGGCAAAATCGTTTATAGTTGTAGTAACTAAGTGAAACAAAGATATCGCACCAGAACAAGTCACTTCTAGAGCACTGTACTTTTGTTTAAAAAAAAAAAAAAAATTAATAGCTGTTGTTAATTCCATCATTATCAGCCGGAATATGGCCCCAGCTAAACACAACCCTCCACAATAGAATCAGCCTAAATACATCCACTGCTGGACATAGGCCTCCCTAATAGAATGCCACTTTTGGTAAGTTGTCCATTGGGGGATTTGCACTAATCACCACGCTTGGCAGGCAGACTGTGATGGCAGTAGTGATCTTAATATACACAGAATACAGCAGCCCATCCCTGGTGCAATACCTTAGTTGTAGTGACGACACCCATGGCAAGATTGGAGGTGGCCCTATTCTAAACCAGGAACCACACTACACAACCCCTTGCTTGAATCAAATGCTGTTTGTTAATAGATTGCAAGTCAGTCACCCTTTCATATTATATACACATTTGGTTTATTTTTATTAAACTATGTTGTATTTATAAATATCTAAGCTCAATCTGGCCAATCTTAGGGAAAGGGAAGAATGGAAGACGCTGGAGGAGGCCTATGTGTCAAAAGACATATTGACCCAAGAGACTGATATGTAGGATTAAAAAAAAAAAGTTTTATTTATTTTGTAACCTGGAGCAGTAAATAAAGTCATTGAAATTGAAATCTGAAGCTCAATTTGGTCAAAGTGTACAAAAGAGGTTACAAAATATATTTTTTCATTCAATACAAGCACCAGTATGTGAATTATCATTTCCTAATCAATAAACACCGCCTGATGTTGCGGCTGCTGTTGCACAAACGTTGTTGTGACGCCATATATCACACACACATCCACACACCAATGCAATCGTATTGTACAAGTGCAAGGAGTGGAAGAATGACAAGGAGCAGTGTACCGCGGCCGCGGCGGGCTGCGGCGACCACACGCGTCTCCGTTAGACAACACGAGCTTTTGACTTAAACTTGACCTAGCAGAGACTGTAGTTGTAGTGTAGTGTAGTGTACTGACCATGGCGAGTGTGGGGGGTCGGCGACACACCTCCGGGCGCTGGACACGAGATACTGGACGCGTATTCGTAAGTGCGTGGTGCGCGCGACTTGCAGCTACATCCCGGGGCTCACTGCGGCTCGCCACCACTCCCGCGGCCACCGCGACTGCCAGCACTAGCACAGGAGCCGACCGCACGACACGTCGCCGCACTGCAGCTCGCTCTCTGTGACATGACGCCGATGACGCGTCTGATCCACCACCAGCCCACTCCGATCACTACTCGCTACATACAACAAACGGAAAGCTCTCGCAATCACACACTGACGAAATGACGTGACGGCTGACGGCTGGGTGGGAGGGACTGGGTGGTGGGAGTACTCCGAGTACTCAAACAAAAGTTGACAGTGACAGCTTGCGTTCCGTTTATCAACCGTATCTGTTATGAACTTATGATGATTATTTTATTATGTACGATTCAGACATATTTTATTAATTAGGTACTAAGCTGCTTAGTATGTGAATACTAATATAAGAATAACGATAGGTAGTCGTACGAAAAATAGAGTTAGGAAAAGTATTTTTGCCGTCCATGATCAGTTTTTCATAATAGAAATCATAAGAAACGAAACGTGATTTAAGGTAAAGGGGTACATCATGGACGTCAATGTTTGCTAATTAATTAATTTAATAATACAGTTTTCTATTTGTATAACTTTTTATGTTCTGTATTCTTCCGAAATAAATGCAATAACATTCGATTAATCTTTAATATTGATTAACAGCTCACAAACTTCATATTCCCTTCTGCTTTCTATCTGTTCAGCAATGAGTTTGCGTAATTGGTGAAATAATTATACGAACCCTCCGCGGTGTGAAGGGTGTGAGGATACTGGTACTGGTTAGGCGCAGATGTGCTGGCAATCAGCGTGTAATGAGTTTCCGTTCCACAAAGTAGCGCACATAGTTCGATACACATTCACATAGATACGTTAAATGTAGGCAATAAACCAATTTTTTTTAAACAAATTCCATAGTAGCTGGTGTACATATAAATATTAATACATTCCATTATTACAACATATTAAATATAAATTCAAACAATTTTAATTAAATCCGTGTAAATGTTAATGTAAATTATTCATGTAAAAACGACGAGTATAAGAAATATATAGTGAACAAATACATATCAAATAAGTAAATAACAAGATTATTGTACTTAACGATTTTATAAATAGTTAATTTTATAGGTCATAATCGTATGATAAATATTTATACCCAAACTTATTAATTACCTTTATTATAATTATTTTATTCAAAAAATAAAGAATTTTAGAATCTATATTTGAGAAACAAATCTGACCGTTTTAACATTATCCAATATAAATAAACTAAGGACACCATCGCGAGCAGGTTGCTCTTATCAGCTCCAACCTCTCGTAAAGAGGAGCGCGAACCAGAAAATCACATTACGGCGACGACACACGCACCAGCGGGCACTGATTGAAAATGGATCGCTTCTGTTATCGGCGCGACACACTCGCGACCGTCGCCAGCCCTCGGCCTCCCGCGGGCGGCGAGCGTCACACTGTCGACGGGCGCCGGCGCGGGCGGGCGCGTCGCGGCATGAGCACGAGGGACGACGCGGGCTGCGGCAACGGGGCCATCGCCTTCGCGCTCATCTACTTCACATTCTTTCTGGATAACGTCCTCCTCACCGTACTAGGTGGGTGCACGGTTCCAATTTCCAAGTGTACCCGAGTATCAGGTGACAGAGTGACGACGCGTGTTTCAGTGCCGATAATCCCGGACTGGGTGCGCGGCGAGGCGCTGGCGCTGTGGGCGCAGCACGACGCGCCGCTCGCCAGCCTGCTCAACGGCACCGTGCGGGCGGCGGCGGCGGCGGGCGGGCGCGGCGCGGGGGGCGCGGGGGGCGGCGCGCAGCAGGCCGTGGTGGGCGCCGTGCTGGGCGCGCGCGCGGCCGCGCAGCTGGCGTGCGCGCCGCTCGCCGCGGCCGCCGTGTGCCGCGTGGGGCCCGCGCGCGTGCTGCGCGCCGCCACCGCGCTGCTCGCGCTCGCCGCGCTCGGTACGTCTGCTCTCTCGCTCGCCCGCCCCTCTCGCCTGCCTCCCCCGAGCTCCCGCGTCGCTCACCTCCCGTGTGCCCAGTGTTCACAGCGTGCAGCAGCGGCGCCGGCGCGGGCGGGGGCGCGGGGGGCGCGTGGTGCGCGGGGTGCGGGCGCGCGGTGCAGGGCGCGGGGGGCGCGGGCGCGGGGGTGGCGGGGCTGGCGCTGGCGGCCGCCGCGCTGCCCGAGCACGCGCGCGACCGCGCCATGGCCGCGCTGCTCGGCGCCGTCGCGCTCGGTCAGTGTCTCCGCTCTGCTCTCACATTATTCATCAATCAGTACGCACACACAGCACACCCCCCCACCCCCCAGGCCACACCCCCCCCCGTCCGCTGACGACGAGCGTCCGCTGCCTGTTGCAGGCGTGCTGGTGGGGTACCCGTTCGGCGGCGCCGCGTACGCCATGTGGAGCCGCGGGACGCCGTTCCTGATGATAGCGGCGGCGCTTCTGGCGAACGTCGGTATGTAAAATGTATACCAATATCTTCTTCTCACACTGAATTTCGTCTGATTTCAAAAATATTTAAATTATTCCCAGCCCTGCAGTACATGTTTCTGAATAAAGAGGAGTACAACCGGGTGAGTCTCGACTCTATTTAAAGTTTCTGTTGTAAATAATCATCATACGTAATATGAGTGGGGCGCAGCCGTGTTCGTCGGCCGATGGCGCGGGCGCGGGCGTGGGCGCGGCGTGGGCGGGCGCGGGGCGGGGCGGGTGGCTGCGCGCGGCGCGGCGCGGCGCGACGGCCGCGTGCGCCGGCGCCGTGCTGCTCACCACGAGCGTGATGGCGGCTCTCGAGCCCTGCCTGCCGCTCTGGATCATGGACAAGTTTCATCCGCAGGTACGATCGAGTCACTCGAAAGCTCGAGGCCCCGAGCGGGGAGGAACGGGCCGGTGAGTGCGCGCGTGTTGGTTGCAGCGGTGGGTGAGCGGCGCCGTGTTCGTGCCGGACAGCGCGGGCTACCTGGTGGGGGCGACGTGCGCGGGGGGCGCGGCGCGGCGCGCGGGGGGCCCCGAGCGCGTGGCGCTGGCCGGCGTGCTGGCCGTGGGGCTGGGCGCGCTGGCGCTGCCGCACGCCGCCTCGGTGAGTACAGCGAGCGGACGCTCTCGGCGCGTGGGGGCGCGTGGTGACCGTGTGTGTGTGGGGGGGGGCAGGTGGCGGGGCTGGTGGGGCCGCACGTGCTGGTGGGCGGCGGGCTGGGCGCGGTGGACGGCGCGCTGGTGCCGGCGCTGGTGTGCGGCGCGCGGGGGGCGCGCGTGCCGGGCGTGGCGGCGCTGCTGCAGGGCGCGGGCAGCGCGGCGTACGCGCTGGGCCCGGCGGCGGGCGGCGCGGCGGCCGCGGCGGTGGGCTTCGAGACGGCGATGCGCGCGCTCGGCGTGCTCAACCTGCTGTACGCCGCGCTGCTCTACCGCGCGCTCCGGGCGCACCCGCTCTCCGAACAGGTGCGCCCGCCGGCCGGGACGCGCCCGTCCCCGGTACTTCGATGCTCGTATTTGCTGATCGTCGAAGTTGATGCCGTGCCGCCGTTGATAAAAAAAAAACCTTCGGTCTGTCGACTGCAAGTGTTTGCCGGTCTACGTTTGAATGATTGATAAAATAAATTTAACAATATTTTCCTAGGTTCCCCGTGTGGACGTGGAACCTAGGAAAATATTGGCAATTAGATGTAGCGAATTAATTTAACTAAATTGTATCGACGGCAGACTTTATATACGAGCCTGTGAAGTAGCACGTGTCGAAAAGTCACTCCGTTAATTATTAGGAACTAAACTTAAAAACTAATTTAATTACCGAATCAACTAGTGTACATTTACCCTACATGATTATTTTTTAATCGCTAATAATACGCAAAGGTATCTATGGCACAGACAGCGCAGTCGGGCGCGGTGCGCTCAGTTGGTTTTTTAAACTGGACCGCTACAAGTATCGTCGAACCGGTGGGTGGAAGAACTCCTTGGTGTAATGGAATATAGTCGTAGTTTGCTTTGCAGTGGGGCGCGCGCCCGCGGCCGGACGACGCGGACTCGGAGTGGAGCTCGGACTCGGACAGCGAGGGGGCGGGGGCCGGGGCGGGGGCGGGGGCGGGGACCGAGCTGACCTCGCTGAGGCTGCACTGAGCCGGCGCCGGCACTTCCGCATCTCTTTGCTGGACCCCGGCTGTCACGACCTCCTAATGCATTTAAATAAAATATTGATGGAAATACAGTTTTAATTTAGTTTTTAATATTTACATAACCAACCTAAGTTAGCACAGTAGACCAAAGTCACCGATCAAGAATGTACACACCACGGGCTGTGGTACGAGTATTTACTATGTCTATGGGTACCTACAAGGTGCTTGTTGTTGACAGCTATATGAGTTGAACAGGTGTCGAGGTGGCCCTGGCGAGGGGACTCTCTGACGCACGCATATCACCAGCCCGTGTCAGTTCACCTCCATTCGGGCGTCTCTGAACCTAATTTCCAGTCGTCTGCAATCAGCGACTGCAGCCGTCCTGCGCTGCGCTATCACAGCTGTAGCTACACATGACGCGTCGATGCATTTCACGTATATTTATTTGACGGAAACCAAACTAGCCTTCGTTATTTCATTACAAGAGATTATGGGACGGACAGCCCGAATAACAGGCAGCCATAGAAAGAGAGAAAGAAAGAAAGATTATTTATTTGCTGTTCAGAACAGGGTACAAAACAAGGTGTAAAACATAAAACTAGTTCTCCTGCTCAGCCATTTCAAACGGCATGCAAATATTAATTAGGTTAGGAATAGGTTTGGAATCCTCGACATTGTATGTAACCTCTCCGCGGCCGGCGGCGGGCGCGCAACAGTTTCGACATTTGAAATAGTTCTCTTGTTTCGCCTGCATCGGTGCACCTACGTGTCGGCCGGGGATAGATCACATGTCAAAATTACTGTAAAATTATCTCATTTCGAATAATAAATGTTAAATTTTAGTGAATATTTCAGCAAATAACCGATAAATTATGTCGAAACGACCGCTCGGTGAGTAGTCCCGGGTTGTATCCCTAGTGTAGGTAGACATGATAGTCTCATATAAACCTACGTCCTCTCGCCCCTAAACAAATTAATATTCTTGGGTGAAAAATGAGCGAACGCTCTGCAAGCTTTGGTCTGCAGGGCCCTATAGGCCTGCGCAGACGAGGGACGTCCTCGGGGTATTTTTTGTCCGTCCGTCAAAATAGATCGCTTACGAGTACATCAAATAATGCACACGTAGGACTAATAGTCCCTAATAGTAGGCGCAAAAATATCTGTAAAGCGGGAGCCTCCGCGAGGAGTCCCTCGTCGAGTTTGAAGATGTAGCTACATACGCATGCAGATGTATTCATTATTTTTTTTGGATAAAATCCCTAATCGTGCGCCGGGACCACCAATTTTGTGTGAAACTGTAAAATCTACTCGGATCAACATCAATCGATCGAACTGCGAACGAATGGACGTACCGAATTGATGTTAAAAAGTTAATTTGTGCAAGAAAGCCTACTATAAGTTAGATGACTACTTAAATGATAAAGTCCATGGAGTGCTTGATGGCTCAGCATAGGTAGACTTAATGATTGTAATGAATAAGATAAATCAAAGGTAGGGCCCTGTGCCGTTGGGTTTGTTGCCACTTCTTCCCCTCGGTTACACAGGTGGAAGTGGAGTAGATTTAGGCAGAATTTGACGTCAAAAAGAGAATTATGTGTTCCAATTTTGAAAATAAATATTTTGATTTTGATTTTGTTCGGACGCTGGCGAGATTTTTTGAAAACACTCCCATCCAATCGTCTGCTAAAAGTAAATGAACGGTCAAATTACCAGAGCTACATTCGGTTCGATCAAAATCGGTGAGGGAGACCGGGCGAGGCTCCCTTGTGCACTCCACAGTGTGTGTCGGCAGGCCCCGGCGCGGGCGCGTACCGGCTGCCCCCGACGGTGGGGTTCTCTCAGCACGACCCGTCGCGCTACCGCAGCCCCATGTACTCGTTCGGCGCCAGCGCGGCCGCGCGCCGCGCGCCGCCCGGCCCCGGGCCCGCCTACCGCATCGACCGCGTCACCAGGGCCGGCGTCGTCTCCGCGCCCGCCTGGAGCTTCGGGTCCAGGTGCGTCCGGCCCCGCTCCTCCTCACGCTCCACGCGGCTCCGGTCTTATATTTGTGAATGTCCTGTTCTTGTTGGATGCAGAAGACGATCCCGGCTTGGGACACATACGTCCGCAGTGCTCGAGAAGTCTCTTCAGTTATTGGCAATCGAATGCGACGCATGAACATAACTTTATTCATTTCAAAATGATACATTATTTATGAAGCCCTGACTCCCAAACTACCTAGTTTGGGAGTCGGGGATTTCAGGAGTCAGTGCTGATATATATTTTATTATTATTAATGGGTTTGCGCTTGACCTCGATCTCACCTGATGGTGAGTGAGATGAGGCCTGAGGTGGAGCGCGCTCACCCAGAAGATGCCTATTCACTCTAATACTGTGACATCTTTGGTACGCTTTCAGGAATAATAACGACTCTACCAGACCCACCGAATAACTTCGTCAGCACCGGGTGTATACGAAATAGATATTTGCTAGCTGCGCCCGCGGCGAGGGTGGACTACAGAATTCGCTCCCTCCCACTCCCATTCAGACTCCCAATCCCGATTCCACTCCCACTTCGGTTCAACTGTAGTTCCAATATGAATTGTGAACCCATTACAATATGAATTGTACCGAACATAATAACTATACTTCCTCGATATATCGCATATTTACACCCCATGCCTCCGCCTACCGCCTATGTTACTCAGGCATGATGGAGCATTCCAACGGTCAAAGAATTTTTGACATCGGTCCAGCAGTTTCTGAGTTTATTCGTTCCAAACATACAAATCTTTCCTCTTTATAATATTAGTGGAGATGTAGATGAAGAGCAGAAACTCATTCGGTAGGTAAATCCTTAATCTTTAGCACACAGCTGGTCGGCTTTAAAGTTAAAGAGAACGGTAACGTGACCTATGTCGTGTCGTGTCGTGTTGTATCGTGTGGTGTGTGGTGTGCAGGTTCCCGACGCGCGCGACGCTGCGCACGCCGGGCCCGGGCGCGCATGCCCCCGAGCGCTGCCCGCCGTCGCGCGACGCGCGCGCGCCCGTGTACTCGATGGGCGCGCGACTCGGCTTCGCGCTGAAGCGCGCCGGGCCGGCCGCCAACGCGTACGCGCTGCGCCTGGGCCCCGGGACGCCCGCCTACACCATGGCCGCGCGCCTGGGCTACGCGCTCAAGCCGCGCTCGCCGGGACCCGCCGTCTACTTCCAGAAGGACCAGAACATCTACCGGACCAGGTCGGTCCCTTCCCCGAGTCGATGTCGCCTGGAAACCTTTATTCGAGAACTTTGATCGTTTCTTCTCGTAGTTCTGTATAGATAAAGCCTCCGATTTAACCCCCGCAGGCCGCCCGTGTACTCGCTGGGCGCGCAGCTGGGGGGCGGAGGCCCGGGGCGCGGCACCAAGTCCCCCGGCCCGGCCACGTACCCGCCCAACCTCTACAACACCAAAAAGGTACGCCCCCCCCCCCCCCCCTACTTGCAGCAGCCCCCTCCCTCTCGCACACCCGCTGGGGCCCGAACGCTCGATTTGTTTTGTGTTCAATAAAAACGTTACTCAGCTCTCTGTTTCACAGCTGGTTGGGGGGTTGTTTGTTGCAGAACCCGTACGCATACTCGTTCGGCGCCAAGCACGGCGAGTACGCGCCGCCCATGATCATCAAGGAGGACACCATGGACTGCCTCTAGCCTCCCTCTAGCTCCCCCCCTCCCCCAGTCAGTACACAGTCAATTTAAAGTGTTTTTTCTTTACATTTGGTTTTTGTCCTCGGCTGTGGAGTCCAAATTAGTGCTGTTTTGTGCCAGTAACAACAAATTGTTGGTGAATTTATTAAAGCATTGTTACTTAGATTTGGTTTTATTAACCCTCTACCTGGTGTCGCTAAAATGGGTAACGTAGTTGGTATCGGGTCGGGGTGAAAAATGACCCCTATAAACAAATGATGCAAAATATTACAAACAAACAATTTTTAATTTTAAGTTTTATTTATTAAACTAGCTGTGCCCGCGGCTCCGCTCGCGTGAACTACAGAATCCGCCCCCGTTCCCACTCCCGCTCCCGTTCTCTTCCCACTTCTACTTCCACTCCCTCTCAGACTCGAGACTCAATATCCCAACCCCATCCCTATCCCCACAAACTAAATTTCTCAATCTCATACGCGCTCTATATACGTAATGGCTTCTAGAAAAAATTACTTTATTAATATCTCAGGTTCTAAGTGGCGTATCAAGATGAAACATGCACCAGATTTTAAGTTAGGCCACAAGCAAGACAAATGTAAAAATTGCATGAATTTTCATTCAGTAGTTTTTGCGTGATGCGGGAACAAACAAACATACATACATAGATACAGACATACAGACGGACGGACGGACATAGACCAGTTACAGTTTTATTATAAGTATAGATTACCACTTTGAATCTAGAGATCAATCAGAGGCACATATTAATAACAAATCAATTTTTTTTACCAAATTAACAATATCTTTTTTAATAATTATGTAGATATGTTACTTTAAGAACTTTTCTTTATATAAAAACATAAATACAACATAATTTCTTTTTCTTCTATCGTTTTCATAAATAGCTAGATAAAAAAAAGTAGAAACTTTTTTTGAGAACTGCTAAAAATAACATAAAACGAAAGTCCCAAAACAACCTCTAAAATTCTAACATTTTGTACATGTGGCTGCTTTGGCAGTATGTTCTTTACATAATGAAACACTTGCTACACTTTTTGGTACACGGTCTTTTTGCGATCACCTTCCTCTCTTACGGTTGCTGATGTGAGAGTCAGATGCAGGCATATTTAGTTCCGGTTCCAAGTCTCCTCTTGCTCATCCTTCCTCTTAATGTTATTTCAGAAAGGTTTCTATACGCCTCTTTAGATCTGTCGAAATAAATGGCGGGCCATCGTGACGCTTATTTCCAATGATAAAACATCACAAAATGCCTTTACAATAAAATGAACACTTTTGGTGTCGGGGGTGATTATTGACCCCAGCAGTGTTCAAACCTCCGTTTCCAGCAATAGTAGAGCGACGAACGTCCGTCACACGCCGCACGCCGCCACGTAATGAGATTACATTTACATAGACGCGCAGGAGTGTGCGTGTTTAGACTGGAAAGATATGATGAGAAATTTGTTCGCTCTCGGGGTGATTTTTGACCCCCGATACCAGTTAAGGGTTAAAGGATATTGTGACGCACAAATTGATAGATTTATCCGTATTATATCAGGACTGACTGCAGGAGATTAGTTTAAACGGATTACTACAGTTAACTTTTAGGCAAGCTAGTAACAGTAGTATGTAGATAAACTAATTAAAATGTTATGAGTGTCAAGCAAGCAAGGCAAGAAAGCCTACTATAAGTTAGACGACTACTTAAATGATAAAAGTCCATGGAGTGCTTGATGGCTCAGCATAGGTAGACTTAATGATTGTAATGAATAAGATAAATTAAAGGTAGGGCCCTGTGCCGTTGGGTTTGTTGCCACTTCTGCCCCTCGGTTATACAGGTGGAAGTGGAGTAGTTTTAGGCAGAATTTGACGTCAAAAAGAGAATAAAGTATTCCAATTTTAAAAATAAATATTTTGATTTTGTGCCTTCAAAATATGATCAATTTCCCTGTCCCATGAGCTCAGTTTCAGTGGCTCAATAGAGCCACCCCCAGTCGTCCTGTGGGTGTGGTCAAGATGACTAAGAGATAGCACCAGGGACGCACGTATTCTCCTGTGTATATTAATATCATTACTGCGATCACCAATCCACCTGCAATATGCTAATTCAAATCTGGCATTCTGTTTGGGAGGCTTATGTTTAGCAGTGGACGTATATAGGCTGATGGCGACTCAATGTTAGAACTAACAGTGGAGTTTGATGAACCCCACTGTCTAAATACCCTTGGGGCACCGTGGGCTGCCGTGGTCATGGCTCAAATAATAGCAAGAAGTTAACAATAAACATTTATTGACTAAGAATAGACTACTTAACTGGTACGATATAGACTAGGTACTCGAGTAGCGCTAGAACCGGCGCAGCGAGCGCAGCTTGTTGTTCCTCCGCATGCCGGCGGCGCGCACGCGCAGCCAGTACTGCTTGGTGCCGGGGTCCAGCGCCTGCAGCGCGGGCGCTCCGCCCAGCCGGAGCCCCCACAGCCACGGGGGGTACTCGCTGTCGGGCCGCAGCTGTAACATACACGATACATACACCTCTGACGAATACTCTTGGTAAATCTTGTGGAGTGAGGAAAATAATTCAGGGGTTTACAATGTGGTGGAAAAGGTTGGGGGTATGGGTTGGGGAAGTGTAGGGGAATTGGAAGATGGGGAAAATTGGGGGAATTAGAAGATGGGGAGAATTGGGAGAAGGGGCGGAGGGAAAGAGGGGAGGATCGACATATTCTTTTCCAAATTTGCAATTTAGTGTCTGATGTCTGTTTGCTATTATAGCAAAAAGCTGTTTCCTTATAAAGAGACAACCTTATTTACTCTAGATGATACCAATAACCTAAGCCCAACGATTCAATGTGATTTATGTGTAAAGTTGCACTACAACTACGAACAATGTTTATTACCCAACTGCATTATTAATATTATAGCACGGACGAAGTCTCAGGCAACAGCTAGTATTACATAGAAGTGCATATAAATTGGTATCATTGATAGCTTGAAGTGCATAATCTACAGTATTCAATTCTTGACAATTTATTCGTGCCCCGAGATATCCAATGTGATTAAGTAGTGGTCACTCTCACTGACCGCGACATCCTCCCCCGTGGTGTATATGTTGGAGCCGCACACACGGCTGACCAGCTTCTCAGGGTCTGTCTCCACGGGCAGCTCCTTCTTCTCCATGGCGCCCAGCTTGCCCACCTTTTTCTTGCCTTTGCCCAGACCCATCACACCTGCGCAACACACATTAAATCATTAACTACTATATCGACTAGGTTAGAAATATTGACAAAAGGATGTAAATAGTATCTCCTTTGCTTTATGAGTACACTGCAGCGAGCATGCCACACTGCACAGCCAGAGTGCTCTCGCTCTATCTATATCGTCGTAGGGACTGCCGTGTGGTATCCGGTAGAGTAGAGTAGGACCACTCCAACTCTTCCCGTGGATGTCGTACAAGGCGACTAAGGGAATACATTATAAAACATCAATCAGGCCTCCCCAACCCGTCTGGCCAGCGCGAGGAGTGTAGGCCAAATCCTCCGTCTGCCTCGGGCAGATGAGAGAGGGTTGTGCTCCTGCAGTGGAGACAAAAATAACCTGATGATGATGATGGAAAAAAATCTCTGATTGGCGTGAAATTTTTTCCTAGGCGTTTTCAGCGCCCCCTTTTGTACACCCTAACCAAACACTGTTATGCCTCTATACAATACTATTTTTTGAGTAGAAACTTACCACCAGCGGCGGAAGTAGTCTTTTTAACAACGGCGAAGTCGGGGACGGTCGTGTGCAGTGCGAGGCACGGGGCGGCGCGGGCGGGGAGCGCGCCCGCTGCATGGTGCACCTGCAGTATTGACCGCCACAACGCTATGCGGCTCATTTTTATGTTAAAATGTAAATATTTATGGAATTTCAAGTTAGAGGTTATGTTTTCATTATGATGATTTTTTTTTGGAAATTTAGCAAAGGAACTTGAATCTATACAGCCTAGACATACAGCCTGACATACAGTCTTGTACAACGGCATTTCAGTGATTTTTGTAATCAACCCGTAACTATGCATGTCCACAACCATAGAAAAGCCTCAAAAGCAAGTATAGGTTTTCCTTTCCAGTACGTATCTAACTTCATCATTTTATAACCTTTGCCATAAACAAAACACGCCTTTAGGCTTTAGTTCGGAAAAGGGTCGGAATGTGGGAAAATCAAAAGGTTTTCAACAACTTTTTTTATACTTACTAAAAAAATTATAATACGTGACGTGATCGGGTTAGTCCAAGGAAGGTGTTTGGTGTACATTATCTATTCTGCTGGCTGGGCATTACATACAGTACCAGGCAAAGGTATATTCTGTTCTAGTATCTAACATACTGCAAATTGTATGAATAGACTCACAGTAGCTAGACTGGTGTTTTCCTCATCGGTTGGGAATCCCAGCGCTGATGACCCATGACGTAGCGTTTGCGGCGACACACGGTCTCACAAGCACCTCTTGTTCTCACAATGTACGTCAACAAAAAGTTTCTGGACGAGGATTTTGAGAACGACGACGATGAGTTGGTCGTCGAGAATAAAGACATATATATAATATAGACAAGATAATAAATCACTAGACTGAAATATAAATATTTGACGACCTCCGTGGCGGAACGGGTAGCTCTCGGACTGCCACGCCGGAGGTTGCGGGTTCGAGTCCCGCTAGGGGCAAATGTTCGTATGATGAATATGAATGTCTGTACCCAAGTCTTGGATGTTTATATATTTATTTAAGTATGTCTATCCGTTATCTAGTAACCATACCACAGGCTCTGCCTAGTTTGGAACTGGATAATTGGTGTGAATGTCTGTGATATTTATTTTATTATTATTATAAAAAATATTGTAAATCCGTTATTGGCGGTAAGAACTATAAATTAGAATAATACTGTATACTAAGTGCTGTGGATTTTGTGAAAATAAATAAAATAAAATAAGTAAATAAAATAAAATAAAATAAATAAAATAAAGTAAGTGACATTCTAAACCTACGCATAGGTGATAATGATAATATAAAGAAATATTTTGGGAAAGGCAGCAAAAGTTGAGTATGGGACGGCGCGGCGTGCTTTCCTCATTGGGAATCCCAGCGGTGAGGAGTCACGCAAGTGACGTAGTGGATTATGTCGCGCGCGGCGGTGGCGGGGCTCCTACTCGACTCACCTCACCTCAAGTCAGTCGCCTCAGTCAGTCAGTCAGTGCTCTCACCTCGAGTCGCGTGTGTAGTTCCGCGTTCCACTGTTTACGTCAACATGCACGGTGAAAAGGATTTCGACGACGACGACTATGAATTCGACTTCAACGTGAGTACAATTTTAACCGACACGTAGGTAATATTTTTAAAACAGGTTATTAAATTAAATAAACATGTTAAAATAATGTCAAAGTTTATATTCCGTAAGGTGTATTTTAAACAGCAATTGTCTTGTACAGTGTAGGACAAATATAGGGTACACCCTAGGGTGTAGGCCCAATTGGTTTATTGGAAATCCAAAACAAGTTTTCAAGAACGTACGTTTATTTGTGCGTGTTTGTTTGTCAACCACTCGAGTACCGCTAACTGAACACATTGTGATGCGACTATCACTGGTTGACAGTGGTAAAAACCATTTTATAGCAGTTGCCTTTTTTTTGTTATTATTATTTATTCATCAGCCGAAATACGTCCACTGCTGAACATAAACCTCCCCAATACAATGCCACTTTTGGTGGGCTGTTCATTGGGGGATTTGCCATAATCACCACGCTTGGCAGGCGCATTGGTGATCGCAGTAATGATCTCAATATACACAAAAGAACTCTCATCACTAAAATAGCACTCAAAGTATTTTTGACACAATCAATAATAGGTTTAATTGTTCAAATCATTGTACAAATCTGATTATAGAACTTAGTTATTGGAGAATAACTATTATAATGTGATTTTCTGTGATATTTTAATGAACGCAAGATCTTGTTTGTGTTTTCCGCCGTGTGGTTTCCGGTAGAGTATAATAGAACCACTCCAACTCTCCCGTGGATGTCGTACAAGGCGACTGAGGGAATACATTATTAAACATCAATCAGGCCTCCCCAACCCGTCTGGCCAGCGCGGGGAGTGTAGGCCAAATCCTCCGTCTGTCTCCGGCAGATGAGAGAGGGTTGTGCACCTGCAGTGGAGACAAAAAATAACCTGATGATTAAGATCTTGTTTATTACTGTAAACATATGAAAAGTGTGTGTCACTGTTAAAAATGGTTCTATAAAAATAAAAGTCGGTGAATATCTTATTAGTTAATTGTATTTGTTTTATGAAGAAAAAAAAAATTAAGGGGATTTCTGGATTTTTTCCAGAAATCTCCTTAGCGTTTCCTTTGAGCATCGGCAGGGGACTTCTGGACAAAAATTCCAGAAATCCCCTTAAGGGGATTTTTCGCAGGGGATTATTGGAAAAAGCCCCCGTCCCTGGTGCAGTCCGTATTGTACGTATTGGCTTTATTAAAACCACCCGGCAAGTGCTTGGTAATGAATGACAACAATGAGCAATATAGTACGCGAGTTACGCGCTCTATTCGGTAGGTAATGTTGGGATTTTCGCACACGGGCCGGCCGTGACGTCACATTCGAAACCCACCCAGCCTCCGGGCCACGCGCGCGATCAAAGCCTCGAGGAAAATGCTCTTAAATAATTAACCTGTAATAATACGATAAGTGGCGCCCACCAGCCACGCCTACACTACATTCCTATGAATATTAATTTATTTTATGTATAATAGTAACAAAATTGTTTAAGAAATGCATTTTTAAATAAAATACATACAAACATGAACATATTAACCACGTTCATACACAAATAATAGAGCATCATATCTCGTCTCACCATGTCTCGTTTATATACGCTTGCCCAAGTAGGAGTGTGTACCTATAACTATGGTGTAATATATTGTCTGTGATTGTTGTTTACTAAATAAAATAAAATAAATAAATATAGACTCCAAAGTCGGTTTTTAAAACAAAATCCGTTTTTTTTGTCCAGTCTGTCCTATCGTAGAACAGGACGACTAGGTGGACTTATCCATTTTCTACGACTAATGTTAAAGAGAAAAAGTTTATTTTGTTTTTTATGTCGATGTTCCTAATTCTATCGCGGTCTACTTACAGCTGGTATACAACCGTGTATGATGTGTTTGTGTGCGCAGTACCATGAGGTAGGCGAGGGGGGCGGAGCCAACAGCGGGCGCTCGACGGACGTGCTCGCCGCGAGCGTGGCTGCGGCCGCGTGCGCGCTCGCCGCGCTCGTGGTGCTCGCCGCGCTCGTCTCGTGGTGCCGCCGCCGCCGGCGCCGCGCCGCCGCCCGCCGCCTGCTGCCCGCGCCGCCCGCAGGTGACCCACCATATACCTACCTACCGACTGAAAGCAGCGGGGTCTGGAGTGGAGACAGACAGCCTGAAGAGTGGAGCCGACAGCGGTTGGCTGCGGAGGACAGGGTTTAGTTGTCGGGTGCCGGTCATCAGCTTCTGGTTTTGTAGTTGGGCGGCTATTATTCGTAACGGTTATGGAGTAGACTCCAGGAGACGCGCTCCTAGCGGTAAAAGGAAACAGGAAACAACCCGTGCAGAGCTGGCGCTCGAGGCGCTTGAGGTAGCTTCTGACGAGTGTCTCTGCATGCGAGCTGTCATCGTCAAGAAATTTCGATTTGGCCCGCTCCGAGCGCTGCCGGGGAGGATTTTTGAGTCGCCAATAAGCGGCTGATGTATTTTGTAGTGGGTGATTTACTAGATGTGTTCTGTGTGGTTTCAGATAGCGGCGTCAGCGACCCCCGCGCCCCCGCCCCCGCCCCCGCGCCCGCCTCCGCGCCGCCCGACACGGGCACGCTCCCCCGCCCCCGCGCCCCGCCCTCGGCCGCAGCAAAAAGTAGGAACATTATTTTACTTTGTACGAATTGAAAATCCGACCTGGAGGTCTGATTTTCTTCAGTTCAATCACAAATAAGCATTTGGGCTCTGGGGGCTCCATCGCCATGGTGAGAGCTCGTTGCCGGAGCCGCCCCCGGATGTCGACTGTCGCGGTGATAGCGACTGCTATCAAATATTTGCTCAGTGCTGAGTACCTACTAATTTAATTAAATAAAGTACACATCATTATTTACATTTACTATATCTGTGTGATAATTGTTTTTGGGATTCCAAATAAAAAGATAAGTAGTAGGTATATAGCTGCCGTTGAACATTCTTTTAGTTTAAAAACTTTTCTTTTGTTTCTGATTTTCTTACAGTCCAAATACAGTCTGTCTATATCATAAAACTCCACTAACGTAACGCTGTGGTGGTGACGGTAGTACCATAGAATACTTAATAATACTGTACGATGTAGAGGACATATAGATGAAATTAGTTTCTTATCTAATAAATAAAATCGTAGACTTCGCGTGTCTGTACATTGAAGATATTTGCAATAAAAAAAATTGGGGGATCTAAGGATAAGCAACAGAACACATTTCGATCATTTTTGAAATTTTTGTCTGTTTGTCTGTTTGTCTGTGAGTTTGTGCACGCATCACTTAAAAACTACTGAACGGATTTTGATGGACTTTTCACAAAAACATGGGGCTTAACTTAACTTAACATTTAGTGTTTATTTCATCGCAATCGGCTAACTCAATCAAAAGTTATAGACATTTTTAGTTTTTAAATACATTAGTAGGTAAGGTTAGAATGCAATATGTATAGTAGTATTTCCGTACTATTCAGATTGCGATGAGTTTGGACTACATTTGGAGCTGCGAGTGGGAATTTGAGTGGGCGTGGGCGTGGGCGTGGGCGTGGGCGTGGGCGGAAGCGGGAGGGGAGCGAGAGCGGGAGCGGAACCGGAGTTAAACCGGAGCGGGAGCGGGTATGGTACCAGTGTTATTTGAGTGTTTGAAAATTCGCATAACTTTTGACTGAGTTACCGGATTACGATGAATTTGTGGTATACGTATGCAACAAAGTAATGTTGGTCGGAATTTGGACTGCGATGGATTAGTTACGAGGACTACATTTGGAGAGACGAGGGAAAGAGGTTTGAGGGGAGAGCTGAGGGGAGGGTTGAGAGGAGGGTTGAGAGGAGTGTTGAGAGGAGGGTTGAGGGGAGAGTTGAGGATCTGGATCTGGACCTGGAACTGGAACTAGGCCTGGGCCTGGGCCTGTACCTGGCCTGGATTTGGACCTGGACCAGACCTGGACCTGGACCTGAGCCTGGACCTGGCCTGTACCTGGACCTGGACCTGGACCTGGATTTGAAGTCTGAGTGGAAGTGGGATAGGGAGCGGAAGTGGGAATGGGGGCGGATCCTGTAGTCCACGCGAGCGGAGCCGCGGGCACAGCTAGTACTCTAATATTACTGGTTGGTGCCACAATGTAACAAACATTTTTAAGTATTGCATGACTGTAATGTTACACACTTTTTATTTATATACCCGCGTAGTTTTTAATATTGAAATGTATTTGTACGCTCACTTTACATACATAACCTTCTTGGTTATAACAGCATTTTTCATGTAAGTGAATTGTACTTAATGAAAAATAAAGATCTTAAACATAATGACCATGTGGGCCCCGCGCCTGCACCGCGGAGTAGGACCTGGGAGGGCCCGGGCGGTCGCGCGGGGGCCGCGGGCTGGCGGCAGGCTGGCGGCAGGCTGGCGGCAGGCTGGCGGGGGACAATAAACATGGCTGTGTTCATTGTCCATCATGTTATACACATTGATGTCATGTCTCTCCGCGTGGCGCGGCGTGTTGACGCGTGTCTGCCGGGTGCTTTGACATTTGATGATACAGTCAGTGCCATCTATCGAAGTAACTAATACTACGACCTTGAAAAAACTATTTGAAAATCGCTCATTACTTTGTATAATGATTGCAGCGCATGTGGTGACGATGGACGCGGTGCGGTTTGAGGCGGAGCCCGGCGCGCCCCCCGCGCCCCCCGCGGCCCGCCCCGCGCCCTCCGCGCCCCGGGCAGACGGTGAGTGACTCCAATTTTCTCATAGTACATTTAAATATATCATGAACTAGCTGTGCCCGCGGCTCCGCTCGCGTGAACTACAGAATCCGCCCCCGTTCCCACTCCCGCTCCCGTTCTCTTCCCACTTCTACTTCCACTCCCACTCAGACTGGAGACTCAATATCCCAATCCCAACCCAAACCTTAACCCCATCCCTATCCCCAAAAACTAAATTTCACTCAATCCAATACGCGTCGCGCCATTCGCCGCTCCGCGGCCGTTGACCTCGCCCGAGAAATATTGCATTTTTTTTATCAAAATTTTCGTATAAAAGAGATGTTGTTTTCATGAATGATTTCTAAATGTGATACTGAGTTACTGGAAGAAATATTAATTGCGATATTTATCTAGTTCCCAAAGTACGTTCTGGGAATCTGGGTTTAGGTGAGATCCTACCGCGGAAACCCCCCGCCTTCCCCGTCCCCCCCGCCCTGGTGACCCGACTGAGGTATGCGGGCGAGTGCGGCGTCGACAGTGACGTCACCAGAATAGCTGCAGCCAGCCGGGATCGTTGTGATCCTCTACTAACAGTGTGTGTGTGTCAAGTCAATATCATCTTATAAATAAAATCGTAAACATCGCGTTTCTGTACATTGAAGATATTTGCAAAAAAAAAATTGGGGGGTCTAAGGATAAGCAACAGAACACATTTCGATCATTTTTGAAATTTTTGTCTGTTTGTCTGTTTGTCTGTGAGTTTGTGCACGCATCACTTAAAAACTACTGATCGGACTTTGATGGACTTTTCACAGAAACATGGGGCTTAATTTGGTGTAACATATAGGCTTTATTTCATTGCAATCGGTGCAGTCATTCAAAAGTTATGCGAATTTATAGTTTCCGAAAACTGAGTGTAGGGTGTAAATGCTCGATTGAATTCGTGAGCGGTAGCGGGAGCGGGTATCGTACCAATGTAATGTGAGATTTTGAAAACTATAAATTCGCATAACTTTTGACTGAGTTAGTTGATTACGATGAAAAATCTGGAGCTGGAGCTGGATCTAGATCTAGAGCTGTATCTGGAGCTGGATCTGGAGCCGGAACTTTAGCTAGACCTGGACCCGGACCCGGACCCGGACCCGGACACGGACCTGGACCTGGACCTGGACCTGGACCTGGACCTGGACCTGGATCTGGACCTGGACCTGGACCTGGACCTGGACCTGGACCTGGACCTGGACCTGGACCTGGACCTGGACCTGGACCTGGACCTGGACCTGGACCTGGACCTGGACCTGGACCTGGACCTGGACCTGGACCTGGACCTGGACCTGGACCTGGACCTGGACCTGGACCTGGACCTGGACCTGGACCTGGACCTGGATTTATAGTCTGAGTGGAAGTGGGATAGGGAGCGGAAGTGGGAATGGGAGCGGATCCTGTAGTCCACGCGAGCGGAGCCGCGGGCACAGCTAGTTTATTGCATATGAGTACATTTAGTACATTTATACACGTTTTTTTTTATCGACCACCGCTTCCTAGGTGTTAGCGCTGTGAAGAAGAAACGGCGCAACAAACTTCACGCAACACATCTTTTAAAAATCAAGTTTGCATACAATTAATAAAGATTTTGCGAAGCTGAATTAACATTAGTACCAGGCATCTTTGTCATTCAAATAATCGTTTATTTTATAATTGTTTTTTAATGTGAATCTTAAACTTTCTGTCCGTCATATGTAAGATTTTCTCTGGTAGTTTGTTGTAGAAGCGTATATACATTGCCCCGCGAACGATTTGCTGACTTTCCTGTGTGTGTGACTTACCTTTATTTGTGATAAAACAGAGTGGCCGCCCACGTACGAGCAGGCCACGGCCGCGGCCGCCGACCGCTGACCGACATCGCTCCCAGTGCGGCCACACCGGCCCGCCGGCCTGATGCTGGCGGCGGCGCCTCCAGTGCGGCAGTATGCCAACTGCTGCACACCAGCAGGGGGGGATCTTCGCACTCCATAGCTGCTGGCCTGCACGTGGGGGGGGGGGGGGGGGGGGGGTTGGACGGACCTTGCTGCTGGACTGCACGTTGGGAATATGTACTTGATATTTATTATCTTGAGGCTCATTGGTTCGATCGTAATCCCCCGCAAGCAAAGGATCTTTTAAGTATAACAGTAGATGAGAGTTGTTATCTGTTGCCGACGGAACCATTTGCATTTTTATAAGTAACCCGCTGTCGCCCGCGACTTCGTTATTTATTTATGTATTGTTATGTATTTCCCGTAGGAATGGGATAATCGGGATAAAAACTATCCTATGTCCTATTCCAGGACCTAACCTATATGTGTGCCGAGTTTCATCCCGATCCGTCCAGTGGTTGAAGCGTGATTGAGTAACAAACATCCAAATTTTCGCATTTATAATATTAGTGGGATTATTAAAATTAAGGATTATTTTATGTCGATGGACCGAATTATTGTAAGTAAATATAAGTTTGTATAGAAATGTGAGATAACTTCATCTGTGATAAATACGAATTGCTATGGAAATTACGAATTATACCTACCTATGTAGTATACATAGGTATATATTGGGCCCGATTCTGAAGGCACACATTTAAAATTTAACAGCATTTAAATTAATTTCGTGTTTATCTTCATAGTAGTGTGTAACAGAGATAGAATGTTAGTGCTGTCGCATTTTAACTATATGACTTCAGAATCGGGCCCATTGTATTGCATACGTGTATTATAATTAATGTGCTTTAATTAATCCGTTTATCGAATTAAATACATTAGATTTAGAACATTTTGTACATTACATTTTGTAAAAAATATATTTTATTATTTTTAACTGTAAAGTCGGCCTTACGTAAATAAAGTATACCATCCAACGATCTCTATGTACTACTAGATGGGGCGTTCCAAACAATCGCTCTGTTCCACGCAAGTAGCCACAACTCTTTCACATTCACAATGAAACTTGTGCAGTTACTACTCAGAACATTTAATTGTTTACTAAATATTGACATTATTTAACCGTAGCGTCAATATTTAGTAATAATTAAATGTTCTGCGTAGTAACTGCACAAGTTTCATTGTGAATGTGAAAGAGTTGTGGCTACTTGTGTGGAACAGAGCGATTGTTTGGAACGCTCCATCTAGTAGTACATAGAGATCGTTGTTGCGACTAACTCCCGGAGTAGTTTTTACAGGTTTTACACATATCCACAATCTGCAAAAATCTACCCTATTGCAAACAAATAGAACTAGCTATTGCTTATTATAACAAATAACTTATTTGAAAACAAGGGTTAGGGTGTACTTAAGGGGCGGAATTTTTTTTTTTAATGTCTCAAAAATGGTTTCCCCGGAAAAATGTTCACGCCAATCAGAGATTTTTTTCCATAGCGCCCCCTTTTGTACACTCTGACCGAAACGAGTCAACCGTAATGGACCTCATTTTGAAGTCTAAGACAAGTGTGTGTCTTCCAGTCTGTATAGTACCTAAGTAATTAAAGAATAATATATTTGAAAGTGTTTGTACAGTTTTTTTAAAATAAATGAAACGTTGTCATTTTTGTACCGAGTTTCATTTGTTCCTGCTCTACATACGACTATAGCCGAAAGGATTAGCAAGCTGAAGTGGCAGTGGGCGGGCCACATATGCCGCAGAACCGACGGCCGGTGGGGCAGACGAGTTCTGGAGTGAAGGCCGCGGGTCGGGACGCGCAGGGGGGGGGGGGGGGGGGGCGCCCCGCCGGCAGGGGGCCCGACTTGCGTTGATATTACTTTACAAGACCCTCAAAGATCCTTCTGCTCCCGAATACCTCCGTTCCCGTTTCCACGAGTTAGGTTAGGTTAGTTAAATAGTTCAGGTATTTAGTTATTATGTAGTCTATTATGCACTTATTTTGCCCCCCTCGCTCTTACTGCCTTGTCTCACACCCTGTAAGGTTGGCTGGAAGAGATCTCTTTTAGAGATAAGCTCGCCTTGGTACACACCATTTATTATTGTATTTAGTTTTAAGTTGTACAATAAAGAATATATATTAGGCCCCGCAGAATAGTCGGTATAGTACTGCCTACTCGCGAAGCTCGGGATCGCGGGTTCTACTCCTGCCCAGGGCAATTATTTGTTTGCCTTGCGTCTGTCTGTATGTAGTGTTATATGTATATCAATGGCCCCTCTAGTTGCCCCGGGAGGCGAGTCCCCACGATAATAAATGAAATAGTTGCTAGACGCCATCATCATCAGTCTGAATACGTCCACTGCTGGATATAGGCCTCCCCAATAGAATATCACTTTTGGTTGGATGTCCATTGGGGGATTTGGCATAATCACCACGCTTGGCAGGCGGATTGGTGATCGCAGTAATTATATTAACATACACACACAGGAGAACGCTGCTGCCCGTCCCTGGTGCAATCCCTTAGTCGCCTTGACGACACCCACGGGAAACATAGGGGTGGCCCTATTCTAAGCCGGGAACCACGCGGCTGCTTCGTTTTCCAGACGCCAAAGTCAGTCTAATTATGACAAAAAATAGCAGGAAAATGAAATGATCACACCGCAGCCCCCCTCTCCCCCCCGCCAGGCTCGCCGCCGCCGGTTTTCGTCTGACGTCAGACTGATTCATGGTGACGCTAGAATGTGTGGTGTGCGTATAGTATGGTGTATAGTATGCGGCCCCGCCACCCCCCGCGCCTGCCCCCGCGCCTGCGCCCGCGCCGGCGTCTGCCCGCTCCGCCCCCGGCCCCGCCGCAGCCAGTAGCCCCGTGTCTCTGCGGCACTGTGGTCGCCGACCGCCGACCGCCGACCGCCAACCGCCGAGCGCCGCCGCTGCGGATATATTGTGTGGCCGAGCCCCGACACCCCGCCACCCCGCCACCCCGCCACCCCGCCGCAGCCGCCATGTACGGGGAAGAAAGTTTCGACGAGAGATTCAAGGTGAGGTCACCGGCGCCTGCGCCCCGCGCGCCCGGCAGACGCTCTTGATTCAGTGAAGCGCTTGTATTACAACGATCTATATGTACTACTACGCAGAACATTTAATTATTACTAAATATTATTTAGTAAATAATTAAATGTTCTGAGTAGTAACTGCACAAGTTTCATTGTGAATGTGAAAGAGTTGCGGCTACTTGCGTGGAACAGAGCGATTGTTTGGAACGCTCCATCTAGTAGTACATAGAGATCTTTGTTGTATTAGTAGATATTCCTCGTCGTCGCCGTAGTTTTTGCACATAATGGTACAAGGTCGCGTTTGTTTCGAGCGCGCAGTGCTCAGAACTCCAGTCGCGAGTGAGTTTTAAGAGACATCGCAGACCTGGAGGAGAAACAAACCTCACTTGATCTTCTCCGCCGGGTCTGAGATGACTCTTACTCGTAGGTTCTAAGCAAAGTGATAAAGAAAGTACAGACAGCTCACACATTGCTGTGTATGTATTATTTCTGTTTGTCCTTGATTACCGCCGTCTGCACGATGAACTTCAAAATGGTGTAATATATATACTAGACGATATCTTATCAGTCTAAAAACGGCTCTGATATAATATAACACGGGTCAATTTTAAATGTACAAATTGTGTTAGGTACCTACTGACTACTTCGTATGGTTCAGAAGAACTTACAAAATAATTATAATATGTAGGTACCTACTTACTTTATAAACATTTCATAATAATATACCTTATTTGAAACCTAAACGACCTAAAGAAGGTGGCCGGAAGCGGCTGGATGCGGAGGGCGGAGTGGTGGCGTTCATTGGGGAAGGCCTATGTCCAGCAGTGGACTTCTAGGGGCTGACATGATGCTGATGATGATGAATAATAATAAGTCATCAACCGAAATACCTACGTCCACTGCTGAACACAGGCCTCTCCAATACAATGCCACTTGTGGTGGCTGTTCATTGGGGGATTTGACATAATCACCACGCTTGGCAGGCGGATTGGTGATATACACAGGAGAATGCTTCTACCCGTGCCTGGTGCAATCCCTCAGTCGCCTTGACGACAACCGCGGGAAGATTGGGGTGGCCCTATTCTAAGCTGAACTTTATTTATTGCATCTGAGTCCTGACGATATTTTTACTACCCCAAAAATCAAGGATAAGTTGCGTGGTGACCGCTTTGGACACCCTGAAGATAAGACTGTGGATTGTGGAAGCATTTGACAACCCATCTTCAGATTGGAAATATTGTTTTAAATGCAAATGTGCATTGGTTTTAATGGAGAATAGGTGCTTTGAAAAACATTAATTTCAGTTGTTTGTGGTTTTCTTTATTACCAATCGTGTCGGTGCTCCGCGTACTTCGCGACCGAACGGAAAAACCAACTGCTCATTCTATTCGCCAACGTTTTCCTCATCTTGGTTTCAAAAGGCTACAGTCAAGTTTCCATGGTTATTTTATTATATGTATCTATAGACTAGCTGTGCCCGCGGCTCCGCTCGCGTGGACTGCAGGTTACGCCCCCATTCCCACTTCCGCTCCCTATCCCACTTCCACTCAGACTCTCAATCTCACTCTCAATCCCGCTACCGCTCTCACTCCCCTTTTCCCACGCCCACGCCCACTCCCATTCCCACTACCAGCTCCAAATGTAGTCCAAACTCAACGCAATCTGAATAGTACGGAAATGTGCAATATATTGCATACTAACCTTACGTACTAATGTATTTGAAAACTAAAAATGTCCATAACTTTTGATTGACTATACCGATTGCGATGAAATAAAGACTAAATGTTAAGTTAGGTTAAGCCCCATGTTTCTGTGAAAAGTCCATCAAAATCCGTTCAGTAGTTTTTAAGTTATGCGTGCACAAACTCACAGACAAACAGACAAAAATTTCAAAAATGATCGAAATGTGTTCTGTTGCTTATCCTTAGACGCCCAAATTTTTTTTTGGCAAATATCTTCAATGTACAGACACGCGAAGTATTCGATTTTATTAATTAGATTGTATGTGTGTTGGCAGCGCGTCCAGAAGGAGATCGAGGATGGGGGCCGCGACGTGCGGGCCACGGGCACCGTCATCAAGTGGCTGGTGGGCGCCGCGGCCGCGCTCATCGTGCTCTCGGCCATCGCGGCGTGCTGCTGCCAGGCCTTCCGCCGCCGCCGGGGGAGGGCCATCGCCAGTCAGTACCGCTCTATACTTACTGCCGCGTTACTCGCTTCACATCAGACCACTCGAGACTCGACAGTGCTGGGGACAGACACACTTGTTTTTATGTTTTTCGGCTTCTGTGACAAATAAATAAGTAGATTCCGGCGACCTCCGTGGCGGAACGGGTAGCTCTCGGACCGCCACGCCGGAGGTTGCGGGTTCGAATCCCGCTAGGGGCAAATGTTCGTATGATGAATATGAATGTTTGTACCCAAGTCTTGGATGTTTATATATTTATTTAAGTATGTGTATCCGTTATCTAGTAACCATACCACAGGCTCTGCCTAGTTTGGGACTGGATAATTGGTGTGAATGTCTGGCATATTTATTTATTTATTTTATTTATTCTAATTAGGGATTAAACGGCCCACAACCGACCAGCGCTTGACGAAAATCTCCATATGAAAACGGTACAATTTAATACACACCAGAATAACGCTGCTGGTCATCCCTGGCGCAATCCCACAGTCGCCCTGACGACACACGGAAGACTAGGGGTGGCCCTGTTCTAAGCCGGGGACCACACGGCTCGGCTTGTTCGATTGAAATTGAACATTATAATTTAAAATAGTGTGCTGTAAGATTTCCATCTAAATGAAAGTTCGCTTCAACAAAAAAATGGCGGCATTTCAAAGATTTGCATTACCAATACCTATCTATAGAAGAATTTCTCCCAACTCAAATAGCAGGTTAAAAATACACTTTATTCACATTAAATAGAGCTTGTGTTGTCAGTGAGTACTTTTTGGCGGGTTGGGGAGGCCTGACTGATGTTTTATAATGTATTCCTTAGTCGCCTTGTAGGACATCCACGGGGAGAGTTGGAGTGCTCCTATTCTACTCTACCGGAAATCAGACGAGGTCGTTCGTCCTCGTTTAAATTAAATTATCCTTTAACTAACATGAACTGACGCACGTAGCGTTGGTTTGGTGTCTAATTATCGTCATCATCATGTCAGCCTCTAGAAATCCACTGCTGGACATAGGCCTTCCCCAATGAACGCCACTACACCCGGTCCTCCGCCCTCCGCATGCAGTCGCTTCCGGCCACCTTCTTCAGGTCGTCGGTCCACCTGGAGGCGGGATGCCCCACCCTGCGAATGCCGATCCGCGGTCTCCACTCCAGAACTCGTCTACCCCAACGGCTGTCGGTTATATGTGGCCCACCCAGTGCCACTTCAGCTTGCTAATCCTTTCGGCTATGTCAGTCACCTTCGTTCTCCGTCGGTTCTCCTCATTACGAATCATATCCTTCAAACAAACCCCGAGCATAGCCCTCTCCATAGTTCGCTGGGCGACTACAAAATTATAATATAGTTAGAGCCAAATGCTCATCAGAACATGGTACATGACCCGTCAGAGAGTACAAAATGACTTTGTAGTTCCGTCCGAAATTATTTCAAAGTGCCCCCCTTGAGGCGCCCAGCATCCTTGCTGAGTTGAGAGACGCGTGATGCAGGACTCGCTTCACTGTGGTTGTGTTCGCTGTGTTGCAGTGCGGATGGTGACAGCGGTGCCGGTGGCGGCCCCCGCCCCCGCCGGGGCGCACTACTCCCCCCTCGGGCCCTCCTACCCCACCGCCGGGGCGCCCTACCCGCCCGCGGTGACGACCTACGCCCCGGCCGGCGCGCCCTACCCGGCGACCGGCGGGCCCTACCCGTGGTCCGGCGCGCCCAACCCGGCGACCGGCGCGCCCAACCCGGCGACCGGCGCGCCCAACCCGGCGACCGGTGGGCCCTACCCGTGGTCCGGCGCGCCCTACCCCACTGAGAGCCGAGGGACGGACGGCCTCTCGACCATGCAGTATCCAAGTGCTCCCGAAGCAGTGCACAGTAAGTATAATTTTCATCTGTTTCGTGAACTTCAGTTTCTTGATCACACTCGGCTCAGTCATTGTTATATACCCATAGACAGGTTCCCCGGGTGACGGAAGTAACCAGTGCTGTCCTGCGACCAAAGAAGGCCGCTCAGTGTTTTGACAACCTTTAATCGTCATCGTTACAACGTTATAAAACATCAATCAGGCCTCCCCAACCCGTCTGGCCAGCGCGGGGAGTGTAGGTCAAATCCTCCGTCTGTCTCCGGCAGATGAGAAAGGGTTGTGCTCCTGCAGTGGAGACAAAAATAACCTGATGATGATCATCGTCATCATCGTATCAGCCCTTTTAGACGTCCACTGCTGGACACATGCCAATCAACCGCACCCGGGCCTCCTTCCTCCGCATCCAAGTGTCCTTGCACCTGGAAACCTTTTCGAAATGGTTAAAAAGGATTTGGCCTACACTCCCCGCGCTGGCCAGACGGGTTGGGGAAGCAGAGGAAACCCCCATGCACCTCCTGTGCTCCTGCAGTGGAGACAAAAATAACCTGATGATGATGATGTTTATGTCAATTTCCAAAGGGTTGCCACAACACTTAGCAGCTTCCTTTGGTTGCAGGGCAGAGTGCTAAAGGATTAATTGACATTCCACACTATTATTATTCGAGTTGGGGCTATTTCAAGGTCTCAGCCTAGACTTTGTATCACTGCGACCATTTCTGATCTATTGTGATCGCCACCATACTATAGTTCGGTGCTAAGCTTTGCAGCAGTTAGAAACTGCACTATGCTTTTAGCACTGAGTTTTACTTCGTCAGGGCGAAGCAAGTAGTTACCCAGGTGTGTATTTCTTTTGCGCATCAGCGGGCCACACTCGCCCAGGAGGTGCATGGGGGTTTCCTCTGCTTCCTCACAGAGCCTGCACACTCCTGTGGTTCGGAGCTTGAGGTTGAACACGTTCTTGTTCAGACCACAATGTCCTGTGAGGGCTCTCACTACTATGCGTAAGTTGTTCCTGCTAAGCTCTAAAGCTTCTTGAGCAGACTTACGATTGTCAGTCTTGATTAGTGCTTTGGAGTGATTAAATCCTGGCGTGCAATTCCAGTGATTGATGGATTGCTCTAGGCAAGATTGTCGTCATTTTCATTGCCCTCGATCCCTGCATGTCCCGGAACCCAGCACATAACCACCCACACGAAATATCCGTACTCTACATGTGTTCAGTGATTCTCAGAAACATAGGAGCGGACGCTGCGTTTCACAAACATACCTACTCGTTGGTACAGACAGACAGACCACATACCGATCGACATAAACATGTGGTAAGCTTGTATTCTACTAAATATAAGCTGCCTGAGTCATGTCTTAGCGTAAATCTTGCTGACAGCCAATTAACAGCTCTAGCCTCGCGTTAACAATGCTTAATTCGCATTTAACAATGTACCTCAGCAATACATAGTTTAATTGCAAACCAATAGTCATACGAAAACCAACGCTATTTGCTTAACGGTAACATGTACATGAAAAGACCACCAGCAGCAAAAACAGGTTTGTATTACCATGACAACTTTGCGGTCCGCTTAGGAACACCATCTATTATTTATTTTATTTTAGAGCCGCAAATGCGTTTGGTTTCATATGACTATTGGTTTATTGCAACAAGTACAGTTTTTAAATGTAAACAACTCCTTTTAAGTAAGTTAATCCTCTAAAAGGCGGAAAGTTGTACATACAATAGTATTAAAATTAAATTAATTTTAACCAATGATCTCTATGTACTGCTAGATGGAGCGTTCCAAACAATCGCTCTGTTCCACGCAAGTAGCCACAACTCTTTCACATTCACTTAAACTTGTGCAGTTACTACTCAGAACATTTAATTGTTACTAAATATTGACGCTATAATGTCAATATTTAGAAAATAATTAAATGTTCTGCGTAGCTTAAACCACTGCTTCTCCTATTTAAAAAAAAACTGATTTCCATAAAGCAGTTTTTTTTATTTTTATATTAGGACTAGTGGTTTAGTAATTTCTGTGTGACCACTGTAGGAAAATTACATTAGATTTTATCTTACCACTAATGTATACAAAATTTGTGAAGTTTGCAGTTTTTATTGAAAGTGATACGTTCCCTCCAAACGTCTCCATCGTTTCTTAGTAATGTGATACGAATAAGACATACCTTTTATCTTAGAACAATAACAACTAAGCTTTTTAATCTTAACATATCTGATTTCTGGGTACAGAGGTAGGTGGTACATAATATTATTTCAAGGTCGAGCCTGGTGTGACCAGAATTTACATGCCTTACGTTCACAATGTCGGCCTTCAATAGCCCTTTGCTTGTATCTATCTATGAAATTAGAGTACTAAATTGCCTGGGTTACCTATGTTATTCTCTAAATACAAACTTATACGCGAGTCTCACTCGATACAATTCATATTACGATTGGTTTGTGTGGCGTTTGCAATTTACCACAATCTTGTTTATAACACAGGTGTATTTAGTGGTTATAAGTACTGAATAAAAGACCAGTTAAATTAGAATTGCACCCACGGCACCACCTCCCGTCTCAGGCTCTCTAGACGGAATGTCAAAGCCGGGAGAGGGCGTTCGCTCGCGCATATTTAATTATGAACTGATACAACAGTAGTATGCCACAGTTTGTACTACAGTTGGAGTGGGAGTGGGAGTGAGATCGGGATTGAGAGTCTGAGTGGGAGTGGGATAGGGAGCGGATTCTGTAGTCCACGCGAGCGGAGCCTTTTTACAGACCCTCCACCTCCCGTGGCCTTTCGACATCTCGACATCCAGGTCCCACAGGCCGAGTCACGGGGGAGGTGCCCGGTACTTGCTCAGGTGCTCTTTCCCGGAGCACCCTGCTCGATCCCCCTACAAATAAAATAATTCTGTGCTTGGTCCTCTATACGGCCGCTCTCCCCATTCAGGGGCGCGACATCACGATGACGGCTTCGTCGTCGGGCTGCTCAGTCAGTCTGTCGAGTCAAATTCAGTCAATACAGTCGGAGTAAATAGATATCGCTTATATATATTTTTTTTCCTTTTTTTTCTCTCTTTTCGTTTATTTTTTTTTCTTTTTCTTTTCCTCACCCTCTTTTTTTATATAAACGCGAGCGGAGTCGGGGGCACAGCTAGTCTTTAATATGTTACAATGCGTCTGCAACTGCTACGATTGGTTTTAACTGATATATATTTGTGTTTTCAGCGCCGCCTCCGTCGTACGACCAGGTGACCGGCAACAAGCAGGCGCCGCCGCCGTTCTAGGCCCCGGCCGTGTAGCCGGTGCGGGCAACACTAGCCAAGACACCAGTACGAGCCTGCTGTACAACACTATCTGCTAACGAGCCTCTAGCAAGCGAGTGAATAAGAATATTACTACAAAGTTGCTACGCCAGCGCGCAATCAACCGGCGCCGAGAGTTCGTCGCAACAAGTTAGAAAGAGAAGCACTTATGTTGTTGTTTATAACGTTGGCGGACATCAATGGAGGACTATGCTCGCGCGCTAGGTGCAGTAGCCCCACCATAATTTACGCACACACCTGCACGTGCGCCTGTAGTAGTAGTAGATGGTTACGTGTATTCGCCAGTATGGAGTGTCGGGGGTGTGCGTAAGCGGAGCCGCAGTTGCGTGGAACAGAGCGATTGTTTGGAACGCTTTATCTAGTAGTACATAGAGATCTTTGATTTGAAATCGATACTTCCAAACGGAGCTCTTTTCTGCGTTTCATTCAGACAGTACTTAAAAATAAGAAAGGAGTCGTTTTACAGCTGTCAAATGATAATTTGTGTCGATTGTTCTCGAGCAGGAGCTTAACGTATAGAATGGACCACGTACACTCCAAAAATGGTGTGGTCCATGGTGGTCCAGTATTTAATTAGTAAGTACCAACGCTCTCTATGTACTATTAGATGGAGCGTTCCAAACAATCGCTCTGTTCCACGCAAGTAGCCACAACTCTTTCACATTCACAATGAAACTTGTGCAGTTACTACGCAGAACATTTAATTATTACTAAATATTACGCTACCCGGAGCCGCAGTTGCGTAGAATGGAGTAATTGTTTCTAACACTCCATCTAGTAGTAGACATCGTTGGTACGTACCTAGTATTATGTTATGTTAGTGTTGTGGAAGTGTAAGAGATTATTCTGCCTATGAATGATAATAATTCACATAAAATGATTTTATATTTTTAATTAGTATGGCGTAAATTATTAATATCCATCAAGAAATGACGAATTATTAAAGTTTTCAAATGGCGCGCGTTTTGTATGCCGACGTAACTTGTTACAACCCGCGCGTGATGCTCTAGTCCTCCCGCTCGGAGTTCATTGTCCAGAGCGGTGTCGCGAGTGTTTTGTTTACGGCAGACTACGCTAGTCTTCATCATCATCAGGTTATTTTTGTCTCCACTGCAGGAGCACAACCCTCTCTCATCTGCCGGAGACAGACGGAGGATTCGGCCTACACTCCCCGCACTGGCCAGACGGGTTAAGGAGGCCTGATTGATGTTTTATAATGTATTCCCTTAGTCGCCTTGTACGACATCCACGGGAAGAGTTGGTGTGGTCCTATTCTGGGCCGGGATCCACACGGCCATATTCTTAAAAAATATTGTATAAGCATGCTGATTGCAGTGTGTAATATACATTGATAGGTGTGTTATGTGAACACTCACATGTATATTGTATCTCAACTCAATAGATACCTAAGTATAGCTACCTGTTGACTACCTCAATAGATAGACACCGTGTTATACATTTATATAGAAACTAATAAATGTTCATAAATATAAGTGAATTAAATAAGAAAAAAAAATTGGAATAAATCTTGACTGCTTATGAACTGAAATATCCTCCTATCGTGCCTTTTAGTGAATTTCCAATATGTACTTTAGTTGTCAATAGATGGCGTTATCTTAACTGTCAACGTCAATCCACACAACTCCAGGAAAGTTATCAATCATTTAGGTATCATCATTTACTTAATTCATCATCATCATGCCAGTCCTTAGACGTCCACTGCTGGACATAATTAATACTTACTTATAGAACATCATTGTCAGTTATGCAGAAATGATCTAGTCCACACTTCTTAGTTTGGAGATATTTATCAAGTGTGTAAGTGTAACCTGTAGTGGTATTCTATAAAATACAAACTCACGTGCGAGTCTCACTCGAGTGACTTCACTCACTTTGAAACCTAATCCATTGGTAATTCTGTAAACATTCCAGAGCACTACCGACGTGAGGTGAACAAAGAACTCACTTCACGTCGACAGTGCTCTAGAATGTTTACAGATTACCAATGGGTTAGGTTTCAAAGTGAGTAAAATCACTTGAGTGAGATACGCACGTGAGTTTGTATTTTACAGAATAGCACTACAGGTACCTACCTATTTTATAATTCATTAAAATGTTATACTCAAGAATGGATGAATATATTTACCTAGTAATATATTATCTTATAATAAAAGCTAGCTCGGTACGTTACTGTCGTTTGTCAGATGATTCATATTCATATCATATTTCTGCATAACTGTGTACAGTTGTGAAAATTATGTATAAACAATGTGACATAACGAAACAAATAAAACATTTTTATTTTTGTACCGAACGAACAGAGAATTTCAATTTTTTTCCTATACGACTGTTTATTTTATGACCTAATCAGCACGCTGGGCATCCGGGTTTGTGACCGCGGTATCTTGGTATGTCTCCATATTATGGAGATTATTGCAGACCATGCTGCTGAGCATCATCTGGATATACCTAATAGTTGGCTTGTTTTACGACCTCCGTGGCGGAACGGGTAGCTCTCGGACTGCCACGCCGGAGGTTGCGGGTTCGAGTCCCGCTAGGGGCAAATGTTGTGAATATGAATGTTTGTACCCAAGTCTTGGATGTTTATATATTTATTTAAGTATGCGTATCCGTTATCTAGTAACCATAGCACAGGCTCTGCCTAGTTTGGGACTGGATAATTGGTGTGAATTTCTGGGATATTTATTTAGGTATTTATTTATTTACTAGCTGTGCCCGCGGCTCCGCTCGCGTGGACCACAGGATCCGCTCCCATTCACACTTCCGCTCCCTATCCCACTTCCACTCAGACTTCAAATCCAGGTCCAGGTCCAGGTCCACTTCCAGGTCCACGTCCAGGTCGAGGTCCAGGTCCAGGTCCAGGCCCAGGTCCAGGTCCAGGTTCAGGTCCAGGTTCAGGTTCAGGTCCAGGTCTGGTACAGGTCAGGTCCAGGTCCAGGCCCAGGCCCAGGCCTAGTTCCAGGTGCAGGTCCAGATTCAGATCCTCAACTCTCTCCTCAACCCTCCTCTCAACACTCCTCTCAACCCTTCCCTCAACCCTCCTCTCAACACACTCCTCAGCTCTCCCCTCAACCCTCCCCTCAAACCTCTTTCCCTCGTCTCTCGAAATGTAGTCCTCGTAACTAATCCATCGCAGTCCAAATTCCGACCAACATTACTTTGTTGCATACATAACCACAAATTCATCGTAATCGGGTAACTCAGTGCAAATTTTCAAACACTCAAAGTACACTGGTACCATACCCGCTTCCGCTCCCGCTCCGGTCCAGCTCCGGTTCCGCTCCCGCTCCCCTCCCGCTTCCGCTTCCGCTACCGCTTCCGCTTCTGCTTCCGCTCTCAATCCCACCCCCCACGCCCACTCCCACTCCAATTCCCACTCGCAGCTCCAAATGTAATCCAAACTCATCGCAATCTGAATAGTAGGTACGGAAATACTACTTTAAGCAATATATTGCATAATAACCTTACCTAATGTATTTGAAAACTAAAAATGTCTATAACTTTTGATTAATTTAGCCGATTGCGATGAAATAAAGACTAAATGTTAAGTTAAGTAAAGCACCATGTTTTTGTGAAAAGTCCATCAAAATCCGTTCAGTAGTTTTTAAGTGATGCGTGCACAAACTCACAGACAAACAGACAAAAATTTCAAAAATGATCGAAATGTGTTCTGTTGCTTATCCTTACACCCCCCAATTTATTTTTTTGCAAATATCTTCAATGTACAGACACGCGAAGTTTACGATTTTATTTATTAGATTTATCCACAGAAGGGCTGGAATTAGTTCAAAATCACCGGAAGTTGTTAATTGTGAACACTTCTAATTGCATGCGATCCTGCGCGCTATGAACAAAGAAAACGGTCCGAGCGAGAGGCCCCATGTTGTCCTTTGTCTTAGTCTCTATGTTTGTCTCGTTCTAATGTGGAATTTACTGTTAATGCGAATATCCAGAGAGTTTATATTTAATTAAATCTGCTTTATTTCATAACAGAAACGTAAGTTTCAGGTTCATGGAGCTACACCATACAAATGAAGCAGCTCCCTAAAACTAGTTACAATACACACGAGTGTTACGTAAGGATAATTGACTACTGAAATAAAATACAAGTACAACGTTCTATTACTTTATTTTATTTTTACTCTTAATCTTTCTTTTTATTATGTATCCTATCAACATGTATACGAGTAACTAAATACTACACTAGTTATAACAGTGTACACAATTAACTACAACTATTAATTCAACTACAGACTTGAAGGGTCGTTTACACAATTAGTAGCTCCATGGTTGAACACAGATAGAACATCGTCAAGCTTCAATAATTTGCTAATTAATAAATGAACTAATAGTGGTATCGAACTAAGCTACCACTGGGGAATGTTAATTTCCCATAATATCTTTAATACTTATTATCACGCTATATACCCTTATGGGGTAGGCAGAAATAATATAACACTCATTTACTAATATCTAATAATGATTGTCACGTAGCAAAGGCACATCAATATGTAATGAATTATTAGCGCTTCAAATACAGAATAGGTTCTGATAGAAAATCCAACATTAAATTATTTTATCCACAATACAACCATCGTAAACTATACGATGAAATCAACTTAAATTTAGCAGCCGTAGTACATGGAATAGTTACAACAATTATAATTATGATACCTAATGTACTTATCTGTAATTATTTCACACGTAACACTTTCACTTTTATAACTCTTCGAAGAACTGCACGACAATAAACGCAGTCCGTAAGAATTCGCCATTTTATCCAACGCATTACCCTCGGTTTTTGACCAAGACTCTGCAACAGCCAATCAGAAGACTGGAAATGCGCGCCGTCTTATCGGAATGCAGAGAATCATTTAGCCAATCAGCGCTGTTCTCCGTTGCCAATGAGGAAAGACAAAGTCGTAGGAAGGCAAATCAGTGCGCTTTGCCGTAATGTTGCCAGGCGTAATTAATACATTTACGGTGTTGCCCCACCACACCTTGCTTATTTGCCACACTCGTCCATCCTGACGCCTTTGCGACCCTGCAAAGTTATAAATTTTAGTATATGAATATAAGCTTACCCCTCAAGGAATCTTGGGAAGTTAGTTTCAGTTCTCTTATTTGACATAGAATTTGAACCCACATTACTCATAGTAATTATTATTAGGTACTTTAGTTTGGGTAAAAATTAAATCTTCAAGCATACAATTTTATTACTTAGGGCTAAATACAACAATTAAGTTATTACATATAAATCAAATAAACTTTCAATTTCAATATTCTATCACCACAAATAAATAAATGTTGCGTTATAATCGGAACCTCATATTTTATCTATATCCACAAGTTATGTCATCATATGCTTTTAACCAACGTAGAACCTCAGATTTTTATTATCATGTCCTCTAAAATGAGTTCCAACAGAAAATATTTGTAACCACAATTTGCATATTTCATTGTCATGTCCTCAAATTCTTTTTTTATTATATCCTCAAATTTATTTTCATTGTCCTCCTTTGTTCCATGTGTTCAGATCTGTAACCTCCAATATAAATTTAAATTCAACACTTAACACACAACCATATAATGCTAGCCCTCTAGTAAATCAATCAACTCCTCTGTACTATCAACTTGACTATCCTCCGAGCTGCTTTCATCTGCAACATTACCCTGAAAATGTTTGATGGCATCCGATGAGACCAATGCTGTATATCTTTTATAGCCTTTAATACCTTTCAATGAAGTAATCACATACCTGTCATTTCCAGCCAACTTCGTTACCTTATAGGGTCCGCTATATTTCTCTTTTAGCTTCCTCCGCACGTTAAGGTTTCGGTCTGCTGCACCCTTCCACAAAACTAAATCATTAAGATTATATTTCGCCGGAGGTTTTCTTTTAGAATCGAAATTCTTCTTCATTCTCTCCGACGTCCTATATAAATTTTCAGATGCAGTATTTCTTACCTGTTCGGCCGTATTCTCGTCAATCAAAGCATTACCGCCCATACCTTGGAATCTGCTACGCGACGCACTGAACATCAGCTTATATGGCGTAAATCCTGTGGATGAACTGTGCAAATTATTTATACCCCATACGATGTTGGAAACGCTGCGGTCCCATTCGCGTTCGTTATCTACGCTGGCGTTTAAAGAGTCTAATAGTGTTCGATTGAAACGCTCGACTTGACCGTTAGCTCTTGGGCAAGCCACAGCGTTGACTATGTGTTTTGTTTGGTTTTCCAAGCAGTACTGCTTAAAGCTATTACTGGTGAAACAAGTGCCACTGTCTGATATAAGTCTTTTTGGAAAACCGAACAGAGAAAATATATCTTTAAGTTCATCAATTACCTCACGAGTTTTTGTAGTCCTTGTTGGTCTCGCCCAGATAAACTTTGTGAATGAGTCAACGACTACAAATAAGTAACTGTTACCTTTCTGACTTTTACAAAAAGGACCCAGGTGATCTATATGCAGCGTGTGCATTGGTTCAGCAACTTTCGGTATGGGATGCAACCTACCCTCCGCCTGACCGTATTGTCCTCGCTTGTATAAGCAATCAATACAAGCGTTGACGTATTTGCGAATAAAAGTAGTCATTTTTCCAAACCAAAATGTTTCTTTTATGATCCGTTCGCACCGATTTAGGCCAGGATGACCAATGTTGTCATGAAATTTACGTAGGATGTTCCATCGACCATATTTTGGTACAACTAACCTCACTTCACAGTCTTTGATTATACGATATAACCGACCCTCGTTAAGCTTGTAGTTCTTTCTTATTTCAGCGTCAGCTTCACCAGATTCCAACTTATTCTTAATGATGCGTACCTTATCATCTTGATTTTGCAGACAGACGATCCAATCAAATACATCCAGCACATGGATGTCCACTTGCGGTTGCTCTGTTGGATTCCTACTAAGTGCATCAACATGGCCGTGCGACTTACCAGACCTGTGCTCTATCTCCATGTCGAAGTCTTGGATAGCTAGCCACCATCGTGCAATTCGTGGCATTAAGTCTTTCTTAACGAAAGTATGACGGACAGCTGCGCAATCTGTAACCACTTTAAAATTGTTTCCAACTAAATAGATGCGGAAACGACGTAGAGATTCGACCACCGCCAGAGTTTCTAATTCGTAAGAATGATAAAAAATTTCCTCTTTACTAGTCTTTCGGCTAAAGTATGCAATAGGCTTTAAACTTCCATCAATACGTTGCAATAATATCCCTGCTAGACCCTTACTGCTGGCGTCGGTATGCACCTCGATTGCTGCGCCTTGAACGAATACAGACAGAACTGGTCGAGACGTCAAAATTTCTTTCAGTTTGTCAAAAGCCGTTTGCTGTGCCTGACCCCACTCCCACGTCTGGTCTTTTTTTAGTAACTTATACAAATCATGTGTCACGGTAGCATAATCTTTGACGAACTTTCTGAAATAACTAGAGAGTCCTAAGAACATTCGAAGCTCGTGTACGTTGGTTGGTTCTCGATACTTCGCAACTGCCTCAATCTTCTTTGCCCCTGGTCGTACACCTTCTTCACTGATCTCGTAGCCCAGGTAGTCAATTTTGTTCTGTAAAAAATAACACTTACCTAAATTCAAAGTAAGACCAGCATCCTTAATGATTTCCAATACTACCTGAAGCAATTTCAAATTCTCTTCTTCTGTGACTGTTGGCAATAAAATATCATCGATATACGGCAAAACGCTGTCAAACCGCAGGGATCCAAGTACCTTGTCCATAAGCCGTTGAAAAACGGCGGGAGAATTTGCTAAACCAAACGGCATGCGAAGAAATTCGTAATGACCCTCTGGAGTCACAAATCCAGTCCGATGAATTGACTCCGATGCAACAGGAATCTGGTAGAACCCTTGGGACATGTCAAGACCACTGAAACATTTCTTACCACCTAATTTTTCCACTTGCTCTTCTATGATTGGGAGAGGGTACTTGTCTTTGACTGTCAAACTATTTAGCTTCCTAAAATCAACACATAACCTGCAGTCGCCATTCTTTTTTCTTACCAAAACTATAGGGCTCGAATAGTTTGATGTGGACTCCCTAATAATACCATTGTCTAGCAAGTCATTAATCTTTTCCCTAACTACCGATTTCTCGGTCACTGACAATCTGTATGGACGATAACAAACAGGTTTATCCGAATTTAACTCTATCTTCAATTCCGTTTTATCTGTAAGGCCTAATTCCTTAGTATTATTCGAAAAACATGTTGAATATTCCTGTAATAAATTCACGAGTTCTTGTATTCGCCTCTCGTCGCTGGATCCGCAGTTAATTTTAGATACGTCGATACTCATGACATCGAGTGATTGATCATTACTGCCAGTAGCCGATTGCTCCGCCTGTAATTCGTTAGTGACAAGTCCTCTGGCCAAAACTTGATCTTTATTAAATGTTAATGAATTTGAACTGAAATTCGTAACAAAAATTTTATCAACTGGAAGTTCGTGAACCGATGATGGAAAACTGTACGCAACGGACCCATAGGCGCATGTACGAGATTCAATAAACATCAGTGAAATATTATCATTTCCTACTTGAGAATAAGTATTAATAAACATTGATGTGTTGGGAGGAACGACGGTCTTCTCGAAACAATGTATACCTATCTTTTCTACTGCAGCGATATCGTTTATAACGTTAATCTCACCCATCACCTTCTCGTTCCTAACGTCTTCTAAGGAAACTGTATCTCCACATACTACAAGCTTGTATAGGCTGTTATTGAGAATAGGTTGTCCAATAAATACTTCAGCTCGACCGAAAGTGACATCAGTAACCATAGCAATAGATGATATTTTCAAACCGTCAATACAAAAATCAAGGTTAGCCTGACCACACGCCTTCACTGGTACACCTCCAAAACCACTAATAAATGTATCACATGGCTGCAACTGCAATCCTAATCGCTGTGCACAACCTGAAGATACTAAGTTTACTTGAGCACCCGTGTCTATATAAGCTACAACCTGTAAACCATTGAGCAAAATATTTTTAAAGTAACATTCATTTACCTGGACATCAACTATATTGACCTTCTTCCTGAAGCAGTTCTCGGTTTTGTGGTTAGTTCTACCACATATATCGCACTTGATGGTGTGCGGATTCTTCGGACAAGCACGCAAGAGATGACCTGTTTCATTACAAAGATAGCATCGCGAAGAGACCTTGTGTTCCCTTGTCTCTGAAGTACCTTCCTTTGAAATAAGTGATTGAAATGTGTCACGCCTTTGTTGAAATCCACGCTGTGGAGGTGGCATCCTTTTATCATCATTCATGCAAAGAAACCTAGAATATAGTTCACCAGGGGTACGATAATTGCCTGCCCTGGCAGACGACCTCATGTGAAAAGGTAAACCTTCAATTATACATGACACTGCTTTCTCGTCTACAATTTCAGATTTCGTTAATAATGTGTATTTGGAATAGAAGTAATGCGTCATAGTCTCATTAAAGCCCTTCTTTCTAGCCAACATTTCTTTTAAACCCTCTGCATAATCCGTGTTTTGAGGAAAGGCCTCTAAAAGTTTACACTTCCATTCAGCCCACGACAATTCATAATTTCTCAGTGCATTATGCCACATTTTAGCTAAACCTGTCAACCTGGCTTGCATATAATAACTTTTGATATTATCTGACCACCCATGAATAGCTCCCAATTGTTCTATTTTGTTCAGCCACTGTAAAGTGGGTAGTTCGGATTTTTCGGGATCGAACTCCGGCAGTATGTCAGCTTTTACCATAACACTTGGATAATAATTTGGAACGGACATACCAGATTTTCCCATCGTATTGGTTACCATATCTGCCTCCGATGATATGAGTGCAGGGGTAAGGGAACGCTGCGGTGCCCAGGGACGACCCCTGTATTTGCCTGTAGCGTCAGGTTCCGGCGAGGTGTCGCGCTCTCGCCTCCAGGTGCGCTGCTGTCGCTCTCTGCGTTGCCACGTCGGGCTGCGCGAGCGGGAACGGCTCCTTGAGCTTGACCAAACCCGCCGCCGAGAGTCCATCCCACTTCTGAAAATGTTACGTAAGGATAATTGACTACTGAAATAAAATACAAGTACAACGTTCTATTACTTTATTTTATTTTTACTCTTAATCTTTCTTTTTATTATGTATCCTATCAACATGTATACGAGTAACTAAATACTACACTAGTTATAACAGTGTACACAATTAACTACAACTATTAATTCAACTACAGACTTGAAGGGTCGTTTACACAATTAGTAGCTCCATGGTTGAACACAGATAGAACATCGTCAAGCTTCAATAATTTGCTAATTAATAAATGAACTAATAGTGGTATCGAACTAAGCTACCACTGGGGAATGTTAATTTCCCATAATATCTTTAATACTTATTATCACGCTATATACCCTTATGGGGTAGGCAGAAATAATATAACACTCATTTACTAATATCTAATAATGATTGTCACGTAGCAAAGGCACATCAATATGTAATGAATTATTAGCGCTTCAAATACAGAATAGGTTCTGATAGAAAATCCAACATTAAATTATTTTATCCACAATACAACCATCGTAAACTATACGATGAAATCAACTTAAATTTAGCAGCCGTAGTACATGGAATAGTTACAACAATTATAATTATGATACCTAATGTACTTATCTGTAATTATTTCACACGTAACACTTTCACTTTTATAACTCTTCGAAGAACTGCACGACAATAAACGCAGTCCGTAAGAATTCGCCATTTTATCCAACGCATTACCCTCGGTTTTTGACCAAGACTCTGCAACAGCCAATCAGAAGACTGGAAATGCGCGCCGTCTTATCGGAATGCAGAGAATCATTTAGCCAATCAGCGCTGTTCTCCGTTGCCAATGAGGAAAGACAAAGTCGTAGGAAGGCAAATCAGTGCGCTTTGCCGTAATGTTGCCAGGCGTAATTAATACATTTACGGTGTTGCCCCACCACACCTTGCTTATTTGCCACACGAGTGGCGGCGCTTCAATTCGGCACAATAAACTAGCTGAGCTGTCATCTGGGAGAGTTGTTCCCGCGTTTATGGGGAACAGGTTTGTTCATTTTAGTCTGAGGGTTTGTTGTATATGTATTTGTTGTTTTTCCAAAATAATGTATACTTTGGGCTTTGGCGTTTAGTAATGACTAGCTGTGCTCGCGGCTCCATTCGCGTGGACTACAAAATCTGCTCCCACTCCCAGGTTAATATCTCAGGTTCTAAGTGGTGTTTCAAGATGAATCATGCACCAAGTTTTAAGTTAGACCTCCAGCAAGACAACTGTGAAAACTGCATCAAATTACATTCAGTAGTTTTTGCGTAATGAGGCAACAAACATACATACAGAAAAAATCTAAAACAGTTATTTTGGCTTCAATTGGCCCTATAAAGACCCCTCATACACATTTTTCTACAATATCTCCCATGTACAGACATAGACCAGTTGTGACGATACTCCTTAGCCCTGTTATATATCTGCTTCGCTTGTTATTCCTTTATATATTACACAATTGCGTAAGTTAGTTATGTACTGCCCTTGTTGCTAGGCGTGGCATACCTGACGGGCCGCTGGCTTGGAGGGATAGCGATATTGATTGAGCGAGTGGATCTTAACTTAGGAATAGTTTGCAAGACATACCATATCCAGTTCACAAGTTTCTACATTGCACGTTGAGATCGGACGCGAGTCCCTGGATCTGCTTCTCTCCCCATGAGTTCGTCCGGCGTCCAAGGAGCACACCCTTGACGCGTGCTCGGTGGGAGCGCGTGAGCTGCGACGCGCAGCTTTTCCTCGCTTTGCTAAGGATCCAGGTTTGCACCGCGACCGCCGGAACCTCCACATGTCTCCCTGCGCGATCACTAGTACATCTGTAGAGGTAGTGGACTCTGGTACCATGTCCATGGTACCAAGCCCCGCGCTGGCCACCACATCGTGGGCGCCAGCACCTCTCTGTGGAAACATCGTCCAACGTTAACCTGAGGATACGCATCCGACTAAAAGGTGTTCAGTTGTCAAACATATGCCTCCAACACGTCGCGCGCGCGCACACATAGGTACTCGTTACCTTCAAACTGCCTCAAGACATACTGTTGCTTGGAAAATAATATGTTTAATTGTTTGATACCAAAATTAAACTTAAGTGCCATTTCCAGAGTACTGATAGAATGGAGCTGGCAAAACTGTTAACAAAACGTAAGATAAACGTAAGTTTTGGCGTGTGGTTTTCGGTAGAGTCGAATAGAAGCACTCCAACTCTTCCCGTGGATGTCGTACAAGGCGACTAAGGGAATACATTATAAAACATCAATCAGGCCTCCCCAACCCGTCTGGCCAGCGCGGGGAGTGTAGGCCGAATCCTCCGTCTGTCTCCGGCAGATGAGAGAGGGTTGTGCTCCTGCAGTGGATACAAAAATAACCTGATGATGATGAAGATTTAGCCAAATGTTGGCAACACCACCGATTACTTGATAGTGCAATGGTGCTTCTTGCACTAATACGAGAGATTATAGACTTTAAGATGACTAACCTTGTCATACCGCAGCTGTACCGGGCGTGTAAGTTTGTACAAGTTGTAACAAGTTATTGTATCCAAGAACAATGTCACTGTGACAATCAACGGAAGGTACAGTTTGTGGTCAGATCTGACTCTGATATACACATGTCATCTTTGCAACGCACCGTCTATTAACATTATAAGTAGTTACTGAGACAGGTACCTCCGACGAACTGTGTCAGTACTCGGTATTGTTCGTTGTTGCGACTGTAATAAATAATACTAACTCCTGTAGTGGTATTCTGTAAAATACAAACTCACGTGCGACTCTCACGCGAGTGACTTCACTCACTTTGAAACCTAATCCATTGTTAATTCTGTAAACATTCTGGAGCATTATCGACGTAAATTGAACAAAGAACTCACTTCATGTCGCCAGTGTTCTATAATGTTTACAGATTACCAATGGATTAGGTTTTGAAGTAAGTAAAATCACTTGAGTGAGACTCGCACGTGAGTTTGTATTTTACAGAATAGCACTATAGGAGTAGTTTTTGCATGTTTTACACAGATTTGACCACAATCTGCAAAAATCTACCCTATTACAAACTTATACTCATTTATTTCAACCTTTTGGGACATTGAGAACTCTAGGCTGAGTCGACATTGTTTTGTTTACATTTTGTTTTATAATATAATATAATATAATATAATATAATATAATATAATATAATATAATATAATATAATATAATATAATATAATATAATATAATATAATATAATATAATATAATATAATATAATATAATATAATAAATAAAATCGTAAACTTCGCGTGTTTGTACATTGAAGATATATGCAAAAAAAAATTGGGGGGTCAAAGGATAAGCAACAGAACACATTTTGATCATTTTTGAAATTTTTGTCTGTTTGTCTGGATGGCTGTGAGTTTGTGCACGCATCACTTAAAAACTACTGATCGGACTTCGATGGACTTTTCACAGAAACATGGGGCTTAATTTGGTGTAACATATAAGCTTTATTATGGCAATCGGTGCAGTCAATCAAAAGTTATGCGAATTTATAGTTTCCGAATACTCGCATACGCTGCGAGGAGTGTAGGGTGTAAATGCTCGATTGAATTCGTGAGCGGTAGCGGGAGCGGGTATCGTACCAATGTAATGTGAGATTTTGAAAACTATAAATTCGCATAACTTTTGATTGAGTTAGTCGATTGCGATGAAATAAAGACAAAATGTTAAGTTAAGCTCCATGTTTTTGTGAAAAGTCCAGTTTTTTTTTAAATTAATGAAACATTTTTTACTGAACATAGAGTTTCATTTGTTCCTGCTCTACATACGACTATAGGCAGGTGCCCATAGTCGACTATAGGTAGGTGCCTGCTGCTGCTCAAGTTTCAAGCTTACTTAATTCAGATACAATATTATTGTGTACGAACATTGGCCCCGCCCCGCCGCCGCCGCCGAGCGTTTTCGTCTGACGTCAGACTGATTCATGGTGACGTAGTATGTTTGTGCGTAATATAGTATAGTATGGTGTATAGTAACCGGCCCCGCCACCCCCCGCGCCTGCGCCCGCGCCGGCCCCTGCCCGCTCCGCCCCCGGCCCCAGCCGCAGCTAGTAGCCCCGTGTCTGTACGGCACTGTGGTCGCCGGCGCCCGCCGCTGCCCAGATATATCAAGTATTGTGAGACCGGGCGCCGACAGCCCGCCGCGGCCGCCATGTACGGGGAAGAAAGTTTCGACGACAAATTCAAGGTGAGGTCACCGGCGCCTGCGCCCCGCGCGCCCGGCAGACGCTCTTGATTCAGTGAAGCGCTTGTATCAGTAGATATTCCTCACCGCGACGTCGTAGTTTTTGCACATAATGGTACAAGGTCGCGTTTGTTTAGAGCGCGCAGTGCTCAGAACGTCAGACGCGAGTGAGTCGCAGACCTGGAGGAGAAACAAGCCTCGCTTGATCTTCTCCGCCGGGTCTGAGATGACTCTTAGGTTCTAAGCAAAGTGATCCAAAGTTAACAGACCACAATATACCTACAACGTTGTGTAGTCTTCTATTTGACCTTGGTTAGCACCGTCTGCACAATGAACTTCAAAATTGTATAATATATACTCAGTGATGTCGGTGAAAACAATAATTCTGTAGTTCACGCGAGCGGAGCCACAGGCGCAGCTATATAGTTTGCAAATATAACCGACCGAGAACCACTTGGAACCGAGAACAATTTGTGCAAAGGGTGTGTCCCCAGTAAATAGCCTCCTCAGGCGCTCGGGTGGGTCGAAACTATTTGAGCTGACAAGTATATTTAGGATATATCTAGCCCCACAACTCGCCCGGCACATGCTACGGCCGGAGCCGCCCTCTGCAGTTGTACTCGACACCGCTCTCATATCTCATTTAGTGTGTTATCTAATCTATTATGTGTTTGTTTTGCTTATTTCCCGTTCTTATTTTACTCAAACATACCTCTGATTACTATATTTATAGTCCCTCCAGCTCCCGATCCGTTCGCGCCCTTTCCTCAACTCTCCTCTCAAACCTCTTTCTATCTTACCCTCGTCGCTCCAGATGTAACCTCCTAACTCATCCATCGCAATCAAAATTCCGCCCAGCATTAATTTGTTGCGTACCAAAGTAATTGTGAGTTTATGTGAACTATAAATTCGCTTAACTTTTGAGTTGCTTGATAACAAATGCAATATAAATATTTGAAAACTATAAAATGTACATAACTTTTGACTGAGTAAGGCGATTGCGATGAAATAGAGACTTAATGTTACTCCAAGTTAAACCCGATGTTTCTGTGAAATGTCTATCACAAGTCGTTCAGTAGTTTTTACGTGTCGCGTGCATAAACTAACAGACAAACAGATAAAATTTTCAGAAATGATTGAAATCTGTTCTATTACTTATCCTTAGACGCCCCAATCTCGCGTGGACTAGAGAATCCGCTATGCTTCCCACTCCCGCTTTCCCACTTCCACTCCCACTACAGCTCGAAATGTAGTCCAAACTCATCGCAATCTGAATAGTACCGATCATTAAAATTTAACTACTTTGTTATATTGCTTACTAACACTATTTATTTATTTAGTAAACAACAATCACATACAATATATTACACCATAGTTATAGGTACACCGATGCGATGTACACTATCTACTAATGTATTTGAAAACTAAAAATGACCATAACTTTTGATCGAGTTACCGATTGCGATGAAATAAAGCCTATATTTTACTCTGAAATAAGCCCTATGTTTCTGTGAAAAGTCCATCAAAATCGGTTCAATACTTTTTTAGTGATGCCTGCACAAACTAACAGACAAAAATTCCAAAAATGATGGAAATGTGTTCTATTACTTATACTTAGACCCCCCAATTTTTTTTGCAACTATCTTCAATGTACAGACACGCGATTTTTACGATTTTATTTATAGATTGTTTGTTGTGTGTCTGTTGGCAGCGCCTCCAGAAGGAGATCCTCGAGCAGGGCCGGCACGCGCGGTCCACGGGCACCGCTGTCAAGTGGCTGGTGTGCGCCGCGGTCGTGGTCGTCGCGGTCGCCATCCTCGCGGCGTGCTGCATCAAGGAGCTCCGCCGGCGCCGGAGCAGAGCCGTCGCCAGTCAGTACCTGCTTTGTATTTTACTGCCCCCATAGTGGCGTGACATCGGTGGACTCGACCTTGCAGCGGCTGACGAAAAACTACAAACGAAGCCGGTAAAATTTAATTGCAATATTTAAAGCAACACTCGTCGTATTTTTTATATTGTGGTTGTGATGTTGCCACTGGACAAAAAAACCTATCATAGTCTATTTGTTTAACTGGCTTGATCTGACGTAGTGAATGATGTACAGCATCATGCAGTATGTCAGTTCAGCACAGAGTTTTATAGTAAGACCACAGAACACTGAGTAATAAGACTATTATCTGGTGTCATTCGCGTGGACTCCGTGCAGGGGGCCTACTCCCATCTCTTAAAGCAGGTTATTATAATCTTACTTTGACGATTGTTGTGGTCGCTGTGTGTTGCAGTGCCGATGGTGACAGCGGGGCCAGTGGGGCAGGCTACGGTGGCGGTCCCCTCCCGCGGCCCTGCCGGGGCGCACTACTCCCCCCTCCGACCCCCGTACCCCACGGCCGGCGCACCCTACCCGTCCGCAGAGACGACCTACGCACCGGCCGGCGCGCCCTGCCCGCCCGGTCAGACGACCTACGCCCCGGCCGGCGCGCCCTACCCGCCCGCTCAGACTACCTACGCCTCGGCCGGCGCGCCCTACCCGCCCGCTCACACTACCTACGCCCCAGCCGGTGCGCCCTACCCGCCCGCTCAGACGACCTACGCCCCCGCCGGCGGCACGCCCTACCCCCCAGCCGGCGCGCTCTGCCCCCCGGCCGGCACGCCCTACCCGGCGACCGGCGCGCCCTACCCGGCGACCGGCGCGCCCTCCCCTTGGTCCGGCGCGTCCTACCCCACTGAGAACCCCGACCTCTCGACCATGCAGTATCCAAGTGCTCCCGAAGCAGTCCACAGTAAGTTTATTTTTCATATGTTTCATGAACATCAGTTTCTTTATCACACTCTGCCACCTTCACAGTTGTTCTTATATGTATTTATTTTTTATTTTATTTTATTCGGAAAACTTACAGCTATAGTAAAATATAAATAAATAAAAAATAGGTATATTTATTTTCGTTTAACAAGAGTAACATAAGAAAATATTGGGGGCTGATGTATCCTTTTAGACTTGGTAAGTCTGTGTTAGGAGGCACCGCTCTTCATTACAAATATATATAGTAACTCTGTTTTATTATAGATTTCCTAATACTAACATTTGTTTTTATTTCAAAAGATACTTATTTCTACTTATTATATGCAGTGAAAATTAAACACAAAAACAAAAAGTAAAAAGGCACAAAGATAGGATTAGATCCCGCGTGTACAGTGTGTGTGAAAGTAGGTGTGTGTGTGTGTACGGTGTGCGTGTGGAATGTTTGTGGGGGGTTTGTGTGTAGGGTGTGAGTGTAGGGTGTATGTGTAGGGTGTGTGTGTTGTGTGGGGTGAGTCTGTATGATGCTTGTGTAGGTTTTAGTGTCATGAATATATTATAAGAGGCAGTAAAGTACAAAGTGTAGGAAAACACAGGTGCAACTTCCACCCACTGCTAAGTGAGTAATAGTTCCACTTATAGTAAAAAGGTAATATTACAAATATATAAAGCTATTAGCCAGATAAAGCGCTAGTTTAGACGAGTTCTACAAAGTGAATAAATTCGTGTAATACGAATAGATTTTTATTTGTATTTAATTTTTAAGATCTATTGACATTAAATATTAAATTTTTGTTGTAATTTAATTTACATGATAACATTTGACATATTTTATTATTTTAATTTTTAATTTTAAACTGACATGTAATGAAAATCATCAATAAAGTATTTGTATTTGATGTCCAGGCAAACGTAATCAAAAGTAATCCCATGCAAACGATGGGCACGTTGTGCACCCTGCTGATGGACCAACGAGGCCCTGGCGACCGACGATGGCGCTAAACCATTCACTAGGCCATAAATAGCACATAACGGTGGCGGGCAGCAGCGTCACCGGTGCGAGGCCTAGTACTGCAATGGCCGACACTTCTGCCCAGAGTGGTCATCCTCCATGAGCAGCAACCAAATATCACGACCCGAGTTCCCGGCAGCTCTACTATTCCTGGTTGAAGGTGGCCGGAAGTGGCTGGATGCGGAGGGCGAAGGATTGGGTGTGGTGGCGTTTATTGGGGAAGACCTATGTCCAACAGTGGACGTCTAAGGGATGACGATGAATCTATGCAATACAATAAAAAAATGTTTAAATCACTTCTTCTCCTATTATATAAAAAAAAACTGCTTTCCGTAAAGCAGTTTTTTTATCTTAATTAGGACTAGTGGTTTAGTCATTCCTGACTATGTGACCACTGTAGGTTAATTACATTAGAGTTTATCTTACCACTAATGTATACAAAATTTGTGAAGTTTGCAGTTTTTATTGAAAGTGACACGTTCCCTCCAAACGTCTCCATCGTTTCTTAGTAATGTGATACGAGTAAGACATACCTTTTATCTTAGAACAATAACAACTAAGCCTTTTAATCTTAACATATCTGATTTCTGGATACAAAGTAGGTAGTACATAATATTATTCCAAGGTCGAGCCTGGTGTGATCAGAATTTACGTGCCTTAGTTCAAAATGTCGGACTTCAATAGCCCCTTGCTTGTATATTATATCTACGAAATTAGAGTACTAAATACCTGGGTCAGTAAGTGCTATTCTCTAAAATACAAACTCACGTGCGAGTCTCACTCAAGTGACTTCACTCACTTTTTCATTCTTTTGGCATTCTGATAACATTCCTGAGCACTGTCGAAGTGAGGTGAACAATGAAACTCACTTCGCGTCGATAGTGCTCTGGAATGTTTCCAGAATTACCAATAGATTAGGTTTCGAAGTGAAGTGAAGTCACTTGAGTGAGACACGCACATGAGTTTGTATTTTAAAGAATAGCACTATAGATTGCTAAAATTCGACTTTGTCAGCTATTTGAAGTGTCGCCCACAATCCCTGATCAGTGTCTGAGTGGGTCGGGAAATTTAGATACCACCATTCGGAAGAGACGTCATACGTATGTATATGTGAGAGAAAATACTATATATCTGTCCTTGGCACTGACACCCACTCCCACCCCCACTCCCACTACATGTAGTTCTGTATGCTCTCACTCGTTGCAATACGAATTCCGTCGAGCATTTACACCGTACACTTCTTTGTTGTATACTAATGTAGTGTATGCGAGTTTTCGAAAACTATAAATACGCATAACTTTCGATTGACTGGGCCGATAAACAGATAAACGGACAAACATACATAAATTCCAAAAATGATTGAAATGCGTTCTATTACTTATCTTTAGACGCCCCAATTTTTTTGCAAATATTTCAATGTACAGACCCGCGAAGTTTACGTTTTTATTTATTAGACGAATGTGATCAGATCAATCGGCAACTCTGGTCATTTTGACATATTTTCCCAAGACAGTGTTTGGAGCTATACCGTGATACTTTACTAGTCTTTGATATGTTACAATGCGTCTGCAACTGCTACGATTGGTTTTAACTGTAATAATTGGTGTGTTTTCAGCGCCGCCTCCGTCGTACGACCAGGTGACCGGCAACAAGCAGGCGCCGCCGCCGTTCTAGGCCCCGGCCGTGTAGCCGGTGCGGGCAACACTAGCCAAGACACCAGTACGAGCCTGCTGTACAACACTATCTGCTAACGAGCCTCTAGCAAGCGAGTGAATAAGAATATTACTACAAAGTTGCTACGCCAGCGCGCAATCAACCGGCCCCGAGAGTTCGTCGCAACAAGTTAGAAAGAGCACTTATGTTGTTGTTTATAACGTTGGCGGACGTCAATGGAGGACTATGCTCGCGCGCTAGGTGCAGTAGCCCCACCATAATTTGCGTACACGTGCGCCTGTAGTAGTAGTAGATGGTTACGTGTATTCGCCAGTATGGAGTGTCGGGGGTGTGCGTAGGCGGAGCCGCAGTTGCGTGGAACAGAGCGATTGTTTGGAACGCTCCATCCTGTAGCTACATAGAGATCATTGGTACTTACCTAGTATTATGTTATGTTAGTGTGTTTAGTGTTGTGTTGTGGAAGTGTAAGAGATTATTCTGTCATGATTATTACTGTACATTGACAGAATGACGATCATTCACATAATAAGATTTTATATTTTTTAATTAGTATGGCGTATGCGCTATAAATACAGAGCATATTATTTTTTAAATTATTAATATCCATCAAGAAATGACGAATTATTAAAGTTTTCAAATGGCGCGCGTTTTGTATGCCGACGTAGCTTGTTACAACCCGCGCGTGATGCTCTCGCCCTCTCGCTCGGAGTTCATTGTCCAGAGCGGTGTCACGAGTGTTTTGTTTACGGCAGACTGCGCTAGTCATATATTTCACTGAAATTGCTGTGTCTTTGTCATTATTGATCCGATTTAAATAATTTGTTCTTAGTATTTATTGTTTTTCAGCGCTAAATATCTGCATACTAAACAAAAAAACGTGAGTGATCCTCATTGTTGGTTTGTATCATTAGGGTGCACCCACACCGGTGTTTCAAACAGTCGGACACTGTGTTGCAAACAATTTTGTTTTGTAGCTAAATGTTGTTGGAGAATGTATCTGAAATGTTTGTAAACGTTTCGACACATTTGCTGCCACATCGAATGTTGAGAAAGGTTGTCCAACATCGGTGTGTGATCACCCTTAGAAGCGTGAGGAGTCTATTGGGAGTGTCGATGTAGGTACTTATATACAAGTATGAGAACCAGAACACTCCGAATTATGCTGTCTCTGGTGCAACTTTGAACGATTGGTATCACAAATACACAGGATTGCTGCCCGTTACTGGGGCAATACTAAGGTACGCCTTGACGACACCCAAGATTGGGGGTGGCCCTATTCTGGGCCGGGATCCACACGGCCATATTCTTAAGAATTATTTTATAAGCATGCTGATTGCAGTGTGTAATATACATTGATAGGTGTGTTATGTGAGTGTAGGTATGTATATTGTATCTCAACTCAATAGATACCTAAGTATAGCTACCTGTTGACTACCTCAATAGATAGACACCCTGTTATACATTTATATAGAAACTAATAACCGTTCATAAATATCATCATCATCATGTCAGCCTTTAGACGTCCACTGCTGGACATAGGCCTTCCCCAATGAGCACCACCACACCCGGTCCTCCGCCCTCCGCATCCAGCCGCTTCCGGCCACCTTCTTTAGGTCGTCGGTCCGTCTGGCGGCGGGGCGTCCTACCCTGCGCGTGCCAATCCGTGGTCTCCATTCCAGAACTCGTCTGCCCCAACGGCCGTCGGTTCTGCGACAGATGTGGCCCGCCCACTGTCACTTCAGCCTGCTAATCCTTTCGGCTATGTCGGTCACCTTCGTTCTTCGTCGGATCTCTTCATTACGAATCATATCCTTCAAAGATACGCCGAGCATAGCCCTCTCCATAGCTCGCTGAGCGACTTGAAACTTGTGGATCAGGCCCACTGTCAGTGTCCACGTTTCTGCACCGTAGGTCATGACTATAAATATAAGTGACTTAAATTAGGAAAAAATGAATCTTAACAGCTTATAAACTGAGCTATCCTCCTATTGTGCCTTTGAGTGAATTTTCAATAAGTACTTTAGTTGTCAATAGATGGCGTTATTTTACTGTCAACGTCAATCCACACAACTCCAGGAAAGTTATCAATCATTTAGGTATCATCATTTACCTAATTCATCATCATCATGTCAGCCCTTGGACGTCCACTGCTGGACATAATTAATACTTACTTATAGAACATCATTGTCAGTTATGCAGAAAGATCTAGTCCAGACTTCTTAGTTTGGAGATATGTATCAAGCGTGTAAGTGTAACCTGTAGTGGTATTCTGTAAAATACAAATTCACGAGCGAGTCTCACTCAAGTGACTTCACTCATTTTGAAACCTAATCCATTGGTAATTCTGTAAACATTCTAGAGCACTATTGACGTGAGGTGAACAAAGAACTCACTTCACGTCGACAATGCTCTAGAATGTTTACAGATTACTAATGGATTAGGTTTTGAAATGAGTAAAATCACTTGAGTGAAACTCGCACGTGAGTTTGTATTTTACAGAATAGCACTGCAGGTAGGTATTATTAAAATGATATGCTCAAGAATAGATGAATATATGTACCTAGTAATATATTATCTTATAATAAGAGCTAGCCCTGTACGTTACTGTCCTTTGTCAGATGATTCATATTCATATCATTTATTTTTGGGATAAAAAGCAGCAAATTTCTTGACGTCTTGTGGGTTGGTCCATTTCTGCATAACTGTGTACAGTTGTGAAAATTATGTACTTATAAACAATGTGACATAACGAAACAAATAAAACATTTTTATTTTTGTACCGAACGAACAGAGAATTTCATTTATTTTTCCTACACGACTGTTTCTTTTATGACCTAATAAACACGCTGGCATCCGGGTTGGTGACCGCGGTATCTTGGTATGTCTCCATATTATGGAGATTATTGCAGACCATGCTGCTGAGCATATCTGGTTATACCTATTCAATATTTATCTTGTTTTATGACATCCACAGAAGGGCTGGAATTGGTTCAAAATCACCGGAAGTTGTTAATTGTAATCACTTCTAATTGCATGCAATCCTGCGCGCTATGAACAAAGAAAACGGTCCGAGCGAGAGGCCCCATGTTGTCCTTTGTCTTATTCTCTATGTTTGTCTCGTTCTATTGTGGAAATCACTGTTGATGCGAAAGAAGTTTATATTTAATCTACTTTATTACATAACAGAAACGCTAGTTTCAGGTTCATGGAACTACACCATACAAATGAAGCAGCTCCCTAAAACTAGTTACAATACACACGAGTGGCGGCGCTTCAATTCGGCACAATAAATTAGCTGAGCTGTCATCTGGGGGAGTTGTTCCCGCGTTTGTTGGATATGTATTTGTATTTGTTGTTTTTCCAAAATAATGTATACTTCGGGCTTTGGTGTTTAGTAATGACTAGCTGTGCTCGCGGCTCCGCTCGCGTGGACTACAGAATCTGCTCCCGTTCCTACTCCCGCTCCCAGGTTAATATAGGTTCTAAGTGGCGTATCAAGATGAAACATGCACCAGGTTTTAAGTTAGACCACCAGCAAGACAACTGTGAGCATCAAATTTCATTCAGTAGTTTTTGCGTGATGAACTGATGAGGTAACAAACATACATAGAGACAAACAGACAAAAATTCTATAATCAGTTATTGTGGCTTCTATTGGCACTATAAAGACCCCTCATACACATTTGTCTACAATATCTCCCATGTACGGACATATACCAGTTACATTTTTATTATAAGTATAGAATAGATATAATATATATTATGCAACAAATGTCTTTGCGTGTCTATACTACGAAAGAAACACAATAAACGTGACCAAGCTGATCTTCTTAAAGCAGTGAACTTCCTAACCTCAAATCTTACTAAAGTTTACTGTCAACCTTAGTAAGGGAAGACTGTGATTATATCAGGACCAGCGTCGGTTTGAGGCACTCTGATACTGATAATAAACAGAAAATGGAAAGATATCGTGATTAGGCTGATGGTATTATTGCCAATGTCTTAAAACAAAAATGACAATAAATTAGCTGAGCTGTTATCAGCTGTCACTGTCAATTGTACTAGTTAGTGGGGATGGTTGTTCCCGCGTTTTTTTGAGATCAGTCTGTTTTGTATTTGTTTTTCCAAAATAATGTATACTTCAGGCTTTGGTGTTTAGTAGTGATAGGATAGTATGCAACAAATGTCTGTGCGTGTGTACACTGTGAAGGAAACATAAATAAAAGTGACTCTAATCTTCTTAGAACTGAGAACTTCCTAACCTCAAACCATACTAAAGCTTACTATCAACGTTAGTAAGGGAAGTTATGTGACTATATTAGGACCAGTATTGGTCTGAAGCACTCTGATACTGATAGTGAACAGAAAATAAAAAGATATCGTGATTAGACTGATGGCATTGTTGCCAATGTCTTTACTTTAAACAAAATAAAAAAAAAACTAGTTAGTGGTTTAGTTAGTGAAGTAGTCTTTTTGTTTGTAGAGAATCGGTCAAATCGATACCTATTATTATATTAAACCTATTAATTTAGAATATAGATAAAATCAAATAAGCAACTCAAAGTGCTAAGTTAAATATTTGAAAATTGCTCAAACCAGTGCAAAACGTTACGCTCAGCAATATAACGCTACGTGCTCAGCGCTCGGCCTTAGTATTTGTTTTGCTAACGCCAGGGTAAAAACCCGCCGAGTGTGTCTCTCGGCAGCTGGCTGGCTCTGATTCATACGTGACGTAGTGTGCGGGAGTGATGTCACCCGGGCGGGCGGCCGGCCTCACTCGTCGCTGAGCGCCGATATCGCGCCATGTTCGGGGACCGAGACTTCGACGAAAGTTTCGAGGATTTATTCAAGGTGAGGTCAGTGTGACGACAGGTCGATTGTGCGGTCCGCGAAATGTTCCATGCTCGACGGCGCCTGAGTATTGGTGCATCTCATTGTAGCTGATGACGCGCGTCTAGATATTTTTATTGACCTGTTTGATTCCCGACGCGACAAGGTTGTGTTTTCTCCACTGGCAAGTGAGTTCTGTTGTGTGTTCTACGAAAAACAGCTTTGTTTTGTTAAGTGCTTTGTCCAATTAACCTAAATGTGGCGTAATTGTCGAGTCTGTGTATCCGTGTCATAAATTATAATATAGTTGGCTTATCAATGGAGTGCCATGTACACAGGTTATGAGCTTTAGTTTAGGCTGACTTAAGGAATAGATGTTTGTTATCTACAATTAATTCAGAGGTGATATTTTGGTTGGAGTGTACAAAAGGGGGCGCTATGGAAATAAATCTCTTGATTGGCGTGAAAATTTGTCCGGGGCGTAAAAACCATTTTTGAGATATTTTCAAAGATAAAATTTTTAGCGCCCCCTTTTGTACACCCTAACCGATATTTTCACTGCAGTGTTCATCTACACTAGTGAGCAATATTAAGTGTTGGTAACAAAAATCACAACAGCTCTTCTACTGCACAACATATCTTCTTGAAATAAGAAGCTTATTAACACATGGACTCTATGGCAATAGGCTTGGTGGGGACAGGCTTGCATTGCACACTAAGTTACGTTGTATTAAAACATACAAAATATGTATTGCATTTTCTACTGTCATTTTGCGAGCTCAACAAGTGGATTTTGTATCCAGAAACCTGTTAAATGTGAATTTAGTTACCTACAAATAAAATAAACAATGGCACCAGTGTATGCAAATAATAGAGACCCCGACTGATTGTCTACACACAGGTTAACCTGCTGCATGATGTTTTTGTAGAAGAAAGACTTTCTCACACATGCTTGCACATCTTCAGCCGAAATACATCCTCTGCTGCACACAAGCCTCCCGAATAGAATGCCACTTTTGTGGGCTGTCCACTGGGGGATTTGCCATAATAATCACACTTGGCAGTCGGATTGGTGATTGTAGTAATGATTTTAATACACAGAAGAACAGGGGGGGCCGTATTCTAAGTCAGGAACCACACAGCATGCATGCATCATAGTCAACAACGAGGGCCACGCTGTGGAGAACACTACACTTGAAAATTGTACTATTTGGGTCCATACAATACATAATCCCATAATTATACAAGTCTTTGACTTTCTATGTTTTCATTGTGTGTATTTTGTTATCAGCGACGTCACCACGAGATAGAGTTGGGCCAGGACCGAGTGAACATGGGCATCCAGTGGCTGGCGTACTCGGTGGGCACCGTCATCATTGTCTGCATCGTGGTGGCGTGCTGCTGCCGCCGCCGGCGCACGCGCGGACAGATCATCGCCAGTCAGTACCTTCTTGCTATACATACGCAGCCCCACCTGCCCTCCACCCCATTGGATGCTTTGTTTTAACCCCTGTTGTATTATAAATGTTGCCATCCATCCCCAGGAGAGCTGTATAAAAACTGTTATGCAGCTTAAGGGGCAGGAGCCTGTAGCCTTTGGGTTTAAGGAAAGCTGTGACACTTATTCGGCTAGCAGCAAGTGCATTGCATTGCATGGAAGGAACTCGGTCATGTTGCATCTCCAGTCATGTAAATAAACGATGAACAGGACAGGCAGCCGCTCTGATGTACCCAATACTTTTACAAAGGCAAGACATTATCATAAACTTAGATGCACCATCAATGCACGACCACAGTGGTGACTGCAGGACAAAAATTGTTTTGTTGTCTCCCTAAGCTTGTTTTGTCAGTGGTGGGTTATTCTGACTTGTTGTCAAAATAACACCAAGGGCTATCCTAAACTATTTCTCAATATTGTATACTGTTTTGTATATAAGTTACAAACTATTACTACAAAACTGTCTCATATTTTTTATCTTGCAATAAACAATTATTTGGATTGGGTGTGCCTGTGAACCCAGAGTGTTACAAACAACAAGTTACCGCAGGACGTTATCGATGCCCCAACAGTGAACTCTTTTATAAACAGACTAGACAAGTGTTGCAAGTGACAATACAAACAGTTAAATACACCAGTTCAGATATCGGCATACCAGCAATATTATCGCCGTAATAATTATAATGTCAAGTATAAGGTAATAACCACACCACCAGTCAATTGACTTATGATGGTCACCACCTATGGTTATCCCACTATAATATTATAAAGTGTGGATATGTGGATGTTTTGATATTTGGATATTTGTATGTTTGTTGCTCAATCACGCTTCAACCACGGGACGGATCGGGATGAAACTTGGCACACATATAGGTTAGGTCCTGGAATAGAACATCGGATAGTTTTTATCCCGAAAAACATCTAATTTGTACGGGAAATACATAATAATTTGTGATGTTATAAAGTCGCGGGCAACAGCTAGTGTTTACCTATATTTCATTCCAAATCAATAGTCATATGAAAATAAACGCATTTGCTTCTTGAAAACAATAAATAATATAGTGGTGTTCCTAAGTGGAGCGCAAAGTTGACATGGTGATACAAACCTGTTTCTGCTGCTGGTGATCCTTTCACGTAATGTTACCGACACGCAAATAGCGTTGGTTTTCGTAAGACTGTTGGTTGGGAATTGAATATATTTCTGTCGTCAAACAGCATCCGCTTTTAAAGGGGAGGAGAGGCACACGAGACAGTCTAACATAGTCCTCAGGTTGGTGAGTGTCCTCGGGGCCTCAGGTACGATAGTGACCGCTTCCCATCAGCGGGGCTGTCTGTACGTGAGAACCGTAAAATAAAGAAGTCCTTTGTGTTGATTTTCCAGCCGCGGCCGTGCCCCCTGTGCCCCCGGCGCCCAACACGCTGCCGGGGGGCTATCCGCAGCAGCAGTACTCTGCCTACCCCTCGGGTGAGTTCTTCTCTTACTGCATTGTTTTAAGGCTATTTTTTCAAGTTCTTTTCTGAAACAAATAACGATTTCGTCAGATCATGAAAAACATATTTTTGAAGTGACACGGGTCGACCCCTACTAGCGCACCGCCTGCACGCAGTCGCTCCGGCGCGTGAAGGTTAACCCACATTAATGCGAAGGCCTCCATGCTCAATTTTTTTCCGTTTGACATTAACTTAAAACTAGTGAACCGATAGCGTGTTTATAGCTGTAGAGATGGCAGTGAACGTTATGAGTTGTCAACGAGCCATTCATACCGTGGTGATTGTTCAAGCTAACCGGCGTCCGGCCGCGCGAGGGCGCCCCGTAAACATTGTTATGTCACACAGTGTGATGTCGCGATATATCTTGACGACTAGCTGCGCCCGCGGCTCCGCTCGCGTGGACTGTAGAATCCGCTCTCCTTCCCACTTCCGCTCCCGCCCCCGCCCTCACGCCCGCTACAGCTCCAAACGTCCATACCCATTGCAATCTGAATAGTACCAAACATTAAAATTATACTTCCTTGTTATATTGCGTACTAACCTTACTAATGTATTTGAAAACCAAAAATGTCCATAACTTCTGATTGAGTAAACCGATTGCGATGAAATAAAGTCTATATGTTACTCCGACTTAAGCCCTATGTATCTGTGAAAAGTCTGTCAAAATCGGTTCAGTAGTTTTTAACTGATGCGTGCACAAACTAACAGACAAACAGATAAACAAACAAAAATTTCAAAAATGTGTTCTATTACTTATCCTTAGAAGCCCCAATTTTATTTGTAAATATCTTCAATGTACAGACACGCGAAGTTTACGTTCTTATTTATAACATAACAGTTGTTCAAATGCAACGACGACCTAAGTAAGGCATACAACTAATTATTTAAGTTAATGCCATTTGTAATCAGCAGGGGTCGGAATTAGGTAGTGTAAATAATGTACTTGCGACTAAAATATTTCGCGGTAGATTTTATTAATTGCTGTAACCTGTAATCGTTTAACGTAACGCCAAACCTGTGACTTTGTTTGAATATAAATTTCTTCACCTTTACTAATTTTACAATACAATACACTTTATTGCACAAACAAATACAGTTACACGTTATAGAAGTTACAAATAGTACAATTTAGGCGGTCTTATCGCTTTACTGGAATTGTGGATTATTAAATGAGCGATATGGAATGTCAATATGTATATTATTGTGTGAGTTTAGCGCTTAAACGAATCGCCAATACTATATTCCGGGATTCCGGAACAATTTTTCAAATAAATCCCGGAGTATCCATAAACATTTCGCCGTAAGCACAAAAATGACTACCTAACTCCGAGCCCTGGTAATCAGTTGGATTAGACTTGTTGGGCCAGATGCTCGCTAAACATAAATATCGCTTATCAACACCGTATTTTCCCACATTGAATGACGTCTTTCTGTTGGTTTCGATACAAATAAATATAGTTTAAAACTAAACTAATTTTACAACATATAAGTTACAGTAATGTCCACAGAAATGGAAGACCATTTGTATGTGAACAGAGCGCTCACGTGACCAGAACATTAGTACAAAACAGGTACATTAGTTAAACAAGGATAGGACAATTAACAAATATAACATGCAGACCGGGGCCAACTTGTACAAATTGTACATAGTTGTCTGTCCCCAGTTGGAATCGAACCCACGACCTCTGGAGATCGAGTACAACGAGGTCAACTATGGTGCACGTTTTAGTTTCAAACAAACAGACAAAAAATCCAAAAATGATTGAAATGTATTCTGTTGCTTATCCTCAGACCCCCCATTTTTTTTTTGCAAATATCTTCAAAGTTTACGATTTTATTTATTAGATAAGTTTCTGGTCCGTGCACAGATTCTGCACAAGTGAAATATATTTAATTAAATGTATTCCTTTTCATTAACTTTTGGGGGCGAGTATAATGACGGTGGTTGAAACGATCGTATATTCAGCCTATAAAGCGGTATGCGTTACCGTATAAATCAAGGGTACTCCTATATTTCGGTACCATTATATTTCAATAATGCTATATTAACTGGAGGTAATGAAGCTCCCGCTATCTAAACGATATAATAAAGGATCGTGTAACGATACCCTAAAGTAGCGGGGTGAGACGGGAGCGCGCGCGAGAGCAAAGCGCGTCCGTCTCGCAGTCCTGGCTCTAATTATTGTCGAGAGGACGTGTATTAATTTAAAGTGTTCCAATATATTAAGTTTGACCAACCGAAGTTTCTATTATATCACATCCCTTTCATCAGAGTTTTACAATCGGTTCAGAGAGACGCGTCATTATCCTCCCGCCCGCACCCCGCCCACTCCACCTTGCGGCGACTGCATATTTTTCGGTACCGAAATCGCAGAAGTACGTCTAATGATGGAGATTTTCATAGGCGGGCCTTGTCAGGAAGCAAACAAGAAAGAAGTGTCATGTTTCCTGTACTAAAATGACGTTGATAAAAATGAATGTTGAGCGCCTCAGCTTACAGTAAGAGAAGGGAAAAGTATGCAAACTGTGTGTAGTCAGATGTGTCACCGGCTTCCCGTCATAATGTGACGGAATTACATCGAGATAGCGCCGCCGTTATCGCGGCCAGCACAGTGGTGTTTGAACACAGTTGGAAGATTATTTGCATTACTTATAGTCGATAAAAAAATTACGTGTATAAATGTACCAAGTATGCAATAAACGATTTTGACTTTGACTCGGGACTGTCTCTTGCCACGAGCGACAATATTTGAGGATATATTCATACGTTGGGCAGCCATGGGGGGAAGGCAACGATTTTCGCGAGTTATTCAGCGACACAACACAAATTCACGAACAAGTAGACAATATAAATTTCTTGGACAAAACACAACGAGTTCTATGTAATACTAGATGGAGCGTTTCAAACAATCGCTCTGTTCCACGCAAGTAGCCACAACTCGTTCACATTCACAATGAAACTTGTGTGTGTTACTACTCATAACTTTTAATTATTTACTAAATATTGACGCTAATTACCCGTAGCGTCAATATTTAGTAATAATAAATGTTCTGCGTAGTAACTGCACAAGTTTCATTGTGAATGTGAACGAGTTGTGGCTACTTGCGTGGAACAGAGCGATTGTTTGGAACGCTCCATCTAGTAGTACATAGAGATTGTTGGAGGAAGGTAAAGAAATAAAGGGACTACATACTTACTCCCTCTCAAAATCAAAAAGTTATTTGGTGTGTAAATATTAGAGCGTTTCAACCGCCGCTCACGAAAACTACGATAGATGCTACTTATACGCTAAATTACGCGTATCCGAATATTAGGTTAGAGAGTACTAAATTGTTTTCTTTAGTTCGATGGATATTATTTAAAATGCTTACGGAGTTCATCGTTCTTGTTATACTATAAGTTTCTCGTGCTAGCATAGATGCTGCTGCTGATGTGGGATTTAATCAATATTAAATCCCACTAATATTATAAATACGAAAGTTGGATGTTTGTTGCTCAATCACGCTTCAACCACTGGACGGATCCTGGAATAGGACATAGGTTTTTATCCCGAAAAATATCTCATTCCCATGGGAAATACATAATAATTTGTGATATTAAGTTGTCCACGCGGACAATTTCGCGGGCAACAGCTAGTATTTAATCAAATAAATTCTTTTTCATCTACTTTTTGTGATTACGGTACTGAAATAACAGGAGTGAGTTTATGTATATATATTTGTATCATTCACTTGTTCGTGTATCGTCTATGTATATATTGTTCGTTTATGTTTATGTAATATGTATTTTCAAACTTTATTAAAAGTAGGTACATTTCTTTATCAAATTTGGTACTAAACGCATTATACTTGTCTTTTCGGTTACTCTAAGGTTGACTGGAAGAGATCCCTAAGTGGGATAGGTCCGCCTTTGTACACAGTTTAGTTCCTATTCTATTATTGTTGTTGTTGTTATTTTTGGTACAATAAAGCGTTTACATACATACATAAATACATACAAACATACATAGTACGGTTGTAACGCTCGAATATTCATCCCAGTGTATGACAGAACGTTTCTGTAACGGGACACTACACGTATTCATATCTCGGATTCCAAAAGCAAAGTCAGATTTGAATACCTACCTCTTCTGCGTCAACCCAAAAGTATTAAATGTCACGGCGGCCATCTTGGATTCCATCATCAAAATGACAGCCATGATGTATAATGTGTCAGATTTGTATCGCTGGTAAATGTGGTCTCACTATAAGGGGTGTGTTGTGTTGCAGTGCAAGTGGTGACCACGTACCCTGTGGCGCAGGCCACGGCCGGGCCCTACCCCGCAGGGGGGCACTACCCCACTGCCGGGGCGCAGTATCCTACCGCTGGGGCGCAGTACCCCACTGCCGGGGCGCCGTACCCCAATGCCGGGGCGCCGTACCCATCAGCGGGGGCGCCGTACCCAGCGGCGGGGGCGCCGTACCCAGCGGCGGGGGCGCCGTACCCAACCGACGGCGCGCCGTACCCTTCGGCCATGCCGTACCCGAGCGCTCCGAACGCGACTGACAGTGAGTTTATTGATTATACTTTTATCATTTTCAGCCTGTCAGCGTCCGCTTTTGGACACAGACCTTCCAGCGTGTGCGCCGCCGCACCGGCCCCCCGCTATTCTATTCTATTCTGCAGCTACTTTTCCTGGTCCTCGGTCCCACATTGTACTCTACAGTGGTCACGTGGCATAGTCTGATGACCGTTTGGCGTCAAACTACGATAATAAGACTACATATACAATACAAAATTGATTTATTATCTCAGCGCAAAGATTGAGTACGATTATAATGTTAAGAATTTAAAATGTGTACAATGTATCTTCTATGAGAACTGGGGGGCAATTCTACTATTTTCAACATTTATCTTTCGTTTAAACAATAGTTACGTTTAAGTTACAGTATTTAACAGACGCTATTTTGACAGCAATGCGTCTCGTGTTTACCTGAGACAACTGTCAAAATGTAGAAAAACGTTCGTTCCGTCTACGTCTGACGTTAGTTCAAACGTTAGCTACGGCTGAAACGCAGCTGAAGCACGAACGTTGTGCGCAGCGGAGTACGAATAGTGTTAACACTTGCGTTTCAGCTGCAGTTGAATTGCGTTTTATGCGAAAATGCGTTAGTAGAATTGGCCCCCTGGTGGTACCTAAAAAAAGGATGAACCTGTGAAAGATCAAGTTAATACTTGTCAAAGTTCATACTTATCGGAATGTCACGTGACCCGTTGGAGAGCACGACATGACTTCAGTTCCGGACCTGCTCCCTGGTCCTCAACTCCACAATTTTCTCTCGACACTTCTGCGATTTCCCACTGCTACATCTCTTTAACCCTAAATAGATAAAGAAATATCGTTTATAGTCCTTTTTATATGTCGCTGAACGAAAATCTGTTCAATATATCGAGGGCGGAAGCCTGCGCCCAGCAGTGGACGTCAGCAGGTTGATGTACAGTTGTTCTTGACATTCTGGAAGATACATAATTATACCCAAATGAGATATGGTGCGATCGAAATGAGGTATCGTGCTATCTTACTAGATTACGTGCAATCGTCGGTTATCTTGTTGTTTTATTGTGTTGTGTGCGTGCGTGTTTATATGTGTATGTGTGGGTGAGTGTGTGTGTGTGTGTGACTTATTGTACGCGTAGCTTAGATATACACTTTCATGACCACTTAATAATTAATATTATAAAATACAGCAATCAGGAACAACATTTCGGTTCCACATTAGTTTAGCATTTTATTCCCTTAGAGAGCTAGATGTCATCGCTAAGCGTTTAAACATATCTTATGTATGTGTATTTCTCTGATTATGTCCTTTATTATGCAACTTATATAAAATAAGAATAAAAAAAAAATTAATTCGGACACAGTCCATATATAATTATAATATAATATAACTTCTAAGTTTTCCTTATGCAAGAGTTGGTGTACACTTAATGTTGTAAGTTTGAGTCTTGTACCTTACTCAGAGCTCCAGTCGCGACTACCGAGCCTTGAAGATTTGAGCTCTTAAAGCTACAGCCTTCAAGGCTTGAGCTCTCAAAGCTACAGCCTTCAAGGCTTGAGCTCTCAAAGCTACAGCCTTCAAGGGAGCTCTCAAAGCTACAGCCTTCAAGGCTTGAGCTCTCAAAGCTACAGCCTTCAAGGCTTGAGCTCTCAAAGCTACAGCCTTTAAGGCTTGAGCTCTCAAAGCTAGAACCTTCAACGCTTGAGCTCTTACAGCTACTGCCTTCAAGGCTTGAGCTCTTAAAGCTAGAACCTTCAAGGCTGTGCCTACTCATAACACTATTTAAGTACACTCTGTTGGTGACCTAATCAATAATAAAAAAGAAATAAATTGCAAATGGAGGTATAAAAAAATTCATGCATCGATTATGGTATATTTTCATCCACAATTGCATTGCTATTTGAAATACCTCCTCCGGAATTGTGAGCCGGTGCTGACTCGTATTTTAGTTCAAACTAAGGGCTAAGGGAAGGTCTTCTTTAGACCTCTCCCCACTGTGCCTCGGTCGAGATAGCCTCGTGGGATTACACTTGAGCACCAGAAGGTTTAAATTCCCACTGGAGAGTACAATTTGTACGAGCTGGTTCCGGTCTGGATGTTATATTGTCCGTTGTCCTCCCTTGTCTGAGACGTAGCAGCGGAGACGATCCTAGTTTGGGATTAGATAAATGTATGTGAGACTTCCCTTATGATTCTCATATGTACAGTCGATTTCTTAAGCAAAATACATCATCATACTGTAAGCGCCCGTAACGTGATGCATCAACATTCATTTTCGATTGTGCAAATTGGACATATAGTACCTATATGTTATCTAAACGGCGACTGTACGGTGTTGTTTATATGCTTAGCTGATAAGCTAAATATAAGCTCATGCTGAGTCACGCAGGTGTTACTGACCGGTCGGTAGCGAGGCGGTTCGTGCCCGATCTACTCATGACTTATCTTATCTTCTTAGACGGCCAGGAAGACCTGGCGACACTTCGACCCTTCAGGATCTTTTGTGCCAAACCCCTGACCACCGACGGTGCCCCGAGCCGATTTGGTCGACTTCACATACGATTCAGAATTTCTTCTTCGGCATATGCAGGTTTCCTCACGATGTTTTCCTTCACCGAAAAGCCTGTGGTATTATAAATAAACCGTACTTAAGTTTCGTAAAACTCCATGGTACTGGCGGGGCTTGTACCAGGAGCTCATGAACGTGAGGCGAGTGCACAACCAACCGGCTACCGCGGGTCTTACTCATGACTTGCTGAACAAACTCTCGCTTTTTGCGCGCCTCGCGATATTAATGTGGAGGCAGCTGAAGCCAAGCGACACTCGGTCGACGTTCGACACGTATCGCGCGATATAGGACTTGTTGGCGAGGATCGTTTGTTTTAGTAGACAAGGAAATGGTATATTCTGTTACGGTGTTTTTCTAGCTATATAAAAATATTTTTTCTGTTCAAAATAAAGCCCTATGTTTTGTAACTAGCTGGTGCCCGCGACTTCGTCTGCGCACGATTAGTATTTCGAGTAGCTTTTTTGTAGGACTATTTAAGATAAACATTTCCATCATACATTACATATGTGTAACTCTAGCGGTTTTGGCAGCGCACGCCAGAATAGCTCGCAGATGGTAGATTTTTTCCTACTTGATATTTTGGACAATTCACACAATATCTTTATAAATTGTAGCCTATGTGTTATTCTAATGTATAAGCTATATTATTGTAAAGTTTCATTGAAATCCATTCAGTAGTTTTTACGTGAAAGAGTAACAAACATCCATCCATACTAACAAACTTTCGCGTTTATAATATTAGTAGGATAGGATATGGGTTCAAACACCGCCCGTCCCATGAGTATTCGGAAACTCGAGTACGGTTTATTATAATATCACAGGCTTTCGGTGAAGGAAAACATCGAAAACTAGATAGTCGACATCTAGAATGCCAGTGGATTAGGTTTCTAAGTGAGTAAAGTCATTTGAGTGAGACTCGCACGTGAGTTTATATTTTAGAGAATAGCACTACTAATAGAACAAATATAGTTAAAGCTTCTTTTTGTCAGAAAAAAAAAATCTTTCGAATTGAGAACCTCCTTTTTGAAGTCGGATAAAAAGGATATTTTTATGGGACCGTTTTAATATGCCATTTCAAATCAGCCCTTAGCGTCCACTGCTGGACATAGGCATTCCCAACGAACGCCACCACACCCGGCCCTCCGCCCTCCGCATCCAGCCGCTTCCATCAATATGCCATTTAATCGTATTTAACAGACGAACATAGTCGTTCTATTTCGCGAGATACGTGTCGATTTCCGTCCACTGTCGATATGGTCCAGACTCAGGGCCGGATTATCCATTAGGCAGGAGGCAACCGCCTAGGGGCCCCGCATCGGCAAGGGGCCCCGTGCCCCGGATCTTTTTGTAAATGTTTCTTAGAGGCGTGGGCGTGGGCTTCGGGTCGGAGTCGTAGTCCGCTTGAAAGCGAGCAGTCCACGCGGGCGGAGCGTTGCATTGTGGTAGAAAATCTATATTTCCGGAAGTAAGGACAGGTAAAGGGGCCTCCACACGTGCATTGCCTAGGGGCCCCGACATGGTTAATCCGGCTCTGTCCAGCCTGGCTCGTGGTGTGGTGTGGTCAGGTGTGTGGACGTGGTTCGTTGTTGTAACTCCACATATCCGACATTTCTGAGAAGGGGACTAATCAGTCAATTGTACTATTACGATGACGTTTGTATATGTCGAGTTACAAAACTAACGACTGTGTAAATCTTACAAATCAAAGACCGAAATCTGTTCTAAGAACTAGTTCGGGCCTTTATAAGCGCTCCTCCTGCTTTCCTTGTCACCTGGTGGATGGTAACCGAGTGTGCATGTGCTCCCTGATAGCGTTCTACGGCCTAGCGCCCCCCCTGGCGCCGCCCCCGGGGCTCCCCCCGGCGCTCCCCCCGGCGCCCGCCCCCGCCCCCGCCGGCTGGACCCCGCAAGGTACGCCTGCGTGTGTCGCGTGTGTGCCGCCACGTGGCGCCGCGCTGCGCATGTCGCGTTGTGTGTGACGTTTGCGTTCAGTTTATTGCACCATTTTATTATAGTCTGCAGTGAAGTCCTCTCTCGCATTGTTTTCCGCTTAGGGAACGTATCCAAACTACGTAACCAATTTTTTTAAATTTTTGACCACCCTCCCCCTCAAATTCGCAGGGGATTATTGCAATAAGCCCCTTGGTGTGACCACCCGTGATATATGTCAAGACCCCCTCTAGTTTTCACGTAGTAATGGATAAATATGGTTTCAAACCAATGTTTGCAAGCAGAAAGTTAAAAGAAAAAGAAGTTACTCATATTTGTCTTCATTAATACGGCGCTTGCCGCGTGACGCCAACAGTGCGTGCATACCTGTAATACAAAAAATATTATAAAGTGGAAAAAACTGTCGGTTTTCAATCAGCTGACTTCCGTGAGTTTAAAAAGCGCTAAATACTGCGCGCCATTTTTGAATATAGCTCAAAAAAGCGCGAGATTTCCCTAGAGAATATTGACTGCGTGACAAAAACCTGTCCCCCCCCCCCCATCCCTGTGACCAAGCGTGGTATTTTGAAGACCCCCCCCCCTCCCACCATGAAGGGGTCACGTAGTATGGGTACGTTCCCTTATTATGTTATATTCTGCGGTTTTCGCTTACGTTTTTTGTTTCTTCTTCCTCTTAATTATTGATTTAATGCATAAAATTAAGAGTATGCGTATAAATGCTATATTTATTAAACTTGTTATTTGTAGTAAGGTCCTAGTGAGCCGTGGTATTTACCGAAGCGAATATAGTGTTATATATATGTAGTTTTTTTTTATCTTTCTGATGTCTTATGAATCATTTCGATAAATCGATTCCGAGCTATCGGGACTCGCTACTGCACGATAATCCCGCATATTTACAATCGCTTGATGTATTTGTTTAAACCTCATAATCTACTATATATCTGATGAAGTAGTGTAATGAATAATGATAATGTTATTGTATTCTGACGTAGATAGACAGACATTTATTCACTGACACAACACAAATTCACGAACAAGTAGACAATATAAATTTCTTGGACAAAACACGACGATCTCTATGTACTACTAGATGGAGCGTTCCAAACAATCGCTCTGTTCCACGCAAGTAGGCACAACTCTTTCACATTCACAATGAAACTTGTGCAGTTACGCTGTAGCGTCAATATTTAGTAATAATTAAATGTTCTGCGTAGTAACTGCACAAGTTTCATTGTGAATGTGAAAGAGTTGTAGCTACTTGCGTGGAACAGAGCGATTGTTTGGAACGCTCCATCTAGTAGTACATAGAGATCGTTGTTTTAAGGGGGATGTTATGTTGCGTTTTGCGTGAGTCCCCCGTTGTCACGTCTTTCCGCATGAAGATTTACGTAATATTTTAATATTCTTACATCTGATCTTTGTTTATAACAATTGCACGTATATAGCTCTCGTGTGTGTTGTGAATGTGTATGATCAAATGTACTCGCATCGCAGCCTTGCTTGTGGTATTCTAGTTTACGATAACTAACCTTACATACATAGATATAAACTGTCATTTGTGTTTCCGTTCCAGCGCTGCCCCCCTCCTACGAGCAGGCCACCGGCGCCAAGCACCCCGCCTACAACCCCCACGTGCCGCACTAGCCCCCGCTGGCCCCCTGCTGGCCCCCGCTGGCCCCCCGCTGGCCCCCGCTGGCCCCCGCTGGCCCCCGCTAGCCCCGGCGGCTACCAACCATCCTAGGCTGGTGTCCTGAGACTCCGCACAAAGGACATACATCGACTTATGCTCACATTTTGCTTCAACTGTGTACTAATGTGTGAATACATTCTATCACTACTCCCCCCCCCCCTCTTAGTTTACAAATTTAATAAAATTGAAAGCTTGCACTAAGTTCTACTATTTTTATACATTAGCCGCAACTAGCTTCGTACATCGTAGAACTTAATGCAAGTTTTTAACTATATCATATTTATTATTAGTAATGTGGGGAACTGTCTGTTTCTCTCGACCAGTACTGATAAGAAAGAGTACACGCGTGAGCCGTGTAATGTAAGCGATGTGACGCCGCCTGAGTACCAGCTAGCACACTGCCACCATAGGCTGTACAATAGGTGTATAGTGGAGGTATATCGGTGTTGGTGAACCAGTATACCGCCGCTATAGAGCTATTAGGCTATAAAATAGCTGTATATTTGGTACAAAGGCGACGTCGCAGTTGCGTAGGTGCTGAAGAGATTATTCACTTATGGTTATTGCAGGTCGTGTAGTCGGCTGTCGATCGACAGAATTATTGAGATTTGTACCAGGGCGTAGTACACACACATTCGTGGACACTACGTCAATGGACGTCATACCTGTGGCTCCTATTGCGACAGTACGTCACCGGACGTCGTATTTTGTATAGACTCGTCATCCAGTCGGCTGATGTCTCTTAAGATACTCACGTCGCGTGGGCTGTGTCCACGAATGTGTTAAAGACGGATCGGAATCAGGTAGTGTCATGTACTTGCGAAGAAAATATGGCGCGTAAGATTAGTATAGACGTTCCTTTGCACAGGATTTTATTGTCTGTCTTAATGAATACCCCGGGACTCTTAGTAATAATTAAATATTGGGCCCGATTCTGAAGGCACAATGTTAAAATTTGACAGCACTAAAGCTGTTGCTGTCCTTGTCACACAGTATTATGAAGATAAAGACGAAACCAATTCTAGCGCTGTCAAATTTTAAATGTGTGCCTTCAGAATCGGGCCCATTGTTGTACTAAGCAAGTTCTGAAAGCACATATTTACAACGTGACAGCACTAAAATTAGTTTCGTCTCTATCTTCCTAGTACTGTGTGACGGGGAGAGCAACAATTTTACTGCTGTCAAATTTTTACGTACCTTCAGAATGGAGTTAAATATGTAGTTAAGAAAAGATTATTTCATATTATTTGTATTATATTATGCTGCAAGCGGCAAGCGGGAGGCGAATTAATAATTATAGCTTATCAAATTAGCGACGTGGACGTTCTCCTACGATCGTGTCCGTCGTACAAATCGAAGACCGAAATCTGTTCTAAGAAATAATTCGAGCGTTCACGACGGTATGACAGTTTTTTTTGTTTAAATAAATCTCCAGCATATCCATAAACAATTCGTGGCCAGTACAAAGTCAAAATCATTTATTGCATATGAGTACACTTGGTACATTTGTACACGTCATTTTTTTTTATCGACTCCCGCTTCCTAGGTGTTAGCGCTGTGAAGAACGTCACTACCTGATTCCGATCCCAGTTAATGTTGTGTTCAGCGCGCTGTCCGTTCTCTCCCCCGGGGGGAGGGTAGGGGGGGGGGGGGTACGTTTGTAATCGTTTAGGAGACAATGTTTGTTAGCAGCGAGTTATTTTTAGTTTTGTTATAAGTACATTGTTTATACAGGTATTTTTTTATAATATAATTATATTTTATTACAAATATATTATGTCGGTGAGTATAGATACGTACAATTCACGACGGCACGCTGCGCTGTGAACTGCCAGCCGGCTGCAGAATGGCCGTTTGGATGCAGTTTTCGGCATCAAATCTGCAAACCGACTGCCGCAGTCCGCGTGCAGTTCCAACGACTGCACACTGGCTGCCAGCCGACTGCAATAGGACTGTACTGCAGTCGCTCCAAATGCATCAGGACAGCTTTTTGATGCAGTTATGCCAAGAAAACTGCACCCAAACTGATATTTTGCAGCTGGCGGGCGGCTCCAGTGCGGGCCGTCTGTGTTCACGCAATATAAATAAAATAAATATGCCAGACATTCACACCAATTATCCAGTCCCAAACTAGGCAGAGCCTGTGCTATGGTTACTAGATAACGGATACACATACTTAAATACTTATATAAACATCCAAGACTTGGGTACAAACATTCATATTCATCATACGATCATTTGCCCCTAGCGGGATTCGAACCCGCAACCTCCGGCGTGGCAGTCCGAGAGCTACCCGTTCCGCCACGGAGGTCGTCATATATGGCTTATCGTTCCCGTGTCAGTTCTGTCGTCACGGTCGACTCCCCTCGCGACAAGTATCGCCGCGTGCCATCGTGAATTGTACGATCTATAAGCAAGTTCGCGAACAACTTAGTTCTAAGCTTTATGTTAAAGGATGCAAGTGTTATATTAAAAGCTTTGCAGCGAAACGTGGGGTGGGGACTGTCCACCCGGGTAAGACTGACGCGGGGTTCGTTTCGAACGAAATGTAATCGAGGAGAATGGAAAGTGTGTGCGGTGGGTTCCGCAACGTTCCTCTGACGTCACTAGCGGTGCCATTTTTTAATACAAGCACGAGTATGCGGGCTCAGATTTCTTGACATAATATTACTTGCATACGTAGACTTGTCTAGTCCCAAACTAGGATTGTCTGCTGTGCTGTGGGAATTAAACAAGGATAGGACCGTTCACAAGTATAACATCCAGACCGGGACCGACTTGTGTATACAAAGGTGTCTGTCCCCGGCAACGATATCTATGCACTATTAGATGGAGCGTTCCAAACAATCGCTCTGTTCCATGCAAGTAGCCACAACTCTTTCACATTCACAATGAAACTTGTGCAGTTACTACGCAGAACATTTAATTATTACTAAATATTGACGCTACCGTTAAATAATGTCAATATTTAGTAAATAATTAAATGTTCTGAGTGGTAACTGCACAAGTTTCATTGTGAATGTGAAAGAGTTGTGGCTACTTGCGTGGAACAGAGCGATTGTTTGGAACGCTCCATCTAGTAGTACATAGAGATCGTTGATCCCCGGTGGTAGTCGAACCCATGACCTCTGGAGCACGAAGCCAAGGACCAAGCCACTAGGCCAACTAGGCGGTCAAATAATCATATCTTGCGCTATCAACATTACTCGGAGATTGACTGGTAGAAGAAGCTTCTAGCATTAAAGTTGGCCAATTGTGCAGCCGCGCGAAATGTGCGAACGTCTATAATTTTTCTTTACTTTACTAATTCCCTTATACAACAATCTCCGAGGAGTTTTACACGAGTACCTATTCATCATCAGGTTATTTTTGTCTCCACTGCAGGAGCACAACCCTCTCTCATCTGCCGGAGACAGACGGAGGATTCGGCCTACACTCCCCGCGCTGGCCAGACGGGTTGGGGAGGCCTGATTGATGTTTTATAATGTATTCCCTCAGTCGCCTTGTACGACATCCACGGGAACAGTTGGAGTGGTCCTATTCTACTCTACCGGAAACCACACGGCAAGAGTACCTATTATTTGGTTAAAATTTTTTACCACAGTCAGTTCTGGACAGACAGACAGACATACCAGAAAGGTTCGTTATGAACAAAATAAACAAGTAATTTGAGGTTAATGTCTTAATGAAATTCTTTATTGCACATACTTAAACTAAACATAATTATTAAATGTTGTATACAAAGTCGAGCCTATCTTTAAAAGAGATCTCTTCCATCCAACTCTAAGGGGTGCGAAACGAGGCGGTAAAAGCGTCTCAATCAGTGGGATTATTTGTAAGTACTCTATTTGTAGGTAGCTGGAGATAAAACTTTGGAGAGACGTTCTGGAACCCGCCCCCGGTAGGGCAAGCACCGAGGTGACGTCACACTATCGCTCACTTTTGTGTAGAGCTGGCCGGGACCACTGTGCGGCCAGGGGACCACTGTGCGGCCAGGGGACCACTGTGCGGCCAGGGGACAGTAGAACGTCTAGTTACAGATGATATTTTCGTTAGTCCATCTGTTGCTCCTAAAATGTTTCCCCTAGGAGTGCTACATATCCATGTATCTTTACTACATTAGTACTACAAATGGACAACGCCAAAATAATGGAAAAGTCAAACAATGGGCCCGATTCTGAAGGCACACATTTAAAATTTGACGGCGCTAAAATTGGTTTGGTCTTTATCTTCATAATACTGTGTGACAAGGATAGCAACAGTTTTAGTGCTGTCAAATTTAAACACTGTGCTTCAGAATCAAGCCAAGTGTCAGATTTATCGATTATTAAAGTTTTTAAAAAACAATTCAGTTTTGTATTTCAGAAAAGAAAATATAACTGTAAACATTACTCGACACTTTTATTTCTGGCAGCCTCAATGACATAAAGCATATTGGATTGTCCTAGTAGTAATAAATATGTTAGAGCAACCTCCTGTATTTTCCACTACTTTAACATTGGCGGAATTGTGCCTTATAAGCATAATAACAAAGGCCATAATTAAAAAACATGATATGTACTGCTCCTAGGGGAGATACTCTAGGAGCAGCAGATGGACCAACCGTACTTTTCATACATTCGAAGTTAATTCTCTTAAGCTCTCCGATAGAGGTCCGAACTTGGATAACTAAATGAGAAGGCGAGTCGCTCTTTACGTAGGAATATTTAGTCGGACCTTCTTATCTTAGACGGCCAGGAAGACCTGGCGACACTTCGACCCTTCAGGATCTTTTGTGCCAAACCCCTGACCACCAACGGTGCCCCGAGCCGATTTGGTGGACTTCACATACGCCTCAGAATTTCTTCTTCGGCATAAGCAGGTTTCCTCACGATGTTTTCCTTCACCGAAAAGCCTGTGGTATTATAAACAAACCGTACTTAAGTTTGGTAAAACTCCATGGTACTGGCGGGGCTCGTACCAGGACCTCATGAACGTGAGGCGAGTGCACAACCAACAGGCTGCCCGGCTGTCGGATACTCCTACGTAAAGTAGTGACGTTCTTCTTCCCCCGACAGTTAACCATCGCCCGCAAAACAGAGCACGGTCGGCAGTAGGCACTCCCGGCCGCCCGCCCGCACCGAGCGATCGACACTTTCAGTTGGAACGAGAAGCACTTATGCTTGTGACGTACGACGTTGTCCCCCTCGGTTGCGTTGCGGGAGGCTGGCGTGTAGGAGGTCGTTGAAAAATCCTTCGAATGTATGAAAACTGACACTCTCTTGTTACTAATTTCTCTTCCATTGTGTATGTAAAGTCCCAACTAGCACTCTGGCCAAATGTGCAGCCATAAGCTATACAATAGATGTATAGCGGAGGTATATCGGTGTTAGTGCCCCAGTTTAATTTAATTTATTTTCATAATAATTTGCTCCCTAACAGTAATAATCCATAGTGGTACAAACATTAAAAAATAATAATTGATAATAACATTAGGTCTAATTACAAAATCAAAAAATTTAAATTAATATTAGTATTAGGCATCTTTTCATCCATAACCCAATATACCCCCCCTCTACCGTGGAGCTACTAATCAATAAAGTAGCTGCATATCTGGCCAGCGTGGGGCTATAAGTATTGTATATCTACTCAGTATCTACGTACATCTTCCTGTCGCATACCTCCGTAGATAGACACGTTGTTGTGTAACAAATATTATGAATTTTACTTTTAGATAGAAAAAATAATCGTTGTTTATCGTATTATATGTAAGTAAGTGATTATTAGATATCGGTTTAATTTAACCTGTATTAGAACTCGCGCTGTTCATCGACTGAGCCAGAGCACAACATACTGCAGCAAACTAATTGAATATGGCGCCGTTGGATCACGCAAAGTGGCGATGCACCGTCTCTGCCCACCCCTCTGAGACCTAGGCGTGCGCATTATGTATGATAACTAAAAAGATGACGAAACCAAACTTCCTCCCCCCCCCTCCCCCCTCCCCTCCCCCCTCCCCTCCCCCCTCCCCTCCCTCCCTCTTAGGTCATAATTTCACTCCCATTAGCTAGAGGGGAAGGGAAGTGGGACCTTTTTTCCTACTTCTACTCTTTACTTCTTTAATTTAATCGTGGTGAGCGACTTCATCCTTATGTAGTAGACACACCACGCTCTCGCACGAAGCGTTTTGCTTGCTCTTTCATGATGCGAACTGCTAAGAAATGGAACTGCCTACCAGCTTGGGTATTTCCGGACAAATACAATTTGGATCTTTTTAAAGGAAGAGTGAATATCTTGTGGGTAAGCGTCCCGCTCCGCCTTAGGCCCCATCGTCACTTACCGTCAGATGACATTGAGGTCAAGTGTAAACCCATGAGGAGTAAAAAATAAACCTGAGGTCCAAGGTAACGTGGAGTCAGAGCCAGGACCTCGCCTACGTCACTGGTAGGTGTTATGTGTTATGTACCTCTGTTGGTCCTCGCTTAGAGGAGTGGAGGGGGGAGGTTGGTGGGGAGGAGGGAGTGTCTAAGAAATGACTGAATTTTATCAAATCATTGTTTGATGAATTAGTTCGCAGCAACAAATGTCGCAATAGCTCAGTTGGTAAGGCTGGGACGCAGGTTCCAATCCTTTGAATTTTTTTCCCTTGAGCATGGGCACATGTAAAATAAGTTACTTATGATCAGGGATCGGAATAAGGTATCATTTATGTACTTGCAAGAACAATGTGACGCGTAGCCGTACAATCCCATTGACGTATGCAGGTGTCCTGTGGTGTGATCATAGAATTCCTATCAAGATAGAATGGTGAAGTAGGCGAGACACGCGTACCAACGATCCTCAACATATTGCATAAACTATCAAACGCTTACTCGTTAATCGAAAAAAGATATGCAAAAATGCCATATTGCGCGGTTTCTAACTGCATAACTGCATCTCCTCACTAGAAACGTGAGCGCGAGGCATGAGGGGTGCGCGGGAGGGGCGCGCTGTGTCCGAAAACCGGCACGCGCGAGACTGAAGTAAATGAATGGCTATAACCGTTCTACATTGATAGGGTTTTTATAGGTGTGATAATAAACCACACTCGGGCTACCGCGCCCTCACCACAGCCCTACTAACACTAATGTATCACCAACCTGTTTTGTTTGCTCCAGAGTGATCCTTTTCAATGCTTGTGGTAGGTTATGTGTACTCAGATAAACGAATATAGACCAACATTGTTTGGACAAACATTGGACCAAACGCGAAATAGTTCGACCTTCCCCCGCACTCGATCCTGTGGACGGCAAACACAACTTTGAAGTATAAACGAGTGCGGTCTTTGATTAAACCAATAGTCATTTGCGTTTCGGTAACGTGTCCATGAAAGGTTCACCAGCAGCAAACACATGTTTGTATTACCATGTTAACTTTGCGGTCCACTTGGGAGCACCGTCTACTACTTATTTCGTTTTCGAGACGCAAATGCGTTTGTTTTCATACTGCTGTTGATTTGGAATATACATTGTTCTTATGAGCTGTACCTGTGTCATCGTGTAAGTGTTCAAACGTAATGTAAATACATTATATTTAGTTTTGTACCAAACTGACGTTTTATTTACTCACTGTATTCTCGCCACGTTCCGGTAGTAGCCCTGTAGGAGCGAGTCTGCATCCAGACCAGGATACCTGCACTTGCTGGGGCGTTTGGGACTAACTTCTACATTGAAGATATTTCCAAAAAAATTAGGATAAGTAATAGAACACATTTTTGAAATTTTTGTCTGTCTGTTTATCTGTTTGTTTGTGCACGCATTACTTAAAAACTACTGAATCGATTTTGATGAACTTTTCAGAGAAACATAGTGCTTAATTCTGTGCAACATATAAGCTTTATTTCATTGCAATCGGCCCAGTCAATCAAAAGTTACGCGAATTTATAGTTTTCTCAAACTCAAATAACTAATACTCGCCGGAATTCAGATTGCGGTGAGTCAGGACTACGGTGGTGGTGGCAGTTGAAGCAAAGTTGGAAGTGGGGAAGCGAGAGGAAAGGGGGAAGGGGATTACCACTTTTGTAATTGTGTATCCCCGCGAGCGGAGCCGCGGGCACAGCTAGTCTAAAAATATATTCTCAGAACTCCATTAACAAAACCCGGTGGAGGAACTCGGTGGGCAGTCTCACTTCCAGGAGTTGACCAATACGCAGCGAGCCGTCAGTGCCCTGCGTGTTCAGTGTAATAATGGGTTCAGGATGCTGTTGGGGCTGCCCGTTACTGTGGCGCGTCAGGTATGTTCGCCGAGGCGCGTGTGGATGGATTCCACGCCATCCTGCGCAACAGAATTGCCCCCCTGATGCGCCGCGTGCGGGGCGGCACTGCGTCCTGACCACTGTACGGGAGAAGGTGGATAGTCCAATACTCAGGCACTGGATGACTATCCACCTTCACAAACAAAAGCAATTTTAATTTTATTTTATTTCATTGTCCGCTTTGTAACATAGACCTAAGTTTTATTTATACTAACAACATTTTAACTAACGTCTGATTTAATAAATGATTTGATTTGAATACACTTTGCTGTGGAATCGATGCCCACACCTCTTGCTTCGAGCCGACGCAGTCCGCCACTAGGCCAACGAAGTGGTTTTATAATTTCAGTTGCATGTCGTCGATCCATCTGGATGCTGTACGTTGGCAGAACCCGTATAAATTGTAAGTCGAAACTGTCTTTTAAACTCTTGTCTAAACTTTTTTTCAATAGAAACTTACGCAGATACGTATTCAGTTAAATTACAAATATGAAATTGCTAATTTTGATATGATTCTATATTTTTTACTTGACTCAGCACAGAATAATCCACTTGTTTAAGAATTATGCACTGTAGTCTATTCTTTAAAATACAAACGTTCGAGTCTCACTCAAGTGACTTCACTCACTTACAAACCTAATCCATTGGCATTCTGTAAACATTCCAGAGCACTGTCGAAGTGAAGTAAGTTCTTTGTTCAGTTCACGTCGATAGTGCTCTGGAACGTTTACAGAATTACCAATGGATTAGTACTGTAGATACTGGATCCAAGACTTGTCCGAAGCACAAGGCGGGCTTCATCATCATCAGCCTGCAAGAGTCCACTGTTGGACATAGGCCTCACCCAAGGCGTGCCACTGAGTTCTCTCATCCAGTCACTGCCAGCCGCCTCACTACAGTCTGCCCAGTCGCGGTCTCCACTCGACAACTCGTTTACCCCAGCAGTAATCGGCTCTCCGACAGATGTCACCAGCCCACTGCCACTTCAACGTACTTTTTGGGCTATGTAGAAGACTTTAGTTCTCTGGCGGATCACCTCATTTCGGATCATGTCCCTTCCATAGCCCGCTGAGCTACCTTGATAAATTCATAACAATTATATCTTGTTCCCATTCCCATAGCACCTGGAGAAAATCCTAATTTGGGATTAGACAAGTATATGTAGTATATGTCATCATCATCAGGTTATTTTTGTCTCCACTGCAGGAGCACAACCCTCTCTCATCTGCCGGAGACAGACGGAGGATTTGGCCTACACTCCCCGCGCTGGCCAGATGGATTGGGGAGGACTGATTGATGTTTTATAGTGTATTCCCTCAGTCGCCTTGTACGACATCCACGGGAAGAGTTGGAGTGGTCCTATTCTACTCTACCGGAAACCACACGGCGAGTTATGTAGTATATGTAATATCTATCATATATCTACAACGTAGTATGTACCTAGCGGGGAGCCCCCTCCCAGGAGAGGAATTGCGTCTTGATTTTAGTGTATCGATTGCGTCGGTGCAGGCCTTCAGGATGCACCCGGGCGGAGGGCGGAGCGCGGCCTGCGTCGCGGCGCAGGGCGTGGGCAGGCTCTTACTCCGAGTTCGCTTGTCACTAAGGGCTACATAACTCGATCTGGAAAAACGTTGCTGTTCATTCACAAGCGTAAATACAGGACCCAAACAAGGCCTTATTTGTTCGTCATCAAAACTTTAAACAATGATATGAAATCATTGTCTATTTACTTATTAAACTTTCGCAATATCTAATCTATGTTACGGTTTATTGGCAAATCCAGAACTGGGTAGAAGGTACAAGGTTCTAACTGATATCCGCAATCCCCGAAAAGCTTGTAATTTGTCGTACACACACACATAATGCTCACGCCTTGGTCCCAGAGGGGCAGGCGATGGGAGATGGATGTCGTAGATTCATGATAAAATCAGGATTTTACAAAAAAAAACTTAGGCTTTTGATCAAGAACCCCTGATTTTTCCGATCCCTTGATCCGTCACGGCTCACTGCGTCACACAGGCGCTAATTACGTCCGTTGTGTTCAACTAGGTGGCCAGGCTTATCTTGGCCACACCAAACCCCCAACCCCCCGATCGACCACTCTGGTCATCGTTTCTTTGCTACACTCCCATTTGCTAGAGGGGAAGTGGGAACTCTCTTCCTACTTTGACTCTTTACTTTTTTAATTTAGTTTGGCCCAAGGTAGCGTAAATTCAGTCCTCGGGACTCGCCCTACCTTCACTGGTAGGTGTTATGTGTTGCGTACCTCCGTTGATCCTCGCTCAGAGGAGTGGCGGGGGAAGATTGGTTAGGAGGCGGGAAAAACCCCTGATTTTATCATAAACCTGAAGAGCCGTGGTAGCCGGTTGGTTGAGCACTCGCCTCACGTTCATGAGGTCGTGGGTTCAAACCCCGCCCGTACCAATAAGTGTTACGAAACTTAAGCTCGGTTTATTTATAATTCCACAGGCTTTTCGGTGAAGGAAAACATCGTAAGGAAAAACCTGCATACGCCGAAGAAGAAATTCTGAGGCGTATGTGAAGTCCACCAAATCGGCTCGGGGCACCGTCGGTGGTCAGAGGGTTGGCACAAAAGATCCTGAAGGGTCGAAGTGTCGCCAGGTCTTCCTGGCCCCCGAAGAAGATAAGATAAGATCATAAACCTGTGACAGATATAATTAATTATATACCTACTAAGGGTGGGGTGACTGATAAGTGACTATGACTATGGTGTGCGTCACTCCAGCTCACAATGTCACTAACTGACCCCTGGCAGGATTTAGTACTCATAACGTACTATTTTGTACTTAGATATATTAATTTATGGTATTAATTACATTTGATAACGTATTAATTTGATGAAGTCGTTATTTGCTATCTTCTCTATCTATAAAAGAAGAAATTGACTGACTGACTGACTGACATATCAACGCACAGCCCAAACCGCTGAGTCTAGAGGCTAGAAATTTTGCACAAAGTTTCCTTATATAGCATAGGCAAGCACTAAGGAAAGGTTTTTCAAAATTCATCACCTAAGGGGGTCAAATGGGGACAAATGTTGTATGGAGACCGTCTATTAATGTTCCTATCAATCTGAAACTGTAGAAGTAGGTAGATAGTTCTGGAGTGGAGACCGCGGATGAGCACACGCGACCGACGCCCTGAGGAAGCAGCAGGATTCGGAGGGCGGAGGACCGGGTGTGGTGACGTGTTGGGGAAAGCCTATGTCCAGCAGTGGATGTCGCAGGGCTGATATGGTGATGATGAAATATATTTTATGTATAAAACGATCAAAAACTTTCTAGAAAACACGTCGATGAATAATTTGTGATAATGATAACGTCACCAGCTTCTCCAAAACCAATGAATGGTTGAATAGCTTGGATTATCCAGGCGAAGCCGCGGTCAACAGCTTAATTATAATTAATTCGAAAGAGTGTTTGTTTGTTTGTTTGTTTGTTTGTTTGTTTGTTTGTTTGTTTGTTTGTTTGTTTATATGTCTGTTTTTTATGCTTTCACGGCTCGGCTATTCAATTGATCACCATGAATTAAGTAGTACACATCACCTGTAGATGAACATAGGCCCATGGAAAAATTGTTCATTCGGGTAATAAAAACTTGCTCCAAGCGGGCGAAGCCGCGGGCGATTGCTAGTGATTAGATATATGTAGTTCCGTAGGTACATACATACATAATGCTCACGCCTTGGTTCCAGAGGGGTAGACAGGGACTATGTATCGTCACTTTGCGCAATCCTATGTCACAAAGCGACTTTCCTTCGCCCGCTTTTCGCCCCGCGATACCCCTAAACGTGTTATGTTGCGAACTCTTCACCTCATTACCACCTCGTCAGGGTCCTGTAGGTAAGTAAGGCAATCTCATCATCATCATCATCAGGTTATTTTCGTCTCCACTGCAGGAGCACAACCCTCTCTCATCTGCCGGAGACAGACGGAGGATTTGGCCTACACTCCCTGCGCTGGTCAGACGGATTGGGGAGGCCTGATTGACCTTTTATAATGTATTCCCTTAGTCGCCTTGTACGACATCCACGGGAAGAGTTGGAGTGGTCCTATTCTACTCTACCGGAAACCACACAGTTGTACACAGGCAATCTAGTAAAAGATTATCTATCCTCTCATTTATTTATTTTATTATATTTATTTACACAATACTTAGATACAAAACAAACGTCACGATAAAATGAGGCCAATAACTAAGTAAAACATATCACAAGATAGACAAAATAAAATAGAGGAAAACGAATATACTAAGAAAGTTAATAATAATTCAAAAATTAAAGAAATAACAAAAATAATTAAGTATATAAAAATAATAATTTGCGCAAATGAAATGTGTATGAGTGTTTATATGTATGTGTGTAGGGGGTGGGGGTGGGGGTGGGGGTATAATGCGTGTCTAAGAATTTATATATTTTATTATTCTAGACAGAAATGCTCCTCGTCCCATAAAGAAGATGTCCGCATCTCGTCTCTTATCTCTGCACCAACGTTAGCGCTCGGCAAGGGGACCCTTGGTAGGGGTCCCGTCGCCGCGCCCGCCGCGACCGCCCTGCACCACTGTTGCCGCCACTCGCATACGTCGCCTCTTCCGTCGCTGACACGTCGTTTGTCATCTCCACTCAACATGTCGGACAACAAGAACTGTACGGCGATTGTGAAGGTATGTTTACTATCTGTGTTGTGCCCGCGAGCTGGACACCATCGTCAGATGCGTTGTCGAATCGAGGACTATGTTGCAAAGCGCCTTTGAGAATGTTCCTTCGATGTTGACCTTGACTTCATGAAGGATGGCCTCTAGACCCTGGCTCCGGCTCATCATCAGCAGCCCAACTGATGACTCTTCTAGTCCTGTCTGTATAACTTTGGTCTGTCTGTCCCGTTGTAACTCGATCGCATTTTGGTGTATTTTGAAGTGAAGAATTCTGCGCCTTTGGAAATTTCTAAGGTCAGATTCAACTACAAATAACTTAGATACAATGTGCTGCCTGGAGCACTGAGTGATTGCATCGCGCAGGGCGGAGGAAGGTGGTGGCATTCATTGGGAAGGCCCATGTCCAGCAGTGGACGTTATTTCGTGTGTTCTGCCAGCCGTCCTCTATGTAGCGGGCGACGTTAAACTGGCGGGAGATGGGTGGCGCTTCTGTAAGTAGTCATATTTAGTACTAGCTGTGCCCGCGGCTCCACTCCCACTCCCACTCCCACTGTAGCTCCAAATGTATGCATCGCAAACTGATTAATGCACGCGAAGTTAATGTTTTTATTTATTATATTTTTTGATACTTATAACTGTGACCAAATTACAATAATAATATCAGCGATTGGCCAAAGTTGCCCTAACTATTGACGTATGTTTCTTACAGGAGAAGGTTGGTGCTGCCGTAAATTCGTTAGTATTCTGGATGTCCATGTTATTCATAGCGAGCTCCTTGTGTATCTTCTGGCTCAACCGCGACGAGTCCTCGCGCCGCCGCCGGGCCCGCGCCGCCGCCGCCGCCGCCGCCGCTGCCGCCGCCGCCGCCGACCCTAAAGAGATACTGATTAAGATACCGTATGCCGAAGGAGGTATCCTCTTTATATACATTTAATAACTTTAGAGCAAAAAAAAGCTGCCAAGTGCGAGTCGGACTCGCCCATGAACGGTTCCATAGCAGCAAGTAACATAATATAAAAGTTATTGTAGTTCGTTGTAACTTTGATCGATGTTTTAATAATAGTATTGTGGTTTACGATTTATGACGTATTAAAAAAACTACTTACTAGATCTCGTTCAAACCAAATTTAAGTGGAAGTTTGCATGGCAATGTACATCATATATTTTTTTTAGTTTTATCATTCTCTTATTTTAGAAATTATAGGGGGGGGGGGGACACATTTTACCACTTTGGAAGTGTCTCTCGCGCAAACTATTCAGTTTAGAAAAAAGATGATATTAGAAACTTTAATATCATTTTTGAATACCTATACATAGATACCCCACACGTATGGGTTTGATAAAAAAATTTTTTTAGTTACAGTTCTAAGTATGGGGAACCCCCAAAATTTATTGCCATTTGGCTACGGAACCCTAAACATGACTTTTGTTTCCAGTTAAAATCATTGTCTACAAATGTCCAAAAGAAATATGTTACAGGTACCTACTACCGGTATTTTATTACCTCATACACACTCTCCAGTATTTTATTTAAATAATAAAATGTGCCTACACCTCATACCATGAAGCAAAATAATTTTTCGTAGCTCATAGTTTCACCTCAAAGTTTTTTCCTTCATGATTGACACTAATTGGTTATTAAATTAGATAACAGATGCACATTTTAAAATCATCTGTTATCTAATTTAATAACCAATTAGTGTCAATCATGAAGGAAAAAACTTTGAGGTGAAACTATGAGCTACGAAAAATTATTTTGCTTCATGGTATGAGATGTAGGTATATATAACTACTTATTCTATATCAGTTTTAAGTCTATATCAAACTAATATGTAATTTCTGGCACAGCGGTCCGCGGCAGCGTGTGCACAGGCCAGACAGTGCAGGTCAAGTGCGCTCTAAACAAGACCACGGACGCCCTAAACCCGACCACGGTAACCCCACACTCGACCACGGACGCCTCACACCCGACTACGGACGCCGCACTCCCGACCACAGACTCCTCACACCCGACCACAGACTCCTCAAACCCGACCACAGACTCCTCACATCCGACCACAGACTCTTCACTCCCGACCACGGACGCCCCACGCCCGACCACGGACGCCCCACACCCGACCACGGTAGTTCCGATCGAGATTACAGAAGCTTACTACGCGACGTGGGACACCGCGAGTACCGACGCAGATCCCCTGACCGATGGCGCGAGGAACTGCGTCATCGTCAACGTACTTCGGCAGGCTGGAGTCGATGCAAATGGTAAGACCCTTAAAACGTATTAATTTGTTAACGCGATAGATATTTTGTTAGTCTTAGATTGAGTTAAAATATATGTCGTAGGCTCCTGGTTCCGACGAAAGTGTGGGCTCTCAAATTGAGTTTAACGCCGTTACAAAGATAACACGTTTACTAGCTTCAATGACACTACATGAAATTACACTACATCATCAAGTAACGATTGTAGAAGGCAGACGATCCGTCCGTGTAGTGCCTGCGCTTCGCACGCGTATCGAGCGAACCCTGTCTCGAGCCTGCGCCTGCGCCCGTCCCACCCAGCGCGTGCTCGCAACGCTCGCCGAACGGCGCGCCGAGCACACACTGTGCCTCCAAATCAGCTCCTCTTTTATTATTTCGCCGACATATATGTTACTTAAAAGCTTTTGCACAGACACACAGCACGTCTAAAACGACTGACGGAGGCGGCCGCTCGCGAAAATACCAAGTCACCTTCTATGTTACCTCCTTAGGTAGTCTTCCAGCTCTTATTTCATATGGAGCTGTTTCTACGCTCTGTGGTACAAGTTCTGTGTACTGTTTTCGTAGCGGAGTCGCCGCTGTTCCCGCTCACAGCCGGCGCCGGCGCCCACGTCGGCGGCTACAGCGCGACGAGCGGCAGCTACAGCGCGACGACCGGCGGCCATTTCGGCGGCCTCGACTAACTACGCAGCGACGACCGTGAACCAATGGCGACACGTGCGACTAACCGACCCAGTATACGAATAACTGAATTTACGAGTACCTAGTATTGTAAGCTATAATAAGTCATAATTTAAACTGTGGCACACGGCTTCGCCCGCGTGGATTAAGTTTTTGTTTCCCGCGGGAAGAATTTTTCCCATGTTAATAATTATCCTATGTTGATCTCCATGTATCCGCCATGATCTCAAAGATATTTCATTTGATTCATTTTTTATTTGATGAACATTCTTTCATTTATTAGCCGTAAATGCAAAAGGATATATATTGTAGTATTATATAAAAAATACAAAAAAATATGTGACCTGTAGTTTTGAATGACATAAAAACTAAGATTTATAATAAACGTTTACAAATTGAAATTATACAGGGGAAACAAAAATATTATATAAACAAAACATATTTAATTATATTTGCTTTTATTATACGCTCTTATATTATGTTTTATAAAAAGCTCTTTTTGAGAAAATAATTATATACTTTTATATCTTCCGACTCCTTCAGTTATATAAATTAGTTTGTGTTTTATGTATACAAGTAATAATATATGATATAATTTGTTGATTAACAATATTCAAATGTTGAATTCTATTAAATATTAAGGAATTAATGGTTTGTGAGTTAGTAATATGTTCTAGAACTAAATAATGTTTGGATAAATGTAGTGAGTACATAAATGTGAAATAAATGATTATTGACAAATAGTTATTTTTTTAATTCATTAATATTTCCCTCATTGCCGGCAAATAATACTATATCATCATCAGCCTACATACGTCCACTGCTGAACACAAGCCTGCACAACAGAATGCCCCTTGTGGTGGGCTGTCCGTTGGAGGATTTAACATAATCACCACGCTTGGCAGGCGGATGAGTGATCGCAGGAATGATCTAAATATACACAGCAGTCCCTATAGTTTCCTATAGTCGCCTAGGTTGCTTATTTGCCGACCCCTGGCCTACTCTCTTCCAACTTTGACTCTTTACTTCTTTAATTAAATTTGCCTGGGGCCCAAGGTAGCGTAAATTCATGACCTGGGACTTGCCCTACCTTCACTGGTAGGTGTCTTTGCAGTTACCTCCGTTGATCCTCGCTTAGAGGAGTTGCGGGGGGAGAATGGTGAGGAGGCGGGTCCCCTGGCCTAGACGATATCCACGGGAAGATCGGGGGTGGCCCTATTCTAAGCCGGGAACCACACGGCTGCGTACGGCCACACGTTTAGCCAAGAAATAATGATTTTCTTTATTAACTTATGTTCAGTGGAAATCGAATTCATGACCTCTGGCTCTCGAGCGCAGCGACCAACTCGTACCCCTCGGCGCTGGTGAGACCCCTCGGTCACATCACAGCCTAGCGCCAGCGAAGGGAGCTAACTACGAAAAGAGTGACCGCTATTTAGTTACTTAGTTTGCATTGATTTTTTGAACTATCTAGACTAAACATAAAAATTTGAGGTTCACTAGGAACTAGGCAACCGCTCTTAAATCCAATGCAATAAACCAAGAAAACCTATTTGCAATTTTAATATCCACCCTTCGTTCGCAACATCTAGCTCATTCCCGGAAACCTGACCTAATTGTCAGGGCCCACTGAAGGTCACAGGTTACAGGAATTATGATGCAATCGTTGCGCAATGTGCCTGCGAGCGGGGCACGTCGCCAGGTGTTGCAGCGCAGCGGCGCGTCTGTGTGAGTGCACACATTGCACTCGGAGCATGCGCTTCGCGCTGCACTCGCCTCGTCCCGGAGCCCGGGCGGCCCCGGGCCGGTACCACGGGCGCGCTCAGCGCTCTCGGTAACGCTGATAGCTTGAATGAATATAGTGATGAACATTCCTAGCTGTTGCCCGCGACTTCTTCCGCGTAACTTAACATCATAAATTATTACGTATTTCCCAGGAATGTGATGTTTTTCCGGGATAAAAACTATCCTATGTCCTATTCCAGGACCTAATCTATATGTGTGCCGAGTTTCATCACGACCCGTCCAGTGGTTGAAGCGTGATTCCTCATTAGGTTATTTTTGTCTCCACTGCAGGAGCACAACCCTCTCCCATCTGCCGGAGACAGACGGAGGCTTTGGCTTACACTCCCCGCGCTGGCCAGACGGGTTGGGGAGGCCTGATTGATGTTTTATAATCGCCTTGTACGACATCCACGGGAAGAGTTGAAGTGGTCCTATTCTACTCTACCGGAAACCACACGGCATAACATAAGCGTGATTGAGTAACAAATATTCGAACTTACGCATTTATAATATTAGTGGGATTATACTTGAGGCCGCGCGATGTTTGTCTCTTATAGATTCCTTTCTATTCCCCTACCCTGCTATTGCTACCCCCTTTTCAATAAAATATAGCCTCCGTATAAACAGAGAGTCTAACAGTGGAAGACAGTTTTCGTATAATGACTTAAAAGATTTTTTTTACTATAAATTGTAAAATAACACGCTATTACTTATAATTAATAAATTAAAATTTGACATATTGATTAATTTTAAATAATTTATATATTATATAAAATTGTAATTTTAAATATTGAAATGTAGAATAAATTTATAGTACTTTTAATTATTGTATGCCCCAAAGGGTAGATTGTGAGGATTTATTTATTTTTTGTAAGACCTGCATTTGTAAACCACAATTTCAACACTAAATATTATCTCGTCTCGTCTCGTCTCGTCTCGTCTCGTCTCGTCTCGTCTCGTCTCGTCTCGTCTCGTCTCGTCTCGTCTCGTCTCGTCTCGTCTCGTCTCGTCTCGTCTCGTCTCGTCTCGTCTCGTCTCGTCTCGTCTCGTCTCGTCTCGTCTCGTCTCGTCTCGTCTCGTCTCGTCTCGTCTCGTCTCGTCTCGTCTCGTCTCGTCTCGTCTCGTCTCGTCTCGTCTCGTCTCGTCTCGTCTCGTCTCGTCTCGTCTCGTCTCGTCTCGTCTCGTCTCGTCTCGTCTCGTCTCGTCTCGTCTCGTCTCGTCTCGTCTCGTCTCGTCTCGTCTCGTCTCGTCTCGTCTCGTCTCGTCTCGTCTCGTCTCGTCTCGTCTCGTCTCGTCTCGTCTCGTCTCGTCTCGTCTCGTCTCGTCTCGTCTCGTCTCGTCTCGTCTCGTCTCGTCTCGTCTCGTCTCGTCTCGTCTCGTCTCGTCTCGTCTCGTCTCGTCTCGTCTCGTCTCGTCTCGTCTCGTCTCGTCTCGTCTCGTCTCGTCTCGTCTCGTCTCGTCTCGTCTCGTCTCGTCTCGTCTCGTCTCGTCTCGTCTCGTCTCGTCTCGTCTCGTCTCGTCTCGTCTCGTCTCGTCTCGTCTCGTCTCGTCTCGTCTCGTCTCGTCTCGTCTCGTCTCGTCTCGTCTCGTCTCGTCTCGTCTCGTCTCGTCTTATCTTATCTTAATGATATTTGTAGTTTCTGGTATTACCTTGAACAAACAAACCGTTATTCTTCTCCGTGATATTATTAGTGTGTACAAAGCTAAATAATAGCCATCGTCTTCATATTTGCCTAAAAACTTCACTCTTGCTTCAGAACTTATACAAAGAAAAGCTTTATAGCTTCGTAAAACCAAAGATAATATATACTAGAGGTAAAACATAATTCTGGTCGGGTGGAAGTGGTTGGTAGAAATCACTCGCTTTACTTTAGTCCCTGAAGTAAAGCGAGAGATGCATTTCGAGTTGTATGCACCGGTGGTAGGAGCTTCGCCTGTTGATACCTAATATACGTAATCATGTTGTCGATAGCTCCAGAGCGATATCGAAAGGACCTCTGCGTCCCGCGACGGGCGGACGGCCTCCATTGCTCTCGCGTGGCACGTAGCTGGTGACCATATTAAGTGATACTTTAGCTTTGCGTAGTGGATTTTGTTGATTGTCGGCAGTGTCGTGTTGAGAGTTCGTCGCTCGCTGTCGCATGGGTCGGCGGTCGCCGTGATATGTCTGTTAGTAAATAAAACACCATGCTAGTGGCAATAGGATATAGGTACCTACTTGTGTCTATGTTACCGATATTATGTGGAATGAATTCTGAAGCAGTCAAGCAGCAAGTAGCCACAACTCTTTCACATTCACTTTGAAAGTTGTGCAACTTGTTACTACTCAGAACATTTAATTATTGTCTAAATATTTACATTATTTAACCGTAGCGTCAATATTTAGTAATAATTAAATGTTCTGCGTAGTAACTGCACAAGTATTATTGTGAATGTAAAAAAGTTGTGGCTACTTGCGTGGAATAGAGCGATTGTTTGGAACGCTCCATCTAGTAGTATATAGAGATCGTTGGAAGCAGTGAAAGCGTTTGACAAACACAGAGGATAGTTTTGGTAAGGTTTGTGTTCAAAAGTGGACGTCCACAGGCTAACGATGGAATGGTCATCCGGTTACACTTGTAACGTGTTTCCACGAGACAATATCTAACTTGTAATGTCCCCAGTTATCTGTAGGACTTCAGCTTCCGGAATCTCCTCATAAAGCATTTCCTATCCATGTCAAGTACAGTAAAATCAATCAATTTCCCTAATGAACGTAAAATGTATCCGCCATTTTGATTTTGGGTGATTCGTTGGTGCTGAGCAAGTAGCGAAATGCCTGCAATAAAACTATCTGCTCATTGTCTGCCTGACCTAAAGGTCAACTGGAAGAGACTGCCATATTGGCATTGCGTTCGCCTTTTGTACTTCCTGTGCAATAAAGTTTTAAATAAAAAAAACTATATATTCTTTATTGCACATTTTAAAAACGAAATACAGTTATAAAAATTTGTGTACAAAGGCATGCATATCTCTAAAAGAGATCTCTTCCAGCCAACCTTACAGGACAGATAAGGCAGTAAGAGTGATTCCTTATCCTCTAGCCAAAAGTTCAGGGAATATCACCCACTATCATTCTGCCAAGCTTAGGCACTGAGGAACCGGACGGAAGCTGAGGTAGGGGGCGGAGATGTGTGTGATTGACCAATAGGATTTTGGTAATTCTCCTAGTTCCGGAAATAAGAAAATGCTGAGATATGTAGTTATTAGTCAGTACAATACTGTGAGAGTTTGAGAGCCTCCTTAAGGGATTAAGGCATTTACCGGTTATTATGTATTAATTTATTTGCACTTAGATGAGAAATTGCGTTTGTTTCTTAGTTCCGCTGTGCGTCGTTACGGCTCAACCATTATCCACAATATATTGTGTTCCGCAGGGATGGAACTGGCAGGCGCCGGGCGCCGAGACTGAGATCATCATGCTAGGCCTGACCCTGACGGTGCTGGTTTTGGCTTTGCTGGGGGCCTGCAGTATGCGGCGACACCCGCTCACGCGCCGCGACTACCGGCCCGGCCTGCGCCCTCCAAACGGGTTACCCGCCCTGAATGGGCTGCGCCCCCCAAACGGGATATCTGCCCCGAACGGGCTGCTCGCCCTGAACGGGCTGCGCCCCCCAAACGGTCTATTCGTTCCGAATGGGCTGCCCGTCCCGAACGGGCTGCCCGCCCCGAACGGGCTGCCCGCCCCGAACGGCCTGCCCGCCCCGAACGGCCTGCCCGCCCCGATCGGGCTCCCCGCCCTTAACGGGCCGCCCGCCCTGAACGGGTTGCCCATCCCGATCAGGCTGCCCGCCCTTAACGGCCTGCCCGCCCCGAATGGCCTGCGTGCCCCTATCGGCCCTCCCGCTCCGAACGGCCCTCCCGCTCCGAACGCATACACCGCTACGCATAGCAACATCGTCGACGCCGCCGCAGCATTTTACGCGTATCGGGCCGCCACCGCTGGTCAGTCAAGCAGAGCCTATTATTTTGTACTTTTATTAATAACGTTGTACTTTTAAGTACTTAACAATATCATTATGTGTGTGCAGCGGAATCTCGTCACGACAGCTGCATCTTTTGGCGCAACGCACCGGGCGCGGCCTGCTCCGCCGGCGCTTGGACGCCACACTCGTATGGAACGTGCTCGAGGCCGGTATACTCCAGCACAGTTAACAAAGATCTCAACTCGAACGACCTCACCCTGAGTCATGAGGCAGCACACCACTCGAACACGTCTAACTGGTCCCAACCCACCCCTGTAGATTGGGTTTCCCGTGCAGGTGCAAGCACTCCCTACCCCGTGACACCCGCGTATCCTCCTCTACAAAGCGCTCCACATTACCCCGTGGACCCCAGGTATCCTGCACAGAGAGCCTCGTATCCGATTAGTATTCCGAACCCAGTTGCCGAAAATCCTTATCCGATTTCGGAAAATGCCCACCTGTCCGGAGATTCTTCTTATCCCACTAAAAATTCTCTATACCCAGTGGGGGAATCCTATTCGAACGCCGATACATATATGTCGGTTGCACGAACTCGTTCTATAGCGAGGAGTCATACTATTTCAAAGACTCCATACCCGGGTGTGAAGACGTGTTTTCCGACCGCACAGCGTTGTAATGCGACTGCGGGGACCTCAACTACAGAGATTGTTCAGAAATCTGATACTGCTGCTGAGACGACTGTTTCTCCTGGGACTTCCTATTCGAGTGAGGTAGCTCCTAATCTGATCGAAGAGGCCCTTTTGTCGTTCGAAGAACAGAATCCATATTCGACATCAGAATCGACTCGTTTACTTGCCGCGACGAATGCAACTGCGCAGACTTCAGCAACCGAAAACACAGCGGGTACTTCTTATTCAGAAGACGCTCTTCGTTTCATTTTAGACAGTCTTAAGATTTCGGAATTTCGTTTTGAGAATTCAAATGGACAGTGAAACTACATCGTTAGTTCATATACTAGTATTATTTAAAATGAATCTACAGCTACATTAATATTACAAAATGCCACAGCTCGACAGATTTTTGACGTGAAATGTGAGTTTGGGGGTGTCGAGGGGTAAAGTTTCCCACCTCCACGCCAGCTCCCCCCGCCACTCCTCTAAGCGAGGATCAACGGAGGTACGCTAACACATAACACCTACCAGTGAAGGTAGGGCGAGTCCCAGGTAATCAATTTACGCTACCGCTAAATTAAAGAAGTAAAGAGTCAAAGTAGGAAGAGAGTTCTCACTTCCCCCCTAGCAAATGGGAGTGTAGCAGAGAAATGATGACCGGAGTGGTCAGTTGGGAGGTTGGGGGTTTGGTGTGGCCAAGATAAGCCTGGCCACCTAGTTGAACACCACGGACGTATTAGCGCCCATGTCGCGAGGGGTACAGTGTATTTGTTTTTCAAGCTTGAACACATTATCAAACTCACCCTGCGGGTATAAGAATATCATCATCAGCCTGCGTGCTGGACTCGTCCTCTAGGCCTCTCTAAATTCTCATCCAGCCACTGCCAGCCTCCTTACGCCTCGCCGCTCCATCTAGCCAGAAAAGTAATGGACGAAGAACATCCTGGTGTACGTCACATAATTATTTTTGCCGTAGGTACTCTACGTATGTGTGGTGGCGTTAATTGGCGAAGGCCTATGTCCAGCAATGGACGTATAAGGGCTGATATGATATTTTTTTTTTATTTTTTTTTTATTTTATTTGGGAAACATACAGTCACAAACAATTATTATAACGGGAAAAAAGATATAACATAAAGACCTAGAGTTCCACTAATAGAAGAATACAATTAAAAAAAAGGAGCATAGAAGTAGCATTAGAGTAGACGGTTAACATATATCAAGAAAATAGTACGGAAACAGAAAATAATAATTAAATTAAATTAATAATTAAATTAAATAAACAAAACAAAACAGCAAACACTATAAATTGTCACTAATGATAGTGAAAATTTCTTTTTAAATTTGCCCAACGATAACCCGAATATATCCACATCAGCCAGATTTTTATTGTAGTAATCTAAGGATCGCCTAAAATAACAATTTTTTGCATAGTCAGTTTTACAAATTTTTCGGAAGAAAATGTGTTTAGAACGCAAGGAGAGACGAGGGGGAATTTTAAACTTAATCTTTTCTAAAAGAGTTGGTGAGTCTATGGCCGTTAATAATCTTATATAGACAGAGCGCATCCTTGTAAGCTCTCCTGGATTTTAAAGATGGGATGCTATGTCTCGAGGCTGCGGTATCATAATTTGTAAATCGTTGTCCTGTGCGATAATCTAAACTCTTTAGGAACTTGTTTTGCACCTTCTCAAGGCCATTAATGTGTACGCCGTAAGAGGGATTCCATACGACGCTTCCGAATTCCAGAATACTACGAACAAAAGAGTAATAAAGTAGTTTAAGAGTAGCAGCTCGACGGAACGGTTGAGTAACACGGAGAATGAAACCTAGTAATTTATAAGCCCTGGAAATTATGTTGTTAGTGTGAATGTTAAAATGTAGTTTGTGATCGAGGGTCACACCCAGGTCTCTTATTTGGTCTACACGAGTTAAACCGAATCCAGCCAACCGATAGTCAAACATTACTGGATGCTTCTTACGGCTAAAAGTGATAACGTTACATTTGTCAGTATTAAGGAATAACTGATTTCTGGAACAATAGTTGGCGAACCTGTCCAGGTCCGATTGTAAGTCAATGCAGTCTTGATAATTATGCACAATTTTAAAGATTTTTGTATCATCTGCATAGAGTAAGTGGCAGGACTCAGTAAAAATATGATCTACGTCATTAATGTATAGGGTAAAAAGGTATATGAATAAGATGTAATAAAAAATTACAATTCGTGTCAGAAACTAAATTGGTCCACTTTACCTCTATAATTTTTTTAAACTGTCTTTCTTTGGAAACTGCGAACTGGTGTCCAAGACTCGCCTCTGCTTTACTACACCTTTTGTACAAAAACGAGCGGGACGAGTCTGGGACCATTTTAAAAATAAATATATCTTTTTTTTTTAATATTCGGCGATGTTGTTCCCCACACATCACGCTAAGCAGTAGGTATCATGCGATCCATCGTCTCTATCTACCCCTCTGGGACCAAGGCGTGAGATTATGTATATTTGTACGGTAACTCAAACTTTGTATACAAATTACATTTATGTGTGTTTCTCTGATTATGTTATTTTTAAATTAATTTATAATTAATGCAACTTATAATAAGTACTCGTAGTATAATTTTAGACAGTATGTATAATTATTTTTAACCTAAGTACAATTAGGAAGGATGGATGGCGTCTAGTCAATGTATGTTTGTAAGTTTACCTAGTCATATATTATCTTTGCCCTTGTGCAATAAGTAATTGATGTACCTACACTCTGCTGGTGATCTCATAAGAGTAAATTAGATTTAAGAAAACAAATTCAGTGTGTGTTCTAGCAAATGACAGTCTCTTTTCTATTGCGTCAAATTCAATTCAAAACAATTATTTCAGACTTTTGTCCATATTATAGTTAGTAGCATCCTATAAAACTATGTTATTGGATTTTAGAATTAAAAATAAAACTTTAGAACTCTATTTGAAATTAGAATTAAAAATTGAACTATTTTTTTATTTGTAATCGAATCGACGGCTGCAATATGGGGCAGTCGACTCGCCTCGTTATAACACGTTAAAAATCACGTGTGCCTAAAGGATAATTTAATTTTTATTTTCAAGGCCACGAAGGTAACAACTTTTTATGGATCGATTACATATTTTCCTTCATGATTTTATATATACCTACACACCTCATACCATGAAGCAAAATAATTTTTCGTAGCTCATAGTTTCACCTCAAAGTGTTTTCCTTCATGATTGACACTAATTGGTTATTAAACTTTGAGGTGAAACTATGGGCTACGAAAAATTATTTTGCTTCAAGGTATGAGGTTACACCTATTGGTAATATTTCGAAAGATTATAAAAAAAATAAGATAATAATAAGATTGTAGAACGTAAGTGGGTGTTTTGAATAAAATATACGTAAGTAGGTACTATTTTTGTGAAACAAAATTAATAATGAATTAGATTTATTTTTTATTTTTTTGTGTGTAATGAAATACAAACATTATATCGATATAGATGCATATTATAATGAATAAAAATCAGATTTTTTGAAATACTTACTACCTCTACTATTTTTGTAATAAATGTATAAGTCTACATATTGGAAAAAGGTACAAAATGTATTTTTAAAGTAAGTAGGTACAGATTTTATTTCTACAATTTGAATATTTGTATTTCGTTTTCTGCAAAAAAATCTTTTGATATTTTATAAATAATATAATTAACCTTGTGAATACTAAAATGAGTACAAATGACCCTCCTTTTTCCGAAGTACATTTTATTAATAATACTGTCACACGCTCACACGCACTCCGGACAAATAACAGGAAACTATTACGATTTGACGACCTCCGCGGCGGAACGGGTAGCTCTCGGCCTGCCACGCCGGAGGTTGCGGGTTCGAATCCCGCTAGGGGCAAATGTTCGTATGATGAATATGAATGTTTGTACCCAAGTCTTGGATGTTTATATATTTATTTAAGTATGTGTATCCGTTATCTAGTAACCACAGCACAGGCTCTGCCTAGTTTGGGACTGGATAATTGGTGTGAATGTCTGACATATTTATTATTATTATTATTAAATGTCACTATTGGTATTTAGGTATGATAATTACATAAATAAATAAAATTAATAAAATAAAATGTGAAACTAACAAAACATAAAAGACATGTTAGGGCTGAACCACTACAACAATACTCGTAGCTGCCTCCGCGTGTGTCAGAGGGCCCTACGTGTGTGTCGCCATCGCTACGTGTGTGTCGCCATCGCTACACTAATCATCAACGTGTGCACACGTACACCACAGCGTACACCAAGACATTGTAGTTAAAGAACAGTATCGGGGCGGGCCGTCGTGAGTTGATCATGCTATAATCACTATACAGGGCATTTGAAATGCATAGACTTACGAGCTTATATATAATGATCCCCTTTTAATAGAAGGGTCCACGTAGTGAGAGCTTACTACCGCAGTTAATTATATAGCTATATGTATACATTGTTCTTGTGTAGTTCGTTCACGAATTGATGTTAGTTGAGTGCAAGCAAATATACGATACGCGTATACAGTTATTGTGTTTTATTTATTTGATACGATTTACAGCTTTAAGTCTGAGAGTAATGTTTTTTTCCTGATGTGTTTGTACCCTCAGGGGAACATTGCAAAAGGAATTGAACTTGCGACCTTGTCCTACCCAACTGAGCTATTGCAACATTGTTGCAAACTAACATACATACATATACACAAACACTCATACACACTTCGTTTGCGCAAATTATTGTTCTTACATACTTAAATAATTTCATTTTTTTCTTTAACTTTTAAACTATCATAACTTTCTTAGTTTATTCGTTTTCCTCTCTTTCGTTTGTATCTTGTGATCTGTTTTACTTCGTTATCGGCCTTATTATATTGTGATTCTATCTAAGTAAGTGTTTCTTGCTGTTAAGAATTGTGTAAATAAAAAAAATCCTCAAACAATGATTTGATTAAATTACTGAATACAATATAATATCACACAGCCATTTCTCAGACACTCCCTCCTCCCCACCAACCTCCCCCCCTCCACTCCTCTAAGCGAGGACCAACAGCGGTACATAACACATAACACCTACCAGTGACGTAGGCGAGTCCCTGGGACTGACTTCTTGCTACCTTGGGCAGGGTTTTTATTCCTGCTGTGTTTACACTTGACCTCAAGGACACCCGATAATAAGTGACGATGAGCCCTAAGGTGGACCGCTTACCCAGAAGATGCCTATTGTACTTGTCTGGAAATACCCAAGCTGGCAGGGAGTTCCATTCCTTAGCAGTTCGCATTATGAAAGAGGAAGCAAAACGCTTCGTGCGAGAGCGTGGTATGTCTACTGCATAAGGATGAAGTCCCTCTCCACGCCTGGTAGGCCGGTCAGGGGATGGGGGAATCAAATCATATTTATTACTCAATTGTATTCATTTAAATGAATTCTAAACAAAATCTTGACAATCAAATTACTTACCAGGTGAGCTCATTTGCGTTCCATTCCTTAGCAGTTCGCATTATAAATGAGGAAACGTGCGTGCGAGACCGTGGTATGTTTACTACATAAGGATGAAGTCCCTCACCACGCCTGGTAGGGCGGTGATGGAAGGGCGATGGAGGAATCAAATCGTGCAATTCAGTTGTGATCCCGAACATCCCTCTTGTACCTCGAACATAACCATATTATCTTTATCTGCTTTATCGCCGAGACCCAAACATATGGGTCTCGGAAAAGATTGCCTTGGGGTAAGAGAAGAAATGGAACGCCAAAGATAGGCTCAAAAGAGTTTCCTTTCCAAGCGTCGACAACTCGTTTACCCCAACGGTAATAGGTTCTCCGACAGATGTGACCAGCCCACTGACCCTTTAACGTACTAACTTTTTGAGGGTAGTAAACGAGTTCTCGAGTGGAGACCGCGACTGGGCAAGCGTAGTGTGGGACGCCCCCTGGCTAGATGGAGCGACGATCTGCGTAGAGCGGCTGGCAGAGCGCCTGGGAGAGGCCTATGTCCAGCGGTGGAACAGCTCCTGCGGGGTGGTAATCGCGGATCTAGGCCCTAACCGTAGTAATACTGTTGCACGTCATCGACCTCTTACATTGGTGCACTCGTTGTAAACACGTGAATTCTGTGGATAATAGTGCGATAAGCGCACTTTATATCAAGCATATACAGATTATTATTAGAGACGGTTATTCGAGACGGTCTGTCGCGCGTCTGACATCTTTTAAAACTAAACTAAAAGAGCACTATCTGTCTCACTCAGTATAATATGATATGTATGTATTTATGTATGTTTATTATAGTTATTATTATTTATTTGCCGTGTGGTTTCCGGTAGAGTAGAATAGGACCACTCCAACTCTTCCTGTGGATGTCGTACAAGGCGACTAAGGGAATACATTATAAAACATCGATCAGGCCTCCCCAGCCCGTCTGGCCAGCGCGGGGAGTGTAGGCCAAATCCTCCGTCCGTCTCCGGCAGATGAGAGAGGGTTGTGCTCCTGCAGTGGAGACAAAAATAACCTGATGATGACATTCTAAAGCAGTGAACGCATTCTCACTACACAGACATTCGAGCTGACGGAGTGTTTGTCTCAACCACACACATACTCGTATAATAGCCAATTATAGGTAGCATGCTGCAGGCAGGTAGACCTACTACGAGACTGTCATACACCACCATATTCATACGTAGGTACTCACACGACGGTAATCGACGCACATTGCGCTACACTATGGAATGGAAATATTGTTACATATTTGTTTAATGCAAGTATTCAAGGGGACTCCCCGTGTGGAAGTATCTGACAAACACAAGACTTTATGTGCATACGTAATATATAAAAAAAAGCATACCAGTTTAATAAACTCTGTGCATCTAAGACGCCATTCATGTTTTAAAACGGGCGAGTTGTATGTATTTATTAGATTCACGCACTCAATAGCACGTTAGCCAGAGCCATATATTTTTTTAAATAGCTCTGGATACACATAGGTGTGCTTTACCTGTTTGTTGAATATAACACAATCTGTAAGCAAGAACTTAATAACTCGTTAAAATAAGTGAACACACCCGTGGGGCATATTAAACGTAAGTACTTTTACTTAATTAATTCAATGATAAAAAACAATGACGCTGAAAGAAAGCTTGAAACCTATGCTTGTAGTTCTACGGCTGAGACGTAAGTTTAAGAGAATTTTCAAAGTATTCTAATATAGGAATAGGAATACCAAATAGGAATGTATACCTATAACTATGGTGTAATATATTGTCTGTGATTGTTGTTTACTAAATAAATAAATAAATAAATAGAAATTAGAAATAACATATTATTATTATTTCTAATTTCTATAGGCCAAATCTAGTTTTTGTTTGCACCGGGAATGTTTAACTTTTATGATTTTATTGATTAATAAATTAATAAAATAAAATAATAATCTGAAAAGTAAGTTAATCCTTAATAATTTTAATTTAAATAGTTTCACAGGTCAGCGTGTCCTGAGTCTTCAAAAACCCTTCGCCTACTCGTCCCTTCTCACTCCTCTAAACTTTCACTTCTCACTTCCCTTACTGAAGTCTGGTTGCCGCCAGACGTCAGTAAGGTGGACTTCGTGGTGACGCCACGCGGCACGCAGCACGTGTCTGCGCGCGGCGGACGCCGGACGCCTGGCGCAGCGAGCGGCCGAGCGCGGCCGGCCGGACACATGCATCAGCGGCCGGCCGCACGGTACCAGCGGTTTAATCTAGCCGTCTAACACAGATGCAAATCACTTTATAGAATTTCTAAGAAATAAATATTATATTAAACAAATTTCATTTAATTTTAAAAATATAAACGATCAATTGCTGGAAGTTCATAATGGTGTGGTAACATATAATGAATAGTTTTACCATTTGTCTGTTATTATCAGCGGACGCGAGGAACGCAGGCTTTAGTAAAATAGTATCAAATATTATGATCGCGATACAACCGCTTCCGAGCCCGGCGTTCGTTAAAAGAGAGGTCGGATCAGGTCGAAACCGGCGCTAGAGTCTACCGGCGGCGGCGGGGCCGGCGGGGCCGGCGGCGGCGCGGTCGAGCGCGCGGTTGAGGCGGCGAATGTGCCGCAGCTGGCGCACCACGAGCCGCACGTGCGAGTCGCGCAGCGCGCGCGCCCCCCCCACCCACTGCTCGGCCCCCGCCCCCGCCCCGGCCCCCCCGCGCGCCTGCACGGCGATGCTGCAACACGCGGCCCCGCGCCGCCGCGGCGCCTCCTCGCTGCCGCCGACCTGCAGCGGGGGCGACTCGGGCCCGCGGTCCCGGCCGGCGCGACCCGGCCCCCCCGCCCTCCCCGGGGGCGACTCGGGCCGATCAGATAGTAAATCTTCGAGCACCACTTCGACTGAACGATTGATAGACGGGCTGGAACTCCTTCGGGGGGACGGCGCCAGAGACGTGTGCGTAGAGACGGGCGCCGATATGGGGCGATCGGCGGCCTTGTCGAGATCGTCCCCTCCTCCGTAGTCGACCTCGATCTGCTGCATGCCCTCGAGGAGCCGCTGGATCCGCATGGGGCTCCGCGTGCGGCCGCCCCCCGGCGGCCCCACCGGCACCAACCGCATCGGCGCTGTCGGCGGCTTCACCGAAAAGTACGCACCGACGGCGTTCAGAGGGGACGAGTGCACGCGCCCCTTCATACTCGGCTCGGGGGCGAGGGCCAGGGCGGGTGACGTCACGCCGGCCGCGCTCGACCGGACGCTCCGCTCGCTCGCCGCTCGGACCTCCGAGGGCGGGCACCGGAACTGTTGCAGACCGAAAGACGTCACGATGCCTGCAGCCATGCTTCCTGTTGATGCGAGACGTTTATGAATGATTTTGGATACAAAAACCAAAGTAATACAATAATTTATATGAACCACGTTGGTGACAACAAAATGACATAGTAGTGATGATGTTTTATTTAGAAACATAAATATCTAGAATTTGACTACAATCTCTTTTCGTGTAGTTTATTTTTGATAAGGACACTGTGGGCTGTCGCTCATGATCATAAAAAAAAATTATTTTCGTTAAACAAGAGTAAACATAAGAAAACATTTGGGGGCTGATGTCTCCTTTTAGACTTGGTAAGTCTGTGTTAGGAGGCACCGCTCTTCATTACAAATTAGTAACTCTGTTTTATTATAGATTTCCTAATACTAACATTTGTTGTTATTTCAAAAGATACTTATTTCTACTTATTATATGCAGTGTAAATTAAACACAAAAATAAAAAGTATGATCATAAAATGCAGCATTAGGTCCTACTATTAACCCTTCGGTTTTTCTCTCTCTCTTACTACAAACGTCCACTGTTGGGATATAGAGTTCTCCGCCCCTTTTATCAGCCATTATATTGTATCCCGGCGACACGTAGGGTGGTGTGGTGTGACGTCACCCGTGACGCGGCGCGCCGTCCCCGGGCGCCGCGGCGGGGTTTTCGTTAAACAAGAGTAAACATAAGAAAACATTTGGGGGCTGATGTCTCCTTTTAGACTTGGTAAGTCTGTGTTAGGAGGCACCGCTCTTCATTACAAATTAGTAACTCTGTTTTATTATAGATTTCCTAATACTAACATTTGTTGTTATTTCAAAAGATACTTATTTCTACTTATTATATGCAGTGTAAATTAAACACAAAAATAAAAAGTATGATCATAAAATGCAGCATTAGGTCCTACTATTAACCCTTCGGTTTTTCTCTCTCTCTTACTACAAACGTCCACTGTTGGGATATAGAGTTCTCCGCCCCTTTTATCAGCCATTATATTGTATCCCGGCGACACGTAGGGTGGTGTGGTGTGACGTCACCCGTGACGCGGCGCGCCGTCCCCGGGCGCCGCGGCGGCGCGCCGTGTCCTGCCGTCCCTCCTGCCGCCGGCTAGGGCTGTCTACCCATTATCCTCTTGTTTTTGTGTCTAATTTGCTTTTCTTGTGAGATTTCAAATACGACCGATGGGAGGAAAGGGGAAAAGTATATATTTGGAAAAATACTTAATTAGATTCTTAAAAGTATATGAAAGGCAACGGACATGTTAAACGGGAGGAAAAAAGGTGAATACGGGAAAAAATACAATAATAAAGAAAAAAACACACATGCGGGTGTTCCAATAAATAATATATATTATAGTAGATAAGTTGAAATTTGATTTGTATTTTTTTTCTTATTTTTATGATATGTTGTTAATATTACCCCGCAACGTGTGCCCATCACTCAATAAAACTATTTTTCTTTCTTCCTTTCTTTCAAAAAAAGATTATTGGAAAAGTGTATGTTTTTTTGACGAAATAATTTATTTTACAATAAAGAGTTTTTCAAGGTCCTCGAAATATAAATATCGAGGGTCCTTAGAGAAAAAAGTAAAAAAAAAACGACCGATGATTTGATTTTTATACCTACATTAACGACGTACATAAATCAAATATCTGATTAGACTGCCTCGTTAGCCGAGTGGCTCAGTCATTGGACTCGAGTGGCAGAGGTCGTGGGTTCGATTCCCACTGGAGACAGACAATTTTGTACAGTTTGTACAATCCGGTCTGGATGTTATATTTGTGAATTGTCCAATCCTTGTTTAATTCCCATAGCATAGGAGACAATCCTAGTTTGGGATTAGATAAGTTTAGTTAGTATATGTAAAAAAACGGGGAAGCTTAAAGAGTGTAACCGGAAAAGATCAAAGTCAAAGTCAAAATCATTTATTGCATACTAGCTGTGCCCGCGGCTCCGCTCGCGTGGACTACAGGATCCGCTTCCATTCCCACTTCCGCTCCCTATCCCACTTCCACTCAGACTTTAAATCCAGGTCCAAGTCCAGGTCCAGTGCAGGTCCAGGTCCAGGTCCAGGTCCAGGTCCAGGTCCAGGTCCAGGTCCAGGTCCAGGTCCAGGTCCAGGTCCAGGTCCAGGTCCAGGTCCAGGTCCAGGTCCAGGTCCAGGTCCAGGTCCAGGTCCAGGTCCAGGTCCAGGTCCAGGTCCAGGTCCAGGTCCAGGTCCAGGTCCAGGTCCAGGTCCAGGTCCAGGTCCAGGTCCAGGTCCAGGTCCAGGTCCAGGTCCAGGTCCAGGTCCAGGTCCAGGTTCAGGTTCAGGTCGAGGTCGAGGTCGAGGTCGAGGTCGAGGTCGAGGTCGAAGTCGAGGTCGAGGTCGAGGTCGAGGTCGAGGTCGAGGTCCAGGTCCAGTTCCAGACCTAGGCCAAGTCCAGTTCCAGACCTAGGCCAGGTCCAGATCCTCAACCCTCCCCTCAACACTCCTCTCAACCCTTCCCTCAACCCTCCCCTCAACACTCCTCTCAACCCTTCCCTCAACCCTCCCCTCAAAACCTCTTTCCCTCGTCTCTCCAAATGTAGTCCTCGTAACTAATCCATCGCAATCCAAATTCCGATCAACATTACTTTGTTGCATACGTATACCACAAATTCATCGTCATCTAGTAACTCAAACAAAAGTTATGCGAATTTTCAAACACTCGCATTACATTGGTACCATACCCGCTCCCGCTACCGCTCACGAATTCAGTCGAACATTTACACCCTACAAACTTCGCAGTGTATGCGAGTTTTCGGAAACTATTATTTCTCATAACTTTTGATTGACTGCACCGATTGCAATGAAATAAAGCCTATATGTTACACCAAATTAAGCCCCATGTTTCTGTGAAAAGTCCATTAAAATCCGATAAGTAGTTTTTAAGTGATGCGTGCACAAACTCACAGACAAACAGACAAACAGACAAACAGACAAACAGACAAAAATTTCAAAAATGATCGAAATGTGTTCTGTTGCTTATCCTTAGACCCCCCAAATTTTTTTTTGCAAATATCTTCAATGTACAGACACGCGAAGTTTACGATTTTATTTATAAGATGAGTACACTTGGTACATTTATACACGTCATTTTTTTTATCGACTACCGCTTCCTAGGTGTTAGCGCTGTGAAGAACAAACGGCGCAACAAACTTCACGCAACACATCTTTTAAAAATCAAGTTTGCATACAATTAATAAAGATTTTGCGAAGCTGAATTAACATTAGTACCAGGCATATTTGTCATTCAAATAATCGTTTATTTTATAATAGGCTTTCTTACAAAGTTGTTTTTTAATGTGAATCTCAAACTTTCTGTCCGTCATATTTAAGATTTCCTCTGGTAGTTTGTTGTAGAAGCGTATACATTGCCCCGTGAACGACACAGTACAGTCCGCATTCCCAGAACACGGCGTCTCTCTAATCTTCGGCTTATCCGCAGAAACATTTCGTCGCCACCCTTAAAACTGGCGCCTGAGTGTCGCCCTGACTTGTTGCTGCGTTTCGTCTCGCCCCTCCCTCTCCTCCTCTCCAGGATACTTTTCACATCTTCCAGCTACTACTTGACCTCATCAGTCACTCATTGACCAATCACGTTGCTTTATACTTCATCTATGACGCTTGCTATTGGTCGATAAGATTTTTCCCTGATATTGCTGAGTCGGGATTGGTCAACGAGAGGCGGAAAGTGAAAATGTCTCTCAGTATTCTCATAAGTGTAGAAATGGAACTTGGTGAAGCTTTTGATTGACTCCGCTATGAGTTGACGCGTCCGCTGTATGGATAATCATTGTAATCATATCTTACTATAAATATAAATACATTTTATATACATATAATAGCTAGAAGATTTGCAAAAATATTTCGCTTATTGTGTGTGTTGACAAAATTTATACTTTTCTACTATTTATAATCGAAATTTATAGTCTAATTCAGAAATTGAATTATAAAATCTTAAAATGTAACGAAAACACCGGAATAACAGAAAATGTATTGTTTACACTGAAATTGTAAGGATACGAAATGCTGCAATGCATCGGAGGCTGATCGAGAATTGAAACTAATTGAAAGGTAAGCAAAATCTATTTGAAAAATAATACAATATGACCTCAGGGAACAAGATTTAGGAAACTGTGATACGTTATGCGTCCCTAGTGAGAACTGAATTGATCTACAACCCATTATTATAGTTATAACGTTTAAGGTATACTATAGAAACACTAGGCCCGATTCTGAAGGCACATATTTAAAATCTGACAGCACTAAAATTAGTTTTGTCTCTATCTCTATAAGACTCTGTGAGATGGATAGCAACAATTTTAATGCTTTTAAATTTTAAATGTGTTCCCTCAGAATCAGGCCCAATATTACACTAAACGAGGTAGACTATTAAGCATCATAGTCTATTTTACAGTCAGCCACAGCTCAGGTCGGACTCATCTTTTCCATTACACTACATAAACTGGATTTTAAATTTAGCAACTTATGACGTGTTTGAACTAACAACCGTCGACTGGAGCAGATAACAGATAGAGTGGAGACGGCAGACCCGAAGGCGAGCTGTGAGAAGCCCCGCTGCTAGATGGACCTTCGACCTAATAAGGAGGGTTGCGCTTGTTGACCTACGTGAAGGCTGATATCATCATCAGGTTATTTTTGTCTCCACTGCAGGAGCACAACCCTCTCTCATCTGCCGGAGACAGACAGAGGATTTGGCCTACACTCCCCGCGCAGGTTGAGGAGGCCTTATTGATGTTTTATAATGTATGCCGTGTGGTTTCCGGTAGAGTAGAATAGGACCATTCCAACTCTTCCCGTGGATGTCGTACAAGGCGACTAAGGGAATGCATTATGAAGGCTGATACGATGATGCTAATGTTGGTTTGGGCAGGGTGTCTGCGGGCGGCGATGGCCTCCCCCCGCGGCGCGGTGGGCGCGCGCCCGCCCAGCCAGGCGGCCTACTTCGTGGCGCTGGCCGGCATCCTGGTGCTCCTGCTGCTGTTGTGCTGCTACTTCGTTTACTTCTGCGTCAAGCGCGTCAAAGGTTCGTGTTGATTCACTTACAGTATGTATAGCAGCCACATATTTTTACCTACGACAGTATTGATCATAAGAAGCCCGCTCTGACGGCGGAGGTATGCACGCGTTTGAATTGTGGACCTTTAGTTGGACTCTCCCATGTGTTGCAGAGTTGTCTCGGCAGCCCGACCTGGGGGCGCCGGTGCCGGCGCGTGCCCCCCCCACTAGCTACCCTATACAGCCAGGTAAGAGAGTGATCACTGACCCACTACACACTGGATCCACAGTGGTTTTGTTATATACTAGCTGTTCCCGCGGCTACGCTCGCGTGTTCTACAGAATCCGCTCCCATTCCCACTCCCGCTTCCACTTCCGCTCCCGATTCCGCTCCCACTTCTACTCTAATGTATTTGAAAACTAAAAATGTCTATAAATTTTGATTGAGTTAGCCGATTGCGACGAAATAAAGACTAAATGTTAAGTCCCATGTTTTTGTGAAAAGTCCATCAAAATCCGTTCAATAGTTTTTAACTGATGCGTGCACAAACTCACAGACAAACAGATAAACAGAAAAAAATTCCAAAAATGATTGAAATGTGTTCTATTACTTATCCTTAGACCCCTCAATTTTTTTTTTGCAAATATCTTCAATGTACAGACACGCGATGTTTACGATTTTATTTATTAGACTAGCTATGCCTATCATTGCAAATTCCGTCGAGCATTACACCCTACCTAAACTTTAGTATGTGCAGTAGTATATAGAATTATATCAGACCGTCTATAAACGATTTGCGGGCGAAGTTTCAAACAGCAACAACAACATAACATATTTATTATCAAAAATCATGATTGGGGGTACAGCGTTTGAGCGATCGAATTTTGTAGGAGTCCGTGACACGGCGACGGCGATGGCGCGGCTGTGCAAGCAGCTGCCCCCCGCGGCGCCCAGCGGCGGGACCGTGTTCCCGGCCGCCTCGTCCCCCGCCGCCCTGCGCACCGCCCCCCTCGCGCCGCCCGCCGGTAGCCTCGAGGCGCCAGCGCCGTTGCCGGAGAAGACGTCGACGCCGGTTGCGGTCCCGCTAGGAGCGACCGACACGCCCGCCGCGAGATAGACACACTGCAAAGCCGACGGTGCTGTGCGACTTTGGAAGTAGCTAATAAATGCTTTATATGCAATATAACGAAAACAGCAAATTGCTAAACGAACCCCAGACTAAAATGTATGTAGTGACAATTTGTCACTTATCTTTCTTAGGTGGGGTTTTGAACCAAGGTCACAAAATGCAAAAATCATTGGGAAAGTTAAGTTTGATATTTGCATATAATACAATATTTTGTTTTATCTAATTTATGTAGAATATAACAAGTTATATTCTTTATATCCCTAATACTTTTATATTTAAATATTAAAATAAGTGACTAGCCAATTTACTGACGTGTTGTACTAATATATTAACTAACTCTATATATTAATTGTCTATATCTATCTTGTGGAGCATTCATTCGACGTGCCTCTTTGTAATAATAATGCTGCCTCTATATTTACGGCGCCCCAGGTAAAGTATAATCATATTGTCTATATAGATATGATATATATAAAATTTGAAATCTATTTAAAATGCTTTTAAAATAACCAAACTTTTTACAGCATTATATATACAAATATTTTGTAGCAAAAATATTTATATTAATAATCTTAATTACCAATGTTTACATAATTCATGCGGCTAAAAATCAGCGCCTAGCACCTAACTTAGATGTTGAGTCGTTGCCTTTTTACACACGCCTAATATTTATTTATACTTAATTCTTTTGATGAATAAATTCTCTTTTATTTTTATTAAAATTTTGATTCTGTAAATATTGTTGTTTTTTTTATTCATTTTCTTGTTTTGTTCATTTTATTTGTGTGTGCCAGTTATGACGGTAAATAAATGTTTTCTTTCTTTCTTTCTTACATAAATGTACCAACTTCCCGAAAATATTTAATGTTTTTGAATTTCTAAAAGTTGTAGAACAAAATTGGTGGTATTGACGGGCATATATATGACCACTCAAAGCAGCTGATCTTTTTATTTGTATACAGGTATAACATTAGGACGTAAGGAAATAATATATTAACTTTATATCGATGTATTGTAAATAGTTCCAAGCGTTTGCTATTTGTACAACATATTAATCTTTAATATACATATATACTCGCATTAATGTTATAAAAGTTTTTCAAATTTGTGTGAGTCCGCGAGCGAGAGCGATACGTGCGAGAGCAATGTAAGAATGTCTCAGCTTCCGGGCGAGAGACCATATCTGTGTTACCATACCACGTAAATGTTTGTTATAAATTATATATTATCTACTATTTTATTATAAATCTGCCAAATTGAATGTGCCAAATACTTTCAAAAATATTTATCAAATTTTATAAAATAAAATATAGATTTTATACTGCCTAAATTACACGGAGATGCTGTCATTTAGGGAAGTATCTATTTGGGCTTTATGTGCGAGATTTGTTCGCCTCAATATGTATACCATGCAGTTGATGTCACTCTTTAATAAATGACTGTTTTAAAAATTTCAAAGTGAATCAATAAAAATATCATAAACTTGAACGGCGATTTTATTTTATTATAAGTAACATTGATCGCGTAGATTTGAGGACATATTTTATCACAAACATAAATTAGATATATAATTTAGACATCACAAATAGCGTTATTATTTTATACAGAACTCCATACCAAGTAGTCACAAATCGAGGCATTGATTAGGCAAATACTTACAAGTTTCTTTCTTTATTTCTATAAAGTTTCGTAAAAATTACCTTTAATAAAAATAGTTGATTGTCAATAAGCTCTCTTCATCAAGCTTAAAGCTAATGCAAAGTACTGACGGCGATATTATTAAAATACATTTATTTACACATTTGCACTAAAACATTATATTTAATTGACTTTACAACTAATGAAAACGATTGAGGTATAATTATAATAATATACTTACACATCTAACAATAATTGAAGGAAATAGACAAAAAGAAATAGGTGAAATACGAACTGGCTTCTCGTTCGTTTCTTACAAATTATAAAGTAATTCTCTCACTATGCTGTCCTTAGAATATAATTTAAATCACTATCTCCTTCCAAATGTATGATTTAAGCTACATTTAATAATGCCTTGTGTAAAAATACTACTTGAAAATATAATTAACATCGTATTTATGGAATAGACTGTAAACAGCTACGTAATGTAATTAATTGGTCTGCTGTACAAACAGGGCACATTATAACTGTTCTCTTTGGACACCTACGAACATTGTCGTTGCTCTTAGTTATTTATTTTATAGCACAATTGGTAAAGATAGAGTTTTTTGTGACATATTCTCTAGGTGGCGCCGCTGTTTATTTCTTTCTGTTAGTACAGGGGGGCAATTCTACTAATTTCAACATTTATCGTTCGTTTAAAAAACAGTTACGTTTAAGTTTAAGTTTTTTACAGACGCTATTTTGACAGCAATGCGTTTCGTTTTTACCTGAGACAACTGTCAAAATGTAGAAAAACGTTCGTTCCATCTACGTCTGACGTTTGTTTAAACGTTAGCTACGGCTGAAACGCAGCTGAAGCACGAACGTTGTGCGCAGCGGAGTACGAATAGTGTTAACACTTGCGTTTCAGCTGCAGTTCAGTTGCATTTTGAGCGAAAATGCGTTAGTAGAATTGGCCCCCTGTGGAGTTATATGGCCATATAGTCGGCACCGCCGGTGTAATTGTAAAACCTTATGTTAGCGCCGGTGGTACAGATATTTAGTCATCACCGCCAATTATATAGCCGTCTAGTATTTTAAATTTATATTCTTAAATATTTGCAATTAGTTGAGTGGAGTCTTAGTAGAGTAATCGTATGGTTTTTACCTCTGGTGGTGTTATATCATTCAGTTTGTACTGCTAAGGAATTAATGTTACATTGCTATTAATTTTGCATCGCTGATGAAGTTACAGAGCCATCAAGCTCGTGACCGAGCCTTGTCGTCGGCACCGCCGAGCGTCTAGTCGGCACCGCTGCCATATAGGAATCAAGGTGGAGTCGTCGCAGTGGTTATATACTCTCTAATCAGTACAGCCGAAGTCGTTGTAAATCCATCCAGTCGGCGCGGCCGACGGTGTCTCTATATGGCGGTCTCGCGGGGCGCGGCGCGCGGCGGCCGGTCTCCATCGGCGAGCTGCTCGTACGGCGGCGGCCGCTCGTCGCCGCTCTCCAGCTCCAAGTCCAGGTCGCTCTCTGCAATCATTTCATTTATCGATAACTAAAAGTCATCGTGAAGGAAAGTATAGAAAAGAGGCGTCCGCTGGTGAATAAATACTAAGGGTTCAGTCGTTCATGTCTACTGCTGGAAGCAGATGAAAACAATGAAACATGGTCTTCAAAAGTTTGTTTAAAGTTTACCGACTCGTCCTGGGAACAGTATGAGGGTCCATGTCTAAGGATAAGCCGAAGGATGGGACAACTACAGGAAGTCATACACTGACCGGAGAAGGCGCCTGACTCCGGGCGGAGCGCCGGCGCGAGGATGTCTCCGTCGCTGGCGTGGCGGGCGCGCAGGCCCGGCCCCGGCCCCGCTCCCGCCCCCGCCCCCGCTCCCGCCCCCGGGCCGGCGTAGTGGTGCGCGCGCTCGGCCGCCGCCAGCGCGCGCACTCGCATGTGCACCCACCCCTCCCCCGGCCCCCCCGCCGCCGCCCCCCACTCCCCCCCCGGCACGAGGCACTCGTAGCCGACGGCCTCTGCGCAAGCACACACAAGCAACACGTCTGATGCAGTTCCGGAGGCCTCCTATTGTATAGTTTGAGACCAAGGCAGCGCCGCGTATTGGCGAAGCAAACATCACACGCGCGCCTCTGGCGGCAACATTCGAAAGCTAAGTTACCGTGTTCTCTACTCCCCAGCTGTCAAATAACCACTGAAATAGTTTTGACGCTGGTGAAAATGTTTGCATCACCAATAACAATAAGTGAGAGAAAGAAGAAATTACAGAATCATGTCAGCTCGTTAACATATAGATAGAAACACTTATAATCAGACCTAGACATTTTTCTAGCACTAATACTGTCTTATTGATTTGTACATTTACTCTTCGATTGACTTTAAAAAGAAATAAAGTAGGAGAAGAAAATAACAAACCGTAAAAAATTCATAATGGTGAATTTTAAAAGAATGTTGAGCACACATTTGTTACCGAGGGAAATCAATAAATGCAAGAAATGTATCGACCGTATCTTAGCACTTACAAAGTTGTTATCATGGCAGAAAAATGCTTAGGTCTACTTATAATACAGCACAACACAAAGAGAAACGCACACAAAGTCAAGATAGATCAAAAATTCGTAATAAGACTCATCTTAAGTTGTAAATTTGTGAATATTCAACACGACAAGTAAACGTAAAGCTTGCAGCTGAAACGCGTCCAATCATAAAAGCCGTAGTGTTAAAGACAGATACAATAGAAGGCCCCATTACACATAACCCCAACCCCAAACGACACTTACTGAACTTTGTTGAACCTTTGATGATTGTGAACCATGAATGGATCAACAAATTCAATGTTATTCAACTCAATAGTACGAACCTACTGAAGAAGGCGGGAAGGGCGAGCCCCGCGACGTACAAGCGTCGTGGAAGCGAGAAGCGGCGTCGTGGTGCTCCGCCCCCGAGCGGTCCAGCGAATCCAAACACGCGTCGATATCCACATCGAACATCCTCGCCGCTAAGCTGCAACAATTCAGAACTATTGTAACTGCCAAAGAAAGAAAAAAGTTCTGGCAGCAGAAATGGAAGTATGGAGATGATGAATATGGATTGCCGTGTAGTTTCCGGTAGAGTAGAATAGGACCACTCCAACTCTTCCCGTGGATATCGTACAAGGCGACTGAGGGAATACATTATAAAACATCAATCAGGCCTCCCCAACCCATCTGGCCAGCGCGGGGAGTGTAGGCAAATCCTCCGTCTGTCTCCGGCAGATGAGAGAGGGTTGTGCTCCTGCAGTGGAGACAAAAATAACCTGATGAAGAATATGGAAATTGAAGAGATGGTATCTGAGCCTTACATATTTGCCGAAATAAGGCTGTCCGACTTTGTGGAAGGAATCGAGAATGATCGTGCGTCGCAACGGCTATGTCAAAGCCACGTAATGGAGAAGGATTTGCTATGAAGCTCGTCCGAGTCGTGTGATTCAACACAAGTAGATACCAGTGACTCTTTGGTGACAGAGGCTAGACTCACTTTGAGTCGGTAACGTAGAGCTAACAGGTAACGTTGGCGGCGTTCATGATCCAGATTCAGGACCACTGTCGATTGTGATATCACAGTGTTCACATCAAGCTAATGGGAATAAATCAGAAAAAATATTGTCAATTATAACTTGCCTTTCTACAGTAGAATTATTTTTGAAAACCTTTTTAGTAACCGTAGGTCGATCCTTAGTTTTAATTGACTGTCTTGTTTCCTTAGTCTTGTACACAGATTTGATCTTATCATTGGATATAACGTCATTGTTGATCATTTCCTGTATCGAACTACTGATATAGCTATCCGCCTTTGCATCTCCGATGTAGAAATTGGTCATACTGCCTTCAGTAGTATCTACATCTTTTATGTCTTCTCTCGTAGATTCCTTTCTAGTTCTATTTCTGGACGACTTGATGTTGGTGTAGTGTTTCTTACAGTTGAGTCTCTCTTCACTTTTCAAGCCCTCGATTGAGCTCGACTCTTGTTCGGCATGAGGAGCTTCGGGACTGCTCGTGTCTGAGTCAATATCCTTAATTTTGACTTCAGGTTTCAGAGGGATGTAGAGGTCTCTAGTGGACCGTTCCCAGTCTCTTCGGTGTAGAACCTCGTGAATGACGGAGGGCGCGGAGTGGTAGCGGGTGTCTTCGTCGCTGGGCCCCAGGTTGAATCGCCGCCGGCTCGGGATCTCTTCGTGGCTCCTGTGGGCTGACAGCGGCTGCTTCGTGTGACCTGAGTACAGTTACATTGTTGTAGCATTCTGCAGAAATACAGTTTATATGTTTCTGTAACATGAGGGTTATTGCACTCTTTCATTTTTGTTGTTGTTCTAATTATGAAAGTTTCAGTGATCTCATTAAACTATTTACTGAGACTCCCCCCACCCAATTGGGGGGTTTCTCGTTAAAGTGTGAATGCTAAAATTAATGAATTTACCGAAGCTACATCGGTATTATCATCATAATCAGCCTGTAAAAGTCCACTGCTGGACATAGGCTTCTCGCAAGGCGCGCCACTGAACCTAATCCTCAGTTCTTCTACTCCAGTCACTGCCAGACGCCTTACGCAGATCGTCGCTTGTCTAGCCAGGGGGCGTCCTACACTACGCCTGCTCATCTGTATCAAGTTTTCTCAAAATTGGTGACGAGGTTCCCTTATAAGTGAAGAGATGTGGTCTGTATTGACTACCAGAATTTTCATATTGAAACATAATGGTCGATATACATATCTCCTGTTTGGTTAGGTTTATTGGGATTTAGGACAGACCTGCTCTAGCCGTGGACATAGCATAGACGCATCATGCAAGCCAAATATTCTGGCAATACATCATAGTCCACAATCGCGCACAATGTCATCTTTAGTTCCGACCAATCACGACACAGCGCGATCTTGGGCAGGCCAATCAGCGCACAGCTCCCTCCGCCCGCATACCTCAGCACTTCGACAGAACTATCTGTTTGTAGAGCATTATTATGAGTCTATAGTGTTCATTATACCGGAAGTACTGGGCAGGTGCAGTGAGACGGCGCTCGCGGCGACGCGCCGGTTGAACAGGTCGCTCGTGGACGCGCCCGGCCGCCGCTGGCAGCTGGAGTCTGGAAACACGTATACGTATAGGTATTGAAAACTTTTATGGACTTTTGAAGCGAAACGAGAGACCAGTGCGCTCTTTGTTCATCTCGCCACTCGTGACGTCCCCCCCCCCCCCAAAACCAAGTTTCCCAAAAAGTTTGTACTGTTTTTACTTGATATTTCAGTTAATTAGAAACATATTTGAAAGGTGAAATGAAATGAAATGAAATATCTTTATTGTGGATCATAGGTACCTATATAAAGGATTAAATGTCATAATTAGAGCTCAGCTATGTCCCGCCACATGAGCATACAACATTGTGTCGCAGTAAAGCATGCATTTAAAAAACAAAGTTACAAAAAAAGTTTAAGAGTTATTTAGATACAAATAGAAACCTTAAATTGAACCGTCACCAAGAAATTCTTCCAAACTATAATAAAATTTTTCTATCAACAGATCGTGGAGTTTTTTTTAAATAAATTAATCTCATCTAGATCTCGTATCGTTTTAGGGATTTTATTATATATGTGAGTTGTCTGGAAGAAATCACTTAAAGCGATAAGACAGCCTTAATTGTACTATTTGTAACTTTTATAACTTGTAACTGTATTTGTTTGTGCAATAAAATGTATTGTATTGCATTGTATATTTGTTAAACTACAATTGGCGCCCAACATGGGACAAAAAGCAGCTATGTAGCAGCTACCACTGGGTTCCTTAACTATTATTTATATTACGTACCGTGAGCGTGAGTTATCGGTTTCTGCGTGTGCTTCCCTGTGCTCGACGTGTCTGAAAACAATCAAATCGGCATGAAGTAAATGCAAGAAGTCAGCGATACTATCATCGCTCTCGTTACAACGGTGTCTAAGTCAGTCCTTCACATTTCTACGCAGCACGTTTTATTTTATATTTATTCTTTAGTAACTGTACTTCGTCGTTTTTTTATTAGTTTTTTGTAAGTATACTCCTAGCCTGGGCTTTTCTCAAAATAAGAGAAAAAATAAACCATTTTTTTGGGTACTACAATCACAGATATGCAAGTGAATACTCCTCTTCTTCCGTTTGTCCTTTCTCCCTTCACATACAAAAATTATACCATTCGGAGTGTACGTCGATGTGCTAAAATGTCCAGTGTCTAAATTGGGTCAAGATATCATAAGAGGTCCATCGCTGGGGTCTTTACGGCGTAGTCATTTCTAGCAATAACATGGATATATCTTGAACTACACAACTGAACTGACATTACCATATCTATGGAGCGAGCTACGACACTCCTACAATACGGCCTCGAGTTCTGGGGACGCGCTGCCGACTGGGAGCATGATTAGATTAGATTAGATTAGATTTCTTTATTTCACATTACAAATGTTAATACATAGATTAACTTACGTAAAAGGTCAGAGTTAATGTTATCGTCTAAAAATAATAAAAAATAGTATACAAAATGTCAATTTTACACAACTTTATAACAATGTATACAAAAATAAAAAAATCAATTTTCATAAACTATGTCGCAGTTTAAATTCAAAATTGTCCATAAATTCTTTGACAGAGTATAATTCTTTATCCAATAAAAGGTTTTTCAGTCGGCGACTAAACGTTTCATCATTCGTTTCGTTCTGTAGGTCCCCAGGGAGATGTTGGTAGTAGGTGGGCCCTGTGACGCGCGGGCTGGTCTCTGCGAGGGCGGGGCGCCTCGGTACCGGTCTTCAGAATACAGAAACGTGCCGTGCGAACGATCGCACGGATCCCGTCTGACGTCTCCGCCAGACCGCACTTCGTGTGTCTTGGAATAATGACACTTCTCTGTCTGTTAATATTTCAGGTGGCCGTATAAGCGCGACAGAACTTAAACACGTACGGGAGGCGCGGCGACCACCACAGGTACAACCTGCAAAGCGCCGCCAAAGTGTGTTCCGTGTCGCACACCCTGGAGCCTCCCGGGCCGTCCACGCCGCGGGCCCCGCGGTGTATAACAAGCTCCCGGGGAACATAACGGGGGCGTCCACTGACGCAATTTTTAAAAATAAACTGAAGTCGTGGCTTGTCGAGCAGGCGTTCTACAAGTATCATGACTTTGTATGTAAAATTACAAAAAATTTAAGATTGACATTTGTGGATAAATTAAGTATTTAAATATATATGTCGGCGAAATGATAAAAGAGGAGCTGATTTGAAGGCACAGTGTGTGTTCGGCGCGCCGTTCGGCTCGGTTCGGCGAGCGTCGCGAGCACGCGCTGGGTAGGACGGGCGCAAGCGCAGACTCGAGACAGGGTTCGCTCGCTACGTGCTGGGCGCAGGCCCTACACGGACGGATCGTCTGCCTTCTAAAATCGTTACTTGATGATGTAGTGTCATTGAAGCCAGTAAACGTGTTAACTTTGTAACGGCGTTAAACTCAATTTGGGAGCCCACACTTTCGTCGGAACAAGGAGCACATCAGAAGTGAGATTCGAACCCATACGCCCTCAGAAGAGGCACCTACGACATATATTTTTTTGACATTTCTCTGTTTTGTTTTTTATTTTAATTTTTGCATACTTACAATTGGTAAGATATATAATTTTTAAGCTAAATTGCATGTAATGAATATTACCAATAAATTATGTCTATGTATATGTGAATCACTCACCGGAACTAGGGTCATCTGGCCAGCAGCACAGCCAGCACAGCAGCAGCATCGGCGCCGCCGGCGCGCCGCCTAGCACCGCGCCCGCCAGCCCCCGCCCCAACGACACCCCGCCGGCCCCCGGGCCCATGACTACCTGCTACATTATGACTTGATTAGCGTCCAACAGCGGACGATAATAGGCTGATGACATATGCAGAGAGGGTCCTCAAATAACGTCGGGAACCACTGATATGTTTTTAAAAATTCTATTCCTAAGAATATATAGATAAACTCTTTATTGCACACAGATAAAAAATAACAGGTTAGGTACGGATCATGGAAAATGTACAAAGGCGGATTTATCGCTTAAAGCGTTCTCTTCCAGGCAATCTTTCCCAAGGAAGTTGGAATTAAAGCAACAGTTAATGAACTCATCGTCATCATCAGCCTAAATACGTCCACTGCTGGACATAGGCCTCCCCAATAGAATACCAGTTTTGGTTAGATGTCTATTGGGGGATTTGCCATAATCACCGCGCTTGGCAGGCGGATTGGTGATCGCAGTAATGATCTTAAAATACACACACAGGAGAACGCTACTGCCCGTCCCTGGTGCAATCCCTTAGTCGCCTTGACGACACCCACGGGAAAGATAGGGGAGGCCCTATTCTAAGCCGGGAACCACACGGCGTTAATGAAAAACAGTCGCTAACCGTAGCTAAAATACCAGATTAAGTTAGTGCAACAAATTCAGCAACGGGGGCGACGAAGAGAGGACTATGCTCAGGGTTTCTTTGAGGTTTGTGATTCGTAATGAGGAGTTCCTACGAAGAACGAAGGTCACCGACATAGCCGAAGTGATGAACAATCTGCAGTGGACGGGCCACGTCTGTCGCAGAACCGACGGTTGTTGGGGCAGACGAGTTCTGGAGACCGCGGGTGGACTGACGGCTTGAGGAATGAGGCCTGGAGCGGATGAACCTGGAGGGCGGAGGACCGGGTGTGGCGGCGTTCATTGGGGAAGGCCTGCGTCCAGCAGTGGACGAGTAGAAACATTGAAAAAGTGCTCTAAACTGGGTTTTCTTTGTCCCTACACCACGCAAACCTGCAAACGAGCACGAAAGAAAGAAAGAAAGAAAGATTATTTATTTGCTTCAGAACAGGGTACAAAACAAGGTGTAAAACATAAAACTAGTTCTCCTGCTCAGCCATTTCAAACGGCATGCAAATATTACGTTACACCGCACAGTCAGAGCCCTACATTTTCGAAGCCTGTCTATCAAAAATGTTACGTATGTACTGGACCCATTCCATACTCCTACAGGAGCGCTAAGGAACACTTTCTGGCCTAAATATCGTCGTAAACTTGAACCCATATCCTAAAGTTTATTGTTCTTCGATTATCCAAAAATGTCGTGCCTTTGCACTACATTTTGAATTCATCGTATCAGCCCTTAGATGTCCACTGCTGGACACAGACCTTCCCCAATGAACGCCACCACACCCGATCCTCCGCCCTCTGCATCCAGCCGCTTCCGGCCACCATCTTCAGGTCGGCGTCCCACCCTGCGGGTGCCGATCCGCGGTCTCCAGTCCAGAACCCGTCTGCCCCAACGGCCGTTCTGCGACATATGTTAGCCGCACACTGCCACTTCAGTTTACTAATTCATTTACGAATCATCAGCATCACATATCCTTCGTACATTTTGAAATAAATCATTTAAATCTTATTTTAATTTGATATTTAGAAAATATTTAACAAAAGATCTTATTTATTTTAATAGAATATAATTACGTACCTTCGATGATAAGAGCAATTATTAAAATTCACATCGTTTGCGTCACGTTGCTGATGCTTCATACATAAGCAGCCATTGAAACTTCACAAAATGAGCTCTGCTGCAGACGTCGCAACCACTACTGAATGTCGGTCTGTGTAACACTCGTGTTGTTGTCCGACTGGCGACACTCTCATCTCCGCGCAGGACACTGCCGTAGCCCGTGGACACACTAACTGGACCAGATAGTGTGTCTAATATTATAAACTAGCTGTTGCCCGCGACTCCGTCCGCGTGGACAACTTAACACCACAAATTATTATATATTTCCCATTGGAATCAGATGTTTTTCGGGATAAACACTATCCTATATCCTATTTTAGGACCTAACCTATATGTGTGCCAAGTTTCATCACGATCCGTCCAGTGGTTGAACCGTGATTGAGTAACAAACATCCGTTTGTCTGTTAGTTTTTGCATGTATCGTGTTATTCTGATAGAGCTTCCAGAAAAATATTAGTCTTTATTTCATAGCAAATAGCTCACTCAATCAAAAGTTATGTGAATTTACCTAATAATATTAAGTGTTCTCTGCCTGTACTGTGGGCATCGGACAGCTGATACACTCGTACATACACAGATACGTTACATCCAGACACAAGTGCAAACAATTGTGCGCGGGCGGGATTTGAACCCGCGACCCCGAGCTTCGCAAATAAGTGCACTACAGACTATTCTGCGGGGCCATCGATTCTTTTCTTAGTTATTCGTGAAAAATCTGCTTTTCATATTATTTCCGTCTTAAACTCAATTAGTCCAGTAGTTTTCGTAAAGTCCAGCGTACAGACAAACAGAAAACAAAGCTTCGCTATAAATTAGAGTTCCCGGTGTATCCTCCGCCCAGCCCCGGCGCCGGAGTGTCGCGCTCCATCGATCTCTCCCCATCCCTTTCAGTCCTCCCTAAATGTCTCCCCCCCCTTCCGCACTCTCAGTTGTGCTCTCATTTCTCGCTGATCTCCCATAACCAGGTTTATGGCCACGTGAAGCCAATTGGCTTAGTTTTCGGACGACCCTGGCCCAGTTTAGAATGTCGCCTATTTTTTATTTGTGGCATCGGTTTACTATTAATGTAAAGCCAAGTATATATATATATATAGCTGTTGCCCGCGACTTGGTCCGCGTGGACAACTTAACATCACTAATTATTATGTATTTCCCGTAGGAATGAGATGTTTTTTCGGGATAAAAACTATCCTATGTCCTATTCCAGGACCTAACCTATATGTGTGCTAAGTTTCATCCCGATCCGTCCAGTGGTTGAAGCGTGATTGAGTAACAAACATCCTAATATCCAAACATCAAAATGTCCAAACTTTCGCATTTATAATATTAGTAGGATGTTTAACTCTAGCGGTTTTGGCAGCGCTCGCCAGAATAGCTCGCAAATGGTAAATTTTTCCTACTTACTTGATATTTTGGACAATTCACACAATATCTTTATAAATTGTAGCCTATGTGTTATTCTGATGTATAAGCTATATTATTGTAAAGTTTCATTGAAATCCATTCAGTAGTTTTTACGTGAAAGAGTAACAAACATCCATCCATACTTACAAACTTTCGCGTTTATAATATTAGTAGGATGTTCTGATTGGAGAGCACATTGTCAATGGATAGCGATAAGTCGATAATGACGACAGTAAAAAAAAACAGTTCTATTTAATTAATATAATTAGGTTACATAATTGTTAACGCGAGAAGTGTGGTTTAAAAGAAGATGTAGTAACGAAGGTAGAGAAGGGTATGTTGCGTTGGTTTGGACATTTAGAGCGTATGAGTGAAAGGAGAAATATACAGTGCGAATGTGTAAGGAACTACAGCTAGAGGTCGTCCTAGGAGGACGGTCAAGGATCAAATTAGTAACGTCCTCAAAAAGGCTGGGGTCGAAGGGTGAGAAGAATAAAAAGAGGTGCATGAAAAGGTTAATGAATGTGAGTGAGGCTGGTGGTGAGGGATGTCAAGATCGCGCAAAGTAGCAATATATCGTCTCCGCCTACCCCTCTGTGGCCAAGGGGTGAGCATAATGTATGTGTGTATAGGTTACATAATATACAGGGTGAAACAGAAAAGTGTCACCACCCGATTATTCCTCGCGTGGACTACGGAGAAGATTTTTTGAAATCTGTCCAGTAATTTTTGAGTTTATTCGCTACAAACATTTGTATCTTTCCTCTTTATAATATTAGTGTAGATAGGTAATTAAATCTGTTAGTACGGAGTGGCGGAGCGGGGGGGGGGGGGGTCTGCAAGGACACCTGAATAAATATGTACTTTTAATGTGTGGCTGAGATACGGCCCCGGAGGAGCTGAATGCGGCCCTTAGCTTTAATGAGCTATGTAATTGATATATGTCAGCGGTAATAATGGAAAGTCACCCAAACAGCTCAATTAACATAACATTTGATCAGTCCTAGCTCTCCCTTGCGCACTAGTGTTGCGCTTTGCCTATCGATAGCACAGCTCTTTTCGTAGAACTAAATATTACTAGGTTAAGAAGCGACAGTCCCGCTCTATCCAATGAGCCCAGCATCTTGCGGAGTTCTTCCTCGTACAGTCCACATTCCCAAAACACGTGGTCTCTCTAATCTTCGGCTTATCCGCAGTAACATTTCATCATCATCATCAGGTTATTTTTATCTCCACTGCAGGAGCACAACCCTCTCTCATCTGCCGGAGTCAGACGGAGGATTTGGCCTACACTCCCCGCGCTGGCCAGACGGGTTGGGGAGGCCTGATTGATGTTTTATAATGTATTCCCTTAGTCGCCTTGTACGACATCCACGGGAAGAGTTGGAGTGGTCCTATTCTACTCTACCGGAAACCACACGGCAAAACATCTGATTTATCACAGTTAAATCGTTGGATTTAGATATTTAAAATTTTGCTTAGAGGTTCCTCAAATGACGTGGGCCACCACTACGAAAGAGTTTTTAAAATCCAACCCTAAGAGGTTGAAATACATCAGCTTATATGTTCGCAATATAATTGATTTGAAACTATCGATATTACATAGACATTTCTGCAACTCTATTGCAGGCGAGAAGTGCATGGCCCCCGCCTTCGAGTCGTCAACGCTGTTTACGTTTTGATGGAAATGGGAATTATCAGCAATTATTCGAAGGACCTTGTTCCAGTAGCCTTACTGACAATCTGCCATTAAATTTTATTAGATGTACATTCATACTTTTCACTTTCCCTTCGAAGTTCACTTTCCCTTCGAAGTTAGCGGGAATTTTTCGGTCGTAATTATTATTTTAATATTTATTTGACCACAATTGAGTTCTATATCACAAATCTATCAAAAACAGGTTTCTCAAAAAATTATGTCCGTCCGTCACGCTTTGCCTAGCGGCTAAACTATTGGTCTGGTTCACAAGGCAAATTTGACTCAATATTATGGTACCTAGCTGTCATAGATTTTTTTTGTCAAAAGCAGCTGTAACGATTATAATAAACTTTGCATGGTTTAGATCTCCTAGCGTTATACTTACGGCAGTAATAAATGGTCTGGCGAAATTCATATATGAAGTGTTTCTGTAGAACAATGTCATATATTTGACAGCATCCTCTTTATTGCATATTTTTGTTTAAAAGCTATCTATTAAGTATTGATAAAAACAAATTTGTCCCCACGTTGAAACCTTATTGGTTAGGTTGGAGAGTCGATAAACTTTAAATGCGTTGATTTTCTCACGATGTATACCTTCACAATTTGAGAGCGGTCAGTAAAATACACTTATACTTTGAAAACCCCATTATACTACACGTCGTGACCGGGAATCGAACCAGGACCTCTCTACGTACGTTACTTTTTGCGAGACAGCATGTGGAGCGCTGATGTACAATTTATTTAAATTTATTTTTAGGTACACCTTGTTACAAAGGTGTGCTACAATTTTACCGCTCCGGTAAGCTCCAGGCTGAGCCCTGAGCTGCCCCGGCCGGCCACACGCCTGCGCCGAGCGCAGCCCGCGCATGCGCGCCTCCAGCCGACAGACGCGACCCACCGCACCCACTGTTTCTTTATTAACTTTTAAATTACTATCTCCATTAAACTTACTTCCACTGCTACATACTGACGATTATTTAAAACAGTGTTCAGTGAACTGTTGAATATTACGAATGCAGTGTTTAAGGTGCTAAGGATTTCAGTGACCATATTGTGTTGTGTATCGATTGTCTGAGCGCGCGACATATTGACTGTGGATGCTGGAGTGTCGAAACTGGTGAGAAGGACATCATACCATACATTTTATAATCATTTTTCTTGTTATGTTGTATAGGTTCTCGTGGATTATATGTTGTAACATAATTATCATGTATATAAACAAAGTGTTATTTTCTTTGTCGGTGAGCTTTGTTTAAAATTTTTGGGTATGTTGAATTGAAGAGAGAAAATCGAATATTACTTACTTACATTATTAGTAACTATTAAAAACTCTGCAGAACTGGAGAGATCTTTTATATCCTATCCCATTTTTTTTCCTAAATAGAAAAAAAAATTCTGTAATCTCCGTTTTCTCTTAGAAAATTAATTATTTCTTAATTACAAATTATTACAAATATTATAGTGTATTTTTTACTGCACGCTCTATGTTACACAAAATTGAGTCTAATTAACTTAACCCTAGATTCATAAACATTCGTCTCACAGATCTCGAAAATCACGTAAACGCTTATAACTTTTACCGCTGCGCCAGCGGCAGCTAGGAGCGGGGCGGCGAGCGGCGAGAACAAATGTACAAAAATGTTAGCAGCACGCCACGAGGCGCCGCAATCAGCGGCCAACCCTCCGCCTGCCGAAACCGCGCCGCTCACCGCGCCGCGTCCCGCTAAGCCGCCGCTTCCAGCCGGCCCCCTTCTTCAGGTCGACGGGCAATCTGGCGGCGGGGTATACCCTTTGGGGCAGACGGTTCTGCGACAGATGTAGCCCTCCCACTGCCATTTCAGCTTGCTGATCCTTCTGTCGGATCTCCTAATAACGTGGACACTGACGTTGGGCCTGATCCACAAGTTTCAAGTCATTCAGCGAGCTACGGAGACGGCTTTGCTTGGAGTTTCTTTGAAGCTTTTTTATCGGAGGAAGTAACCTGGTGGTTGTGTTGACAGAATACATCATGAGCTCTAGTGCAGGCGGAAGTGGCCATGGGAGCGGCCGTGCGAGCGTCCACGCGACCGTGTGGCCGTTGCTGCCATGGGTGGGGTGGGTGAATGTTCGCCGCAACGCTCTGGAGGAGTTCCGCAAGCGCGGCTGGGTCCGGTACCGCGCGGTGGACGGGCCGGACGTCGCGCGCGCGGGCTGGGCGCGCGAGCTGGCCATCTATGTGCCGCACCACGTCCGGGAAATGATCAGGTACGCTGGCGCACCTCTCAGTCAGGTTATGCCATCTCAGGGCATACTGTATCAGATACATTCACACATAAACGCACCCTCATTCTAGAGGGGTCAAAATGGAACCAGACATCTTATGAACACTCCCAAGGCAAAGAATGGTTTGGGGAACCAATAGACGCTAGTGACAGGGACAAGGGTAGTGGTAGCCTCGTTGGTTGTACACTCGCCTCATGTTCATGAGGTCCTGGTACAAACCCCGCCCGTACCGATGAGTTTTTCGAAACTTTAGTACAGTTTATTTATAACCAGCTGTTGCCCGCGACTTTGTCCGCGTGGACAACTTAACATCACAAATTGTTATGTATTTCCCGTAGGAATGGAATGTTTTTTCGGGATAAAAACTATCGTATGACCTATTCCAGGACCTAACCTATATGTGTGCCAAGTTTCATCCAGTTGTTGAAGCGTGATTGAGTAACAAACATTCAAACATCCAAATATCCAAACTTTCACATTTATAATATTAGTAGGATAGGATAGGATACCACAGGCTTTTCGGTGAAGGAAAACATCGTAAGGAAACCTGCATATGACAAAGAAGAAATTGTAAGGCGTATGTAAAGTCCACCAACTCGGCTTGGGGCACCGTCGGTGGTCAGGGGTTTGGCACAAAAGATCCTGAAGGGCGGAAGTGTCGCCAGGTCTTCCTGGCCCCCCAAGAAGATAAGATAAAATAGTGCCAGGGATGTATCTGTCGCTCTGTCTACCTTTGAAGGATTGAAGAATCATAGATAAAAGGGCGTACCCTCCACCTCCCATAGCCATTCGATATCTTGCTCATACAGGCCGAATCACGGGGAAGGTGTCCGGTACTAGCTAATGGAGCACCCGCCTAGATCTAGTCTGATCTAGTCTTGATCCTTGTACACACAACTCTCCCCATTCTGGGGCGTGACACCACATTGATGCCTTCGTCGTCGGCTGTCCAGTCAGTACGTCAATAAAGTCAGATACATAAGTAAATGAATATCGCCTTGCTCTTCTAACATTTTCTCTCTGTCTATTCAGATAAAAGTGCAGTGTTTTTATTGTCTGCAGGATGGACAGCACGCTAGAGCGTGCAGATATGCGCGAGCGAGACGGGCTACATGCGGACTCCGGGGCTTCGTGGCAGGCTCTCAGGGGGCTGGTGCGCGACCCGGGCGGGCCGTGGCAGTTGCCAGACCTCGCGGTGACTACTTATACATCATCGTCAGCTGAAACACGTCCACTGCCTCCCCAGTAGAATGATACTATTGGTGGGCTGTCCATTGGGGGATTTGGGATGTGGTAATCCACCACACGCGGCAGGGGGATTGGTGATCGCAGTATATTGATCTTAATATACACAGGATAATGCTGCTGCCCCTCCATGGTGGACATCCACCGGAACATTGGGGGTGGCCTTATTCTAAGCCAGTAAAATAAACATAGATACCTAAGTAGTATTCCAAAGCGCAACGCAAAGTTAAAGGAGAATGACCAAAATTGTATGGGAGTTTGCCCTTAAACTTTGAACCCTGCGTCTTCATCAAATTGTCGTCAAAATACAGGCAAAATACTAAGGATTATTGTAAAAAGAAAATCGTTAAACTATATAGTGGGAAAATTGAATAATCTTACTTGGAATGAAATCTTCGTTGGCGCACAGTTTTCACAACACCGTGGGTATATGGCCACGATTAACCGTTCCCAATCTTGATGTCATAGTTTGGTGCGACGGTATATTGCGTTCGACACTACATTAGACTCGTTAAAATAGATTTTTTCACCCAAATACATAATGTAAACAAAAGGAGCCAAAACAGCTGTTGACACCATATGGGATATGACGTTACAGTAAGAAACCATAGTGCTAATCAATAGTGAGGTTCTACTAAATCGATTTAACCAATTGAATAATCGATATTTCTGTTACGTAACAATATTTTCATAAATATCTTTTAAGAACGTGTGTATTACTTGAAATCAGTTTAAATACCGAGTTTCCAGTCAGTAAATGAAAAACATAATGGATATATTGTGTGAACCAATTAACCACTAGACCTGGATATGTTACCTATATCCCCTTTGCTACGAACCAGTATATTAGTAAATACGCAGTAAAGTGGTGAAAATCTTATGATGGCAAAACGTGCAATGTTTCTTTTCACTTGTAAGCATAATTTCAATACATTTACATAGCTACTTTTAACAATAGTCAAATTATTGAAAAATATAAACAATGTAATCCGTCTATGTTGATTACCTTGATTATCTATACACAGTGTAACCAAAAAGTTACCTACCTTATTCAGCAGGATTATCGGTCATTCATTCATTCGCGACTGTTGACAGATCTGAATATGAATATAGAAGGCGGTGCCGCGTAACCACAGAGTACAAGCGTTCAAAATTAATACCTATTTTGGTAGGGTTGTCACATGAAGATAAAATAAGTACTTGTTTATATGTTTTTTTTTAAATGTAAGATAAATTACGTTTGTTTTTAATCTAACACTTATTACGACTTTTTCCGGTTTGAAACTCCCGTAACTGGGTTCAAATCCAAAGTGGCATCACACCAATAGACTATTTATGGGATTTCGGTGAAGCAACTGGGAATCGAGTGCCGAGAATATCCAGAAAGTGCTAGAAGATTCCAAAATGTTCCATCATATCAGCGAATCATCATCATCATATCAACCCTTAGACGTCCACTGCTGGATATAGGCCAATGAACGACACCACAGCCGGTGCTCTGCCTTCTGCAAATGAAAAACGTGATGAGTGGATTATCGCGCAACTATGGTTGACAAATATCGATTATAAATATATATCGATTTTAATTCTGCTTTCACTACTCTATTTGAAAAGATGCCGGTCGGCTGGCGGAAATCAATCAATGTTTTTATTTTATGTTATTTTTAAACTCCCTATTCCATTAGCTTTAAAAAAAATGGAGGGGATTCATAATTCAGACCAATATTTATGGTACATGAATGATAAAGACGCATCTTAGGCCCACTTTTGGTCATTCTCCTTTACTGCTAGTGTCCCTTTTATATACATGTATATTCTGTTTCCGAGACGCAAATAGCGTTGTCAGTGTTATTTAGCGATTCAGAGTAACAGTGATTTTATTACCGGCTATATCTATGTAGTTATTATATGAAGCGACCCAAGCAATCGCTCTGTTCCACGCACTTGCGGCTCCGGGAGCCGCACCCCGTTCACATTAATTTTGATACTCTACGCAGAACTAGGGCCGGATTATCCATTATTAGGCAATGTAGGCAACTGATTATGGGCCCCGCATCGGCAAGGGCCCCGCGCCCCGGGTCTCTTTTGAAAATGTTTATATGAATATGAATATCCACAAGTTATTTCAAATTTTATATTTTTTTCAAGGTTGTCACTTTCGTATATCTGAACCAATATACGGAAAAAATAGAAATAAAAAGAATAACTAAAAGTATATCCACCAGATAATATTTTTGGTACATGAATGGCGAAGACGCATCTTAGGCCTAGTTTTGGGTATTCTCCTTTATCATTCAATATTATTTGGTTTTGAAATATAATTAGGCCGTGTCGGTTTTGGTGTTTTATTAAATTAAAAACCATCCGTGAAACTGTTATGTAGTTTACCCTATAACCTTACGTCATAGAATGTCAATTATCTTATTTGTATGTCAGAGTTTTACAAAAAGTAGCGAATTTTAATTACCATATAATTTTAGAAAACCGTTAAAATCACACAAAAATTCATCTAGAAGTCCCTTAATGTTCAATATGAAGAATTTCTACCAATATCTGATAAATACCGAGTTTAGCAAAAAAGCAGTGCGGGTAGTGTTTCCATCGTTTGGGGTCCATAAAGTTGATATCTCACCCCTACACAGGCGCTACATATCTATATGTATTAACATTTAGATATACTTATACATAATACGTACTCTAATGTTTTACATTACAATATCAAAATAAACAAAATATGTTAATGTCAAAATAGTTTTGGTTGTAGTGACAACCTTTAGAAGCAGCAACATAGCGACGTCTACTCATCACCGTAATAAATAAATAAAAATATGCTTACGGATTTAGATCAATATTTTGGTGAAAGTGACAACCCTTAGACCGGATATTGCGGATAAAACTAAAATTTTGCAATATCTTGTGAATAACAAGGAATTACTTTATGGTTTTAATACTATGTATAAAAGAGAGTAAATACTATCTTTGGTATAGAAATCTCAGTCTAATACATTGTTAATGTTGAATAAAAAAAATTAAACGAAAAATAAGACCTTAAATCATAATTCCATTTCTATTCACGATGAACCGACAGAAACTGGTGAAAAATATGTTACTATATGTTATTATTGGAACTAATCAAAATCGCAATAAATAATTCCAATTTTGGAAAAATAATTTTTTTTTCCGGTTTTTCTAACGACTGATAACCAAACTTTCTCATTTTTTTTTAAATTAAAAATCTACAAGTATCAAAGTCGGAGTTAAACTCCAGCACTTAGAATGTTAACAACTATCGATTAATGACATAAAAACTACATGCAACAAAAAAGGGGTTTCTGACACACTGTGGGGCGTTGTCGTGGGTTTCAGGGTCGGAGTCGGATTGAGAGTGAGTGCGGAGCGTTGCATTGTGGTAGAAAATCTATATTTCAGGAAGTTAGAACACGTCAAAGGGGCCCCGACACGTGCATTGCCTAGGGGCCCCGACATGGTTAATCCGGCTCTGCGCAGAACATTTAATTATTTACTAAATAGTAGCGAAATCTAATATATTTATTGAAAATTAAAATATAGAATAACAATATACTAATTACAAAAAAGGAAATAAGGGCCCTACAGATAAAATATCTCCTCCAGCTCTGCAGAGTTTTTAACAGTGCCGAGGATACTCGCTGCGTTACCCCTTTGAATTTCCAGGCTGATGCGGCTGATAAAAAAGGATCTGGCTCGACTGTCGCCGGACTTTTCTTTCAGAAGTTTGCCAATGGTCGATGCAAACTTCTTAGCTTCCGGAGCCCAAGCGCCAAGTGTCTCTACCGCGTCCCATACGAGCGCGCGGCCACGGGTCCATGGTGTGATCGTCATGCCGTCTGGGCGTTTGCCATCCGACCGGATTATGCCCGGCGGCTCAAGTAGACTTGGAGTGCCTGCTGACACCAATGATCTTTTTATAAAATAGTTAATTGAAGCATGGCGGGTATTTCGGCCGGCGCTCATTATACGTGATAAACCATGGTGACCTGTTGGATCTACGCTGGCGCCGCAGAGGCACACATGCGGCTGACATAACTGGGCACCAATACGAAGGCCGACACAAATCCGCAGCGTATGCTTAGTAGCGTAAATATTTAGTAAATAATTAAACGTTCTGCGAATCGATGGTTCTGCGTAGTACTCGTAACTGCACAAGTGTCAAAGCGAATGTGAACGGGGTGTGGCCCCGAGCCGCAGTTGCGTGTAACAGAGCGATTGTTTGGGTCGCTCCATCTAGTAAGTACATAGAGATCGTTGACTATTACTAAGTCTAGTCGTAATTTATTTATTTTATTTCGTAGGGGAGCTTACAGCTACAAATACAATATACATTTTCAGGTAAAAACTGAAAGCCAATTAACAGCTACCACATATAACAAGTTACAGACTTTTTTGTTTTGACTCGCACAGCAAACATAAAAAGAGAATTTATTAGTTAATTTATATATAAAGATAATACATGTACACACATTCACATACTTATACATTCATAAAATGTGTATATACATATCTAACCACTGCTTAAACCTAGATGAGAAGTTACTAGTGAGTTTCCTTTTGGCAGTACCCGAAGAACTACAAAACAGATCTATTCCAGAATCAACTCTCGGCTCATTAAACTCCACACAAGACCGCAACAGGACGCTATTTCTTCTATAATTAGTGAGGGATAGAGGGACGTGAAGCAATGACTTACCACGCAACTCACGAGATGGAACTCTTGGCCAGGAGCTCAGGACAATCTATTTTGCTCTGTGCAATGTTCACGAGGAAGCATATGTCGGCCATCTTTCTACGTATGTACAGCGGTAGTAGATGAAAGTGGGCACAACGGCGCTCATAATCAGTAGCGGGAAGTCTGAACTTGAAATTTAGGTATCAAAATCAAAATTGGAATACATTATTCTCTTTTTGACGTCAAATTCTGCCTAAAACTACTCCACTTCCACCTGTATAACCGAGGGTAAGAAGTGGCAACAAACCCAACGGCACAGGGCCCTACCTTTGATTTATCTTATTCATTACAATCATTAAGTCTACCTATGCTGAGCCATCAAGCACTCCATGGACTTTTATCATTTAAGTAGTCATCTAACTTATAGTAGGCTTTCTTGCACAGATTAACTTTTATAGAACCTCTTCTGTATTCTCGTAGCACCTGGACTACCGCGCGCCCGCGCCCGCGCCCCCCCCGCACCGCTTCCCGGCCCGGACCCCGGAGCCGGCGTGGCAGGTGGGCGTGCGCGTGGTGACATTCTTCGCGTTCTTGGTTTTCATGTGCAGGGCCATCGTGGCCTGCCGCTTAAGACCTCTCCCTAAACGTACGTCAGATCCGATGATATATGATATATTTTTTTTCTTTTTTTTGTTCCGCACTTTTTATCCTCTGACATGTTGGTCAGAGACATTTACTATGCGGTGTTTGCTCTTTATACGAGAATTCTCGAGCTTGTACAGCATGGGAATACACAGGAATTGGGACTATGGGGAAATAGTTATTATAACAAATTTTTTTTTCATTTTTTTTCCTCTCTTTGTGTATTTAATTTTTTTTTGTGTATTACATTTTTTTTTCTTTGTGTATTCCATATTTTATTATTATGTGAGAAATCTAAGTTATTGTCTCGCCTGGCCAGCAAAATCAAAATGGCCAGACGGACTTCCTCCGGCTGAGGAGTCCAAGCGGCCGGAGGTCAGGGCGATAGAGAGAGAAACCGACGGACAATCCGGGCGGTGTCCAGCATCACCGCCTCAGGTGGTCAGAGAGGCTGATTGGAATTAACCCGTTCGCAAACAGGACTATAGGGACGATTTCAGTCGACGTCACACCCCACATGTCGGTAATCTCGTGCGCCAGGTCCAGATACTTTTTATTTTTTATTACGATTATGAAACATTTTATTTATAACATGAACACAATGTAAAAATTACATGACCACGCTTTTGAGATTTTTAACCAGCAAATACCGAGTTCCATTTTAAATGCAGATAAAGAAAAACATACTTAGAAGTTAGGTATCTATAAATCTTGCTTATCTGTACATTGAGAGGCTGAAGGATAAGTGATGAAGAGAAGGGAGGGAGGTATTCACTACACATGTGCCGCTGTAGCTCTGACCACTACCTAGCCCATGTCTGTTTCATCAAGTTAATATTATCACGTCAGATTTTGACTCGGAGCCATGAGTAAATAGATAATTTACTTATGGTTTTATTATAAAAAATCAATACAACTCAAGTTTTGTACTATGAGTTATCCTAACCATCCAAGGCAACTATGAAAATATCAAGTGATTATAATAATGTCAGTTATTAGCATAATGTTATATGATGTTAACTTGTATTGTGCTTACCTAATCATGCAAATGTGTATCAAATAGTAATAGATCATTTTGTCGGCATTAATGTACAAATAACAACTAATCGTGTCTGTTGTTTTGGTTTTATTATTTTTTAATAGAGCAAACATTACTTAAGTATTACCTACACTTTCTATACAAATGGTTGTAAACGTAAAATATGATAGCTATGGAACGCACCAATCACGATGGCACGCCTCGATATACTTTTCGCGAAGGGGGAGGGCGGGACGCGGGGAGTTTATCCGACCCTATCCGAACGTCAGTATGTTAGTGTGCGTGAGCACACGTTGATGGTTAGTGCGTGACGACAGAACTGACACGGGAACGATAAGCCATATATGACGACCTCCGTGGCGGAACGGGTAGCTCTCGGACTGCCACGCCGGAGGTTGCGGGTTCGAATCCCGCTAGGGGCAAATGATCGTATGATGAATATGAATGTTTGTACCCATCAGGTTATTTTTGTCTCCACTGCAGGAGCACAACCCTCTCTCATATGTCGGAGACAGACGGAGGATTTGGCCTACACTCCCCGCGCTGGCCAGACGGGTTGGGGAGGCCTGATTGATGTTTTATAATGTATTCCCTCAGTCGCCTTGTACCACATCCACGGGGAGAGTTGGAGTGGTCCTATTCTACTCTCCCGGAAACCACATGGCAAATTTTATTTAATGACGCCATATAATATATTAATAATTTGTGTGTATACTTCTGCAAAGGTAGGGTTTAGTGGAACTTGTAATAAATATGTGATATCTTAAAATGACCTGAATTCCACGCACAATAAACCATTTAATTTCACTGTACCTGAAGGCAAGCGAAAAAAAGAAATAATTCTAAATGCCTCTTTAGATGGCTCTGACTGTATCGTCAAATGTCAAAATATGCAAGAATGTTTGCCAAAGCCCGTGGAACGAGGGCTGAAAAAAGGTAAAAAAAATTACGTCCTTGAATTTTTCAGTCTCAGTGCATCGCCCTCTATATTACCAACGTTAGCAACTTACATCGCTCATTTATAACTTTAAATTCCAGCGAGTGGAGCGCGATCAAAAGAATGGCCGTCAGCGGATGTGGCGGCCACTAGTGGTGAGTATAAGTTTTTTCCTTGGACCTATTAACCTATGGACGAGTAACATTACCATTCTCGCCTGTACCCCCTCTGTCACGAACCAAGAACTTTTGCCCTGGCGATTATTTCTTTTTGTCAGTCTGATGCAGACGCTCGGCGAGACAATATATGTGAAAAAATGGGTAAATGCGCATTAATGTGGTGCACATCTTATAGTGGCAAAACAGGCAATCTGTCTTTTAACTTGTAAGTATAATTTTATTTCAATTACATGGCTACATTTATCGAAAGTCAAAATTATTGAAAAATAAAAACAATGTAATCAGTCTATGTCGACTGCGTCAAGCACTAGTGTCAGTCCGTCATTTTATCTATGTAATGCATAAAAATATGTTTCAGTGGTGGTAGTTAGACAGTGACAACGCTCTATGTCAAAGTAGTGCAACAATAGATCACACAACAATAAAACGTCGTGTGTGCGAAATAATGAACAAGGCTTTTACGATAGTGTGTATTAATTACGTAAAGTTAGCGTTGTGTGAAGTTCTTCCCCCCTCGGACAGTTGGTTGAACGTGATTCCATACTTCGACGAGTTGGTGGCGTGTCCGGAGGTTAATAGGTCCAAGGTTTTTTCGCACTTATCCGTATCCGATTCTTATTCGACTCGTATTCGTTTCTGATCCGATTTGGCGATCTAAGTAATTGTATGGACGTCTGCGCACTCATACGTAAACGGTACGTATTCGATACGTAAAATCTCAGTTCGGATCGTTTACGGATCAAAACCGAGCCGAAGCGGCCGCGATATAAATTGTACGTACGCTTGTCCACTACACTCGAGTGCGCAAATGCTATACGTGTATTTTTACGTATCGATCAAGAATAGTATAAGAATCGGATACGGATAAGTGCGAAAACGGCCCAAGTGAGGTACTGCCATTTAAGTAAGTATTTGCGACCAAATGTTTATACCAATATGGATGTTTATATATTTATTTAAGTATGTCTATCCGTTATCTAGTAACCATAGCACAGGCTCTGCCTAGTTTGGGACTGGATAATTGGTGTCAATGTCGACATATTTATTTTATTTATTTATTTAAAATACAAATAAATAAATAAGAGGGTGCTTTACGCGGTTGTACATTTCCTACTGTCGTTATAGTTTGTGACTAGCTAACATTGCTCCCTTGCCATTACAGACAGACTCCAGAGCGACACAGAGGACGGTCCCTCGGCGCCCCCCGCCCCGCCGGCCCCCCCAACCCCCCCGGATGGATTCCTAGAGGTCAAGCTGCACGTCCCGCTGGCCGACCGCCCCCCGCCCTACTCGCAGTGCACCAAGCTCTCAGTAGACCTGCTCCCGAAGGCCCGCGAGCAGCCTCCGCCCCCCTACTCCACCTGCTACGTATACTTCTCGGACGACGACGACGAATTCCCGTCCGTCCATTTCTACAACAGTCGGAGGCAATCGTTCAGTGACAGATCTGAACATGGTCACTCGAGTACTGAGCACGATGTGAACGACGCAGAAAAAAACGTGGCGGATAATGCAGAAACTGTTGGTTGTGATGCGAATGGAGATAACGCGAGTAGGTACTTAGTTTTCCAAAAAAGTAATGAAGCCTTTGAAAATAATAGTTCGTCAAGACACATCGAAAGAAATTCCTATGAAAAAAACAATCAAGACAATGATAACGACCTAACTGTGGTCGTTGAAGCTGATTCGGAAGATATTTCACGTGGTGAAACATTAAAGTTTATCTCAGCTTAGGATAGAAAACTACACTATTCTACTTTAATAGTAAGAAATAATCAGTAAATAGTAAGAAGCTGAGCTGTTTTTTAGACCAGCTTTCACAAAAATCACATAATCTTCCGTATGCTTTGGCTCAGTCAGTTTCCCAGAATGTAATTAACACACTGAAGGATGTTTTACAACGTAGTACCAAAGAGATCTTCTATCATTGCCAGGCACAACACTTATATACATTTAAAAACAGCTTAGGATAGAAAACTACACTATTCTACTTTAATAGTAAGAAATAATCAGTAAATAGTAAGAAGCTGAGCTGTTTTTTAGACCAGCTTTCACAAAAATCACATAATCTTCCGTATGCTTTGGCTCAGTCAGTTTCCCAGAATGTAATTAACACACTGAAGGATGTTTTACAACGTAGTACCAAAGAGATCTTCTATCATTGCCAGGCACAACACTTATATACATTTAAAAACCTGGAAAGACAAGGAGCACAAAGTATATGCAGTGAGAGATTCTGTTTTAAGTGTATGGACTGCGACATCTATGTGATTTTTGGAAAGCTGGTCTAGAAAACGGTTTATGATAACTAGAGATGGACAGAAGTAGATGGTATTAGTACTAGTATTCTTGAAGGTATCAAGGTTATTTATAGGAATATATTCGTACTTAGTAACTTTTATAAAACTAACTTTTGAGAATCTTTTAGTGTTGCATGCGAATCGAACTGTATTTAGAAACATAATTGCATTAATCTCATAACTAATAGTGTAAAACCGTAGAAACCTTATAAACTCTGTAACACAATTTTCTGTAGAATAGTAATTTACACATTTAAGATTTTTTGGAACTATGCAGGATCTTGTCTTTAGATCAGTTTTACAATAAAACATACAAGTTTGATAAATGGTTTCATTGAGACAAAGTTTCGAGTGCTTTATTCATAAATTAGTCTTAAATATAATAAATTGCAGAAGCCTAAATCTATTAAATAATTATTTTAAAGACTAAAATAATATACTAAACGACACTAAATCTATAAATGCACATTGAGCTGAGTATGATTCTAAAAACGAAAACGTACAACGATGTTTTACAGAAATGCATTAACTAATAATTAAATAATACACTGAACAACTGCGTTGAAACGCTAGCACTGGTATCCTCATACAAGCATTAAGTATCTTAATTCTACTCGCTAAGTTACAATAAATAGTAGAGATCTCGCCCTCCTGTACAATGAATAACAATTCAACATTTTGGTGTTGGCATAATCTACTTATAAATATAGTTACATATATAAATATCTTTATAAATACAGTCTTAACGTCACAACTTTAAAAGAACTTAGCACCATTAAATTACATTCTATACTTACAAAAAACTGAAACGAAAAATGGAAGCCATAATGATCTTAAAACAATCAATACAGTAAACATAGTGAAATGTAAAAAATAACATAACATTTCGTAATCAAATAAGAAATAAGCAGATTGAAATATGTAACAATCAGATACATTGATGTATAGAAGGCTTATTCAACAATCTCAATACGGTATCCGAATAAATATTAAATAGGAAACGAGAAACAGGAGAAACCATTTTCTCACCTAAAATGAAGGGTAAACCTATGTATTTGTTTTATTTCAATAATCCGTTATTTAAAATTATTTTTAATAAACGTAATTTTTTATGAAGAAGTAGTTTATGTTGATGATTTAATAATATTATCAATGTGTAGTTTCTGGCTTCGTTATGTCTGCAGCCATTGCGCAAATTGATCAAAGTATAAAGGCGGAGTTTAGTGATCTATAAAAGTAAATCTTTTGACCGAACGGAATTTTACCTAACTACCTATTGCCACGACACAAAATAGCTTGTTTATTCCATTTGGTCGATACTCACGTGAAGGTTTTCGACGGTGAACAATTTCTATAAGCCTTTGTATAGGTATTACTGTTGTCGTAGGTCCATGATGGAACTTAATGTTAATTTCTGTTCTGTTACCGAAACCAGTGGCAAAATCTAATCTAAAATAGTGCTTTATTATATATCATCATCGTCGTCCACTGCTGGATATACGCCTTCCTCAAAGAGCGCGACCAAACAGGGGCCTCCGCCATTTCTATCTATCCAGCTTCCGGCCACCGTTTTCACGTCATCGGTCCATGGAGCTGGGGAATAGTCGGGCTAGTCTACTGTTAAGACAGTCGTTAGGAGTTTTAGGCTCGGGTGGCAAACTTGTGATGTATTTTTCCGCGCGGTCAGGGAGAGGTGGCAGCTGGGGGCTGGGGGCTGGGGCCGGGGGCCGGGGGCCGGGGGCCGGGGGCCGGGGGCCGGGGGCCGGGGGCCGGGGGCCGGGGACGGCCTACAGCTCGGTGGTGGAGTGCCGGCGGCGCACGTAGCGCGCGAAATAGTCCGGCCGCCAGCACTTGCACGAGCCCGGCACCAGGAACCAGTCGTAGTACAGCCGCACCTGAGCAAGACAGCACACAGATATCAACGAGGTTAGGATAATCTTTCTGTGGGTGTCGATAATCTGACTAATGGACTGTACCAGGCAGTAGTGTTAAGACCTAGCCGCCTGCCGAGTGTGGTGATTATGGCATATCCCCCAATGGACAGCTCACCAAAGGTGGCATTGTTTAGGGAGGCTTATGTTCAGCAGTGGATATATTTCGGCTGGTGCTAAGTGCGAATCCTATATACTGGGTGGTAAGTATAGTCAATGAGGAAGTTTGTCCCTCCCCTCTTCCGTATCATTTTCTTCGATGGTCAGAGGTTCCCTTTTCATTTTTGTGTCATTCATATCAACTAGAGGCAATATTAGAAAATTTTCATTATTAAACTCGTCATTTATCGTAAGGCCTTTCTGCATAAAATCTATCGAATGTTTTAAATATCTGCTGTACTGTGAAGGTGAGTGATTTGAGTAATTACAACCCAATAGGTACCAAGACTAAATTACAATATAATACTACTTCAGTCCCTGATACGAGAGAAGGACGCTGTTCTTAGTAAACTTTGGGAAGTGACCAACTGTTTCACTAGAATCTTAAGAAAAATTCTACAATCGTAGAATCGCCGTGTGGTTTCCGGTAGAGTAGAATAGGATCACTCCAACTCTTCCCGTGGATGTCGTACAAGGCGACTAAGGGAATACATTATAAAACATCAACCAGGCCTCCCCAACCCGTCTGGCCAGCGCGGGGAGTGTAGGCCGAATCCTCCGTCTGTCTCCGGCAGTTGAGAGAGGGTTGTGCTCCTGCAGTGGAGACAAAAATAATCTGATGATGATGATACCGAAAACCTACTCGCACTCAAGTAGAAATCTCGAAAGTTGGATCAGCTGCTCTGTTTGACTCGAGGCGAGCTAGAATGAAATGGGCTCTTCATTTCACAACGCACCTGGAAGCAGCCCATCTCGTCGTGTCCGTCGCAGTGCGGCGGCTTCTCTGTGCTGGGCTCGGTGTCGCCGAGGCCGGGCCCGGGCCCGCCGGCGCGCTTCTGTAGATACTGCTGCTGCTGGAACTCCTGCAAATTCGCAACTACTTTAGTCGCTGCAGACCTGGTTACGTGGGAAGTTATTCGTGAATTTGTACTCGTCTCAGCTAATCTTATAACGTGATGTTACACAGGTGGAACTTTATGATTTAGTTGTTTAAATGTAAATTTACTCAAAGGGTGTACCAAGTAAGGTATCGATTTCTTTTGGTCCACTTCATACCCATGTCGTTTAAATCTAAATATTCTTTCAGAGCACTTTTGTATCAGAAAGCTATTGCTGTATGTCCATTGTGCGATTCCAAGTCGCTTGGCAAATAGTCGTACACCGTGATAACATTAATCATGGTTTTCTGATGTGACGCTAGTAAAGCTATGCTTGCCTTATCGTTGAGTCTTTTCAAGCATTCATCCACGATATTCGTTCTTCAGTTCAATGTTACTTTCTAACTTTTGAGCTACATATGTGGACAACTTTGGTTCTAATGTACTGGGTACCTATTATTTTTTCGAGTCTTTGGACTATTCATGTCCTCGCAAGCCTCATAGAGAAACACATAATATTTAGCGTTACCTATAGACGTCGGATAGCGTTTAGTTAAATATTATATTTCTCTGGCTCCATTCGAATTTGGATCATTTAATTTGAGGTTTATGTTCAAATTTGTCGCTACATAAGCACTGTCTCTCAGCCGCTATACGACCTCACTCCACCAGCAAATGAAAACATCGTCAAGTTGTAGGCAACAACTGCACAGTGGTGATTCTGCTCTATCTATCAAGATATCTATCTATCAACATATCTTTCTATCAAGATATCTATCTATCAAGACATCTATCTATCAAAATATATTTCTATGAAGATATGTATCTATCAAGATATCTATCTATCAAAATATCTTTCTATCAAGATATCTATCTATCAAGATTTCTATCTTGCCACATATCTATCTATCAAGATATCTATCTATCAAGATATCTATCTATCAAGATATCTTTCTATCAAGATATCTATCTATCAAGATAGAGCAGAATCAACACTGTGCAGTTGTTGCCTACATCTTGACAATGTTTTTCATTTTCTGGTGGAGCGTGGTCGTATGGCGACTGAGAGACAGTGTTTATTTAGCGACAAATTTGGACATGAACCTCAAATTAAATAATCCAAGTTCTAATCAAGCCAGAGAAATATAATATTTAACTAAACGCTATCCGACGTCTTGATAAAAGGAATTGAAGGAATGACTCGCCAAAACCAGCATTGCCCTAGGATACTGCGATAGGGGTAGAATAGATACCTGCGGGTAGTGGAGTTCGGCGACCAGCAGCGACACCCAGCGCGGCGAGCTGAGGCACCCGCCCTCCAGGTAGTGGCAGCGAGACTGCATGCATCTGCAACATACCACACTCGTGGTATCGATCTTGGACCTATTCTTGTACTAATATTCCCAAGTACTGCAGGCTCCTATCCCCATTGGACGTGCGTTCACCATGGCTGAGCGGAGCGGAGATGTGTGTAGTCCAATCTATCAGTTCGTCGACGTCTACAGCGGGAGGACTTCCCTAATGAACGCGTCGAAGACAGAAGTCAGAGATAAACTCTAATTTGATGACAAAAGATTCTATCTGAAAATTAGGACGCAGCGTTTGTATGCTCATCAGCCGAAATACGTCCACTGCTGAACACGAGCCTCCCCAGTAGAATGCCCCCTTGTGTGGACTGTTCATTGGGGGATTTGCTATAATCACCACGCTTAGCAGGCGAATTGGTGATCGCAGTTGCCCGTCCCTGGTGCGTCACCCACTAGAAGATTAAGGGTAACCCGATTCTAAGCCGGGAATCACACGGAACAAAGCATTTGTATAAGACTTTATTATTATGCTGCGGAAAGTATCAAAGAATTGTGAATGGGTCACCTTGACAGCTAATTTTTTGGAGCAGCAAGAATATTGGTGCCTGTGAGCGAGTAGCTGAGTTAGTGAGCTGTTAAGCGAGTTGGTGAGTGAAAGAGTGAGCGAGTGAGTGAACGAGCGAGTGGGTAAGTGAGAGGAAGAGTGAGTGAGAGAGCGAGTGGGTAAGTTATTGAGTGAGAGAGAGAGTGAGTGACTGAGCGAGTAGGTGAGTGAGTGAGCGGGAGAGTTAATGAGAGAGTGAGTGCGTGAGTGAAAGAGCGAGAGAGTGCATGAGTGCGTGGGTACTGACCTGGTGACCTCGACGGTCTGCGTGAAGTATCCCTCGTAGGGTATCTGCACCACGTAGCGCCACACGCCCTGGTAGTTGCGCGCGAACACCGGCGTGGCGTACTCCACGCGCGCGGGGCACGGCGTGGGCGGGCCCTGGGGCAGGAGGGGGGGGGGGGGGGGGGGGGGGACACTTGTTAGTGATGCACGAATATAAAGGACCAAGAGTACCATTCATCGTCATTCATCATCAAGTTATTTTAGTCTCCACTGCAGGAGCACAACCCTCTCTCATCTGCCGGAGACAGACGGAGGATTTGGCCTACACTCCCCGCGCTGGCCAGACGGGTTGGGGAGGCCTGATTGATGTTTTATAATGTATTTCCTTAGTCGCCTTGTATGACATCCACGGGAAGAGTTGGAGTGGTCCTATTCTACTCTACCGGAACGGCAGATGTAGAAGCCATGTAGACGGATAAACAAACTAAATGCTTGGGAATAACTGTAGCAGTTAGTGACTTGCTGCAGTAAGCAGATTGAAGGGTGTTTTACAAAAACAAAAAGCGGCCAAGTGCGAGTCGGACTCGCCCATGAAGGGTTCCGTAGCAGCAAGTAACATAATATAAAAGTTATAGTATTTCGTTGTAACTTTGATCGATGTTTTAATAATAGTATTGTGGTTTACGATTTATGCCGTATTAAAAAAAAAACTACTTACTAGATCTCGTTCAAACTAATTTTAAGTGGAAGTTTGCATGGCAATGTACATCATATATTTTTTTTAGTTTTATCATTCTCTTATTTTAGAAGTTACAGGGGGGGGGGGGGGGGGACGACGACGACGACGACACACATTTTACAACTTTGGAAGTGTCTCTCGCGCAAACTATTCAGTTTAGAAAAAAATGATATTAGAAACCTTAATATAATTTTTGAAGACCTATCCATACACGTATGGGTTGTATGAAATTTTTTTTTTTAGTTTCAGTTCTAAGTATGGGGAACCCCCAAAATTTTTGTTTTTTTTTTCTATTTTTATATGAAAATCTTAATACGGTTCACGGAATACATCTACTTACCAAGTTTCAACAGTATAGTTCTTATAGTTTCGGAATAAAGTGGCTGTGACATACGGACGGACAGACAGACATGACGAATCCATAAGGGTTCCGTTTTTGCCATTTGGCTACGGAACCCTAAAAAGTGGATTTAAGAATCATCTAAATTTCTGTTTCATTGTAATAACAAACAATTAGTAACTGTACAAGAACAAGTAAACATAGGTATCGAATTGTAAGGGTACGAATCTGTCCAATACAGAGTCTGTCCCACAGCGAACACGCGATGCTGAGGTTTATTAAATTGATTGACTTCTTGTTTCATACGTAACTCATTTTCTAGAAAGACGTTTTTTCCAGGTTTGATAATCCAGGTTTCAATTGAGAATATCTTTTCAAGTAAGATGCATTCCAGATAGTATTTGGAACACCCTCGGATATACCACAAGAGCTAAGTGTATGAGAAATTATTTAACTACTTGCTGTGCCCGCGGCTCCGCTCGCGGTGTAGTCCACGCGTAATATTAAGTTAAGGTAAGCCCCATGTTTCTGTGAAAAGTCCATCAAAATCCGTTCAGTAGTTTTTAGTTAGATAAACACACAAAAATTCCAAAAATGATCGAAATGTGTTCTGTTACTTACCTTAGATCCCACAATTTTTTTTTGCAAATATATTCAATGTACAGACACGCGATGTTTACGATTTTATTTATAACATATTTATAAATAATGCATCCCCTGTGATGCCGCTATCGAAAAATGAAGATATAGTTTTGCCATAAACCAAATTTAGCATAACAAAGTCAAACTAGGTAAGTATATTTCGGCAAGCTTCAAGGGAATAAGGAAAACAAACCAACAGATTTCCCCGTTTATATTAATGTATCTAGTTATTTACAATAAATAGACTGAAATGTTTTGGAATTACGGATGGTTTCCCATTTCGCTTCGTCATCGCGTCACCGGTTATGAACTTATGACATATATTACTCACGTAGAGAGACAATTCGTATTGCACAATGCGATCCATTAATAACAAACATGTAACAAATTAAAACGTAAACTTCGCGTGTAAATTAAAATGTAAACATTAAAGATATTTGCAAAAAAAATTAGGGGTCTAAGGATAAGTAATAAAACATATTTCAATCATTTTTGGAATTTTTGTCTGTTTGTCTGTGAGTTTGTGCACGCTGCACTTAAAAACTACTGAACGGATTTTGATGGACTTTTCACTAAAACATGGGGCTTAACTTCACTAAACATTTAGTCTTTATTTCATCGCAATCGGCTAACTCAATCAAAAGTTATAGACATTTTTAGTTTTCAAATACATTAGTAGATAAGGTTAGTAATATATTGCACATAATAGTATTTCCGTACTATTCAGATTGCGATGGAGTTTGGATTACATTTGGAGCTGCGAGTAGGAATTGGAGTGGGAGTGGGAATGGGCGTGGGAAAAGGGGAGTGGGTGTGGGAGCGGGAGCGGAAGCCGAAGCGGGAGCGAGAGGGGAGCGGGACCGGAGCGGAAGCGGAAGCGCCAGCGGAAGCGCCAGCGGAAGTGCCAGCGGAAGCGGAAGCCGGAGCGGGAGTGGGAATGGGAGCGGATTCTGTAGTTCACGCGAGCGGAGCCGCGGGCACAGCTAGTTACTAATAAATTATGTCTATGTCTTAAATCTATTCTCTGTGATGTAACGGTGGCATTTTGTTTCCAAATCAATATAAATTTTGATCATCGTGGGCAACGCCGCGTGTACACCTAGTTCAACCAACGATCTCTATGTACTACCAGATGGAGCGTTCCAAACAATCGCTCTGTTCCACGCAAGTAGCCACAACTCTTTCACATTCTCAATGAAACTTGTGCAGTTACTACGCAGAACATTTAATTATTGACTAAATATTGACATTATTTAACCGTAGCGTCAATATTTAGTAATAATTAAATGTTCTGCATAGTAACTGCACAAGCTTCATTGTGAATGTGAAAGAGTTGTGGCTACTTGCGTGGAACAGAGCGGTAGTTTGGAACGCTCCATCTAGTAGTACATAGAGATCGTTGAGTTCAACATATTTTTCCTGTTACAGTTAGTTCAGTAACCCAACATAATACCGCAGTTATTACCAATTGATTGTTGTGAACAGTTTCGAGGTATTCCGGGAGTGTTGATAATTATTGGCCATACATATTTTATAGTTCTTCCAAAAATGGTATCAGCATTAACGATATGTATGACAGAGATCGCGAAATACGTGTCTCTTATAACAACCGTAATCGGAATTGCTTTTTGGATAAGAACACTAAAATGGCGGACGTTTAAGAACTATGTTTTTCTAAACATAATCGCGTCCCGAGCCGTCGACGCGTACGACTACTACTCCGTAGTCCACGGCCTGCCGCCGGCCAGCGTCCCGCGCAACATCGTCTGGAACATTCGTTTTATTCTCAGATTTTCTGTCAAATGCTGGCTGCTGGTGATGACGATGACGTCGTACTTCGATATTGTTAAAGTTTTCGGAGAACAAGTTACTAGGAAGAAACTGAAAAGCAGTCTCTTTGCCTGGGGCCTGCCTTGTGCGGTCAGTGTTTTGTTGACGGCGGTGTGGTTCTGTCGATTGCGATACGATTACCAAAATAATATACTAACAAACGCGCACAGTGTTCTATATAACACACAGTTTCTACCCTTAGTGATGAACGTGCTTGTTTATATCAGAGTCATGTGTTCCTTGTTAAAACCTTCGAGCATCAAACGAGAAAACGACTTGCGTTTGAAAATGCAAGTAGCCACGTTGACATTCGTGACGAGCGGAGTCATGCAACTAGTCTCGGACTTCGCGTTCGATTACCGGAGGGTCTTCGGTAACTTCGCCAACTTCAACGGTTCATTCTGCCTTTCTATATTGGAAAATGTACAGACAATACTCATATGCGTGGTGTTTTTGGTTTTGAAGTCGAACCGTTTGCTGTGGCTCGCCGACTGCCGCAAAGTGACAGACCGAATGTGTGAGTGGGGACAACGGAAACGGTCTCCCACATATATACAGTATATAGAAGACTTGGAAGCTGCGGAGAGCAAGGATTTGCCACCATGCATTATCAACGTTGAGCTGAACGGGAGCAAATATTAAACGTTATGCGTCACAAAGCTGCATTCCCTCACAATGACATCACACGATGCAATGAATATACCTGGCGGCTTACACCGCAAGCATTTCGACTAATATACATGAAACTATGAAATCATTTTATTCTCTAACGAGTCATCCTACTAATATTATAAACGCGAAAGTTTGTAAGTATGGATGGATGTTTGTTACTCTTTCACGTAAAAACTACTGAATGGATTTTAATGAAACTTTACAATAATATAGCTTATACATCAGAATAACACATAGGCTACAATTTATAAAGATATTGTGTGAATTGTCCAAAATATCAAGTAAGCTATTCTGGCGTGCGCCATAAAATTATAATTTTAATGTCATAATGTTAGTTCTTTTCTACGCCACGCTAATATAAGCTACTCGAAATACTAATCGTGCGCAGACGAAGTCGCGGCCACCAGCTAGTATGTCATATTTGGACAAGCGTTTTGCTAGCATTTATCCAATAAGGCCAGCCCTTATTCTCGTGACGAAGGCCTACAGATCGACTAGCACCTCCTCTCCTCGCGGGGGTGCTGCCGGCTGATCTGGAGGTCATAGGGCGTAAGGTCGATGAGAAGCGACATGGATTGCCAGCAAAGAAGAAAAGAGTTCTCGTTAGTAGAGAAAGGGCAACAATAGTGGCGGAATGGCATAAACGCTGGGCAGAAGAGAAAGGCCGGGACTTAAACAAGTTCTTCCCGGACGTCGTCACTCGACTAGGCTCCCCTGGGTGGAACCTGACTTCCCAAATACTAACAGGCCACGAGTGTTTTAGAGGAAGGCTTCGGGACAGACATTGAGCGAGACGGGAACATGTTACTGCCGACAAGCCGAAGAGCAGTGAGACCTCGTAGAATAGAATAGAATAGAAAAGAATAGAATAGAATAGAATAGAATAGAATAGAATAGAATAGAATAGAATAGAATAGAATAGAATAGAATAGAATAGAATACAATACAATACAATAGAAAGACTTTATTTGGCGAACACAAATACAACACAGGAATTAAAATTGACGACATAAATATGAAAAAAAAAGAAGCAAACAAATTACATAACCGTTAAAATAAAACAGAAAATTTGACATAGTGTTGTAGTGTGACGCCAAAAGGGTCTCCAGCTCAGCTTATGCTGTAGCAAGAGCTGCAGCGCTGATTTTCAGTGAGGGCACCAAATGACTCACGGACGCAGTTGGTGCATAGCAAGCAAGAAATGAAAAGATTTATATAATTATACTTATTAGATTTATATGTGAACGGGTGTGAAAGGTGTGCATAGTAAAAAATATGTTTAGTCGTACTCTGGGAATGCGGACTGTACGAGAAAGAACGCCGCAAGATGCTGGGCTCATTGGATAGAGCGCAGGCGGGACCAGTTTACTTCGCGGATCTCGTGGTGAACTTCGCGCGACTAGGAGAATTCGCGAGGGCCTGGCATAAGCGGGGAAGACTAATTAAGCTGCCCGATAACGACGACGACGTAAATGTGGTGTGACGTCACGCCACAGAAGGCACAAACAAAAGTCAAAATTTGGATGACGAACCTATTTGTAATGGATTGGCCCATAAAACCGCGAGCTTGGGAGGGCCAGGAGTTACTGCCTACAAGCGTTTCGTCATCAGGTTATTTTTGTCTCCACTGCAGGAGCGCAACCCTCTCTCATCTGCCGGAGACAGACGGAGGATTTGGCCTACACTGCCCGCGCTGGCCAGACTGGTTGGGGAGGCCTGATTGATGTTTTATAATGTATTCCCTTAGTCGCCTTGTAAGACATCCACGGGAAGAGTTGGAGTGGTCCTATTCTACTCTACCGGAAACCACACGGCAAACAAGCAAGCGTTTGGCCTCTAGTAATCGTTATTCAGAAGCTCAACGGATACGTAGGTATTATCCGAAATGTTTACAGAGTAGGCCACATGGAGTTTACTTATTCTTAGAAAACTTGTGGTGTGACAGTTTATTGCATTGTAAAGGCAGCGTAAAGATAGTTTTACAATGCAAAAGCAGCGTCAAACATAACAGTTACATATATAAAATACATAGATAGATACATACATACATAGGTACATACATACATACAATATATATCACGACAAGTTTGACAGGTAGTGCTCTTTCAATCTCAGTTTAAAAGCTCTTACAGTAGAACTGTTTCGAATGTGCGCAGGGAGACTATTCCATAACTGTGCAGCACGGGCTATGTAGGAGTTATAGAAGAAGTTGGTGTTAGAGGTGGGATAGATTAGGGTTTTAGTGACGCAGTTCCACGCAAGTAGCCACAATTCTTTCACATTCACAATGAAACTTGTGCAGTTACTACGCAGAACATTTAATTATTACTAAATATTGACGCTACGGTTAAATTTTCAATATTTAGTAAATAATTAAATGTTCTGAGTAGTAACTACACAAGTTTCAAAGTGAATGTGAAAGAGTTGTGGCTACTTGCGTGGAACAGAGCGATTATTTGGAACGCTCCATCTAGTAGTACATAGAGATCGTTGGAAAATGTAAACTTATTTTTGTACTCGATTAACAGTATTTTAAATAAATTAACTATTACCTCATAAGTGTTATTGTATTAATTATTTAAACCATCTTTTATGCATATACAAAATTATCGAGCAATTGCCTATCGTGTCTGTAAATTAGACACTTCGGTCATAGAATCTATACTTATAATAAAACTGTAACTGGTCTGTCTGTACATGAGAGAATTTAAAAAAAAAAAGTTTTATGACGTTGTATGAAAAAGTTGTATGAGGATACATCAGAGAAGGCTTTTTTGAAGGATATGATCCGTTTTAGATGTTGCGTGATTTAACGGTTCAGTGTAACATTGACTGTCTTCCATGAGCGTATGATTCAATTTGGCATGCATTGAATTTTGTAAGTTTTTGATAAATTGAACAACCTTTCTTAGGGAGTGCCTTCTGTACTAGTTCCATTACTTATTCTCTGGCAGCGTTCATAATGCAGCAGTTTTTTAACGTTATTATCGTCGGCCGCCATTTTGAAAGAGTGTGGCAACCTCCAAGCGTTGCTCAAAAAGTACAGGTCAACCAGATCAGGACGTAAGTAGAGAGACTCACCTCGTATCTGGGCAGCGCGGGGGCGGGCGCGGGCGCGGGGTGTGCGGCGGGGTGCGCGGGGTGCGGGTGCGGGTGCGAGTGCGGGTGCGGGTGCGGGTGCGGGTGGGGGCCGGGGTCCTCGCGGCGCTCCACGCCGCCCGCGGCCGCGCCGCTGTCGCCGTTGATAGCGCGGTAAAGCATACATAACCTGTGGGCAATATATTAAAAAACAACTTTACATAACCTTTTTCAGCACAGAAATCCTGTGAAAGGGACTTTGTTGTAGGATTTCAATATGCGTGAGACAAGGCTGTATGGCCATACAGCCTTGTCTCACGTATAAATAGGTACATTGTACCTTATTATCGGAATTGTTTTATGATCAGTGAGTCAGTTAGTTGGTAAAAAAAATCTCTAATAGGGATTCTAATTTCAATAATTAGTATATGAAAATATTTATTTTAGATATAAATATCTTCATTTGGATAAAAGCAACACTTTAGAACTGCACGAACGAAACGCTATTTCACAAGTTGACATTGACACTAATGACACTTGACATTCATTGACAGATCACTCGAACACAAAATTTGGTTTTTTGATTTTAAATTTTTTCCACAATAATGTTTTGATTTATTTCAAACTAAAATGTCTTCTGCTTTAGTGCGTCAGGCACTCGAATTCGTCGACCAAGAAGAAGGTACGTTGCCATTTAGACGATGCTTATAAATATTGTTTTGGTGAACTCGTACGCTTTTTGAGGTTATATTGTCGTGTTGTTATCTACAGAGCACAGTGGGAAGGCTGCCAAGCGACGGAAGGGTGTCTCCAGACCCAGGCACGGGCGCCCAGAGGCAGGTCAAGGTGTGTTTTATACATATTGTAATTCATGTAATTACTGCATTCAAATTGAAATGAAAAATTTGCACGTCTTTTCCTAGTGCCTACTTTTGTATACTCCATGTTCACAAGGTCGAGGATTCAAACTTTGGCGTATACTTATTAATTTCGGTGAAGGAAACATCGTAAGAAAACACGTCATTTCATCATAAATAATATATCCTGTACAAAACGTAATCAATGTTTTATATGTCAACTATTGTACCAGTTAAACATTAAAGCATTTATAATAGTATATTTTTGTGCTCTATTCCAAAATTGCATTGCTATTTTTAAACCTGCTGCGGAATTGTTAGCTCTAGTGCTATATTTTAGCAAAGAATTACAAATCACAAAGTAACTAATACTACATAATATTCCAGAGCACGGATATCCATACAGACACAAAAAAAGGAAGCCAGTGAAGGAGAGCGAGCCCGCCGCACCACGGATCGAGGAGAATATCAAGAAGTTGCTGGCGCTGTCCAGGCCAACAGCTGACAGGGCAGTAGCAGATAAGGTATTGTACTAGCTGATGTTACTAGATTTTTACAGAAAAATACACCCTATGTCTACCTTGTCAGTCTAGTCAGTTACCCGACACAGAGACCTTAGAGTTATATAGTGATGGACAGTGGCACATGTGTGAGAGTGAGTGGGATGCCCGGCGACAGATATACCACCAACCTGAGAAAGGTGTTGTGGCTTTCGTTGGGGAAGGCCAGCAGTGGACGTCTAACGGCTGATATGATGACAATGAAAAGAAACACATTAACTATTTCATTTTCTGTGAATAATTTTGGATTGTATAATAAATAACAAATCAAATTAAATCAATTTATTAACCCTTGCAACTGGGCAGATCTAAGTACAATGTTATTTAAATATTTTTGACAATTTTATTCTTTTGCAATCAATCTGTAGGTTAATCTGTTTTATTTTATATATTCTTTATTGCACCAATTTTAAAAGTGAATACAGTTACAAGTTTTGTATACAAAGGCGAGCTTATCTCTAAAAGAGAAACTCTTCCAGCCAACCTTACAGGGTGTGAGGGTTTTTATTAATAAAAACAAAAAAGAGATACATTGTTATATTTAGAATCTTCTCTCGAAACCAATTGATGTTCATCTGTAAAAGACGAGCTCAAAACAAATAAGTTATCTACTTTTACAATTTATAACATATACAATCATATAACTAGGCTTCTGTTCAGCAGTGGACATATTTCAGCTGATGATGAAGTTTAAGCCAAAGTTATAATGGCTTAGTCGACCAATGCCTAATTCTATCTGTTTCTACATCAATCACATGTTGATTACGATGATCTAAAAAGCTAAATTGGTCCAAAAAAAGCATTATTTTGGGCACAAGCTACCCGGATTGTACCAATATTTCTTGTTTTTGTCTCATCTCATATCTCGTTTATTCGTGTTCCAGATAGTGGAGCGCGCGGTGAAAGGGAGGCCGCTTCTAGAGAAGATTGAAATTAAGAAGGAAGAAGAAAAATCCATCCTGTTCCCCGAAGAAGAGTCTTTTAAGAAATTCGAAAAAGAATATTTCTGCAGCTAATTTGTTAGTAAGGTTAGTTTATAGGTATTAAATCAAACGCAAATAGTAGTTTATTTATTACGTTTATAACAATTCCTTTGAATCTCTGAATTTAAGCGTCTTCTATGAAAAATGATGTTTTTTCTTAATATCCAGCAGTTTGAGTGATGCTGATTGATCACTAGAGTTTCCATCATCAGTCGAAACTCGTCCACTGCTGAACACAAGCCTCCCCAATAGAATGACACTTTTAGTGGGCTGTCTATTGGGGGATTCGCCATAATCACCACGCTTGGCAGGCGGACTGGTGATCGCAGTAATGATCTCAGTATACACAGGAGAACGCTGCTGTCTGTCCCTGGTGCAGTCACTTAGCTTGACGATATCCACGGGAAGATTGGGGGTAGCACAATAATAGGACAATAGTCCGGCACTTGAAATGTAAAGGGGTACTCACACTCCGCCGCCGTCGCAGAACTTCCTGCTCTCCCTCGGCGACTCCACCTCTCTGTGCTCCATCTCCAGCTGGTCCGGAGCTCCCCCCGCCCCCGCCCCCGCCCCCACCGAACGCTTGCTGCGCTCCTCAAGCCTGCACACATAGCATAGCATCATCATCATCAGGTTATTTTTGTATCCACTGCAGTGCTTGGTCCTCCAGATTTGTTGCATAGAGGACCAAGCATACAATCACTTATTCAAGCAGGGTGTCAAAGAGCACCTGAGATATCAATGTACTGCACACTTAGCAACTATAAATTATGAAAAGTTGTGAAAAACTTTTGGAGTTTTTGCGCGACGTCATCTCATTGACAGTGAACATTCAATGAACAGCCTGTCGTCGTAGTGTTATTTGCAATTATTAAATTAGCGCGTCTCGGTTACTGTGCTAGGGTGTGTGCGTGTGTGTGTGTGTGTGTGTGTGTGTTGGGGAGGATATGTGTGTGTTGGGGGAGGGTGTGTGTGTTGGGGGAGGATATGTGTGTGTTGGGGGAGGATATGTGTGTGTTGGGGGAGGATATGTGTGTGTTGGGGGAGGTTGTGTGTGTGTTGGGGGAGGATATGTGTGTGTTGGGGGGAGGGTGTGTGTGTGTCGGGGTGTGTAGTACTGACCCGTTCCCCTGCACGTCGTAGTAGTGTTGGTGCGGGCCGCCCGCGTCCATGCCGGGCCCCTGGGGGGGGCGCGGCACGCGCTGCACGCGCGGCAGCGTGCCGTCCGCGCGCAGCACGGGCAGCGTGCGCGACAGGAACCGCAGCGTGTGGTTGCGGATCAGCTCGCTGCAACACGCAGCAGTACACAGTGGCAGTAGCATGTAGACATGCAGTGCCAGGGCGATGCACTTTCAAAACGGAGGGAGGGGGGGGATCTACATCTCCCCGGGATCAGCTGTATGGCTCATCCGAACCTTTGTCCGATCTAAAACGCTGACTCCATTCCGTAAACTGAAAGTTATTTTGTTTCATCATCAGCTGAAGCCCGTCCACTTCTGAACATGAGCCTCCCCAGTCGAACGACACTATTTGTGAGCTGGCCGTTCGGGGATTTTGTGTAACCACCGGGTGATTTTGACGGGCGAATTGGTGATCGCAGCAATGTTCTCGGATGTACCCAGGAGAACGCCGCGTCGACCTCTGGCACGATCCCTCAAATCCTATTCTAAACCTGGAGCGACGTGACATTAATAATCCTCGCAGGTTCAATGGCTGTCCCAAAAGTATATACTTAAGATTCAAAATTGTGTGATAGGTGCGAATGGTTTCCACCTATCAAACTTGCATGCCCAGAGGGGAGCACCCCACTGTCCTAAGTGCATTCTTTTAGTACAATACTATATAAAGTGTGTAAGCATCTGGAGGAGGCAAGGAGCCGGGCAGCCGGTTGGTTGTGCACTCGCCTCACGTTCATGAGGTCCTGGTACAAACCCCGCCCTTACCGATGGGTTTTACGAAACTTAAGTACGGTTTATTTATAATACCACAGGCTTTTCGGTGAAGGAAAACATCGTGAGGAAACCTGCATACGCCGAAGAAGAAATTATGAGGCGCATGTGAAGTCCACCAAATCGGCTCGGGGCACCGTCGGTGGTCAGGGGTTTGGCACAAAAGATCCTGAAGGGTCGAAGTGTCGCCCGGTGTTCCTGGCCCCCTGAGTATACGCGGCACACTCACAAGGGGTAGGGCTCCCCGTTGGGGCGCTGCCCCATGGGGTTGCGCGGGATGGCGCCCCGGTTGAGGTCCCCGCACAGGTTGTGGGCCGTCACGTGGGGCCGCGCGCCGCCCGCCTCGGGGCACGCGCCCTCCGTCTGCTGGTAGGGCGGCGGGCGCACTCTGCATGAAGCAACATAATACACACATATTATTACGACCTTTACGAACTACGTCCTATTACAAAATTCCAAAACAAAAAGTAGTCTCAGAGGGGTAGGCGGCGACGATATATCCACTATACGCGATCCTGACACCTCCCTAGCCTCGCTCACATCCATCAACCTTCTCATGCACACATAATCCTATCCTACTAATATTATAAACGCGAAAGTTTGTAAGTATGGATGGATGTTTGTTACTCTTTCACGTAAAAACTACTGAATGGATTTCAGTGAAACTTTACAATAATATAGCTTATACATCAGAATAACAAATAGGCTATAATTTATAAAGATATTGTGTGAATTGTCCAAAATATCAAGTAAGTAGGAAAAAATCTACCATCTGCGAGCTATTCTGGCGTGCGCTGCCAAAACCGCTAGAGTTACACATATGTAATGTATGATGGAAATGTTTATCTTAATCAAACGGGAACACACCAATGCTGACAATTACAATAAAATATTTGAACGAATGAAATACCTTCAGAACTCGCTGAAATAAATGTATAGAGAGGATACAACCGGGTCTCCAGTACTGACCTGGGCGGCGTGGCGTTGGGCGACTCTACGAAGGCGTAGTACCCCTCGGGCGGCTCCTCCCCCGCCTCCCCGGCGTCCCCGCCGGCCTCCGCCCCCTCGGCCGCCGCCCCCTCGGCCCCGCGGGCCTGCGCCGCCGGCGCGGGCGCTGCCTGCGCAGTCTCGGGCGCGGCTGGAGGAGATTCTGGCAGCACTACCGACGCCAACGTTGTGATCAAAGTCTGAAACAATAAATAAATAAATTAGTAGTATAACCCGAATTAGGTTGTTAATAACTATAACAGTAAGTACCATCATCAGAATAAAATACGATCTGGCAGGCAACCACCGAGACCGAGCAACCACAACCTCTATATGTAACCATATCGTCTACCTCTAGTGTGGCATCTATTCCAATCACAAGGCTCACTTTAGTCAAGATGTCAGAATAGTTACAATTGTAGATTTATAGAGACCCATTCAAGGCACGTGTTTACTTTGAATAAGTACAATCCTCCACACACATATATATACACCTTTAAATGACAGTAGGTAACTTGATAAGAACTCTAGTGGTCGATTGTACGTTTTTACGGAGAAGATTCGAATGAACTGCGATTTCACTCGACAATTTCTCGCGTGGTGACTCCGTTTACAATAGACCAGTGACTTGCGGACTTATTGTCACTGACCTCACCGAATGGTTAGACAAAATAGGTCGTCTTGCAACCAGATGGGATTTACGGTTTTATCTCTGAGTTACCTACGACGCGGAAACGTGGACACTGATTGTGGGACTAACTGAAGTCGCTTAGCGGGCTATGGAAAGAGCTATGCTCGGAGTTTCTGCAAGGGACAGGATCAGAAATGAGGTGTTCCGCCAGAGAACTCAAGTTTCCGACGTAGCCCAAAAAGTTTATCATCATCAGGTTATTTTTGTTTCCACTGCAGGAGCACCACCCTCTCTCATCTGCCGGAGACAGACGGAGGATTTGGCCTACACTTCCGCGCTGGCCAAGTTTATAGTTGCAGGTTCCCTACATCTATCGTAGAACCGATTACCGTTGGGGTAAATAAGTTTTCGAGTGGAGACCGCGAGTGGGCAGTTTGCCGTTCCTACCAGTTCCTAGGCGCACTTAATTCCCTTTAACCCAGTCCAGAATGTAGGTCACTTTGCTCAAGGGTTATTCAAGAAACGCAGGCCGCCTCTGAGGACTTTCTACAGTTATCTTCTTCCTTTTCGCCTTCAGAATTTTTTGTGCCAAATCCCAGTCCACCAAGCCGATTTGGTGGATTCACGTGCGTCTTAGAATTTCTTCTTTGTCATATGCAGGTTGCTTTACAAAGGTGTTGAAATCCCACCACTATATGGTTGTTGTCATGTTGATTATGAAGAGCAACGTAGCAACAAGTCGTAATAGACACGTGACCGCGTGTACCGCATATGTGCCGGCGCTATTAGCCGCGTCGTGTGAACGGACCGCGACAGCACCCGTTATAATGGTAACGAGGCACCAACCAGAGCGCGACTGCGACGACGTAGGGGATACACACAGCATGACTGTCTGATAGAGTGACTACAGTGGTAATCGTAAGGAAACCTGCATATGCTGAGTGAATTCTTTTAGTACGATACTATATAAAGTGTGTAAGCATCTGTAGGAGGCAAGGAGCCGTGGGAGCCGGTTGGTTGTGCACTCGCCTCACGTTCATGAGGTCCTGGTACAAGCCCCGCCCTTACCAATGAGTTTTACCAAACTTAAGTACGGTTTATTCGGCTTTTCGGTGAAGGAAAACATCGTGAGGAAACCTGCATATGCCGAAGCAGAAATTCTGAGGCGTATGTGAAGTCCACCAAATCGGCTTAGGGCAACGTCGGTGGTCAGGGGTTTGGCACAAAAGATCCTGAAGGATCGAAGTGTCGCCAGGTCTTCCTGGCCCCCTAAGAAGATAAGATTCGGCGTTCGGGTTCGACGCCCCTGCATATTTACAAACATGTAAGACTTTTATTCGTATCTGTTTCAAGTTTAAACTCGATGGTCAACACGATAGGTATGTGTGTTAGGTCCGGTGACGTCACGAGTCCCGTTAGCGGCGCCGCGTGACCTTCACCCAGATCGCGCCGACCGGCACATGCGACCAGGTAGACCTACATACCCCTGCATTCCTCGCCGCACGCACCGCGAGTATCGGGGAACAAGGGATTCTATTTGAAACTAGCTGCGCCCGCGGCTCTGCTCGCGTGAACTACAGAATCCGCTCCCAATCGCAATCCCACTCCCAAATGTAGTTAGACCTGATGTCATCGTAATCTGAATGCCGGACAAAGTGACCATTATCAATTATAGAGCAAAGAGGTTTCATACTCGTAAATTATTTACCTACATGTAAATTTAAATAAATAACATTTGACTGTATTCCGCCCAAACACGATTCTGCCTAAACCAGCTTCTGCCGTACCGCGAATCTGCCGAACAACGCGGATCTCTATTATACTATGTTGTTTCTTCTCTTTCTCCCCCCCCCCCTCCCTACTTTCCCCCTACACTTCCATAACCACATACCTATATCCAAAATGTAGTTCTCACTCATTGCAATACGAATTCCGTCGAGCATTTACACCCAACACTTCTTTGTTGTACCTATACTAATGCAGTGTATGCGAGTTTTCGAAAACTATAAATTCGCATAACTTTTGATTGACTGCACCGATTGCAATGAAATAGAGCCTATGTGTTACACCGAATTAAGCACTATGTTTCTATGAAAATTTCATCAAAAATGGTTCAGTAGTTTTTGAGTGATGCGTGCACAAACAAACAGATAAACACACAAAAATGTAACCCCCAATATTTGTTGTTGCAGTTATCTTCAATGTACAGACACGCGAAGTTTACGTATTTATTTATTAGAGATACAGTTAATTTAGTTTGGGAGTTAGGGCTTCAAGAATACTGTATCACTTTGAATTCAGATATTCGAATTAATAAGAGCATTCGTTAGCGATTTCGAGCTGTTAAACGTTTATGGCTGTTCACTGACAAAATGCAACACAACCGTCGATGTTTAAGCGCGCGGCTGCGTGCGGCCGGTGAGACGCGGCGCGCTATGATAGGGTTCAACCCTTAAACCCATTCAAAACTCAAAGTCAAAATCAAAATCATTTATTGCATACGAGTACACTTGGTACATTTATACACGTAATTTTTTTATCGACTACCGCTTCCTAGGTGTTAGCGCTGTGAAGAACAAACTCATCTCTTATCTTCTTATGGGGCCAGGAAAAGGTCACTGCTTAGAGCGTCAATACTTAAAGCAACACAGGCAAGTCGTCGTGCTCAACCGTTCCTATCTGCTCTAGGTGCCAGACCACCCGGCCATGCGCAATATCCATGTGTTGGTCGATCTTCTACGTGTGTGCAAGTGTGCGTCTCCAAAAGTGACAATCTTTATCAAATTTGGTACTAAACGCATTATACTTGTCCTTTCGGTTACTCTAAGGTTGACTGGAAGAGATCCCTAAGTGGGATAGGTCCGCCTTTGTACACAGTTTAATTCCTATTTTATTATTGTTGTTGTTGTTATTTTTGGTACAGTAAAGCGTTTACATACATACATAAAATGTTTCGCATTATAAGAGAACGCTACATACGGCGTCTCCAGACTTCTTCGGTCACAACGACTTCTATGTACTTTTTTTTTATTATTATATTATTTATTCATTAGAAAGAGTACGAATCTACCACGTACAATTTCCATACGAAGTGTGGAAATTGCTGCGCTCCATCTTGTACGTAAGTACCGTACCGAACCGAACCGAACAATACTGAGTAAACAATTAAATGTTCTGCATAGTAACTGCACAAGTGTCAAAGGGAATGTGAACGGGGTCGAAGCCGCAGTTGCGTGGAACACAGCGATCGTTTGGTCCGCCCCATCTATATCAGTCGAAATACGTCGGGCTGTCTACTGGGGGGTTTGACATAAGCACCACGCCCGGCAGGCGGATTGGTGATCGCAGTGATGTGGAACACTGCTCCCCGTCCCCAGTGCAATCCTATAGTCGCCTTGATGACACCCAAGGGAAGATTATGTCTACAGACTATGTCTGCCTCTTTTATTTCAATTATCTCTCTCGCGGGTCTGCTGGAAGAAATCTCTCTCAGAGATAAGTTCGCCCTTTGTACTTGTGTTTCTTTTTAATGTATTATTTTTGTTTTATCTGTGTGTGTATAAAGAGTTAAATAAATAAATAAATTAGCGGTGGCCCTATTCTAAGCCGGCAACACGGCAATAATGCCATAATGACCTTAAAAAAGAAAGTAGATTCAGTTCAGACCTAGCCAAATAATGAAAAGTACGGCTATATTTACTGCTATGGAAGCACGACAAATAAACATCTGGTAGTAGGTATGCGTTTTCCATCTAAGCGCCGGCAAACCCCACTAATTTGAATAGACTGTACAAGGCCTGACCCTGATTATAGTCGGCTGGCTGGTAGACAATAAGACGTAAACAGCAGGAGAAAGTGTAACGGGACTCGCCACATTGCACCTTCCTCCGCCGTGTCCTCGCCAGGGGCGGAGCCAGGAGGCCGCGTGGAAACGTGACCTCCCATTAAAATATAGACATTTCCGAAATGAACGAAAGCCATTGTCGATACTGATACATCATCTGATTGCATGAAGTTTGTTGCGCCGTTTCTTCTTCACAGCGCTAACACCTAGGAAGCGGTAGTCGATAAAAAAAATGACGTGTATAAATGTACCAAGTGTACTCATATGCAATAAATGATTTTGACTTTGATCGGCCGAAATACGTCCACTGCTAAACATAAGCCTCCCCAATAACATGGCACTTTTGGTGGACTATAGACTTTATCTCTTCGTTTGTTCGTCAGCTTGTTTTTTGCTCCTCCAATGTCTAACAGTTTTGTCCTGAAATTAATTAACTTCTACATTGCTACCGCCAATTTTTCTATGTACAATAATGTTTTCTTTAATTTTTCAGTATCTCTCTCTTTCTCTGTGTGGTCTTTGGTCGATATTAATTCTCTACTTCTAACTAAATCTTATAAAAGAAACTTTTGAAGGACTTATCCCATTTTGATGTTAGATGTATTGTATCTTTGTGTTGCACGTTGCATGTTGTATGTGTATTGTTACTATTTAAATTGCTACACCCCTGTGGGTAAAATTGCACTGATCTCTTACCATATATTGTATATTTTAATAACATCTGCAGCTACATGTAATTTATGGCAATAAATGAATTATAAATGAATATGAATTTGGGGCGTCAATAGAAGTATATGTGACCCCCCAAATGCGGAATAAGCCCTAGATCCGCACCTGGCAGACTGCGCCCGCGCAGCACGTGTGTAGGATTTGTTTACGGCATGGCGGCCGCATTGTTGGGTTATTTGCCAAAATTATGGACTTGCCTCGCGTTCTAGATTCCGTTACCTGAAGATTTGGAGCCGAAATGAATAGGATTTGTTTTTACGTTTGAGAGATTTGCATATTACTAATTAATTCTCTATACTTAACAGGTATTTGACTTTTGTTAACGGAATGGAGTACCTAACGGGCAGACATCCCCAGTAATGTAACCTACTTCTTTTATATTATCCTCTGGCGTGGGTCAGACTTTTTATTTGCGGTATTTGCTATTTTTCATTGATTCCTCGAGCTCGTATAGCATGGAAATGCAAAGGAAATTGGTACTAAGAGGGAAGGGTTCTCAGCATATTATATTTTGTATACTATTATAATAATTTTTATGAATAAATAAATAAATATTAGATACATATACAGAATGTCCCATAAACAATCGATAGTCCGGCGCGTGCTGATGGGCCAGATCATGACTAGCCAGAATATTTGTATTTCACTTAAGTAATACTGTCATTGCCGTGTGATTTCCGGTACAGTAGAATAGGACCACTCCAACTCTTCCCGTGGATGTCGTACAAGGCGACTAAGGGAATACATTATAAAACATCAATCAGGCCTCCCCAACCCGTCTGGCCAGCGCGGCGAGTGTAGGCCAAATCCTCCGTCTGTCTCCGGCAGATGAGAGAGGGTTGTGCTCCTGCAGTGGAGACAAAAATAACCTGATGATGATGATGAACCCACGATTTAAATCTTTCAAAGACAACACAATTTGAACAGTCAGAAATTAAATTGGTCGACCGTACGTTTAAAGTTCCCCCCTACCTCGCCTCTTTCCCCATAGACCTTTACCTCCCCAGAGTACACACCGTATATTAGCGAGAAGCTAAGTGACACTAACAGATAGTGACAGTAACGTAACTGTCAAGTGTCAACGTACGGTGTTGCGCGCGACGTAAGCACGCCGGGGTCGACGTACTTGCTGATTATTGATTATCGATTGATTACGACCTAGATTTTTTTTACCTAAAGTAATGGTCACAGAGTCTGAAAGTGCTCGGACTAAGAACTCTGTTGAAACGCCTTGTGTGTCTGTCATCATCATCATCATCATATCAGCCCCTAGAAGTCCACTGCTGGACATAGGCCTTCCCCTGTGTGTCTGTAATTACTAGGAATAGGTAGAGCGATTTCCGGTCAATGAACTAGTAGTAGCAGCTTGGTTGTGGACTCGCCTCACGTTCATGAGGTCGTGAGTTCAAACCCCGTCCGTACCAATGAGTTCTTCGAAACTCAAGTAGGGTGTATTTTTAACTAGCTGTTGCCCGCGACTTCACGTGGACAACTTAACATCATAAATTATTATGTATTTCCCGTAGGAATTAAATGTTTTTTTCAGGATAAAAATCATCCTTTGTCCTATTCCAGGACCTAAAGTAACGGTATCCACCCCCAGTCTTCCCGTGGGCGTCGTCAAGGCGAATAAGGGATAGCACCAGGGACGGGAAGCAGCGTTCCCCTGTGTTTATTACTGCGAACACCAATCCGCCGCCTGCACAGTGTTCGGCTTCCATAAGGTATCTATTAGGCTTATAGTCGTATCATCGCAGTACCAGAGAACAGTGGGCCGAAGAATTTAATTGATGAGGAACGTATTTGTCCACTGAGTACTCAGCATCATCAGCCGAAATACGTCCACTGCTGAACACAAGCATCCCCAATAGAATGCCTCTTTTGGTGCGCTGTCCATTGGGGATTTGACATAATCACTTGCTTGGCAGGCGACTGGTGATCGCAGTACAGGAGAATGCTGGTGCAATCCCTTAAGCCACACAGAAAGCGAATGCGTGGCGGAGGCGTGCTCTGGTTTTTGTATTGTTCGATTTAGTGTGAGACACTCCACACAGAATACCGCCGCCGCGGAAAGCGGGATTTGTATGAAGTATACCGCTACCGCCACGCCTCCTCCACGCATCTTCTGTGTTTCAGGCATTAGTCGCTTCGACGACATACAAAAAAAATACAAAAATGTTTATTACCAACACTTAGGGGGTTACAGAGGATAGTTGGGGCCCTCTTTTAGACATAAAAATGTCTGTGCCAGAGGACCTCGCTCTTCCATACTTATATCTTATTATATAAACTAGCTGTGCCCGCGGTTCCGCTCGCGTGGACTACAGGATCCGCTCCCATTCCCACTTCCGCTCCCTATCCCACTTCCACTCAGACTATAAATCCAGGTCCAGGTCCAGGTCCAGGTCCAGGTCCAGGTCCAGGTCCAGGTCCAGGTCCAGGTCCAGGTCCAGGTCCAGGTCCAGGTCCAGGTCCAGGTCCAGGTCCAGGTCCAGATCCAGGTCCAGGTCCAGGTCCAGGTCCAGGTCCGTGTCCGGGTCCGGGTCCGGGTCCGGGTCCAGGTCTAGCTAAAGTTCCGGCTCCAGATCCAGCTCCAGATACAGCTCTAGATCTAGATCCAGCTCCAGCTCCAGATTTTTCATCGTAATCAACTAACTCAGTCAAAAGTTATGCGAATTTATAGTTTTCAAAATCTCACATTACACTGGTACGATACCCGCTCCCGCTACCGCTCACGAATTCAATCGAGCATTTACACCCTACACTCAGTTTTCGGAAACTATAAATTCGCATAACTTTTGAATGACTGCACCGATTGCAATGAAATAAAGCCTATATGTTACACCAAATTAAGCCCCATGTTTCTGTGAAAAGTCCATCAAAGTCCGATCAGTAGTTTTTAAGTGATGCGTGCACAAACTCACAGACAAACAGACAAACAGACAAACAGACAAAAATTTCAAAAATGATCGAAATGTGTTCTGTTGCTTATCCTTAGACCCCCCAATTTTTTTTTTTGCAAATATCTTCAATGTACAGACACGCGATGTTTACGATTTTATTTATAAGATTTAATCAACTTGTGTGAGTGGTGTGTGTGTGTGTGTGCGCGCGTGTGTATGATATATATGTATGTATGTATGTATATATATAAATGTGTGATACCATACCATACGATACGATATGTAAGACAGATGTAGTAAGAGTAAATATGTACTTATATTATGCTTAAATATTATAATTATTATTAGGACTATGACACAGCCGGGAAGATTGATGGTGGCCCCTTTCTAAGCGGTCACATGTTTGCGTTAACTACCACAGTGTTCTAATCTTAGCGAAGGGGGTCAAGTATCAAAACAAACGAAGGTACTGGTTTACCAGCGGCTCCACCGGCAGGAATGTGGTTAGATCCGGCGGCGCGGCGCCGGCACTCGGTCCCGTTCCGATTCGAGTCCGTTACCGATGAATATTGCATGAGACACTGGCACGGCGGAAACTATGCGCTTGCCTACTCCAAGATCGTTTACCCATTCAGTGTCCGAAATGAGGTTACGTAGGTATTTGGGGTACCCGGCCACCGCTGATCTTCCCGTGAGTGTCGTCAGGGCGACTAAGGGTTTGAACCAGCATTCTCTTGTGTATATTAAGATTATTACTGCGATCATTGCCGTGTGGTTTCCGGTAGAGTAGAATAGGACCACTCCAACTCTTCCAGTGGATGTCGTGCAAGCGACTGAGGGAATACATTATAAAACGTCAATCAGGCCTCCCCAACCCGTCTGGCCAGCGCGGGGAGTGTAGGCCGAATCCTCCGTCTGACTCCGGCAGATGAGAGAGGGTTGTTCTCCTGCAGTGGAGACAAAAATAACCTGATGATGATGATGATATGGAGTATGCAAGGCGACACCACTAATATATATTTTTGGCTATAAACACCTTATTTATGTTAGTACTATTCTTCCTGGCTACTGACTTAAACATTGATATTATATGAAGTTTAACCCCATAACGGTGGAGGCTTTGGGGACCTCCTTCATGGGAGCATAAGCTTCCAAGGCGGAGGCGCCCACCAAAAAGTGTTTACCTTCATCATGAAGGCAACCTAAATATGCAACTGACGTAAGCTTCCTCTTTTCTCTTGTTCAGGGTTTCAACTCAGTTTTGTGAAGAGCGAAATACGGTTTATATCGGTAACAAATAGACAATATTCGTTGCTGAGTGAAATCGCGTTCATTCGCCCAATCGTAATAATAAACAAAATAAAATTATTGTTAAAACTTTCTTCCTTACAAAGCGGTAGTAGAGAGTGGTCGACGTTTCCATTCTTTAACTGTAATTGTAAATTCCTCTAAACATTATTTAGTTTTGCCAACAAAATAGAGTTATGAAGAGAGAAATATCTAACGAGACATTCCCTCCTCAGAACTCCTCACCGTTCTCCCTCCGCCGCTCTTCTAAGCGAGTGTCAACAGAGGTACATTGTTATTAATATTATAACTCGAGTTGGGGCTATTTCAAAGTCTCAGCTTTGTATCACTGCGACCATCTCTGGTCTATTGTGATCGCCACCATACCATAGTTCCGTGTTAAGCATCAGTTAGAAACTGCACAATGCTTTTAGCACTGAGTTGTTTTACTTCCTGAATATTATACCATAAATGAATTTTCTATAAAATCAAATTGGTGGGCCCTCTGACGTTTAATTTAATTTGTGATAATTTAATGCCAAGTGTATTTTGAAATTTTATTTTAATATTATATACTGACATAGATAGTATGTTATATTATACTATGACATTATTTGAATCGTTGACATTGTAATTTATATTTTGTACATTATTTTATTTTATGACGATCCCTTTCACCATATTAGAATGACATGTAAAATTGAATTTTTAAGATATAAAAGTGAAACAAATAAATCTAATCTAATTTTCGTTAGAGCAAAGCAAGTAGTTACCCAGGTGTGTATTTCTTTTACGCATCAGCGGGCCACACTCGCACAGGAGGTGCATGGGTGTTTCCTCTGCTTCCTCACAGAGCCTGCACACTCCCGTGGTTCGGAGCTTGAGGTTGAACATGTGTTTGTTCAGACCACAATGTCCTGTGAGAGCTCTCACCTATGCGTAAGTTGTTCCTACTAAGCGCTAAAACTTCTTGGGCAGACTTACGCTTGTAAGCCCTGATTAGTGCTTTGGAGTGGTTCAATCCTGGCGTACAATTCCAGTGATTGATGGATTGCTTTAGGCAAAGGTTTCTGAGCGTTAGGCGTGCCAGGCTTGTTGGAATGCCACAACATGGTTCTGGACCGCATAGCGTTCCTCTGGCTTCCGCCTTTGCAAGTTCGTCCGCATTTTCATTGCCCTCGATCCCTGCACCTATTATATATTTGGTCTCCAGAAAAGTATCAATCTAAGTTACCTACATCCTTTTTCACTGGAGGCAAATTTTAAACAATCGGACGTTATTGTACAACAAAAGAGAAATCTGTAATGTGAAGAAAGCATTATGAAATGCGATTGAAAAGAAATCGTTTGAATAAGTGCGTAGTGAAGTCAAATGGAGCTATTTTTGTCTCCAACCGACGACGGCCGCAACGGTCTGCGGCAAGTGTAATCGACTCGAAAGTAGAATGGACACACAACCAACGACTAACTACAGTGGGGACCCAGTTAAAGGACCGTCGAGGAATGTCACAGTTATATATAGCAGAACTGCAAATTTGAAGTTTGACGTTGGGTATTCTGTGGTTTGATATACTCTCGCCTCACCGCACTTCAGTCAAAGTCAAAATCATTTATTGCATATGAGTACACTTGGTACATTTATACACGTCATTTTTTTATCGACTACCGCTTCCTAGGTGAAGAACAAACGGCGCAACAAACTTCACGCAACACATCTTTTAAAAATCAAGTTTGCATACAATTAATATAGATTTTGCGAAGCTGAATTAACATTAGTACCAGGCATCTTTGTCATTCAAAGAATCGTTTATTTTATAATAGGCTTTCTTACAAAGTTGTTTTTAATGTGAATCTTAAAATTTCTGTCCGTCATATTTAAGATGTCCTCTGGTATATTTCATTCCAGATTAATAGTCCTATGAAAACCAACGCTATTTACGTCTCGGTAACATATACATGAAAGGGTCACCAGCAGCAAAAATAGGTTTGTATTACCAAGTAAACTTTGCGGTCCACTTAGGAACACCATCTATTGTGTATTTTGTTTTCGAGACGCAAATGCGTTTGTTTTCATAGGACTATTAATCTGGAATGAAATATAGTTTGTTGTAGAAGCGTATACATTGCCCCGTGAACGATTTACTGACCTTACTTAGTCTTAACCCTGGTAAAACAAGTTTATTTTTATTTCTTGTATTCCCCGAATCCTATAACATTTTGCCATAAAAAGATGTCGCGTCACCTCGCTACAGACGCTCATGATTGGATAGTAATATTACGACTAGATAGGAGTAGGACTACGACTCCGACTCAGACTCCCAATCCCACTCCCACGCCAGCTATAGCTCCAAATGTGAATTGCACCGAACATTATAATACACTTCTTTGTTATATTGCATACCTACTAAAGTATTAGAAAACTAAAAATGTCCATAACTTTTCATTGTGGAAACCGATCGCTATGAAATAAAGTCTATATGTTACTCCAAGTTAAGCCCTATGTTTCTGTGAAAAGGTCATAAAAATCGGTGCAGTAGTTGTTAAGTGATGCGTGCACAAACTAACAGACAAACAGACAAAATTTTCAAAAATGATTTAAATGTGTTCTATTGCTTATCCTTAGACCCCCCAATTTTTTTGCAAATATCTTCGATGTACAGACACGCGAAGTTTACGTCTACAAAGTCGACGTATGTGGAAAAATCAAGACAGAAAAAATTACTATATGAAATAATAATCTACTCCAATATTATAAAGAGGAAAGATTTGTGTGTTTGTAACGAATAAACTCAAAAACTACTGGACCGATGTCAAAAATTCCTTCAACATTAGAATGCTACATGATCCCTGAGTAACATATATTTATTACTATAAAAATTAGGGATTCCTACTAAAACTTCAATAATGTAACCCAAGGTGTAAAAAATTTGCCATAAAATGTTTTTCATCGCATGCGCTGCGGAGATAGAACCTTCGCGTGTCTGTACATTGAAAATATTTGCAGGAGTCGCAGCTGGAGCTGAAGCGGGAGGGGGAAGGGGGAAGAAGGAAGGAGGACGGGAATTAACGTTTAATAAGTTTCAACTTTATTTAATTCTGTGGTCCACACGAGCGGAGCCGCGGGCACAGCTAGTTTTTCATACAAACGGTTCACAAACTCGTCTATTATCCGGGCCATTATAAGCTACACAATTTTATCTATTACGTTTTCTACCACACATAAAATGTAAATTAAAACATACCAAGTATATAACGAGCCGCGCCATGTTCGCCCCACTGCCTCCGTGACCGTTGTAACTCGAACACACACTCTATAGTCGTATCGCAAGTGGCACACCTCACCAGACCATTGAAACTAAACAAAACTGACAAAAAACCAAAATAAATGAGAAAACTTTCCAATTCGCGCCTTTCCGCGCTTTTTTTACTGTTCTTTCTTTCTTTCTTGAAAGGCAAAGGTTTAGCGTCGTTCAGCCGCGGCCGGTGCTCCTCGACTGCTTAGCGGGACACCGTCGCAGAGAGAACGGGAAATCGTGACGATTCGGTGAAAGGATATCACATAGAGCTGCTCAATACCCCCTAAAGAAAGTGCTTGCTGGCGAATTTTCGTCTAATTTTATTTAGCATTATTTTGGAAGTATATATAAGCTATAAGTATCGCCACGTAACTAAATAGCTCTGAAGTTGACGCAAGATGAAAAACAAGTGGAAAAAAGAAATAAAAAAAACCTTTTTACTATTCTGCCGAAAAATACGACGGTCGTCTAAAAAGTTTCTGGCCTTACATAGAAAAAAAGAAGTATTTTTTTACTTTTTCTTAACATAGTCTCCTTGTAAGCCTTTACACTTCTCCCAGCTATGCTCCCATCGTTTTAACCTTTCCAAACAGTACTTGGCGTCTTGCTCTGCATTTATACATTTACAGATGCAATGACCTCTTCGTGACATGATACTTCGACCTCGACCTCTTCGTTACCGTTTTTCTGTCATTGCTGCCATCTGCTTGTCAAGTAACAATGCATAATAAGAAGTTCCCGTTATTGTTTTTCCTTTTTCAAGATGACGAATACTATCTCAAAACATAGTCGCAATCACTGTTCCAGTCGCTGTCTTCGCCATCTTCGAGCAGGCTTATTCTTTGCAGTTCTCTGTTTGGAATGTGCTTTTGTGTCCATGTTTCTTCAATAGCTTTAAAATGACGCAATAAATCCTACTTATTTCGCTCCAAACGAGCATTTGAAATGTTCATTTGAACTGGAACAAATCGTTAGTCTTGAATTATTTTAAAACCCTGACTGATACCCAGGTAATAACAACTCTATATAAGTAGAGACTTCACGGGCCGCGGGCAAGGCCGCTCGTTGTGTCGGTCGTACATACGAACGCAACCTGCCTTACATTGTCCTGATTTGTGTAAAGCGTGAGTCGTGCGTGACGCTCCGGCATGCACCCTCTTTATGAATGACCTCCTTAGCGCAGTGGGAAGAACATCTTATAAGGCGGAGTCCTATCCTACCCATGAGTATGCAAACAAGTATGCAATAAAGATTATAAGAATTGAAGTGACTGCCACCCCGTCAAAGAATAAGAATTAATTCTATTTGCTGATAGAATAGATATAACTGTTGGACGTGATACGGCGTACCGTTTCAATTGTGGTAGTCAAAGTCAAAATCATTTATTGCATATGAGTACACTTGGTACATTTATACACGTCATTTTTTTATCGACTACCGCTTCCAAGCTGTTAGCGCTTGAAGAAGAAACGGCGCAACAAACTTCACGCAACATCTTTTAAAAATCAAGTTTGCGTACAATTAATAAAGATTTTGCGAAGCTAAATCAACATTAGTGCCAGGCATCTTTGTCATTCAAATAATCGTTTAATTTATAATAGGCTTTCTTACAAAGTTGTTTTTTAATGTGAATCTTAAACTGTCTGTCTGTCATGTTTAAGATTTCCTCTGGTAGTTTGTTGTAGAAGCGTATACATTGCCCCGTGAACGATTTACTGACCTTACTTAGTCTTAAGCCTGGTAAAACAAGTTCTAGTGGTAACATCTAGTATTCTAATTATAGCACAACAGTTTCCATGAATGTCTAAATATTTACGTCTTCTTGTGCTGCACTTAGCTGAAAGATCACTCTATTATCATCATCATCATCAGCCTGTAAGAGCCCACTGCTGGACATAGGCCTCTCCCAAGGCGCGCCACTGAACCCGATCCTCGGTTCTTCTCATCCAGTCTCTGCCAGCCGCCTTACGCAGATCGTCGCTCCATCTAGCCAGGGGACGTCCCACACTACGCTTGCCCAGTCGCGGTCTCCACTCGAGAACTCGTTTACCCCAACGGTTATCGGTTCTCCGACAGATGTGACCAGCCCACTGCCACTTCAGCGTACTAACTTTTTGAGCTATGTCGAAAACTTTAGTTCTCTGGCGGATTACCTCGTTTCGGATCCTGTCCCTTAGAGAAACTCCGAGCATAGCTCTTTCCATAGCCCGCTGAGCGACTTTGAGTTTTCGGACTAGTCCCACTGTCGGTGTCCACGTTTCGGCGCCGTAGGTCATTACGGGTAGGACTCTATCATATAGAGCTGTATCACCTGATGCATCAAGTTCACTGCTGGGCAGGTCTACCGCACTTTCGGAGAATACAAAAAAAAACAATAAACAGTTGACTCACCCATTTGTAACTTAATCCAAGTACTTGTTGTTTATATTGAAACCGTTATCATATCACGAAGTCAGATCGCAGATGCACTGTGCGCGCGCGCAGATAGCTGATGTAGGTACCTAACCGTATGTTTATACTAGACATTTGTTTATACCACTAAGCCAGTAATATTATAAATGCGAAAGTTTGGATGTTTGTTACACAATCACGTTTCAACCACTGGACGGATCAGGATGAAACTTGGCACACATAATAGATTAGGTCCTGGAACTGGACATAGGTAAGTTTTTATCCCGAAAAAACATCTAATTCCTACAGGAAACCAAGTTAATATTTTTAATTTAATTTGGACCATAGTGTCGTCACGTCGACCTAAGACCGGTGATCGTCGATAATGTCAATATCGAAGTTGTTCAGGAGTACGTCTGCCTAGGACAGACAATACAGTTGGGTAGGAACAATTTTGATAGGGAAGCTGACAGAAGAATCCAGTTGGGTTGGGCAGCATTTGGAAAATTGCGTCAAGTCTTCACTTCGCCTATTCCACAATGCTTAAAGACAAAAGTATTTAATCAGTGCGTCCTGCCTGTCATGACCTACGGTGCAGGAACGTGGACACTGACAGTGGGCCTGATCTAACTTGTAGAAGTTTCAAGTCGCTCAGCGAGCTATGGAGAGGGCTGTGCTCGGCGTATCTTTGAAGGATATGATTCGTAATGAAGAGATCCGACGAAGAACGAAGGTAACCGAAATAGCTGAAAGGATTAGCAAGCTGACGTGGCAGTGGGCGGGCCACATCTGTCGCGGAATCGACGGCGGTTGGGGCAGACGAGTTCTGGAGTGGAGACCGCGGATCGGTAAGCGCAGGGTGGGACGCCCCGCCGCCAGATGGACCGACGACCTGAAGAAGGTGGCCGGAAGCGGCTGGATGCGGAGGGCCGAGGACCGGGTGTGGTGGCGTTCATTGGGGAAGGCCTATGTCCAACAGTGGACATCTAAGGGCTGATATGATGGACCATAGTGTAAGTCTAAGATATGTTAGTAAATGAAATTATAAGAAAATAGCATTTTTTCATTTGTTGTCGACAAAGTGGACAGTGCTGTGCATTGTGCTGTCCACGGTTTCCGGTAGAGTAGAATAGGACCACTCCAACTCTTTCAGTGGACGTCGTATAAGGCGACTGAGGGAATACATTATAAAACATCAATCAGGCCTCCCCAACCCGTCTGGCCAGCGCGGGGAGTGTAGGCCAAATCCTCCGTCTGTCTCCGGCAGATGAGAGAGGGTTGTGCTCCTGCAGTGGAGACAAAAATAACCTGATGATGATGATGATGACGCTATGTAATGCCTTAACTAAAACAAACGCTGGGTTACCACTCCTTCTATATTTTACGAGACACTGGTCGATTTTCCACCAAATGGTGCTTCCCGTGGGTGTCGTCTAGGCGACTAAGTGAGCGCACCAGGGACGGGCAGCAGCGTTCTGTTGTGGAGTAGGTAATTAAATCTGTGCGCAGCGCCGGCAATGCAAAGCAGGCTTATCTATCACCTCGTTGGCTTAGTTACTGGTCATTGGACTCGAAGGCCAGGGGTCATCGATTCTTACTGGGGACAGACAACTATCATATTATTAATTTTCATATATTTATATTCTTCAGAATCCGAAATGAGGTGATCCGCCAGAGAACTAAAGTCTTCGACATAGCTCAAAAAGTTAGTACGCTGAAGTGGCAGTGGACTGGTCATATCTGTCGGAGAACCGATTACCGCTGGGGTGAACGAGTTCTCGAGTGGAGACCGCGACTGGGCGAGCGTAGTGTGGGACGCCCCCTGGCTAGATGGAGCGACGATCTGCGTAAGGCGGCTGACCGTGACTGGATGAGAAGAGCCGAGGATCGGGTTCAGTGGCGCACCTTGGGAGAGGCCTATGTCCAACAGTGGACTCTTTCGGGCTGATGATGATGATGACATATTCTTCATTTGCACATTTTAAAAATTAAATTCATTTATGCATATTTGTGCACAACGACGAACTTATCTCTCGTCTTCCAGCCAACCTTACCGGTCGGTGTGAGATTAAAAGAACAATTGCACAAGATCAAAAAAAGTTGGCTCTCGAAGGTTGACTGGAAGTGATCCCTAAGTGGGATAAGTCACCCTTAGTACACAGTTTTATTCCTATTTTGTTATTGTTTTTGTTATTAATTGTGGTGCAATAAAGCATGAACACATACATCAAATATGGAAATGAAACTTGTAAATATTCTTGGGGAATCCCGTATTTTTAATTATCTTTCAGTTTTCCTTATCCAAGACATATTACGTACATACAGTCGAGAAGTTTCGAGTTACTTGCCGTGAAGACAGACAGACGGAGAGACACACACTTATCCATTTTTTGTTTGTTTATAAAGAACTAGCTGTTTCCGGCGACTTCGTCTGCGAGGAAAACTTAACATTACTCATTATTATGTATTTCCCGTAGGAGTGGGATGTTTTTCGGGATAAAAACTATCCTATATCCTATTCCACGACCTAACCTATACGTGTGCCAAGTTTTATCCCGATCCGTCCAGTGGTTGAAGCGTGATTATATCCAATATAATATCCATATATCCAAACTTTCGCATTTATAATAATATTATTAGGATACGAAAGTTTGGATGTTTGGATGTTTATTACTCAATCACGCTTCAACCACTGGACGGATCGCGATGAAACTTGACACACATATAGGTTAGGTCCTGGAATAGGGCATTTTTTATCCCGAAAAAACTTCTCATTCCTACGGGAAACCAAATTAATCGTTAAAAGTACTGTGTAAATACCGAAAACTACGCGGACGAAGTCGCGGGCTAAAGCTAATTCACAAACATCCAGATCGGGACCAACTTGTTTTCCCGATTGAATCCACTTACCTCTGGCGGTCGAGTGTAACGACCAAACCACTAGGCCATCGAAGCGGTTGACACGTGGAGGAATAGAATAAACAGGTATTATTCCTAGCTGATAATCTTATCTTCTTGTAGAGCCGTGGTAGCCGGTTGGTTGTGCACTCGCCTCACGTTCATGAGGTCCTGGTACAAGCCCCGCCCGTACCAATGAGTTTTACCAAACTTAAGTGCGGTTTATATATAATAACCGACAGGCTTTTCGGTGAAGGAAAACATCGTGAGGAAACCTGCTTATGCCGAAGAAGAAATTATGAGGCGTATGTGAAGTCCACCAAATCGGCTCGGGACACCGTCGGTGGTCAGGGGTTTGGCACAAAAGATCCTGAAGGGTCGAAGTGTCGCCAGGTCTTCCTGGCCGTCTAAGAAGATAAGATAGCTGATAATAAGTATGTATATATAACCGGTGTTCCCATATCGCGCGCAGTGCGTCTTGGAGCGCTGGAGTGACATGTTGTATACAGCTGTGTGGGTGTGCGTCGCGCTAGCGTGCGCGGGCGCAGCAAGCGCGCATGGAGACGAGGAGCCAGGTCAGTTCTAGATGGGCCGGTCAGCCAGTAATAATGTTAGGTCTACGTTAGGACAGAACGGACAAAATATTTTATTTTTCGTTTTCTTATATACCAGTCTGTCTGTTTGTTATAGTAGTTTCAAACAACGAATCGAAGCCTCTCTCTACTTTAAAAATGTACTCCAAAACAACAGTTTGTACTGCTGATTTTTTAAAACTGGATTGGAATGAACAACTTTCCGCACTCTTATCATCATGTACTAATTTATAAGAATAGCGGTAACTCTTTAGTTTAATTAACTTATTTCGCTGACTGCAGTAAACTAACAGCTAGGTACTTTATGTAAATAAATCTTTTCATTGCGTGACCAGATCAATAGATTAGATTAGATTTATTTCACTTTACATCTTAAAAATTCAATTTTACATGTCCTTCTAATATGGTAAAAGGGATCGTCATAAAATAAAATAATGTATAAATTACAATGTCAACAATTCAAATAATGTCATAGTATATAAGATACTATCTATGTCAGTATATAATATTAAAATAAAAAATTAAAAATACACTTGGTATTAAATTATCACAAATTAAATTAAACGTCAGAGTCAAACCTATTTCATTTTTTTAAAAATTCATTTACGGAATAATATTCATTTTCCAACAAAAGGTTGTAGTAAAAAATAGATTTTTTTTAGGATTTATTTATTTTATTTTAAATGGAAATTCAGCTTATAGCTGGTGCTTCCATATCACTAGTCGACTTGATTATTTTCCTTTAAGAAATTGTCCAGTCTGTTCTTTTTTTTTATTGATGTGGCAGTTACGACAGATTCTGGCAACTTGTTCCATCTGGATACAACCCTGTTGTTTAAAAAATTTCTTTGAGGGTTCAGGTGAACGTTTGGTCTTTGTAATTATGTCATCTGATTCGTTCAGTGGATTCATTTAGTAATACATAATCATTTGTAATATCAAGTGGTCTACGCGGACGAACTCGCGGGAAACAGCTAGAATAAATCTCGGAAAATATTCGTCCCAACTTTATAAATTACACTACCTACTTCCGATCGCTGATGATAAGTTCCTTCCGACAGACCCTTGGGACGAGGGGCCCCTGGCGGCGACCCCCACGGGGGTGATGCGGGGGTCATGGATGGTGACGCGGCGCGGGCGGCGCTTCCAGGCGTACCGCGGCGTGCGCTACGCGCAGCCGCCGGTCGGGGAACTACGGTTCCAGGTACAAACCCCTATCTTTCCCGTGGGTGTCGTCAAGGCGACTAAGGGATTGCACCAGGGACGGGCAGCAGCGTTCTCCTGTGTGTGTATGTTAAGATCATTACTGCGATCATCAATCCGCCTGCCAAGCGTGGTGATTATGGAAAATCCCCCAATGGACATCTGACTTAAAAAGTGGTATTCTATTGGGGAGGCCTATATCCAGCAGTGGACGTATTTAGGCTGATGATTGAATGCAATAGCCTACACTGCCATCTATTAGTTTTACTTTAAACTAATTACTTTGAAATTGACCTAGCTATAGATCGTAATTCCCGATAGCACGTCGATTTACTTTTCCCGAGGGGTGGGCGCTGGACGTTAGTATCTTAGCGTACGTATCGTATGCACTTGATGATTAATGTCTGACGATTCAGTAATAATATATGTATAACAATAATGAAATGTAAACGATTTAGAGAAAGAGTCGGGCGTGCCGTCGTGAACTGAACGATGTATGCCGTATTCATGCCTTATAGATTCAGAGCAACTCATGCCCTATAATCTGTCAAAACATAAACGAGATTTAAAACCATACAGCGCCATCTATCGGACTTACTTCGTACTAATCGTTACTCGAACATACCCCCCTTTCCGCAGCCGCCGCAGCCGATCTTACGCTACAGCCACATAGTGGACGCCCGCGCGGACGGCCCCGCGTGCCCCCAGCCCACATTCGGAGACTACTACGTGGACGAGGACTGTCTGCGACTCAATGTATACACACCGGGGAGAAACAGGTCAGCGTTAACAGCCCTGGAGGCCAATTCTACCATTTTCAACATTTATCGTTCGTTTAAACAAAAGTTACGTTTAAGTTACAGTTTTTAACAGACGCTATTTGGACAGCAATGAGTTTCGTTTTTACCTGAGGCGACTGTCAACGTTCGTTCCTTACGACTGACGTTTGTTCAAACGTTAGCTACGGCTGAAACGCAGCTGAAGCACGAACGCTGTGCGCAGCGGAGTACGAATAGTGTTAGAACTTGCGTTTCAGCTGCAGTTCAGTTGCGTTTTGTGCGAAAATGCGTTAGTAGAATTAGCCCCCTGATAGGTCCAACTGTGTGTTCATCATCAGCCCACTCCTGGCCTCTCCCAAGGCGCGCCACTGAACCCGATCTTCGACTCTTCTCATCCAGTCACTGCCAGCCGCTCCACGCAGATCGTCGCTTCATCCAATAGCGGTCTCCAACCAACGGTAATCGGTTCTCCGACCGACGTGACCAGCTATGCTGAAGACTTTAGTTCTCTGGCGGGTCACCTCGTTTCGGATCCTGTCCCTTAGAGAAACTCCGAGCATAGCTCTTTCCATAGCAAGTACATTGATCTCAGCTAACATAGCACAAACTCCTGTCATAGCAGTTTCATTTTAGGGACAAAATTAATAAAAGATTGCGATGACTGGATTACATTTGGAGCTGCAAGTTGGAGTTGGAAAGGGAGTGGGATCGGAGCGGGACCGGAGCGGAAGCGCCAACGGAAGCGGGAGCGGGAGTGGGAATGGGAGCGGATTCTGTAGTTCACGCGAGCGAAGCCGCGGGCACAGCTAGTTACATACGAGTATAAGTGTTTATGTGTCAGGTCCCAGCCCTACCCAGTCGTGGTGTTCATGCACGCGGGCGGCTTCTACTCCGTCTCTGGCCGCAGCGACCTGGCGGGGCCAGAATACCTGCTGGAGCGGGACATCGTACTCGTCACTATCAACTACCGCCTCGCCTCGCTCGGTGAGTAGACTCTCCTTTCTGAAGATTTCTTTTGACCCGACGCTCGGTGAGTAGACTCTCCTTTTTGAAGATTTTGTCCCAAAGGATCTTGTGTCCGAAAGGGTTAGCTGGCTGAAATGGCGCGGGTTGGAGCAGACGACTTCTGGAGACTATGGGGTGGGACGGTCCGCTGACAGATGGATCGATGACCTGAGGAAGGTGGGCGGAAGCGGCTGGATGCCGAGAGCGGAGGGCCGGGTGTGGTGGCGTTCATTGGGGAAGGCCTAATGTATGTCTAGTAGTAGAGTCTAAAGGCTGATATGATGATGATGATGATGACTACCCTCAGTTTCTTCACGATCTGAAGAAGTCATGAACTTTCCAAAGGTTCCAAAGGTAAACACTTCTTCACTCATATCAAGTCTGAATAGTATTTATAACATTATTACGCGTGCTAAGTTTATTTCATCATCAGCCTAAATACGTCCACTGCTGGACATTAGTCTTCCTAATAGAATGGCACTCTTCTGGTGGGCTGTCCATTGGGGGATTTGTTATAATCACCACGCTTGGCAGGCAGATTGGTGATCACAGTAATGATCTCAATATATACAGGAGAACGCTGGTGCAATCCCTTAGTCGCCTTAACGACACCCACGGGAAAATTGGGGGTGGCGCTTTTCTAAGCCGGGAACCACACAGGTAGGATAATTAGGGAAATCTTACCTTCTCTTTAGAAAGACTTCCCATAAACCCCCAAAAGTTAACATTTACAATACAATACAATACACTTTATTGCACAAACAAATACAGTTACACGTTATAAAAGTTACAAATAGTACAATTTAGGCGGTCTTATCGCTTTAAGCGATTTCTTCCAGACAACCTTTGGGTAGAAAATACTATGCCAGAGAAATTGTAGGTTGCGCTGATTAGGAAATAATAGGTACTTATATGACTTATAAGTACTTATTTATCGTTATTTCTATTTTCTAGGATTCCTAAGTACTGGTGACGAGTTAGCCCCCGGCAATAATGGGTTCAAGGACCAAGTGATAGCCCTGCGGTGGGTGCGGCGCAACATCCGCGCGCTCGGCGGGGACCCACACTGCGTCACCATCGCTGGCTACAGCGCCGGGTCGTTGAGCGTCGGACTGCATTTGGTCTCGCCTATGTCTAAAGGTAATTAATATTATCTAAGCAATAGTAACGAGCTAGCCCTTTGTTACAAAGGGGTTAAAAAACGATAGCGATGCGATGTGGTCTGACGTACTTATAACGAAATGTAATCAATTTTATTTATGCACTGGTGTAGTCGAAAAAAAAAATGATGTGTATAAATGTACCAAGTGTACTCATATGCAATAAATGTTTTTTATTTTTTTTTATTTAAATGATTTTGACTTTAGGAGTTATACCCAGTGACAAAGGGGTTTAAAAACTATTGATAGCGATGCTATCTGGTCTCACCTATATCCAAATGTAATCAATTTTAACTAAGCTCTACTGACGAGTTGTACCTCAGTTACAAAGGGGTTTAAAAACCAAGTGAAAACGGTACGATGTGGTCTCACCTATATCGAAATGTAATCAATTTTAATTAAGCTCTACTGACGAGTTGCATCTCAGTTACAAAGGGGTTTAAAAACCAAGTGACAACGGTACGATGTGGTCTCACCTATATCGAAATGTAATCAATTTTAATTAAGCTCTACTGACGAGTTGCATCTCAGTTACAAAGGGGTTTAAAAACCAAGTGACAACGGTACGATCTGGTCTCACCTATATCGAAATGTAATCAATTTTAATTAAGCTCTACTGACGAGTTGCATCTCAGTTACAAAGGGGTTTAAAAACCAAGTGACAACGGTACGATCTGGTCTCACGTATATCGAAATGTAATCAATTTTATCTAAGCACTGGTGACGAGTTACACCCCAGTTACAATGACGTTTAACAACCAAGTGACAGGTGGTCTCACCTATATCGAAATGTAATCAATTTTATCTAAGCACTGGTGACGAGTTACACCCCAGTTACAATGACGTTTAACAACCAAGTGACAGGTGGTCTCACCTATATCGAAATGTAATCAATTTTATCTAAGCACTGGTGACGAGTTACACCCCAGTTACAATGACGTTTAACAACCAAGTGACAGGTGGTCTCACCTATATCGAAATGTAATCAATTTTATTCATTACGATTTGCACCTCAGTTACAAAGTAGTATACAAATCTAGACAGCGATACGATTTGTCTCTGAATTGACGAAATTAATTTTAAAAAAAGGAAATAACCATTGTATAAAAAATTAAACTCATACCGTAAACGAATTTTATTTACGATAAGCGCAATCCATCGACATTATTAAGAGATAACTAGACTTCGTCTGCGTTGGAGTAGAAACGCGATATCTAGTTAGATTTCTCATATCATCTTGAACAAGATCAATACTGAACAGATAAATGGAGCATCATTCTTAGACGTCATATATTTACGTACTATGTTTTGTCCTAGGTCTGTTCCACCGCGCCATGTCGATGAGTGCGTCGCCCGTGTCGCAGGTGGAGATCGGCGGCCACCAGCGCGCGCTGGCCGCGCGGCAGGCCCGCCTGCTGGCCTGCCTCCACCAGGGCGATGCTGGACTGCCTCAAGGCCAAGTCCTCGAAGGAGCTCGGCGATTCCTTGGACAGCATGTTTGTAAGGAATACACGTGCTAAAAACAAACATCAGGATGCACTAAATTAACAACAAACACATTTGTAGACCCAAATGTACAACAAACATCTCCATTGACCAAAATTACTAACAAAAATACGCAGATGATTTTTTTCCTCAATAAAACAAGAACGCAAATGGAAAATAAAGACAATTGTCAAAATTGTCTTTATTTTCCTCAATTCCAACTATGTAAACACACCCCTACTCATTATTTACAAACACACACCCACACTCACACCCCCACATGCACACACTCGCAGTGGTTTTATAATATTTGTAGTTATGTTTAGTTTACTTAATATTTTTGCTGTACTTAATGATTGAATGTAAAATGTGAAATCTCTTTTTGGCCTTCAGATTTCTTAATCAAACTAATTAAAAATTGTGTGCTGTAAGATTTCTAAATATATAAATTAAATTAAATTACTGCGCTAGTGGTCACTACTCTTACGTTAAATAATGAAATTTGAAAAAATGAATCATAGATTTAGAATATGTTTATTACCACAGTAATAAATGGTAAAATAAAGATTTAAACTATGTTTCGGATTTTTTAAATCCCCGGAGGTTATAAGATTGCAGGAGTTTTTATAAAAGAAAATAAACGATATACACCACAGAAATCCTATCAAGATAGAACGGTTATAGCTGTGTTATCGTCAGTTCCGCGCGTGCCGATTTTTGGACACAGCAAGCCTCTCCCGCTCACCCTTCATGCCTCGTGGTTACGTGAGGAGATTCCGATTTTTTGTAGATTTTTTTGTCGACTATGAGTATATGGATAGGATTTCTGTGATACACACATTGCGTTCCTACGTCGAACACTTTCTGACTTTCTAGGAATTTGGCTACGACCCAGTCCTCATGTGGAACGTGGTGGTGGAAGCTGACTTCGGGCAGGAGAGGTTCCTCACGGAGCAGCCCCTGGCCGCCATCCGCGGGGGCAGGATGCACGCCGTGCCTTACATCGTGGGCCAGACCCAGGATGAGTTCTTCTGGAAGGCATTCAGTAAGTCTCACTAGCTTTGCCCGCGAGTACCGCGCGCTGGCAGGCCCAAATTTAGAAGCCAAAGACCAGCATCCGACCTCACCCACATCGATCCCCGGCGGAGATCGAAGACCTCAAAACTACACCAAATGTATGAAAAAATAATCGTTTTGTTAATTTTTCTGGTCAGTTTATTATGTACTAGCTGTGCCCGCCTGTAACTTTTGATTAAGTAAGCCGATTGCGACGAAATAAAGACTAAATGTTACTCCGTGTTAAGCCCTATGTTTCTGTCAATAGTTAATCAAAATCGGTTCAGTAGTTTTTACGTGACGTGAAATGTGTACTATTACTTATCCTTAGACCCCCAATAGAAATAAAAATATACAGCTCGTTAAGTGTCGCCGGACGATCATTCTGTACACTAAAAGATATCAATAAACTTTAAATCGTTATCAGAACTATGTTGCCTAATGTGTAAAGTGTCATCAATAACTTTTAAAAAGAAGTTGAAGAAAAGCGACATACCTATACAAAATATTGTTTTTTTAATCCTGCCATAGATTTACTATGGCTTCAAAGAGAGATCGCCTGAAGACGCTTAAAGATCCCATATATCTCTGCCCAGACGTCCAAAACAACGCAACGATGCTGAACACAATGAACTCCGAATGGGATCGCATCGCGCCCATCTCGTTCATGCTACCGGAGAAGAACGCCGTCGCAGCAGCGCATCGGCTGAAAGAGTTCTATCTCGGTGGCAAGCCGGTCGGGAACGACTCGGCCTCGGCTGCGGGTCTGGGGAAACTGTATTCAGATTCTGTTATAGGCTTCGCTGCTCACAGGTAAATCCCTTTTCAGCTGGCTTAGCTACGATTCCACTGATTGCTAAGGTGCTGGACGATCTGCTTGATGGGCATTTAAGAAAACACATACACCTGCACGACGCCCAGTTTGGCTTTCGGGCTGGACTGTCTACTGAAAGTGCTATATTGGCTCTCAAGCATACCGTTCAGTACTATACAGACAGGCGGACTCCGGTCTATGCCTGCTTTCTGGACTTATCTAAGGCCTTCGATATGGTGTCCTATGACATTCTATGGTCTAAGTTAAGAGACACGGAGATACCACGGGAAGTGCTGGCAGTTCTTGAGTACTGGTACAACAATCAAATGAACAATGTCAAATGGGCTGGTAAACAGTCAAACGCATACAGGTTGGAGTGTGGTGTCAGGCAGGGGGGGGGGGTTGGGTTGACGTCGCCAAATCTCTTCAGTCTGTATGTAAACGACTTGATAACGGAGCTGAGCAGTATGCATGTCGGATGCTACGTAAATAATACGTGTGTGAATAATATAAGTTACGCAGATGATATGGTTCTGTTAGCTCCTTCGGTCAGTGCCCTCCGCAAATTGTTACGGGTATGTGAACAGTACGCAATTAAACATGGCCTTGTATATAATGTAAAAAAAAGCGAGTACATGGTGTTTAAGGCGAGTGGAAAGGGCCCTGGCAGGGTGCCTCCCATTACAATGAATGGGGCTGCCCTTCGCAGGGTTATCCAATTTAAATATCTAGGTCATTATTTAACTGAAACATTGAAGGATGACCTAGACGTCGAGAGAGAGCGCAGGGCGCTGTCGGTGCGTGGTAATATGCTGGTTCGCAGATTTGCTCGCTGTTCTATAGCAGTCAAAATAACTCTTTTTAAAGCTTACTGCCAGGTTTTCTACACGGGCAGTCTGTGGACCACATACACCAAGCGTGCCTACAGCGCACTGCGCGTACAATATAATAACATTTTCAGGGCCCTGTTGGGGCTGCCCCGATACCGCAGCGCGTCAGGGATGTTCGCAGAAGCTCGCACAAACGATTTTGCTGCAATAATGCGCAACAAAGCGAGCTCCCTGACGCGCAGGCTGCGGGGCAGCGCTAACGGGATCCTGAAAATGATCAATGAGAGGTTTGACGGCCCCATCATTAGACACTGGGTGGGGCTGTTGAAACCTATATCTAGTTATTTAAGAAATTAGGTAATAAGTTTACTAACATAGTATTAAGGCTTTACTAACACTATGGATATCTTATCTGAAATAAATAAATAATAAATTATAATAATAACTGCATTCTCGTTATTAGAATGGCAGTAGGAGACGAAAAGCTGATTAGATGTGAAAATGAACACCTAAGGTTCTGTATACGCCCTAAGACCTTTCTTATTGCACTTTAGGTTCTACAGTGGCTGTACATCATCAGGTTATTTTTTTTCTCCACTGCAGGAGCACAACCCTCTCTCATCTGCCGGAGACAGACGGAGGATTTGGCCTACACTCCCCGCGGTGGCCAGACGGGTTGGGGAGGCCTGATTGATGTTGTATAATGTATTCCCTCAGTCGCCTTGTACGACATCCACGGAAAGAGTTGGAGTGGTCCTATTCTACTCTACCGGAAACCACACGGCAATAAAGTCTTGACTAAATTTAAGTCGGGTCGTGGGTTCATCTGGCAGGATTGGGGAGGGCCTATGTCCAGCAGTGGACGTTGGCGGGCTGATGATGGTGATGCTTGTTGTGCAGGATGGCCAACCTGATGTGCCGCCGCTCGCCGCAGCCCCTGTACAGCTACGAGTTCGCGTACGTCGGCCAGCAGAGCCACTACGTGGACCCCGTCACCAACAGGCCCACCGGTGAGAATTCTTACAGTTGTACATTCTTGACCAAATGGCCAATTTAGGATGTTAATTAGATAGGAAAGTGGAGGAGTCAAGAAGTGGAAGAGTTAGGAATTGCTCGTGGACGAGTTAGGAAAGTGGACGAGTTGCAAAGAGGCCGATTTAGGATAATATATTCTTTATTGCACATCTTAAAACTAAATACAGTAATAAATGGTGTGTACAAACGTGATCTTATCTCTAAAAGAGATCTCTTCCAGCCAACCTTACAGGGTGTGAGACAGGGCAGTAAGAGCAAGGATGTTAATTAGATAGGAAAGTGGATGAGTCAAGAAGTGGAAGAGTTAGGAATTGCTCGTGGACGAGTTGCAAAGAGGCCGATTTAGGAAAGTGAACGAGTTAGAAAGAGGACGAATTAGAAAGTGGACGAGTTAGGAGGTGGACGAATTAGAAAGTAGACGAGTTAGAAAGAGGACGAATTACCTGGAAGAGATTCCTAAGTGGGATAAGTCCGCCTTTGTACATAATTTAATTCCTGTTTGTTATTGTTTATTTTGATACAATAAAGCGATTACATACACACATATATACGAGTTAGGAAGTAGACGAGTTAGGAAGTGGACGGGTTAGGAAATGAGCTAGGTACGAAGTGGATGAGCTAGGAAGTGGACGATGTCGGCCTGAAGAGCTAGGTGGTCAGACTAGTGCCCGAGGTACTGCAGTAGGTCAGGTGTATGTGTGTCTAACCGACCGCTGGGGTCCGGCAGGCGCGGCGCACCACGACGACCTGCTCTACCTGTTCGTGGTGGCGGTCAGCTTCAAGGTCATCCCGCTGGACAGCCCGGATAACGTCCTCGTGGACAGAATGACCGCCATATGGTACAACTTCGCCAGATACGGGTAAGTCGAGCTTTGTATGCCAAATGACACTTTGCGAACATTTTCTTTGGATATATTTTATTTTATTTATTAGGTTACCATCAGGATGTACATCAATTGTTGCTTAACGGAAACTTACAATTGTACATTGGCCAGATGCCACCCCAATTATAGGCAAAGACAGCATGCCTAGTTTGTGTTAGTTGAGTTATAATTATACATACTAGTCTAATATTATACTTACTTATATATAAGTTAAATAAAATTAAGATTTTAAAATGTTAATAAATTAAATGTCCAAAGCAATACACTGCAAATTAAAAAAAAAATAACATTGAAATTAAACACAAAACAAAATAAAACAAAACAATAGTCAGAAATTAGGAAATAAAATAAAATACATGGGGAATTCACATTTTTTACAATTTGATTCTATTAAAAGTGAGAACAGATTTAGATATAGGTCGTAGAGGTCGTGGAATCGATTCCCACTAAGGATAGACGAGTTTGTACAATATGCACAAGCTGGTCCCGGTCTGGATATTTGTGAACTGGCTAATCTTTCTTTAATTCCCGTAGCATAGGCGAAAATTCTAGTTTGGGATTAGGCAAGTGCATGTATAATGTTATGGTGGGCCCTCTGACGTTTAATTTAATTTGTGATAATTCAATACCAAGTGTATTTTTAAATTTTTATTTTAATATTATATACTGACATAGATAGTATGTTATATACTATGACATTAATTGAATTGTTGACATTGTAATTTATACACTATTTTATTTTATGACGATCCCTTTTACCATACTAGAATGACATGTAAAATTGAATTTTTAAAATGTAAAAGTGAAATAAATAAATCTAATCTAATTTAATAACCAATTAGCGTCAATCGTGACTTACGCTGCAGAAACGTGGACTCTGACGGTGGGCCTGATCCACAAGTTCCAAGTCGCTCAGCGAGCTATGGACAGGGCTATGCTCGGGGTTTCTTTGAAAGATATGATTCGTAATGAGGGAATCCGACGAAGAACGAAACTCACCGATATAGCCGAAAGGATTAGTAAGCTGAAGTGGCAGTGGGCGGGCCACATATGCCGCAGAACCGACGGCCGTTGGGGCAGACGAGTTCTGGAGTGGAGGCCGCGGATCGGCACAGGGTGGGACCGACGACCTGAAGATGGTGGCCGGTAGCGGCTGGATGCGGAGGGCGGAGGACCGGGTGTGATGGCGTTCTTAGGGGAAGGCCTATGTCCAGCAGTGGACTTCTAGGGGCTGACATGAATTCAATCGTGAAGGTAAAAACTTTGAGGTGACTTATGTCCCTCATGGTATGACCTTAGTCTACCAGATGTTCCATCCACTATTTTGTGTGTTCAGAGACCCCAACCCTCGCGGGGACACGCCGGAGCTGGGCGGGCTCTCGTGGCCCGCCATGACGGCCTCCAGCCGGAAGTACCTGCGCATAGACAACGACTTCTCCGTCCACACGGACCTGTTCAAAGACCGATACGACGTCTGGGACGAACTGTATCCTATCGAATATTGATCTTAGTGTTGAAGCGATAGATGGCGCCAGCAGTTGTAATATGTTAAGTTATCGATAAATATCAATTTGCCAAGCCTTATAGACTACTACACAAAGTATCTATAGGTGACCAACTATTTCTATGTATTACTAGATGGAGCGTTCCAAACAATCGCTCTGTTCCACGCCACGGCTCCGGGAGCCGCAACTCGGTTATATTCACTTTGAAATTTGTGCAGTTACTACGCAGAACATTTAATTATTTACTAAATATTGACGCTGTTTACCCGTAGCGTCAATATTTAGTAAATAATTAAATGTTCTGCGTAGTAACTGCACAAGTTTCATTGTGAATGTGAAAGAGTTGTGGCTACTTGCGTGGAACAGAGCGATTGTTTGGAACGCTCCATCTAGTAGTACATAGAGATCGTTGACTGGTGCTATCTTATATTACTTACCCAGTTACCGACCATGTTGAATAGACTACTGTGTGTGTATAATTTAATTGTAATTAGATTTAAGCGAATGAACAGTTAATTAAGGTAAAATTGTTTTTTATTAATTCTAGTGCTAGATTCTTCTGGACCCCTCATACCTGTCTGTCGTCAATCATCAGTGTCAGCATTGGTGTGTTCCCGTTTGATGTTGTGCGTGGCCTAAGGCACTGTGGTCTAGTTGTGAGTAGGCGTGTCTGTACATTTAAGATATTTACAAAAAAAATAATTATGGGAGCTATAGATAAGTAATAGAACACATTTCAATCATTTTTGAAATTTTTGTCTGTTCATCTGTTTGTTTGTGCACGCATCACTTAAAAACTACTGAACCGATAGTGCCAGACTTTTCACAGAAACATAGGGCTTAACTCGGAGTAACATATAGACTTTATTTCTACTCAATCAAAAGTTATGGACATTTTTATTCTTCAAATACATTAGTAGGTAAGGTTAGTATGCAATATAACAAAGAAGTATATTTTTTATGTTCGGTACTATTCAGATTACGATGAGTTTGGACTACATTTGGAGTTGTAGTGGGAGTGGGAGCGGGAGCGGAAGTGGGAAGGGGAGCGGATTCTGTATTTCACGCGAGCGGAGCCGCGGGCACAGCTAGTAATTATCATCATCATCAGCCCGAAAGAGTCCACTGCTGGACATAGGCCTCTCCCAAGGTGCGCCACTGAACCCGATCTTCGGTTCTTCTCATCCAGTCACTGCCAGCCGCCCTACGCAGATCGTCGCTCCATCTAGCCAGGACGCGTCCCACACTACGCTTGCCCAGCCGCGGTCTCCACTCGAGAACTCGTTTACCCCAGCGGTAATCGGTTCTCCGACAGATGTGACCAGCGCACTGCCACAGCTAGTAATATAATGTGAGTTTTGTCTGGGTCTCCATACAAGTGTAAGTATTGTCTCGTTTTCCTTATAGACACAATGGTAATTTACATGCAAAGAGGTTAATATTCGCAAAACAAGTGACAAAACGATTAAAACACTTACTGTTTTGGTTATAGGTTTGTTTTTGTCGGGAAAAGTAACAATATCGATAACAGATATCGATCATGTCAGCTACCTTGACTTGCAACAAGGAAAGTCAAGGTTGTTGACATGCTCCATACTTGTTATCTCAACTGCAAAGAATATAAAAAAATTGCATATTGCTCCATTCACGCTTTAAATGATTTTACCACGTTTTTAGGGTTCCGTAGCCAAATGGCAAAAAACGGAACCCTTATGGATTCGTCATGTCTGTCTGTCTGTCCGTCCGTATGTCACAGCCACTTTATTCCGAAACTATAAGAACTATACTGTTGAAACTTGGTAAGTAGATGTATTCTGTGAACCGCATTAAGATTTTCACACAAAAATAGAAAAATGGTTATCAATATCATTTTTGAAGACCTATCCATAGATACCCCACACGTATGGGTTCCCCATACTTAGAACTGAAACTCAAAATATTTTTTTTCATCAAACCCATACGTGTGGGGTATCTATGGATAGGTCTTCAAAAATGATATTGAGGTTTCTAATATATTTTTTTTCTAAATTGAATAGTTTGCGCGAGAGACACTTCCAAAGTAGTAAAATGTGCCCCCCCCCCCCCCTGTAACTTCTAAAATAAGAGAATGATAAACCTAAAAAATATATACTCGTATGATGTACATTGCCATGCAAACTTCCACCGAATATTGGTTTGAACGAGATCTAGTAAATAGTTTTTTTTCAATACGTCATAAATCGTAAACCACAATTTACCTTTCATTCAATCAACTCGCTGCTACGGAACCCTTCATGGGCGAATCCGACTCGCACTTGGCCGCTTTTTATTAAGTCACTTTCTTGTCTGTCTGTCTGTTCGTTCAGGGGGGAATCTTGCAATATCTTCAAACGAGCACTTCCCGATTAGCTATCTTGCTGAAACTTACAACTCGATGACAAGGCATTCTAAATCCATTTATTAGTATGCAATGCCGATCTAACCTCTAAACAAAAACGAAAAACAAAAAAATATTTAATGAAGATTAAAAAATTAATCTAAAAACCATGTTTTATGCGCTTTAAAAATGGCAAAGTAGTCCACGCGAGCGGCGCCGCGTACTCAGGTATAGTTCCTAATAAACAGACAACAAATTAATCGTAAAACGAGCAATTGAGGTTAGAAAAATACAGTTTTAGTCACTGCCTACTTATTAGTAGGTAATAAATACATATGTTATGAAGCAAAATAATTTTTCGCACCTCATACGTCACCTCAAAGTTTTTACCGTCATGATTGACACTAATTGGTTATTAAATTAGATGGCACATTTTAAAACCATCTATTATATAATTTAATCAAATCAAATCATTTATTAGATCAGACGTTAGTCCATAAAATGTTGTTAGTATAAATAAAATTAAGTCTATGTTAGAAAGCGGACAATAAAATAAAATAAAATTAAAATTGGTTTTGTTTGTGAAGGTGGATAGTCACCCAGTGCCTGAGTATTGGACCTTCTCCCGTATAGTGGCCAGGAAGCTGTTAGTGCCGCCCCGCACGCGGCGCATCAGGGAGGCAATTCGGTTGCGCAGGATGGCGTGGAATCCATCCACACGCGCCTCGGCGAACATACCTGACGCGCCACAGTAACGGGCAGCCCCAACAGCATCCTGAACCCATTATTATATTGAACACGCAGGGCATTGACGGCTCGCTGCGTATATCTGACCCACAGGCTGCACGTGTAGAAAGACTGGCAGTATGCCCTAAATAATGTTAACTTAACTTGTTTCGTACAACGTGCAAACCTGCGAGCCAGCATATTACGTCTCACCGCCAACGCCCTGCGCTCCCTCTCTATGTCAGTGTCGTCGTTCAGATCCTCAATGACGATATGCCCTAAGTTAATAACCAATTAGTGTCAATCATGAAGGAAAAAAAAACTTTGAGGTGCGAAAAATTATTTTGCTTCATGGTATGATGTTGGGGTAAACGAGTTATCGAGTGGAGACCGCGACTGGGCAAGCGTAGTGTGGGACGCCCCCTGGCTAGATGGAGCGACGATCTGCGTAGGGCGGCTGGCAGAGACTGGATGAGAAGAACCGAAGATGGCGAGCCTTGGGAGAGGCCTATGTCCAGCAGTGAGCTCTTACAGGCTGATGACGATGGTATGATGTAGGGTTCAGCAACTATGGTTACTTCGGAGTGTCATCTTCACTGTTGGATGTGCAGCAATATACACAGGCTCCGCAGGCTGTTGCGGCCTAAAGTTTGTAGCATTTACGGTCAAGATTGATGGTTATAACGGTATTGAAGAAAGCCTACTATAAGTTAGATGACTACTTAAATGATAAAAGTCCATGGAGTGCTTGATGGCTCAGCATAGGTAGACTTAATAATTGTAATGAATAAGATAAATCAAAGGTAGGGCCCTGTGCCGTTGGGTTTGTTGCCACTTCTTCCCCTCGGTTATACAGGTGGAAGTGGAGTAGTTTTAGGCAGAATTTGACGTCAAAAAGAGAATAATGTATTCCAATTTTTAAAATAAATATGTTGATTTTGATTGTTATCAGGGTTACGTCTGCAAGGGAAAATGGCATTTGAAACACTGTTATTGTAGTGTCCTCGTTATACAAATACAAAATAATTTATAGGCTTTATATGTTTACATGTTAATGATATTTGTGGGATCCTCCTTTTAAGCATAAAAATTGCCTGTACCAGGAGGATCCACTCTTCCTTAACTTATAATTTATGTAACTATAACATAACTGTTATGTATTTTATGAGTTTATGACACTCTACGAGTACGTGTCCCCTCATCCCGCAAGTGTCGCACTGGATTTCCCAGCTGTGTGTTTATCCTGTAATTTTCCTTGTTTGTTGTTACTTGTTACGGTTGTCCTTATCGTAGCCTACGTTATTCCACATGTTTATCGGGTGATTTCACATGAGAATGGTCAAAACATAAGCTGAATGAGCTTGTAGGTATACGATAATTCTGCAAAAGTGCCATATTGCCCGTTTTCAAACTGCATCTCTTCACTAGAAACGTGACCACGAGGCAAAAAAGCGGCCAAGTGCGAGTCGGACTCGCCCATGAAGGGTTCCGTAGCAGCAAGTAACATAATATAAAAGTTATTGTAGTTCGTTGTAACTTTGATCATATATTTTTTTTAGTTTTATCATTCTCTTATTTTAGAATTTACAGGGGGGGGGACACATTTTACCACTTTGGAAGTGTCTCTCGCGCAAACTATTCAGTTTAGAAAAAAATGATATTAGATCGAAGCCTCAATATCATTTTTGAAGACCTATCCATAGATACTCCACACGTATGGGTTTAATGAATTTTTTTTTTTGAGTTTCAGTTCTAAGTATGGGGAACCCCCAAAATGTATTGTTTTTTTTTTCTATTTTTGTGTGAAAATCTTAATGCGGTTCACAGAATACATCTACTTACCAAGTTTCAACAGTATAGTTCTTATAGTTTCGGAATAAAGTGGCTGTGACATACGGACGGACAGAAAGACAGACAGACAGATTGACAGACAGACATGACGAATCCATAAGGGTTCCGTTTTTTGCCATTTGCCTACGGAACCCTAAAAAAGTGCGCGGGAGGGGCGCGCTGTGTCCGACTATTGGCACGCGCGAGATTGAAGTAAACAAGTGATATACCCCTTCTACCTACATCCGTTTCTGTGTTCCTAATTCCTTTGTAACGATTTTAATTATACGATGTTTTCCTTTACTGTAAGAGCCTATACGAATAATTCGTAATCACTTAAGTTACGATAAATCATTTACCTACTTCCATTTTCAACCCTCTCCCCGTGACCGTTAAACTTAATTTTGATAAATGGAAATCCCTTAAGTCACTTCACATAACAAAGAGGAAAAATTCATTCGATTCACAGCTCAACCAATACTAGTTGAGGAAAAAGTATAAAAGAAAAGCATATCTAGTAAAAGAGTCAGTGCTAGTCTGATAGTGTCTGCACAATGTTGTTGGTGTTGATTTGTGTTGCGGCCTCGTGCGCCCTCGGGGGGGCGCATGGGACGCACGGAGGGGCGCATAAACACACTGCAGGTGAGAAAACTATACGAGATCGACTATTAAAATGTGCCAATCCAATTGGCAGTCTGTGCCGGGGCTACAGGATTCAATTCTGTCTACTGGCTGGACGTGAAAACTTATTTGGCTGGCTTCATTGGTTTTTTACGTCACCAAAGTACAGAGGTCATCCCCTCTTGATTGACACTAATTGGTTATTAAATTAGATAACAGATGACATCTGCTATCTAATTTAGTAACCAATTTGTGTCAATCATGAAGGTCAAAACTTTGAGGTGACTTATGAGGTGCGAAAAAGATTATTTTCTTCATGGTATAAATATGTGGGGACATATCACACACGGCCACCTGATCCCAAACTAGGCAGAGCCTATGCTATGGTTACTAGATAACGGATAGACATACTTAAATAAATATATAAACATCGAAGACTTGGGTACAAACATTCATATTCATCATACGAACATTTGCCCCTAGCGGGATTCGAACCCGCAACCTCCGGCGTGGCAGTCCGAGAGCTACCCGTTCCGCCACGGAGGTAATAGATTTAAGAAAACACTATTTAACATTTTATTGGACAGTCTGTTTTATTGTATTATAATGACTTTTTAAATTATAATTTAAATAATAGCGTATTACCTATAAAATAAGACTAGTATAATAATATAATTAACATGTCAATAAATTACCAACGTATTTAATTATAATAATTTAAATATTTGCAAATAAATGTGTGAAACCTATATATTGACATCTGTATGTACCACATTTTGTGTAAATAAAGAACTTACTTACTTACTATTTACTTACGTATTACATAGAGGTACTTGATATTATTAAAATGAATACATACCTACATAATGCTCACGCCTTGGTCCCAGAGGGGTAAAATCTTGGACCTATTAACCTATGGACGAGTAACATTACCATTCTCGCCTGTACCCCCTCTGTCACGAACCACGAACTTTTGCTATGGCGATTATTTCTTTTTGTCAGTCTGATGCAGACGCTCGGCGAGACAATATATGTGAAAAATGGGTAAATGCGCATTAATGTGGTGCACATATTATAGTGGCAAAACAGGCAATCTGTCTTTTCACTTGTAAGTATAATTTTATTTCATTTACATGGCTACTTTTATCGAAAGTCAAAATTATTGAAAAATAAAAACAATGTAATCCGTCTATGTTGAATACCTCATTTATATTTATACATGGTAACCAAAAAGTTACCTACTTTATTCAGCCGGATTATCGCACATTCATTCTTGACAAATTCATCGTGAGTAGGGGTTGACGTTGTCGATAATGATATCGATAAGAACGAATGAATGAAATAGTGAATACAAATATCTTTATTGTGTATCATAGGTATAGAAAGGATTACATGTTATAGTTAGAGCTCAGCTATGTTCCGCCACATGGTGGATTATAAAGTTATAATAAAAAATGAATATATTAATAAATAACCGAAATAATATTTATAAATAATTTTATTCTAATAAATTAAATATATACTCGTATTTGAAAAAATGATACTGGCCTTTATTCCACGTAACGTGTAAATGATTATTCCTTTAAGCGATCACAGGTTTGTTTTATAAAATCCCTGTTTTGTATAAATCCTTAATTATAATTTATTAATGTGTCATTTTGTTCAATTTGATTGTACAATAAAATTAAACAACTTTTATCATTACATAACCATGTATGAAAAAAACTCAGCAAAGTGTACATCATACACAATTTGCGGTTCCGTAAGATTTTCTAGAATATTCCAGAAAACCATACCTTTTTTCACAATTCCCCAAGTAATCAAAATATACGTGTTAATAATATATAAGGTCGACTGGAAGAGAATCCTAAGTGTGCATAATCGTAATCCATTGTACACAGTTTTATTAATATTTCTTATTATTTTTGTTAATTTTTGTACAATATAGCGTTTACGTTACAAGTTTCAGCTCAATCAGACCTGTAGTTTTTAGTTATCCAGCGGACGGACGGACAGAATACCTACACTTATAGTGTGTCACTTTTGACGGAACCATAAATACGACACTTGGATACGTCGGTCCGATAGTCTGAGTAATAGACGAGACGATAAAAGCAAACATAGTATAACTATTATGTCACCTCTTGGCATAATTGTGTGCAGTACCAAACATTAAACTATTACAACAATATACAGGTTTATTTTTTAATAACTGAACTAATATTAACCAGAAATAAGAAATTGTCATTCATTCGTTCGTTCTCGATACCAAGTTATCGACTGCGTCAAGCACTAGTGTCAGTCGCTCATTTTATCTATGTAATGCATAAAAAAATGTTTCAGTGGTGGTAGTTAGACAGTGACAAGGCTCTATGTCAAAGTAGTGCAACAATAGATCACACAACAATAAAACGTCGTGTGTGCGAAATAATGAACAAGGCTATTACGATAGTGTGTATTAATTACGTAAAGTTAGCGTTGTGTGAAGTCTTTCCCCCCTCGGATAGTTGGTTGAACGTGATTCCATACTTCGACGATATCGGGTCGTGTCCGGAGGTTAATAGGTCCAAGACTGTGATAATTCGGTTTGATTTTGTGGACAAGCGCTATAAAAACTATCGCGGCGTGTAGTTTAACTATTTAGTCACGGCCGTAAAATTTAGTTGGCCGACTGTTTAGTAGTTGGAAAAAATTAAGGACTTTATAGGAGCCCGAAAGTGCACGGGACCGAACAAACCCATGGCTCTCCCAACCTCCTGGTTAAACGGACCTACATTGCGGAGGAGGTTTTCTACAGACTGATACAAAGCAGACTCAAATTATATTGTTATGCTAAAATTAAATACAATTTCCTTTCATTGTTCACTATTTCGCGACTAAACAAAAACAAAACATAATTCACTCTAAATAGTTTTTTTACAAATGACAAAAACAGGCGGTCAAGGTGCAGTAAAGGCCAGATGTTGCCTATGTACAAAAATAGTTTAAAGTTGGCACCAAAGAATGCACACGTCTGGATCCCAAAGTAGCGGGTATTCGCCTACACGGGGTCTCTACACATCGACAGCCAACTCTGGACCGTCATGAACTTCTTTGATCAGTCCAACTCGACTGATCTCGAGCCAACGCGCGAGAACACCCCATCGAGTTTTGGACGATCAGGTAGAGCCAGTAACGTACGTCCCTACGATGTAACAACTTCGTCTTTGATAAAGCTATACCATCTTTATCTTTTAGATTGTCACTACGAGTTGGTACTGTGCGCTCCGTCAGTCATTATACGCAGTCACAGTCCCGGCGCATTCCTGGCGAAGCAAGAAGAATTTGTAACGGCCACTCAACCGACGCCCGTCAATCTAGCTGATTAAATGCTGGCTTAACTAGCTCTAGCAGCTAGCTAGCGCTAGCAGACAGCTGCATAAGACAAACGGGTATAAACATGCTAGACCTGGTAGGCCAGTGATCAAATGGGGGAAGAAGTTATTCATTCTAAGAATTAGAAAAAGAAAGAAGAATAACCGGGATAACGATAGCACATTTACCTGAACTAATTACATCGATGGGAAAGAGGGTGGGAGGTTCATCATCAGCCGAAATATGTCCACTGCTGAACATAACGCTCCCTAATAGAATGCCACTTTTGGTGAGTTGTCCATTGATTGATTTACCATAATCACCACGCTTGGCAGGCGGATTCATGATCGCAATAATGATCTTAATATACACAGGAGAACGGTGCTGCCCGTCCCTGGTGCAATCCCTTAGTTGCCTTGACGACAACCACTGGAAGATAAGGGGTGGCCCAATTCTAAGCCGGGATCCACATGGCTAATTACACGGATGGAAGGTTATTAAATTATAATTATAACAAAATTAAATCAAGTCGAGGCCTGTACATATTTAACCACCCGCCGCTCCAGCAGTCAGTGATAAACTCGTCATATAAAGTGGATTAAACAGCGGGCAAGGTCGCGGGGCGAGATTCTTACACAATGGCAGTAGTCGAGGCCGCTTTCCTCGTCTCGCCTTGACTGCTTCATCAGCTGACGACCAACCTGATGAGCTGTGGTACATCCTGCACCCTGGTACCTACTGCAAAACCGTAGTGAATTGCTTCTAGAATTTTATAATTTGAAGCTGCTTATGATTTGATAAGGTACCCAACTAGCAGACTGGTGAAATATGCAGCTATTTTAAAGCTTAATAGGCCCATAGTGGGGTTATATCGGCATTAGGTGTACTAACACCGATATACTCCTACTATGGACCTATTTTATAGCTTATGGCTGCATAGTGCATACTCTGCAGTGTGCGCTGGGTAAATAGGTACTAGGCATGGAAATACAGTCGGTAAAATCTGATTAACCATCTGGTTTAATGGCGCCCCCTGGCCAGATGGAGCGACGATCTGCGTAAGGCGGCTGGCAGAGACTGGATGAAAAGAACCGAAGATCGGGTTCAGTGGCCCGCCTTGGGAGAGGCCTATTTCCAGCAGTGGGCTATTAAAGGCTGATGATGATCTGGCTTAGTAGTTCGGGCGCTTGCCTCAAACAAAATAGGCGGCAGCAAGTAACCCATATATATGCCGTGTGGTTTCCGGTAGAGTAGAATAGGACCACTCCAACTCTTCCCGTGGATGTCGTACAAGGCGACTAAGGGAATACATCATAAAACATTAATCAGGCCTCCCCAACCCGTCTGGCCAGCGCGGGGAGTGTAGGCCAAATCCTCCGTCTGTCTCCGGCAGATGAGAGAGGGTTGTGCTCCTGCAGTGGAGACAAAAATAACCTGATGATGATGAAGTAACCCATAAGTGGACACTGGACATAGTCACCGTTGTGCAGCTAACACATTTTTATATACAGTTTTAGGCGTGTCATAAAACAATGGGATAATTAAACCTTGTGACTTCCATATAATTGTGTCACTGCATGTAGTGCTAATTATGAGTTTTCATATATGTAGTTGGCTTGCCTCAACTTCACACAGTTAAATTCAAATTCAAATCATTTAATCGTAAACACAGGTAATTTTAAGCTGGTCGAATACATTTAGGTACTCTATGTTTTGCCCATAGGCGTACGACATTTAGTGTTTAACGTTTGACAAATGAAACATTTTTTTCATTACATATTAAAATTAAAGTAAATAATTAAGTACAATATACAGATATCAAAACAGGTTTCTTACGTTTAAACATACCTATAAATCCCCAATGCAAAATGTATGCTGATATGTTGTGATATAAAGGCATAGACGTAGCAGATACATCACTCCATAGTTAAACGAAAATACTTACTTAATTACCTACTGTCAGACAATACACGCAAAAATGTGTCTAAGGCATCGTCCAAGCATTGTTACTTCTTACTCCGTACGGAGGTACGGGGGGGGGGGGGGGGGGGGGGTGAGAACCACGCAGGGGCGGTGCGGAAGTGTAGCTACTTATCACGGTAGGTTCGATCGAGTGACGGACATATATAGATATTTTCATACTTATGAACAACTACATATTCGAGTAGTATCATAATAAGAGGGACTTAGAAAAATCTATTTATATATTGAAACTATACCATTACCTTCACCTATCAAAATAATACATGCATAGATCTTAATTAGTTCCTCAATCAAGATCTGTAATCTCTTAAAGGTTGAGCTGTTGTTTAAATAAATAAGAAACTGGTTGTGAGTCATCATTTCCTTCAAGGAGCTGATACAGAGAAATTCCAAATAAAACATGAAGTAAACTTGCAGAACCACTTTGGAGCACTTTGCTACTGCAATATCCCGTTTGCTAGTACAGATGAGTCATCCAGTGTTTGCAGCTAGGTAAATCCTACTAATATTATAAATGCGAAAGTTTGGATGTTTGGATGTTTGAGGACTCCGTGGCGGAACGGGTACCTCTCGGACTGCCACGCCGGAGGTTGCGGGTTCGAATCCCGCTAGGGGCAGATGTTCGTATGATGAATATGAATGTTTGTACCCAAGTCTTGGATGTTTATATATTTATTTAAGTATGTCTATCCGTCATCTAGTAACCATACCACAGGCTCTGCCTAGTTTGGGACTAGATAATTGGTGTGAATGTCTGTGATATATCTATATATATATTTTATTTATTTATTTATTTAACTCTTTATTGCACACGCACAGATAAAACATAAATAATACATTAAAAAGAAAAAGTAGAAGCTTTTGGTTACTTTCTTCGAGATGTATTCACACCATATAAGGACCTTGGCACTCATTACACAGACCTGGAAGTGAAGAAGTTTCTCGAAAGTGATCTTCAGCTAAGTCCTCCTATACGATGTTGCACACCTACTGAAGTAAGGCGAATCGTCATGCATCTAGACCTGAAAAAAGCCCCAGGCTTTGATCTTATAACGGCAGAAGTACTGAAAAACCTCCCTAAGAAAGCTATAATTTTCATTACCTCGCTTTACAATGCTATCCTTAGAACTTCGCATTACCCTAGCGCATGGAAAGTCTCTCAAATAACTATGGTTCCAAAACCTGGTAAGCCTCCACATCTGACATCTTCATACAGACCAATAAGTCTACTCCCAGTATTATCGAAGGTCTTTGAGAAAATCATTAAGACGCGCTTAAATGAATATTTAAAAGAACGTGACATGAACGTGATTCCCGACCACCAGTTTGGCTACAGAACAAACCATGGAACCATCGAACAAGTCCACAGAATGTGTGAACACATAAGAGATGCTCTGGAGACCAAAAAGTACTGCTCAGGAGTGTTTCTGGATGTGCAGCAGGCCTTCGATAAGGTCTGGCATAATGGCCTGCTGTATAAGCTTAAAAAGTTGCTACCCCACAATATGTATATGCTACTGAAATCCTACATCGAAAAACGCATCTTTTATGTGAAGATTAATGACGCAATCTCCAATTTCTATGAAGTAAAAGCAGGTGTTCCTCAAGGCTCAGTATTGGGACCAGCTCTATACCTAATATATACGACTGACGTACCTGAATCTGACAATGTAATGACAGCCACCTTTGCAGATGACACAGCAGTGCTAACCTCTGATGTGGACCCTGATGTAGCCTCAAGTATTTTACAAAGACATCTAGATAAAGTTCATGAATGGATGAAATCATGGAGAATCAAAGCTAGCGCTCCCAAATCAAACCACATCACATTCACCCTAATGAGAAAAGATTGCCCAGCTGTAAAGCTAGGCCAAGATACACTACCCCACAATACTGTCGTAAAATACCTTGGCTTCCATTTGGATCGCAAGCAGATATGGAAAACGCACATCCAAAAAAAACGTGATGAACTTAACCACAAGTTCAGATCTCTGGAGTGGCTCTTAGGACGAAAATCTAGACTGTCTGTAGAGAACAAGGTTCTTATTTACAAGAGCATCCTGAAACCCGTATGGACCTATGGCATCCAACTCTGGGGTACAGCTAAAACGACAAACACTGAAATACTGCAGAGATTTCAAAATGGAGTGCTTAGGGCAATAGTAGATGCTCCATGGTTTACAAAAATGGATGAAATCCACAAGTACTTAAAAATCCCTACCATCAAGGAAGAAATAAATACTATAACAAAAATCTACAAAAGTAAAATCTGGAACCACCAAAACAGACTTGCTCAGTGTCTCAGCGACCCACTACAAACAAGACGCCTAAAGCGGCTTCATACATGGGACAACCTATAAACATAAAAAAAAAGTTATACAAATAAAGGCAGTCTAACAATGGGAAGACGCGCCTAACATGCCATCTGAACAACATCAAAATAACTGCTAATGGTCTGAGGACCAATCGCATGTTGGTCACAAAATTTGAAAAAAAAAAAAAAAAGAAAAAAAAAACACAAGTACAAAGGGCGAACTTGTAGGGATGTTTGTTACCAATCACGCTTCAACCACTGGACGGATCGTGATGAAACTTGGCACACATATAGCTTAGGTCCTGCAATAGGACATAGGATAGTTTTTATCCCAAAAAAGCATCCCATTCCTACGGGAAATACATAATAATTTGAGATGTTAATTTGTCCACGCGGATGAAGTCGCGGGCAAGGGCGACAGCTAGTATACTCATATGTAAATTCTACTAGTCTCCACGGGTGGACTCAAGAATTCGATAACAATAACCCGCTGGACATTTTTTACTTGGACTTCGAGCTTGCCTTCGACAAGGTACCACACAAACGTTTGCTTCTAAAGCTCGAACACTTTGGTGTTAGGGGAAAACTGTTGGGCTGGCTAGAGGACTATCTATCTGAGAGAACATTCCAGGTTAGAGTTGGTAGCTAGTATTCGAAGGCTAAGAATGTTTCAAGTGGTGTACCTCAAGGATCTGTGCTCGCTCCTACACTTTTTGGTGTTTTTATATCTGACATCTGCACAGCAATACATTCTAAATCCTACCTCTTTGCTGATGATGTCAAATATTTTGGAAACCCCCTGGTCAGCAGTGAAATCCTAAGAGAGGACCTGGAGCGCATCCAAGCTTGGACTAAGGAATGAATAATAAAACTTAATCTATCCAAGTGCACTGTTTTACAAGTGGGTCGCTCCAACCCCGAAGTAGAGTACAAAATTAGAGATGTGACAGTGACGCCCGTATACTCACAAAAGAACCTTGGTGTACTTGTGACCTCTAACTTTAAATGGGCAGACTACATTGATGGAATTGTGAAAAGAGCTAATAGTGTCATGTACGCTATTAGGAAATCATTTCAGCACCTCACTCCAACTCCAACCTTACTGAAGATCTACAAAACATATGTAAGGCCTGTTCTTGAGTATGCATGTCAAATCTGGAACTCCTACGTTGTGAAGAACATTGATTTATTGGAAAGTGTCCAGAGAAAAGCTACAAAAATCCCTTTCTGCCTAAGGAAGAAAAGTTACGAACAGAGACAATCTGCAAATTTTGAGACTGCCCTACCTTCAGGAATGATGCAATCTGGTGACCTCATCGAAACCTACAAAATACTGACCGACCTGAAATCCATCTTCAACCTCAGTTGTATCCACAGAGCAAGGCACAAAAATGACATGAAGTTGTTGACAACTCAATCTAACACCCTCGTCGGCCACAACATGCTCAACAACAGGGTCGCGAGCACATGGAACAAGTTACCACAGGACGTTATTGATGCCCCCTCAGTAAACACTTTCAAAGACAGACTAGACAAGTTCTTCAAAACCAGTGTTACAAGTGACAATTCAAAGACTTAAAAACACCAGTTCAGATATAGTTATACCAGCAAATCGCTGCTTGCCTATTAACCCTATAATAATAATAATAAAAAAACATGACTTTCTGACAAAGGTTTTTTGAGCAGGGTATTTAAAAAGTTTTCTAAGTTCTGAATTCCACCCCAGACCATGAAATTCTCTAGTTTAGTTTTTTAGTTATCTATCTCAGCAAGTTATTTCAGCCCACGCTCTTTAACAGTTTTCATTTCCATTTCATTTATTATGTCATTATTACAGTTAAAATATATGTCATTAGCCTGCTAGGTGTGGAATTGTATTAAATTTTGTTGTTTGTGTTACATTCCATTGTGGGTTGTTTTAGTTAACTAGTCTTTTGTTTAATTTAAATAATTTTGTGTCATTTATTTCCTGATTAAAATTGTTCAAATTGTTAGACATAGTCAATAGAGTTGTTTACAAAAGAACATAAAGACATTTGTTTAAAACTTGGACCTATTAACCTATGGACGAGTAACATTACCTTTCTCGCCTGTACCCCCTCTGTCTCGAACCACGAACTTTTTCCATGGCGATGACGATCTTTTTGTCAGTCTGACGCAGACGCTCGGCGAGACAATATATGTGAAAAAATGGGTAAATGCGCATTAATGTGGTGCACATCTTATAGTGGCAAAACAGGCAATCTGTCTTTTCACTTGTCAGTATAATTTTATTTCATTTACATGGCTACTTTTATCGAAAGTCATAATTATTGAAAAATAAAAACAATGTAATCCGTCTATGTTGAATACCTCATTTATAATTCCACATGGTAACCAAAAAGTTACCTACCTTATTTAGCCGGATTATCGCTCATTCATTCTTGACATATTCATCGTGAGTAGGGGTTGACGTTGTCGATAATGATATCGATAAGAACGAATGAATGAAATAGTGAATACAAATATCTTTATTGTGTATATATTGCATGTTATAGTTAGAGATCAGGTATGTCTATTATTTGCGGTTCCGTAAATTTTTCTAGAATATTCCAGAAAACCTAACTTTTTTTCATAATTCCTCAAGTAATCAAATAATACGTGTTAATATACAGGGTTACAGGAAAAGTCGTGCTAGATCCCTTAAGGGTGTGGAGCACTCATCATTTCTGACTTATTTCACTATGAAACACCCTACCCTAAACTTAACCCTTTTCGAGATATTCGACTTTTAATTTTTTTATTGAAAATTGCTGATTTTTAGGCTACTACATTTATTTTTGTTTATTTTGTGTATCTTATTATTATTATTATTGCATTTTTACATGTGTAGTAAGATGCTTTAGGACGTCAATCATTAAAATAGTGCACAAGTTAATTGAATAGACTGTAGTAGACAAGTGAAAGAAAAGAAATAAAAAACATATTAGAAAGTTTATTTTTCTCTAAGGGATATCTAAAAAAAATGTTATGGTAATTGTTCGGCAGATGTTTTTTAAAATATTTACGTTTCATCAGCTATCTAACGAGGTGTAACAATCTAGGGTTTGTATTACATTTCGTGGAAAAAAAGTAGTTGGGACGCTCCAGGTAGCAGTTCTAACGGTCCCACGCCTATTGTCCTTCAAGTTAAGACGCTTACACTTAGACGTTGACAGAGTTTATCGAAGACTTCGAGAAACTGGCTCTGTTTTGAGACGAAGTACAGACATGGGAAGACCACGAATTGACGACGAAGAACAGGACAATGAGATAGTGCAACGCTTTCGAGCGGATCCGACTACTTCCACTAATATTGTTGCCCGTGATCTGGGGCTTTCGCAATGGAGAGTGTGGTTTACAGTGCATACTGCTGGCCTATACCCGTACCATTACACGCCAGTACACGTTATTGAAGAAGGGGACCCCGCGAGAAGATTGGACTTTTGCAGATTTATGCTAAATGCTGATGTAGAAGACCCAGATTTTTTAAGAAATATCTTGTGGACGGATGAGTCCAAATTTGATAAAGATGGCATAACTAACTATCACAACGCCCATTACTGGGCCCTAAAAGAACTAAGGAATCCCAATAAGAAAAGAGTGAAGGGGTCCCAACGAAGATTCAGCGTGAATGTGTGGATGGGCATTATCTCCAATCATTTGATTGGACCTTACTTTCTCCCGGATAATCTAAACGGGGAAAGCTACGAAAATTTCCTGAGAGCAGACTTGAGTGATTTGCTGGATGATCTGCCACTCAACCTGATCAGGGACATGTGGTTCCAACACGATGGCTGCCCTGCCCATTTCAGGAGAAGTGTCAGAGACTGGCTGGACACAAATTATCCAAACAAATGGATTGGACGAGGTGGGCCATTGCCATGGCCAGCAAGAAGTCCGGACCTAACCCCCATGGATTTTCATGTGTGGGGCTGCATGAAAAGTCTCGTGTACAGCGAGCCGAATCCAGTTTCGTCTGTGGAAGACTTAAGAGAAAGGATTGTGGATGCAGCAAATAAAATGAGGACCACATTGACCACTGGCGTAGTGAAAACCGGTCTCCGTAGAAGGATGCGACAATGTATTAGAAATAGAGGCGGCCATGTTGAACATGAACTGTAGAAAAAGAAAAAGTTGTGAGAAAACCTTTAATAAATGGCATTTCATGCTTACCTATTGTTTTATTTTACTTTTTAGGGCTAAGTATACATTTTCTTCTCCACTGTCGCCTATGAAACTAAATTTTTTTGAATGCATTTGAATAAAACCCTACATTATTATACCTCGTTAGATAGCTGATGAACCGTAGATATTTTAAAAAACATCTGCCGAACAATTACCATAATATTTTTTTTAGATATCCCTTAGAGAAAAATAAACTTTCTAATATGTTTTTTATTTCTTTTCTTTCACTTGTCTACTACGGTCTATTCAAATAACTTGTGCACTATTTTAATGATTGACGTCCTAAAGCATCTTACTACACATGTAAAAATGCAATAATAATAATAATAAGATACACAAAATAAACAAAAATAAATGTAGTAGCCTAAAAATCAGCAATTTTCAATAAAAAAATTAAAGTCGAATATCTCGAAAAGGGTTAAGTTTAGGGTAGGGTGTTTCATAGTGAAATAAGTCAGAAATGATGGGTGCTCCACACCCTTAAGGGATCTAGCACGACTTTTCCTGTAACCCTGTATAAGGTTGACTGGAAGAGAGTCCTAAGTGTACATAATCGTAATCCATTGTACACAGTTTTATTAATATTTCTTATTATTTTTGTTAATTTTGATAGAATAAAGCGTTTACGTTACAAGTTTCAGCTCAACCAGACCTGTAGTTTTTAGTTATAAAGCAGACGGACGAACAGAATACCTACACTTAAAGTGTGTCACTTTTGACGGAACCATAAATACGACACTTGGATACGTCGCCGGTCCGATAGTCTGAGTAATAGACAAGACGAGAAGATAAAAGCAAACATAGTGTAACTATTATGTCACATGACATAATTGTGTGCAGTACCGAACATTAAAATATTATAACAATATACAGATTTATTTTTAACAACTGAACTAATATTAACCACAACATAAGAAATTGTCATTCATTCGTTCGTTCTCGATACCAAGTTATCGACTGCGTCAAGCACTAGTGTCAGTCGCTCATTTTATCTATGTAATGCATAAAAAAATGTTTCAGTGGTGGTAGTTAGACAGTGACAAGGCTCTATGTCAAAGTAGTGCAACAATAGATCACACAACAATAAAACGTCGTGTGTGCGAAATAATGAACAAGGCTATTACGATAGTGTGTATTAATTACGTAAAGTTAGCGTTGTGTGAAGTCTTTCCCCCCTCGGATAGTTGGTTGAACGTGATTCCATACTTCGACGATATCGGGTCGTGTCCCGGGGTTAATAGGTCCAAGGGTAAAATGAATAAAATACCATAAAGAAAACATGAAAAAGGGGGTGGGGTGGAGAGAGGAAGGAGATACGAAAACTCCACGATCTGTTGACAGAAAAATGTTATTATAGTTTGGAAGAATTTCTTGGTGACGGTTCAAGTTAAGGTTTCAATTTGTATCTAATTAACTCCTATTTTTTTGTAACTTTGTTTTTAAATGCATGCTTTACTGCTACACAATGTTGTGTGCCCACGTGGCGGGACGTAGCTGAGCTCTAACTATGATCCACAATCCACAATAAAGATATTTCATTTCATTTCAAGCATGGAGTGGGAGAGAAGAGGGAAACGGTAACAAAGACGAGTCCCTTAAAACGCACTCTAAGCTATCCACAGAAATCCTATTAAGATAGAATGGTGAAGTAAGCGCGACACGCCTGCCAACAATATGCAATATATTGCATGAACTATCAAACTCACCACCTACACCTACTACACCTTTCGCACTGAGTCAAGGTCGGGTAAACACTGACAAAAAATCTGCATAAATGCCATATTGCGCGGTTTTTAATTGCATAAATCGCATAAATATTGCAATTTTTTAATTGTATATCCTCACTAGAAACGTGACCACCAGCATAAAGGGTTCATCCGGAAATCGGCACGCGGAACTGAAATAAACAAATGGCTATAACCGTTCTATCTCGATAGGATTTTTGGGAAGCTACCACTGTAAACCAGATTCATCCCTCTGTTACATTTTTATATACTTTTTATTATGTATTGTTGCACATTAAAGAATATGTGATATATATATTTTGAATATCAAACCTGTAGACCTAAAAAGAAAATAAGAGAGTTTTTTTTCGCTCCCTCTTCGACTTTGAGCTCCTCTGTCTCTACTCCTCCTTCTCGCCCATCTTAGGCTCTAGGTATTTAGGTCTTCCCGCTCCAAGCGGCTTCGTATCTCGTGCCACCCGTGCGCGTACTCGCGAGGCCTGCGGAAATTCGCTTCCTATCTTACGAGGTCCCAGTAGTAGACCGAACCTTCTTCTCACTCTACCCCATCCATCATCTTTCGCCTGAGCTCCTCATACAGTGGACATTCCCACAGCGCGTGATGCATATCCTCTTCTGCTTCGCCACAGTAACATACACTCAGCTCACACAAGTTCATGTCATGAAGTCTCTTTCGGAAACAGCTGTGACCTACCACCACGATTTTTATCTTGTTATCTTGCTGTCATAGCGTGCAATACCCAAGACCAAGCTCCCCCTGTGACCATGACCCCTTCGGGCACCGTCAGGGGCTCGTGGATGGAGACGCGGCGCGGGCGCCAGTTCGCAGCGTACCGCGGGATTCGCTATGCTGAACCACCAGTCGGCGAGCTCAGATTCCAGGTGAACATATAAGCTGATGTATTTCAACCACTTAAGGTTCATCATCATCATCAGGTTATTTTTGTCTCCACTGCAGGAGCACAACCCTCTCTCATCTGCCGGAGACAGACGGAGGATTTGGCCTACACTCCCCGCGCTGGCCAGACGGGTTGGGGAGGCCTGATTGATGTTTTATAATGTATTCCCTCAGTCGCCTTGTACGACATCCACGGGAAGAGTTGGAGTGGTCCTATTCTACTTTACCGCAAACCACACGGCAAACTTAGGGTTGGATTTTAAAAATCCTTTCTTAGTGGTTGCCCACGTCTTTTGAGGAACATCTAAGTAAAATTTTAATATCTAAATCCAACGGTTTAACTATGATAAATCAGATATTTAGCCGTGGGGTTTCCGGTAGAGTAGAATAGGACCACTCCAACTCTTCCCGTGGATGTCGTACAAGGCGACTTCTTTCGGCCACCTTCTTCAAGTCGTCGGTCCATTTAAAGATCACGTAGAGATCTCCAGCTAAAGATTAATGTGGCCTTGTTCCAGCCCCCCAAACCAATCCTGCAGTACAGCGAGGAGGTAGACGCCAGCGAGGAGGGCCCCGCCTGCCCACTGCCTGCGCCCCCCGACTACTACGTGGATGAGGACTGTCTTAGGATCAACGTGTATACGCCCACTAACTGGTACGTACGCCCAGTAACCTTCCAACTAGTAGACTGGAGAAATACAAACATACATAATGCTTGTGGGACTCTCCATGAGTACCATAAAAACAGCTCTAAAAGCACATGCCGAGGAACAACACCTGGCGGAGTGGAGCGCACTTCGGGAGCTGAAACACGCTAAGGAGTTTATCGGCAACACAGACGCAGGTTTTACCAACAAAATTCTAAAATACGGGAAGACAGCGGTCAGTCTTATCGCAGGAGTTTTTACCGGCCATCTCGATGTAAGACACCTCCTGCATAAGATGGGACTGGCAGAGACTGTCAGTTGTAGAGCCTGTGGGGAGGACAGCGAAACGGTGAGGCACCTGCTGTGTGAATGCAATGCACTAGCTGCAAGGCGAATGAGTGTCCTGGGTGTGGCTTATCCAGAACCCAAGGACTACAGGCTTCTGCCCCTTAGCTGCATAGTAGATTTTATGCAGCGAACTGTGGGGGATGGGAGCACAGCATAGACAAAGGGGCTGACACAAAAGATCCCACAGGGTCGACGTGTCGCCGGGTGTACCTGGCCTCCTATTATAAGATAAGATAAGATAAGATACCTTCATAATGCTCACGCCTTGGTCCCAGAGGGACTTTGTGCAATCCAATATTGCTCTGCTACGAAAATAGAAGATGTTAGGTACACTTAAGGCACTAAAATGGAGATGGACAGGACATACGCAGTAGGTACCATTAAGTGTTAACACTTTCTGATTTCAGTTCCAAACTGCTGCCGGTGATATTCTTCATCCACCCCGGGGGCTTCTACTCGATGACGGGCCGCAGCGACCTGGCCGGGCCGCACTACCTGCTTGACAGAGACGTGGTGTTCGTCACCATCAACTACCGGCTCGGCTCGCTCGGTGAGCCCATATCTATGTTATTTTATTTAGGAAAACCAACAGCATAACAGTGTTAGGTAGGTACAAGGTTCATTATAACATTTTAAGTGTGGCTAATAACAGGTTTCCACATAAGACGTCGAAGAACAGATAAGTTTCTGATTTAAATCTAATAAATAAAATCGTAAATATCGCGTGTCTGTACATTGAAGATATTTGCAAAAAAAAATTTGGGGGTCTAAGGATAAGCAACAGAACACATTTCGATCATTTTTGAAATGTTTGTCTGTTTGTCTGTGAGTTTGTGCACGCATCACATATAAACGACTGATCGGACTTTGATGGACTTTTCACAGAAACATGGGGCTTAACTTTACTTAACATTTAGTCTTTATTTCATCGTAATCGGCTAACTCAATCAAAAGTTATAGACATTTTTATTTTTAAAACACATTAGTAGGTAAGGTTAGTATGCAATATATTGCACATAATAGTATTTCCGTACTATTCCGATTGCGATGAGTTTGGATTGCATTTGGAGCTAAGAGTGCGAGTGGGCGTGGGAGTGGGAGTGGGCGTGGGCATAGGCATGGGCGTGGGAAAAGGGTAGTGGGAGTGGGAGCGGGTGCGGAAGCGGAAGCGGAAGCGGAATCGGAGGCGGAGGCGGAGGCGGAGGCGGCGGCGGAGGCGGAGGCGGTGGAGTAAGTGGGAATGGGAGCGGATACTGTAGTTCACGCGAGCGGAGCCGCGGGCACAGCTAGTATACATATAAAGAGTTATAAAATAATAGATATATTTTTACAGTAATACTTTAAAACAACGACATATATACAGGGTTACAGGAAAAGTCGTGCTAGATCCCTTAAGGGTGTGGAGCACCCATCATTTCTGACTTATTTCACTATGAAACACCCTACCCTAAACTTAACCCTTTTCGAGATATTCGACTTTTAATTTTTTTATTGAAAATTGCTGATTTTTAGGCTACTACATTTATTTTTGTTTATTTTGTGTATCTTATTATTATTATTATTGCATTTTTACATGTGTAGTAAGATGCTTTAGGACGTCAATCATTAAAATAGTGCACAAGTTATTTGAATAGACCGTAGTAGACAAGTGAAAGAAAAGAAATAAAAAACATATTAGAAAGTTTATTTTTCTCTAAGGGATATCTAAAAAAAATATTATGGTAATTGTTCGGCAGATGTTTTTTAAAATATCTACGGTTCATCAGCTATCTAACGAGGTATAATAATGTAGGGTTTTATTCAAATGCATTCAAAAAAATTTAGTTTCATAGGCGACAGTGGAGAAGAAAATGTATACTTAGCCCTAAAAAGTAAAATAAAACAATAGGTAAGCATGAAATGCCATTTATTAAAGGTTTTCTCACAACTTTTTCTTTTTCTACAGTTCATGTTCAACATGGCCGCCTCTATTTCTAATACATTGTCGCATCCTTCTACGGAGACCGGTTTTCACTACGCCAGTGGTCAATGTGGTCCTCATTTTATTTGCTGCATCCACAATCCTTTCTCTTAAGTCTTCCACAGACGAAACTGGATTCGGCTCGCTGTACACGAGACTTTTCATGCAGCCCCACACATGAAAATCCATGAAAATCAAGTTACTTTCTCCCGGATAATCTAAACGGGGAAAGCTACGAAAATTTCCTGAGAGCAGACTTGAGTGATTTGCTGGATGATCTGCCACTCAACCTGATCAGGGACATGTGGTTCCAACACGATGGCTGCCCTGCCCATTTCAGGAGAAGTGTCAGAGACTGGCTGGACACAAATTATCCAAACAAATGGATTGGACGAGGTGGGCCATTGCCATGGCCAGCAAGAAGTCCGGACCTAACCCCCATGGATTTTCATGTGTGGGGCTGCATGAAAAGTCTCGTGTACAGCGAGCCGAATCCAGTTTCGTCTGTGGAAGACTTAAGAGAAAGGATTGTGGATGCAGCAAATAAAATGAGGACCACATTGACCACTGGCGTAGTGAAGACCGGTCTCCGTAGAAGGATGCGACAATGTATTAGAAATAGAGGCGGCCATGTTGAACATGAACTGTAGAAAAAGAAAAAGTTGTGAGAAAACCTTTAATAAATGGCATTTCATGCTTACCTATTGTTTTATTTTACTTTTTAGGGCTAAGTATACATTTTCTTCTCCACTGTCGCCTATGAAACTAAATTTTTTTGAATGCATTTGAATAAAACCCTACATTATTATACCTCGTTAGATAGCTGATGAACCGTAGATATTTTAAAAAACATCTGCCGAACAATTACCATAATATTTTTTTTAGATATCCCTTAGAGAAAAATAAACTTTCTAATATGTTTTTTATTTCTTTTCTTTCACTTGTCTACTACGGTCTATTCAAATAACTTGTGCACTATTTTAATGATTGACGTCCTAAAGCATCTTACTACACATGTAAAAATGCAATAATAATAATAATAAGATACACAAAATAAACAAAAATAAATGTAGTAGCCTAAAAATCAGCAATTTTCAATAAAAAAATTAAAAGTCGAATATCTCGAAAAGGGTTAAGTTTAGGGTAGGGTGTTTCATAGTGAAATAAGTCAGAAATGATGGGTGCTCCACACCCTTAAGGGATCTAGCACGACTTTTCCTGTAACCCTGTATATATGAGCATTATTAACATAATTATATTAAATTTAGAGCGGGCGCGCGTGTATGCGTGTGTGTGTGTTTGAGTGTGAGGGTGGTGGATGTCACTTATCTACTGAGGTCACCTAAATTAGATCTAGCCTAGACGTGCGGTTCCCTTGTTCCTGTCGGGAAGGAATTTCACCAGAAACAGCGTTCTAATGTGTATATTAAGATCATTACTGCGATAACCAATCCACCTACCCGAAGGGGTGGTTATGGCAAATGCCCCAATGGACAGCCCATCAAAAGTGGCATTCTATTGGGGAGGCTATGTCCAGCAGTGGACGTACATGATGATGATACAATATTTAAAAAAATAACATGTGCAAAGCTGAAGCAACATTAGTACCAGACCATAATTTTCTTAAACTTGCAGGATTCCTAAGCACAGGCGACGAGCTCGCCCCAGGCAATAACGGCATGAAGGACCAGGTAGTCGCTTTGCGCTGGGTGCAGCGCAACATCGCCGCTTTCGGCGGAGACCCCAACCTGGTCACCATCGCCGGATGCAGCGCTGGATCCATCAGTGTCATGCTGCATATGATCTCCCCTATGGCTAAAGGTAACAATCATCAGATATATAGAAAGACTAAAAAACATCAGTAAAAGTCAAAATCATTTATTGCATATGAGTACACTTGGTACATTTATACACGTCATTTTTTTTATCGACTACCGCTTCCTAGGTGTTAGCGCTGTGAAGAAGAAACGGCGCAACAAACTTCACGCAACACATCTTTTAAAAATCAAGTTTGCATACAATTATATTTTGCGAAGCTGAATTAACATTAGTACTAGGCATCTTTGTCATTCAAATAATCGTTTATTTTATGATAGGCTTTCTTACAAAGCTGTTTTTTAATGTGAATCTTAAACTTTCTGTCCGTCATATTTAAGATTTCTTCCGGTAGTTTGTTGTAGAAGCGTATACATTGCCCCGTGAACGATTTGCTGACCTTACTTAGTCTTAAACCTGGTAAAACAAGTTTATTTTAATTTCTTGTATTATAACTATTATTGTCACAGTGCCTCAAAAAGAGAGAGAATTTTTTTCTAACATAAAATATTATATTATATAATAGCCTAACAATGCCGTGTAATATATTCGGATCTGCTCACAAACTCTCTACGTGAAATATGAATGCTCTTCTTATAAATCGTTCAACTCACGACGGCACGTCCCACCATCTCTTTAGATCACTTACATGTCATTGCATGCGTTATAATTGTTACTGTGTTAATTCTGTCTGCCTGCGACAAACGTGACCCACTGCCACTTCAGTCATTATTGAATCTAGACTAACCGACATTGGGGTGGTTGCCCACAGGACTGTTCCACCGCGGCATCTCCATGAGCGCGGCCCCGACCGACAAGGGGCCGACGCCGACGCACCAGCGCGCGCTGGCCGACAAGCAGGCCGAGCTGCTGCACTGCCCCACCAACAACTCCAAAGCCATCATCGACTGTCTCAAGACCAAGTCTTGGAGGGAGTTGGGGGACTCGCTGTTAGGATTCCGGGTAAGTAGTACTTGGCAACAGATGGAGCTACCTGGCCCTGACTTTAAACAGTAACTTTTTTTTATTGACATAAAATCCAAACAATATCCGAGCAGAGATGATTGTGTTGGAGATACCCAAGAGACTGAACACTAAGTTTTGGAGATACCAAGAGACTGAACACTAAGTTTTGGAGATACCAAGAGACTGAACACTAAGTTTTGGAGATACCAAGAGTCTGAACACTAAGTTTTGGAGATACCAAGAGTCTGAACACTAAGTTTTGGAGATACCAAGAGTCTGAACACTAAGTTTTGGAGATACCAAGAGACTGAACACTAAGTTTTGGAGATACCAAGAGTCTGTACACTAAGTTTTGCAGATACCAAGAGTCTGAACACTAAGTTTTGGAGATACCAAGAGTCTGAACACTAAGTTTTGGAGATACCCAAGTAACTGAAGACTCGTTTTGGAGATAAACCAAGATAACCAAGTGTTTGCATATCGAGTTTTGCGAATAAACAACTTATTTAAAGCAAGTGTCTCGATACCAAGTTTTAGAGATACCAAGTGTCTGAGCACTTTGTTTGAAGATAACCAAGTGTCTTAACAGTAAGTCCTGGGGAATGAACCGACATGGAGCGAGTATAGAAAGGTTTCTAAAATATAAACTTTAGTATGTCGTTAGGGTATGTTCTACTAAAAATGATCCTTCTCATTATATATTGAGATCTGAACTGAGAGCCAATATCATCCCACTAACATTATAAATGCGAAAGTTTGGATGTTTGTTACTCAATCACGCTTCAACACGGATCGGAATGAAACTTGGCACACGTATAGGTTAGGTCCTGGAATAGGACATAGGATAGTTTTATTCCGAAAAAACATCTAATTCCTACGGGAAACCAAATTAGTGTAGTTAAAAGTAGTGAACGAAGTCGCTGGCAAAAGCTAGTATTTTCATAAGTATATTTGTTTTGTGTAAGTTAGTAAATATCTTCTATGCCACGTACCTACCATGTAATTTAACACTTCAGATTTTCGGCTATGACCCCGTCGGCCTGTGGAGGCCGATAGTGGAGCCGGACTTTGGACAAGAAAGGTACCTGCATATTGACCCCACGGTGGCCATCCGCGAGCGCCGGCTGCACGCGGTGCCGCACCTCATCAGCCAGACGGAGGACGAGTTCTACAGCCTGGCGTTCAGTGAGTACAGCCTGCATACACTGGCGAAATCGGCGGGCATCCCACTAATATTATAAATGTTTCGCATGGATGTTTGTCACTCAATCACGCTTCAACCACCGGACGGATCGGGATGAAACCTGGCACACATATAGATTAGATCCTGGAATAGGACATAGGATAGTTTTTATCCCCAAAAATCATCTCATTCCTACGGGAAATACGTAATAATTTGTGATGTTAACTTGTCGAACGAAGTCGCGGGCAACAGCAAGTAAGCTATAAAATAGGTCCATAGTGGGGATATATCTGAACTAACACCGATATATATAACCCCACTAAGGATCTTATTAAGTTATAAAATAGACTGCATTTCGTTTGTGCCTCTTAGGATACTAAGTTAGATTAGCAGTAAGTATTCTAGCTGGAAGAAACTCTACCAGGTCGCGGTCATTGGGAAGGCCTATGTCCAACAGTGGACGTCTAAGGACTGATATGATGAACCAGCCAGTGTGCTAGTTGGGCTGATACCGGTAAAAGTAGGAAAAAGCGGTTAAACAGGCAAATTCAGTGGTAAATATTGGTTCCTGAAAATATCGACTTAAAGAGTGCGTTCAGTATATGATAGATAACTTAAAATCCTACTAATATTATAAACGCGAAAGTTTGTAAGTATGGATGGATGTTTGTTACTCTTTCACGTAAAAACTACTAAATGGATTTCAATGAAACTTTACAATAATACAGCTTATACATCAGAATAACACATAGGCTACAATTTATAAAGATATTGTGTGAATTGTCCAAAATATCAAGTAGGAAAAAATCTACCATCTGCGAGCTATTCTGGCGTGCGCTGCCAAATCCGCTAGAGTTACACATGTGTAATGTATGATGGAAATGTTTATCTTAAATAGTCCTACAATAAAGCTACTCGAAATACTAATCGTGCGCAGACGAAGTCGCGGGCACCAGCTAGTATGTTATATGTTTCCTTCTACCATTATTGAATTTTTAAGATGTAAAAGTGAAATAAATAAAACTAATCTAATCTACCAGCCATCCTGAAGAACGAGACTCTTCTAAAGAAAGTAAACGCAGAGTGGGAGCAGACAGCCCCCATCTCCTTCTCGCTGCCCCCAGAGGACGCCGCCGCCAAGTCCAACCGGTTGAGGCAAGCATACCTGGGAGGCAAGCCCTTAGCTGACGACCAGGCCAGCGCTGAAGGCCTGGGGAGGCTGTACGGGGATTCTCTTGTAGGTTTCAATGTGCATAGGTGAGAATATTTGTTATTTCCAGCATTTTGAGGACGCTAGCTGATTCGCATTTTCATAACTTGAACCTCGAAAATAACCTAAAGCAATGACTTTCAGTAAAGACGATATACCTAGATAGTAAGAGCTGCATTCAAATTTTACGATCATCATCAGGTTGTTTTTGTCTCCACTGCAGGAGCACAACCCTCTCTCATCTGCCGGAGACAGACGGAGGATTTGGCCTACACTCCCCGCGCTGGCCGGACGGGTTGGGGAGGCCTGATTGATGGTTTATAATGTATTATTCCCTTAGTCGCCTTGTACGACATCCACGGGAAGAGTTGGAGTGCTCCCATTCTACTTTACCGGTCTAGTTCAATAAGTCATTCCTCGCACACATAAGTCTGTTTTGTCGCGGCAAAAGATAGATAATTCGGGGCATCCTGCCAGGGGCAGGCAAGCTCTAGGGCGGAACCACAATGAGATCGTGCACCACTTGAAAACTTGCAAGGGCCGCTCCTGCATTGTGCCTGATGAGTTTGTACCCTAAATAAAAATAAAAACAAATGTTAGTATTAGGAAATCTATAATAAAACAGAGTTACTACGAGTATATTTGTAATGAAGACACATACTTTCTAAGACTAAAAGAAGACATCAATCCCAAATATTTTCTTATGTTACTCTTGTTTAACGCAAATAAACATACTTTTTTTTTTATATTCTGGTGAGATTTAAAAATAAGATTCAGTTATAAATACATTTATAGTCAAATATCAAAGTTTATCAAAATTTATAATACCACAGGCTTTTCGGTGAAGGAAAACATCGTGAGGAAACCTGCATATGACAAAGAAGAAATTCTAAGGCTTGTGTGAAGTCCACCAAATCAGCTCGGGGCACCGTCGGTGGTCAGGGGTTTGGCACGAAAGATCCTGAAGGGTCGAAGTGTTGCCAGGTCTTCCTGGCCCCCTAAGAAGATAGACTTATTACAATAACTTGGTGTCTACTGGATGGGTATGACTTACCCACATAATACCACCGCTGCGATCTGCGGTAAACATACGATATGTGAGAAATAGAGACGGAATGATAGGCAAATCGCGGGAAGCCAGAGCGAGATATAGTACCTATAGGCAATGTGCTTCCTCTACAGACAGTTAAAGGTCTAGTTACTAGACCTAAGGCACTAAGTTTTTCTTGCTGAAGAAGGCGTTAATAACTCGACGGGTTTGCAAGCATTGATAAAATTTCTTATCTTCTTAGGGGGCCAGAAAGACCTGGCAACATTTCGATCCTTCAGGATCTTTTGTGCCAAACCCCTGACCACCGACGGTGCCCCGAGCCGATTTGGTGGACTTCACATGCGCCTCAGAATTTCTTCTTTGGCATATTCTGAAAAACCTTTTATTGGATAAAGAATTATACTCTGTCAAAGAATTTATGGACATACAATTTTGAATTTAAACTGCGACATAGTTTATGAAAATCGATTTTTTTATTTTTATATACATTGTTATAAATCGAGTTGTGTAAAATTTACATTTTGTATACTATTTTTATTATTTTTAGACGATCACATTAACTCTGACCTTTTACGTAAGTTAATCTATGTATTATAATTTGTAATGTGAAATAAATAAATCTAATCTAATCTAATCTAATCTATGCAGGTTTCCTCACGGTGGTTTCGTTTGGACGAAACTTATAAATAAACGTTTCCTTATAGAATGGCCAACCTGATGTGCCGCCACTCGCCGCAGCCGGTGTACTACTCTGAGTTCGCGTACGTCGGGGCCCACAGCCACTACGAGGACCCCGCCACCGGCAAACCCATAGGTAGCCAACCTCAAACGTCAGCATATCAGCCACCATTTTTTTTATTCAACAAAATTTCACAATATATACATTCATCATCAAGTTATTTTTATCTCCACTGCAGGAGCACAACCCTCTCTCATCTGCCGGAGACAGACGGAGGATTTGGCCTACACTCCCCGCGCTGGCCAGACGGGTTGGGGAGGCCTGACTGATGTTTTATAATGTAATGTATTCCCTCAGTCGCCTTGTACGACATCCACGGGGAGAGTTGGAGTGGTCCTATTCTGCTCTACCGGAAACCACACGGCACACTGTCACATTACTGTAACATATACATTACAGTAATGTAACAATGTAATTACTGGACAATGTATAATTAAAATTGTTACGTTTGTATTTCGTAGCGATTGTACGCAGTACAAATCAGACTCTTTTGCAGCGGAAGGAAACGCCATGACGTCTCCCCTACAGCCAGGGGCCATGTTTCTTCAAGGGCTGTATGATATGGTTGTAGTTCAGAATGTTGCAATTAAAAGAGCACTGGTGATCCCCAGGCGCGGCGCACCACGACGACCAGCTCTACGTGTTGACGCTGAGCTACCGCTTCCCAATGATCACCCTCGACAGCCCCGACTCGCCCACGGTCGACAGGATGACCGCCATTTGGTACAACTTCGCCAGATACGGGTAAATACGATGTTTGTTTGGTCAGACTAGTTTGTCGTCTACACAGAAATCCTATAAGGATAGAGCGGTTGTAGCAACTCGTTTACTTCAATCTCGATCGTACCGATTTTCGGACACAGCGCGCCCCTCCCGCGCACCGTTTATGCCTCGCGGTCGCGTTTCTAGTTAGGAGATACAGTTACGCGGTTAGAAATCGCGAAATATGGCACTTAGCCAACGATCTCTATGTTATTTAACCGTAGCCACAGCCGTAGCGTCTATATTAAGTAAAAATTAAATGTTCTGTGTAGTAACTGTACAAGTTTCATTGTGAATGTGAAAGAGTTGTGGCTACTTGCGTGGAACAGAGCGATTGTTTGGAACGCTCCATCTAGTAGTACATAGAGATCGTTGCACTTAGCAGACTTTTTGTCGATGTTTATCCGACCTTGACTTGGCGCGAAACGAGTAAGCGTTTGATAGTTTCTGCAATATATTACAGATCATTGCCATGCGTGTCGCGTCTACTTGACCATTCTATCTTGACAGGGCTTCTTTGGTCGTCTATGACACGTGGGGATCTATAAATATTTTAAAAACAAGAGAGGGAGGATTTTTTTTTCAAAACTCTTAGTATTTTTTTTATTCCTGATGGGTTTACGCTTGACCTAAATCTCACCTGACGCTAAGTGACGATGAGGCAGTGGAGCGCGCTTACCTAAAAGAAAACTATTCATTGTTCCTTTAAAAAGACCCAAGTTGAACTTCTCCGGAAATACCGAAGCTGGCAGTGAGTTCCATTACTTAGCAGTTCGCATTTATGAGAGGCAAAAGAGCCGTGGTAGCCGGTTGGTTGTGCACTCGCCTCACGTTCATGAGGTCCTGGTACAAGCCCCGCCCGTACCAATGAGTTTTACCAAACTTAAGTGCGGTTTATTTATAATACCACAGGCTTTTCGGTGAAGGAAAACATCGTGGGGAAACCTGCATATGCCAAAGAAGAAATTCTGAGGCGTATGTGAAATCCACCAAATCGGCCTGGGGCACCGTCGGTGGTCAGGGGTTTGGCACAAAAGATCCTGAAGGGTCGAAGTGTCGCCAGGTCTTCCTGGCCCCTAAGAAGATAAGATATGAGAGGCAAAGCTCGTCTTTAATGAAATGGTATTTTCCCTCAGTGACCCAAACCCCCGCGGCGACACCCCGGAACTGGCGTCACTTAACTGGCCCGTCATGACACCCACGGACCGGAAGTACCTGCGAGTCGATAAGCAGCTGGAAATCCGCTCAAACCTCATCGAGGACAGAGTCAAGATTTGGGAAGAACTTTACCCCATACAATACTAATTTGTTCAATTTGATAATTTATTTATTTTAAATATTGCAGAATTACAGATTATTATTCTATTGCGTTACAATAACTGTCATAATGTATTTGTTAAAAAATTAGTTAATAAAATGTGATACATCACCATCACCATTCGTTTTTCATTACAGCGCCATCTCATGGCGTGTTTTAGAACTACGTAGCAGCTATTCTATCTAGTATATTATCTTTGGTTCTGTGAGATATCCGCTAGACTACACTTTGTTTACTTATATACTCTAGTATATATTATCTTTGATAATAATAGATAGATATTTAAGTATTCCTATTATCATTAACCACATGCAACACCTTTCAAAATGAAGCAAATTTTGATGGGTTTCATCTTTGCTGTTGATGCACATTTCTTAAAAGCATGGCGGACAAACGGCAAGTGAAAGAGGCAAGTGGGGCTAAGAATGAATAGGAAAATTATATTTTTAATCTCATTTACACAAAATACCGATTTGTTGATCTATAAAGCCTACATACAGTATTGCCTACATAAAATGCTTATAAAAGTGGAGCGAATTATTAATATTCACATTTTAAGATACAACAACTGGTAGGCAGCTGGTCAACTATGGGCTATGGGTACGGCCATCCTATCTAAATATCCAAACATCCAAACTTTCGCATTTATATTATTAGTAGGAAGGATGAAATCTTCTATGTCTACAATATGTCAAAGCCTAATGACATTTGACACCATTTGCAAAAATAATTACTTTTGCCCCACCCGTTACATAATGTAGGTATATATCTAACGTCTACGTCTACGTCGTGTGGTTCCCGGCTTAGAATAGAGCCACATCCAATGTTCCAGTGGGTATCGTCAGGCCGACTAAGGGATTGCACCAGGGGCAGGCAGCAGCGTTCACCTGTTACTGCGATCACCGATCCGCCTGCCAAGCGTGGTGATTACGTCAAATCCGCCAATGGACGGCCCACCACAAGTGTCATTCTATTGGGGAGGCTTGTGTTCAGCAGTGGACGTATGTAGGCTGATGATGATGATATCTACTCTATGTAGGTACCTAGTATCTAAAACCTAGTCATCAAATTGTACTATTTTTAATTGAGTAAAAATTAAGAGATAGCATATTATATTTCCAACTATTAACCAACGATCTCTATGTACTACTAGATGGAGCGTTCCAAACAATCGCTCTGTTCCACGCAAGTAGCCACAACTCTTTCACATTCACAATGAAACTTGTGCAGTTACTACGCAGAACATTTAATTATTACTAAATATTGACGCTAATGTTAATATTTAGAAAATAATTAAATGTTCTGAGTAGTAACTGCACAAGTTTCATTGTAAATGTGAAAGAGTTGTGGCTACTTGAGTGGAACAGAGAGATTGTTTGGAACGCTCCATCTAGTAGTACATAGAGATCGTTGCTATTAACGATCTTTTTTTGTGAAATAGACCGAATGCAGATTATATAACTGCAAAGGAATATAGAAAAAAAATAACTTAGATTTTATTAGAGCCTAGGTACAAGCCCGTCCTAGTGCCCTTTGCGTAATTAGGTAGTTCATATCATAATAATAGGTACCTAGGTAATGAAGTGATATGATTGTACGTTTTGTACCCTATCAACTTCGAAATAAGATTTAAACTCACTTGGGTCAGTCGTGACACCTACATACACCCTACGCATGCGCGGGTTCGTTCATTGACAATCCACCCTTTACAAAATAGTGATGCGCTCCAATTTTGTCGATAACTTAGTATTTTTTTTATATATAAATAAATGTTACATACATACACTTGTCTAATCCCAAACTAGTTTTTTCCTGATAGGACAATTTAAAAATATAACATCTAGACGGTACCAACTTGTAAAAAGTTGTCTGTCCCTAGTGGCAATCGAACCTGCCGTAGGTTCATTCCCGCTGGCGCTCGAGTCCAATAACCAATAACCGCTAGGCCAACTAGGCGGTCAAATATCTAATCTTCTACTATAGAAGTCGATTAATTAAGTCTGTTACTGAATTAAGGACTATAAAGATAACGAATAATACTGGCAATCTGCCCTATTACATAAAATACCTAATAAATAAGAATAACATAAATAATAATAAAATAAAATTCACTAAAGAAGGTTTTAAGTTTTTTTTTTATTTGAAAAAAAGTTTTTAACTTAAAATATAAGTTCAAAATAATGCTTAATAATCGTCTTTACTTGTGTAAGAATAAAGTTCAAAAGTGGGAGAGCGAGCATACACAGCTATCAGCTTGATACATTTTACTTCTACATGTAATTTTGATCTTTACTTTGACTACGTTAAAGACGATTATTAATTGTCAACAAAAAATTCGGCTCGCTGCTTTCCGCTAGTTCTGCACTGACTGTAATAACATTCCACGCATTACTCACAGTAGAGCACCGCTTGTCGATAAGGTTCGCAATGCGGCGCGCCGCACATCACTGGCTCCCCTCGCGAGCATCGACTCGGCACCGCCATGACAGTTGCGCGCGCCCCGCTCGCCCCACGCGCCTCTCTCGTTCCAAAATAGAACACTTATACATTTTAATCAGAACCGATCAGGAATATTCCATATTAACGTAAGCCTCCTTTTTTATTTCCTCAGCCTTCCAACCAAAGAGATCTTACTATTTAAAGGAATATTTATTCTCTGTGTCATATAGTTTTCTGTTGTTTGTTTCGTTTGACGTAATACGATTTTAATCAACCTTGAAGTTTAACGGCGCTGGTTGTTGTGAATTTTTATTGTAGTTTCCGATTGTAATTTACAGAGTACGTGGGACGGCTTCGCTGCCGTTTTTTATAAGCAACCATGATGAACAGCTGGTGGAAAGAACCGGATTCGACGAGTAAGTAATTATGTCAATTTTGCTCAATCTAAACTGCACCTTGGGGGTAACACTATAAGATAAACTTTCGATTGTGTATATTTGACAGATGGTATGTATATATTGGTGCTTGTGAATGTGGGTAGATAATTTTTTTATATAAAAAGATTTTATTTCTTTCATGAAATGAGCGATTTATATATTTTTTTGTTCTAAATGCCTAGATACTGGGCTGGATTCTGAAGGCACAATGTTAAAATTTGACAGCACTAAAACTGTTGCTATCCTTGTCACACAGTATTATGAAGATAAAGACGAAACCAATTTTATCGCTGTCAATTTTTTAATGTGTGGCCCACTGTCTGTGAATGTCAAATATGGCTACCTACACAGTTTTGGTTTGTTATACTGGCGCCAAAATTGCAGTATGTTATGATGAGAATAATTTGTGGTCCATATTTATTTTGTTAGTTATTTTCGATTTTATGCATGACTGAATACGTCAGTTACTAGCCTACCTGCAGGCGAAGGGGGCGCCACTAACTACAGCACCGCGAACTATTACTGCGAACTGTATCTATGGACCTATGCATGTTTCTAGCCACGTTGCAAAATACTATTTGTAATAAATGGAAATGTACATGTCGCGTGTCAGTATATTGAAAATATTTGCAAAATAAAAAAGGATTTAAGGATGAAGGATAAGTAATAGAATACGTTTATTGGGCATCTTTGGAATTTTTGTGTGTTTGTCTGTTTGTTTATGCACGCATCACGTAAAAACTACTGAACCAATTCTGGTGAAGTTTTCAGAAATACATAAAGCTTAATTTGGAGTAACATTAAGTCTTTATTTCATTGCAAACGGCTCACTTAGACAAAAGTGATGCGAATGTATAGTTTTCAAAAACTTACTAAAAGAAGTACAATGCTCGGCGGAATTCAGATTGTGATGAGTTAGGACTACGCGCAGTGGGGGTGGCACTGGGAGTCTAGGAAAGGGGGATGTCGGTAATTAAATCTGCTCTATTATGGAGTGTCGGGGAATGCCTTTGGCTCGGGAAGGTCTTAATATAGTATGTATGTGGTCAGCGCCGGACCTGGCGCCGACGCCGCCGCCGGCGATGCCCATCGGCTCGCTGGAGAGCTGCTCGGCGGCGCGCATGTGGCGCAGCGCGTGCGCCACGCTGTGCGCGCCGCCCAGCATCGTGCGCGACGCCTGGGACCAGGTACGAGCCACCGCACCGCCAGCCAGCCAGCCAGCCAGCCAGCCTGCAAGAGTCCACTGCTGAATATAGCCCTTTCCCAAGACCCGCCACTGAACCCGATCCTCGGTTCTTCTCATCCAGTACCTGGATGAGAAGAACCGAGGCCTGGCCAGACGGGTTGGGGAGGCCTGATTGATGTTTTATAATGTCTTTGCCGCCTTGTCTCTCCACCTGTCCCAGCCAGGACGTCCGTCCCACACTACACCCAGTCGCGGTCTCCACTCGACCACTCGTTTACCCCAACGGTTATCGGCTCTCCGACAGATGTGACCAGCCCACTGACATTTAAGCGTATAACTTTTAGTGGTCCATACATCATCACATCACACTTTCGACCTCGATAGGCCTCCCCCTACCGACGACCTGTAGAAAGTAGCCGGAAGCGGCTGGATACGGAGGACCAAGTGTCGTGGCGTATATCCAGCAGTCTCAGGACTGATGAAGCCTTTCCCAATGCTTGCCACCACACCTGTCCTCTGCCCTCTGCATCGGGTGGATGCTTTCGACCACCTTCTTCAGATCCGTAGACCGTTCTTCTCCTTAGTTGCTAATCCTGTCGTCTATATCGGAGACTCTAGTTCTTCGGGGATCTCCTGATTACGGAGTATCCTTTAAGCAAACCTCGAGCATAGCTTTCTCCATAGCCAGAGAATCCTACTAATATTATAAATGCGAAAGTTTGGATATTTAGATGTTTGCATGTTTGTTACTTAATCACGCTTCAACCTTCAACCGGATCGTGATGAATCTTGACACACATTATAGGCTAGGTCCTGAAATAGGACATAGGATAGGTTTTATCCCGAAAACATATCCTATTCCTACGGGAAATACGTAATATTTGTGATGTTAAATTGTCCACGCGGACAACAGATAGATCCTAAACATTACCACGTAAAGAAACGACTCTCACCTCTCCAGACAGTTTAACGTCGTCCGCGGCTTCAGTTAGAAAGAGAAGCATTTATGTGTTGACGTATAACGCTGTCCCTCTCTCGGTAGTCTACAGACTGGTGCACCTGTGATAGTCGGTGATGAAACTGCTCGCTTCTGTGGAGTGCCGGGGATGATGGCAGGGCGTCTTTGCACGGAATACACTAGTCTTCTGCAATTCATTCGGGAAATCAGTCTTGCCATCTCAACTCCTTTGAAGTATTGCAGTACGGTCACCAACTGACTACAAAACCAGCGTTTTTTGTAGATGCCATTTCTCCACTATTTAGGCTTTGTCTCGTCTCACATATCCCAGACTCAGAAATAGCATCTCCTCAAAAATTTCTATCCTGGATTACATACGGAAACCAAAGAGGAGTCGGTACTTAAGTAAATAAATGCATATTTGCAGGTGGTAGAAGGATCGCCGCCCGACACCCTGTGGCACTCGCTCAGGAACTGCGTCGCGTACCAGGTAAACTATCTTTGATCTATATCTGGTCGATGGGTACTGTACTTCGATGCGACGAAGTTTGGTACTTTTCTGTAGTTGAGTAATTTAGACGCGAAAAATCAGAATTAGTCGGTTTGTAGTTTACGAGATAGATCCATTTTAGCTTTTGTACGAACAGTCCAGACGCTGGGGAGTTTTTGCCAGAATATGCCCTACCGGGATGTCGGCACGCTTACAACCAGGCTAACCTCTAGACACGCATACATCGGCACGGCAGACCTTGGATTGGCGGATAGAACGCGACAGATGGGTAAGGAGTATAGGTCGGTACGGGTTAAGCATAGTGTGATCGTACCAGCGAGGACTGTGTGAGCCGGGACCGCATACCCGTGACTCGTGTGGCCCCTGACTGACCGTGCCCCCCTGGTGTCGCCCGGTGTCGCAGGCGGGCGTGTGGCAGAAGCTGCTGTCGACGTGCATCACGGACGTGGCGCAGCCCGCCGCGTTCCAGCTGGCCGTGGTGCTGCGGCACACGCCGGCCGAGCTGGCGGGCCGCCTGCTGACCGACCTGCTCGCCGCGCACCCGCACTGCGTCAGTATATACCCCCCGCGCGTGTTTGCACGGAACATCTAGACGTCCACTGCTGGACTGGGCCTTCCCCGATGAACGCCTCCGCACCCGGTTCGCCGCCTTCCGCAGCCCGCCGCTTTCGGCCACCTTCTTCAGGTCGTCGGTCTCTCTGGCGGCGGGGCGTCCCGCCCTGCGCGTGCCGATCCGCGGCCTCCGCTCCAGAATTTGTCTGCCCCGACGGTGACCAGGCTGATAGGTGGCCAGGCTTATCTTGGCCACACTAAACCCCCAAACCCCCCAACTGGCCACTCCGGTCATCGTTTCTTTGCTACACTCCCATTTGCTAGAGGGGAAGTGGGAACTCTCTTCCTACTTTGACTCTTTACTTCTTTAATTTAATTTGCCTGGGGCCCGAGGTAGCGTAAATTCAGTCCTCGGGATTCGCCCTACCTTCACTGGTAGGTGTTATGTGTTAGTGTACCTCCGTTGAACCTCGCTTAGAGGAGTTGCGGGGGGAGCTGGCGTGGAGGTGGGAAACTGCCCCAATGTCCGTTTATCTGTTTGTTTGTGCACGCATCACGTAAAAACTACTGAAGCAATTCTAATGAAGTTTTCAGAAGACCATAGGACTCGACTTGGAGTAACATTTAATCTTTATTTCATGGTAATCGAACATTTCAATTCCAATCAATCAGAAGTTACGCGAAAGTATAGTTTTTTGAAAATTCGCATACACTACATCAGCATACAACAAGATGTGGAGAGGAGGAACTTCATTTTGGAGACAGGTGAAAGCGGAGCATACGAAGCCGCGGGCACGGGTAGGAATAAATAGGTGGCGGACGATAACAGACGCTATGCTACCGCAGCAAGACCTGACGTCGTACGTGCTGACGCTGCTGACGGACGACGAGGCGGCGTGGTGCGGCACCTGCGGGGCGGGGGAGTCCCCCTCGGCGCGGGGCGGCGCGGCCCCCCCGCGCGGGCCCGCCCCCCTGCGCGACCTGCAGCTGTTCGGCGACTGCGAGCTGGCCGTGCTGGCCGCCTCGCGCGAGGAGTACGACGCGCACGCCAAGCTGGTGCGCGCAGAGTACTCGCAGCTCACGCACGACAACTACGTCGAGCTCAGGATTAAGGTGGGCGGAGTGGCAAAAGCGAGGGGTTATGGTGAGCGGAGTGGCAAAAGAGAGGGGTTATGATGAGCGGAGTGTCAAAGGCGAGGGATTAGGGTGAGCGGAGTGGCAAAAGTAAAAAGCGAGAAAGATAAGAAAGGTCAGGAAGTAATATTAGCAAAATAATAATGAATCGGTGATGGAAAAATTAAGATTGAAGAATGAGCGATGTACAAAGTTTAAAGTATGAGAGCACATCGTTGACAGAAATTTAAATTGGCACAAGGGACCAAATGATAAAATCAGTTTTTTACCTTCCTAAACTCAGTTTTCACTCAGGTACCTATCGAATAGTACTACTAGTAGAAGAAACTTTGAAATTCAATTACTATCCTTTAACTTTAAATGATTAATATAGGTGCACAAAAAAAATAGGTTTTGCATCTGCTGAAAAGTAGTGGTTTATCCTACACGCCAATTAAAATTTCCGTCAACGACATTATATCTCCAAATGATCCCATCTCCAACATTAAGAACACATATTTTTGGTAATCGGACAAATTGATGACGCAATTTGGTTTGGACGAGTAATTTTGATTGTTGACTGATAACGGAGTATCAACTCATTTCCAGGTATTGAACCAGTTCTCCCAGATCCCGAAGCTGTTCCACACGGCCGAGTTCGCGTGCTTCGAGCCGGGCGCGCGCGAGAACATCGAGCGCGAAATCATCACCCTGCGCGAGCATCTACTCACCGGTAGAAAAGACTAGTGGTTAGCCGACTGGCAGTAAAGACTATCTCCAGTCTAACTGCCAGTTAGGTCTAGTTATAGATTCCAGTCTCGCTGACTGGAAGGACTAGACCTCATCTTACCGGACGTGACACTTATCTACTACGCAGTGGATATGACTTAGCATCGTAATCGATCATTATTTAGTCGGTTTACCGATGTATATATCGTTCAATTCATGATGGCACGCCCCACTACTTCGGGACGCGGGGGTTCAATCCGAACGTCAGTATCTTAGTGTAGGCACGAACACTAACATTGATGATTAGTGCGTGAAGATAGAAATAACGCAATAACAATATAACGTATACAATAAAATGTAAAGACGGAGTGGGGCGTGCCGTCGTCAACTGAACGATAGCGCGGGAAATAATATTGACCAATCGGAACATTCCACGATAACGCGGTAAAATTTCTGTGCTGCTATTGGTTGTAGACAAGGCGGCAATCAATTTTGCACCTTTTTACTATTCCGCATAGGATTGAATATAAAATGTTTCGTCTATTATCGGGGACTGTCGGTTCCTGTCTACGCAAACGAGGAATGACGACACGCCTTATTTCTGGTTCCACTCGCTAAATGAATGATCGAGTGCGATATGTGAACGCTAAGCGAACAAACTCACTGGTTAGAATAACTAGTTCTCACCTCACGGGCTGCACTAAAGAACCGAGCACCTGTAGTTAGGAAAATTTTGTTACAGTTCAATAGTTCACTGAGAGCGTTGAAAATTCCTGCTGAGTCAGGACAGACCAACAATCTCTATATACTTTCTAGATGGAGCGAACCAAACCATCGCTCTATTCCACGCAACTGCGGCTCTGGAAGCCGCACCCCGTTCACATTCACTGTGACACTTGTGCAGTTACTACGCAGAACATTTATTTACTCAATATTTATGCTATTTACCTGTAGTGTCAGTTTCGTGGAACAGAGCGATTGATTGGTTCGCTCCAAAGAGATCTTTGGGGCAGACCTACCTGAAAGCAGCTCGGCGATTGTTAATAATCGACTTTAAAAGGATCATTATAAAGTTCAAAATTGCATGCAGAAGTCAAATGTAGAAATAGAAGTAAGAAAGCGTATGCTCCCGCTTTTGAACTTTATTCGAACACCACTAAAGACGATTATTAATTATCAGTCTTACCCGGTGGGAGAACTAGTTCTCATCCCACCCGTTTTATAAATTAAACGACAAGAATTAAAGAGACATTTAAACTTTAAAAGAACCGAAAGATATATAATATTAAGTAATAATTGTATTATGTATGAGAAAGAAACATCATATAAAAATCGTCAGATACATATTGATGTATCTCTTTGACGTTTATCCAGTCAGTTCTGTAGGGGAACAACTAAAACACTTTTAAGTTTTTGACTCATAAAATTGAGCGTAGTTTTCTTATGGTGTTAGTTTTTATGTATGGTATTGTCTTATTGAACTGTTAAGGCCGGTTAAGGCAAAGCGATGGCATTTACTTATTTAAAACATATATATTTTTTGAGTTGCTCCCCATCGATATAATATTAAGTAATAAATGTATTAGAAACAAACGTCATATGACTTGGATGGCAAGTGTATTTAAACTAGGCTTTATTTCCGAAGCTGCAGGGCTTTATATCCAATAGGACTGCTCGCTCTTAACCAAGACAAGCAGAGGCCCTGCGAGGTCCTTAGATATAAGTTGATCTGTTATCTGGTCGCTTTGACGTAATCATAGAAAAATTAGAAGGCAAAATGGCACACTTATAAACTTATGGATACCAGGGGAAGATGTGTTGTCAGGGGAGTGACACTATGTACAGTATAGTGACATAGCGAGACAGGGAAGTTACAACCTACTAGTTATAAGCAGAGATTTAACTTTTCATGTCTAAAATAAGGCCTCAATGAACCGCTGTAACAGTCAGGTTTCTGAAAATAAATATGTATTTTGTACAATACTTGCACTTTATTGCACAAACAAATACAGTTACAAATTTTAAAAGTAAAAAAAAAGTACAATTAATATAATTTAGTATTAATTAATAGTAAAAATAGTGTAATTTAGTTCAATATGTATTTGTGTCATTACACTGTGCATAATGTCACTCCCCTGACATCAGTCCCCTGGGATCTTTAAGTTTATAAGTGTGCCATTTTGCCCTCTACCTTCCCTATAGTGATATCAAAGCGACAATATAACGGAATAAATATAAGTCACATGAATATGGATATTTTTAGCATTTGGTGTGCTAGTTTTGCTATTGTAAAGTATTATATGCGACTTGGTAGATTAGTTAGTAAGGAATATATTATTACCTATGTTAAGAGGCTATAGACAATCGATCCGACGAGAAGGATCGACTCTATGCTAGGCTAACTTGCTGTAAATAAGTTTTAAAGTAAACTTAAGTAATGAAACGTACTTACTAAGTTGGATAAGTCCGCCTTTGTACACAACTTTATACTTTTGTTTGTTTTTGTTCATTTTGGTACAATAAAGACACACACCCCCACAACACATATACATAACATACTGTACATACTATTATAGGTAAATTATGTTATATAATAAATAATATATTGTTTATGTTTTGATCGCCTCGTTGGCTTAGTAGTATGGTCATGGACTCGAACGGCAGAGGTTGTGTGTTCGATTATCACTAGGGACAGACAACTTTGTACCATTTGTACAAGCTGTTGTTTGTGAACTGTCAAATTCTTGTTTAATTCCCATAGCACAGGAGAAAATCCTAGTTTGGGATTAGATAAGTGTATTGTATATACATATGTAATGTTGATGTTTTAAATGCAATTTGTTTCTACTTATGTTCCGCACCAAGTGATGACTCCATCCATCACTGATGTGATGAGTTAACGACTCATCATTGCTTTATCAGATCTATAGGTATATAGACAGCAATATCAAGTCACTTCTGAAAATGTCCACTTCTGAAATTCTAGTATGCCTTATTTTGCAGCCTTAGCTTAACTTTCAAACAGCGGACCGACTAGATCTAGTTTTTTTGCGACCAAATTCAATTAATTGACTTTTGTTATATCTATTCAGAATTGCAATTCGCGATGGTGGCATGTCAGAATAAGGCATACGAAACTCTAATCTATTTTTGGGTTCAGTTTGCCAATAGCAATACGGAAACCACATATTTTCGACAGGTCTGTCAGTCCTCTGTGCGCCATCACATCATTATATTAACGTTACATTATATTTAAGTGATCATGATAATTGGACAAAATCAGTTCACTAGCGGACATAATGAGCTGTTTATGACTTTATCACCGGTGAAGGTTAATGCTGCTGCACATCTGCATCTAAATGTAAGTGGGTCGAATTAATATTAAAATAGTAGGTAGGTAGCTCATATTTGATACACTTTACTGTGTAGTCGATATTTTGAATATACTGTTCTAGAAGTTGTAAAATAGAATATTAGATATTTAAGTCTGGTTGGCTCTGCTAGAGTAATGCATTTAGTCAAAGTATAATGTATCACCTTCTTTTATTCACTTACCTAAAGTGCACGAGGCAATTGTAACTAGGGGGCAGTTGCAACAAGGGCGCAGTTGTAACTACGGAGCAGTTGCTACAAAGGGGGCAGTTGTAAATAGGGAGCAGTTGCTACAAGGGGGGCAGTTGCAACTAGGGGGGCAGTTGTAGATAGGGGGGCAGTTGTAACTAGGGAGCAGTTGCAACTAGGGGGGCAGTTGTAACTAAGGAGCAGTTGCAACTAGGGGGGCAGTTGTAACTAAGGAGCAGTTGCAACTAGGGGGGGGGAGTTGTAGCTAGGGGGGCAGTTGCAACTAGGGGGCAGTTATAAAAAAGGAGCAGTTGCATCTAGGGGGGTAGTTGTAACTAGGGAGCAGTTGCAATTAGGGGGGGGGGGCAGTTGTAGCTAGGGGGCAGTTGCAACTAGGGGGCAGTTGCAACTAGGGGGCAGTTGTAAATAGGGAGCAGTTGCATCTAGGGAGCAGTTGCAACTAGGGGGCAGTTGTAGCTAAGGGGGCAGTTGTAACTAGGGGGCAGTTGTAAATAGGGAGCAGTTGCATCTAGGGGGGCAGTTGTAACTAGGGAGCAGTTGCAACTAGGGGGCAACGCAATTTCGATAGATGATATGAGTAAATGTACTTAAATCTCTATTCGACATATAAAGTTAAATTTTACTAAAGTGAAATGTACTGTATAAAGAATTATAAATTATAATTATAAGGTATTAATCATTCCATGTTTGTTTAGCTTAGAAACGTTATGTAAAAGACTTAGATAGGACCCAACCTTCCCGTGGGTGTCGTCAAGACGACTAAGGGATTGCACCAGGGACGGGCAGCAGCGTTCTCCTGTGTATATTAAGATCATTACTGCGATCAACAATCCGCCTGCCAAGCGTGGTGCCGATGTCAAATCCCCAAATGGACAGCCGACCAACAATGTCATTCTATTGGGGAGGCTTGTGGTCAGCAGTGGACGTGTTTCGGCTGATGATATTATGTATGAAATTATGCTTTTTTTTTTATTAATTTTTTACAATTTCAGTTATATAGCACACGGAAAGAGTGCTTTTTCACATTTTTAGGTAATTTTAATATGTATGACGTCATATACATACATACATAATGCTCACGCCTTGGTCCCAGAGGGGTAGGCAGAGGCGATGTATCGCCACTTTGCGCAATTCAATGTCGCGAAGCGACTTTCCTTCGCCCGCTTTTCGCTCCGTACTTCATATACATTTTTTTTAATTTATTTTAAATGGAAAGGCAGCTGGTGCTTCCATATCTCTAGTCGACTTGGCTATTTTCTCTTAACAAATTGTCCAGTCTGTTCTTAAACATATAAAACATAAAAAAACTGATATGGCAGATACAACAGATTCTGGAACAACTTGTTCCATCTGGATACAACCCTGTTTCTTAAATTCTTTGAGGGTTCAGATGAGCATTTGATCTTTGTCATCTTATATTATATGCAAGTCGTGGCCTCGCCTGGTATAAATTTTAATAATCGCTTGTTTCCTTATCTTAGCGAATAATTTACACTTTGGGCTGTTTCGGCAAATAATAATTCGAAGGGTTACCCAAGTCGAAATCCTTTACTGCATTTATTCTTATGTAGTAGACATACCACGCTCTCGCACGAAGCCTTTGCTTTCTCGTTCATAATGCGAACTGCTAACGAATGAAACTTCCTACCAGCTTGGGTATTTCCGGCCAAGTACAACTTGGAACTTTTTAAAGGAAGAGTGAATAGGCATCTTCTGGGTAAGCGCGCCCCACCTTAGGTCTGACGTCACTAAGCATCAGGTGAGATTGAGGTCAAGCGTTACCCCATCTTATAAATAAAATCGTAAACATCGCGTGTCTGTACATTGAAGATATTTGCAAAAAAAAAAATTGGGGGGTCTAAGGATAAGCAACAGAACACATTTCGATCATTTTTGAAATTTTTGTCTGTTTGTCTGTTTATCTGTTTGTCTGTGAGTTTGTGCACGCATCACTTAAAAACTACTGATCGGACTTTGATGGACTTTTCACAGAAACATGGGGCTTAATTTGGTGTAACATATAGGCTTTATTTCATTGCAATCGGTGCAGTCATTCAAAAGTTATGCGAATTTATAGTTTCCGAAAACTGAGTGTAGGGTGTAAATGCTCGATTGAATTCGTGAGCGGTAGCGGGAGCGGGTATCGTACCAATGTAATGTGAGATTTTGAAAACTATAAATTCGCATAACTTTTGACTGAGTTAGTTGATTACGATGAAAAATCTGGAGCTGGAGCTGGATCTAGATCTAGAGCTGTATCTGGAGCTGGATCTGGAGCCGGAACTTTAGCTAGACCTGGACCCGGACCCGGACCCGGACACGGACCTGGACCTGGATTTATAGTCTGAGTGGAAGTGGGATAGGGAGCGGAAGTGGGAATGGGAGCGGATCCTGTAGTCCACGCGAGCGGAGCCGCGGGCACAGCTAGTCAGGAATAAAAACAGAGTACATTTGGTACATTTATACACTTGTTTATAGATTACCGCTAACAGCAATGAAATTACATTTAACATGTTAATTGTTATCAAAATGTGACTTACAGAGCTCTTTCCTTGTGTTCTTCAATTTAAACCAAGTGAACTTGTATAATTTATTAGTTCTGTAAGCAAATTGAGCTTGGCGATAGAAAGTAACAGTGTGTATTCCCACTCAGAAGCAGGGCCGGATTATCCATTAGACAGTGTAGGCAACTGCCTTGGGGCCCCGCGCCCAGAGTCCCTTTTGAAAATGTTTCTTAGAGTAAAAAGAGGAGTAGGATTGAAAGCGAGTAGTCCACGCGTGTAGAGCATTGCATTGTGGCAACGATCTCTATGTACTACCAGATGGAGCGTTCCAAACAATCGCTCTGTTCCTACCAAGTAGCCACAACTCTTTCACATTCACAATGAAACTTGTGCAGTTACTATGCAGAACATTTAATTATTTACTAAATATTGACATTATTTAACCGTAGCGTCAAATAGTAATAATTAAATGTTCTGAGTAGTAACTGCACAAGTTTCATTGTGAATGTGAAAGAGTTGTGGCTACTTGCGTGCAACAGAGCGATTGTTTGGAACGCTCCATCTAGTAGTACATAGAGATCGTTGCATTGTGGTAGAAAAACTATATTTCAGGAAACTATATTAAAGGGGCCCCGACATGGTTAATGCGGCTCTGCTCAGAAGTATTAATTTGTAATTATAATAAAATAATTTTGATAAAGAGTCTTATCCTAGTGTGAGAAAGTCTTAGATTCAATAAATTGTAGTAACCATTGTTTCGAAATTCAATATTTACCCGCAACTGTTGTTAATAAATAAAAAAAATCTTTATTTTATAAATGTGTATTGCTTTTTCATTCCACAAATACATACATGATATACATTTTAAATATTTTTTATCTTAAGTTACCTATAGGTGTACACTTGACATTAATATAATATTGCCACCAAAGTAGTGTTGCCAGCTCTAAAATCTGCCAACCAGGACGAGTATGAAAACCTCGGATTACAACCCCGACATAGCCGAAAGGATGAACAAGCTGGAGTGGCAGTGGGCGGGCCACATCTGTCGCAGAACCGACGGCCGTTGCGGCAGACAAGTCCTGGAGTGGAGACCGCGGGGCCCCCGCCGCCAGGTGGACCGACGACCTGAAGAAGGTGGCCGGAAGCGGCTGGATGCGGAGGACCGGGTGTGGTGGCGTTCATTGGGGAAAGCCTATGTCCAGTAGTGGACTTCTATGGGCTGATATATGATGAACCCGGACATGTCAACAGTTTATTTTCAATTTACTCAGAAAAACAAATTTTTTTTTATAGGTATATCAACTAATTTCAATAAAAAATTTAAAATTGACTACAAATGAGGACAAATCCGGGGAAACCCGAACGGATGGTAACCCTAGACCAGAGAATGATTGATTGAATATACTTTATAAAAGTACAGAAAATATGTAGGAAAATGTACAAGTGGCGGCCTTTTTCCAGGCAACCATACGCTAGTAAGAATATATCTAATAAAATAAATAAATAGTTGTTTATTGGTACCCTTATACATAAATGACATTAGATAATTATACACAGATTTTTTTTATTATCTATACATATAATAAAATCGTAAATGCAAAAAAGTCTGTACATTGAATATATTCTGAAAAAAACCAATCAGGGCGACTTAAAATAAGTAACTCAACATGATAGAACAGTTTTTAAAATTTTTGTTTGTTTATTTGTTTGTTTGTTTGTTTGTTTGTTAGGGCATCACGCAAAAACTACTGAACGGATTTTGACGAAACGTTGTACCGTGACAATGTATATCCCGGAATAACATAATATATAAAAAAAACTAAAAATATGTCTAAGAAATAATAAACCAGCTACCAAAAACTTTAGTACTGTACAAATATGGTCTATTTCAGAGGTCTACTAAAGCAGGTTTTGATCTTTTTTGCAATACATTTTTCAAAACTGAGGTAAAAAGGAAATTATAATTGAGAAAACTGAAAAGAGACTATTGGGGAAAAGTATTTATTCAGGGAACGTCTTGAAAACCCTCGGCAAAACACACTTCTAGCGTTATTCAGACTGTGTCAAGAAGATGATTTTGCCAAAAGTATATTATATATAACCAGGTGCCGTCGTACTACACATTTAACAAACAAACATAGAGGTTTATTTAATCGACGTCGACGGGGCAATTGGAGGATGGAGCACGGGTGTAACACAGAGCACACGTTAGCCTGCGTGTACACTGTTAATCCCAGTAACAGTGAATTCTATTAATTATGCTACTGCACACTGTCCACGGCGCTTCCTCATTTACGTTGCTCAAACGGTGGATAGTGTTGAACACTCTACGTCCCACGCGGCCCGCAGCGCAAGGCACCTTCTGGATGACGACGGAAATTGGGACGAAACTCTCGGTGATGCATTCGTAAGTGACGTCTGCACCATTTGTCGCTATGTTCTGTGGGCTCTCGAACCCAGTGGACATGGACATATCTGATGAGAGGGTACTAAACCGCTGCCTTACTATGTATGCTCGAAGATGGTTCAGCGGCGATACGCTACATGGACCGTTGCGTGCGGATTATTTGTACCGGGTATAAACGGCGTGTACGCTTCGGAAACCGATTACAGTACAGCTGAAATGTCAGCGATGGTAAGTGATAAGTTGGTAATCTTTCAAAGAATCACAGTTGGGCAAATATAACGTTTTCCCTTGAAGCACCGTGAGGCACCGGAAAAATCATTTCTCACTGGCAAATATCTGGTAAAAATCAGACGACAAGGGAAAATCGCCCGCGCTGTAGCATCCTCAGGGATCGCGGCCACACTGCTTCCTGGCGGTAAAACAGCTTATACAGCCTTATTTCCCATCAATTTACACAGCACAGTAACTCCAGTGTGTCACGTCAAGTAACAGCGACAAAACCGGGGTGATCCAGGACTTCTGTATAATCGTTTGGGATGAGTGCACTATGGCGCACAAGAAAGCTGTAGCAAGTGTAAATAGGAGGGGGAATCGTGGGACGGGTGCTATCACGGTTTATTTTTGCAGTGAATTTCACCAGTCGTTGCCGGTGGTGACGCGGGGCACCACTGCCGATGGGGTGAAGGCCGGCCTCAACCATTCTGTACTACTTATGGTCGGGAGTACTGAAATTGAGACTCACGCAATAAGTACCAATATGCGGCTCCAACTTGGGGGCAATCTCACGCTCAAGAGTTTTCAGACATGCTCCTCAACTCAGATGCGTGCACAAACTCACAGACAAACAAACAGATAAACAGACAAAAATTCCAAAAATGATTGAAATGTGTTCTATTACTTATCCTTAGACCTCAAATTTTTTTTTTCAAATGCCTTTAATGTAAAGACACGCGATGTTTACGATTTTATTTATTAGATAGTCTTAACTGTGTAATTATCATCATTAGCCTGAAATAGGCCTAATAATGTAGTAATTCGTAAATAATCTATTCATAAAATATAACAGTAAAACGGCGTTTCGTTGCTTTAAGTAAAAAAAAGCAGTCCCCAGACATTACTTTAGAGTGGAATCCAAAAATATAATTTAAAAATTTCGTGTTTGTCTGCATATTTTTTTGTAGGATATATGTTGTTTGTAATCTTGGAAACTACGGAACAGTGTTTGCCGGGGTTTTCACTGTTTAATAGTTTAGGGTTCAGGACACAATCTGGTATATTTGTATCTTAATAAAATATCAAGAGACTGATCCAGAAGATGAACTCTCATTTCTTCTCATTTGTAAGTATGAAAGTGCAGTTACACGTTACTGTTCATGGAAAAAAAACTTTGCGGAATGTGACAGATCTTTAAATATTTTATAGCCTATTTATAGTTTATTTATATTTTAGCTGTTGCATAGTTTATTTTTGGGTATTACCACACATTGCGATAAAAAAATCTTTATACGATAATGGCTCTGTAACTATCACTAACTTATCCGGCATTTTGTTATCCAGTTATTTGGATATGCAAAAACTTAGCACTTTGAGGGAAGGAAGGGAAAAGGGAATGGGGAAAGGAACGGGTAGCGGGAAACGGGAAAAACTCTTCCTAGCCCTCCCACTCCCACCCTATCTCCCCTTTACCTTCCCCATTCCTTCCCCTTCCCCTTCCCCTTCCCCTTCCCCTTCCCCTTCCCCTTCCCCTTCCCCTTCCCCTTCCCCTTCCCCTTCCCCTTCCCCTTCCCCTTCCCCTTCCCCTTCCCCTTCCCCTTCCCCTTCCCCTTCCCCTTCCCCTTCCCCTTCCCCTTCCCCTTCCCCTTCCCCTTCCCCTTCCCCTTCCCCTTCCCCTTCCCCTTCCCCTTCTCTTTCCCTTCCCCCCATTTCCTGCTACCCGTTTCTTTCCCCATTCCCTATTCCCTTCCTTCCCTCAAAGTGCTAAGTTTTTGCATATCCAAATAACTGGATAACAAAATGCCAGATAAGTTAGTGAGGGCTAGGAAAAGTCCTAGCCCTCCCAATCTCACCCTCTCTCCCCTTTACCTTCCCCATTCCTAGCCCCTCCCCTTCCCCTTCTCTTCTCCCAAACCTCTACCCACATCCCTCTGGGTGTAGGTAGGGGTTTGGGAGAAGGAGAGTTGGGAGCGGTTGAGAGGAGATGTAGGGGAAAGGTTGGCGTAAAGGAGAGGGCGAAAGGGGGAGGGGAAGACGCGGGGAGGGAAATGCGAGGGGGAATTGGAGACTAAGAGGAGGGGTAAAGGCATATGTCCTTCCGATAAAATATTTGTTCTAAGAATCAGAGAAAAGATACCTCAACTTCCTGCAAAATATTTTCATGTGGAATTATAATTTAATCATAATAATGTGTGATGTTAATTTATCCACGCGGACGAAGTCGCGGGCAACTGCTAGTGTATTAAATAAAAATATATAAGTAAGAACCACTGGCTCCAAAACTAGGCGGGGAACCTGTTTATTTTTGGGGCCAGCCATACATGACGTCATTTTGGCAGAGCCACAGTCTCCGATTTTAAATCCGACTATGCAGAAAATATCTCCTGAAAATGTACTATTTTATATTCGAAAATTAGAGTTTGTACTTCAGCCGTTTAAAAGTTAATGACACTTACCGACACAGACTGCCGTAGCTAAAGCCACATTGTCATACATCAGAGCTCATTTTGAAGCCTCACTCATATACAACATGGTAATCCAAGCCAGTTTGGACATACAATATTGAAAAATAGAAATCCTACAGATATCTCAAAACTCTATCCTGAGAATCCTAGTATGAGATTTATAAGCTTACAAGAAACTCTGAGATTAATAAATAGCTGAACATACCCACAATTAAAGAAGTTAAGGATCAGAACAAAAGCTACAAGGAGCGACTTGCAGCTCATCTAAACCAACTGTCTGCTGGCCTACGGGACTCAACCAGCGGCCTCCACAGACTCAAGCGCAAGCCCCCCCTCAAACTGTAACAGTAAGGCCACAAGGGGGGCTGCATTACTGAATGCAGCACCTACATACATTTCCACTCATCTAATAAAAATCACAAACCAAGTTTTTTTTTAGAGAATAATTTGATGAGATCTGGATGGGATAGTCACCTCACTATAAACTGGAGAGTCTTGAATGTTTTGATTTTCATACATTTTTTGATGTATTTTGTGAAGATTCAGTATTTTATCTAAATGGTGTGTGTTTGTTGGTCATTATATTTTATTATTTTGGGCATTCTGGAAGTCCATTATTCGCACTCTGAAAACCTTTCCTCAGATCTTATATCATTCTTTGACAGAGAGCCAAAGCTTCAATATGACCTCGAATGTATGTAAAATGTGGTTCTGGACATAATTCTGTGTTGGCGTGTTGAGAAATACTTAGCTACATCGGCGGACATAGGACAAAAAATACAGGCTCGTTCATAAAAAGTCGCCAGTTTTCTTTTTTTGATTATCATAGACATTTTTTTTACCTGAAACTCCTCATCATTTCCAGGCACTTCTACATAATACTACGTTCCTAATTTCAGTTCAATCAGTCCAGTAGTTATATTTCTAGAGACACGGGTTTTACCAACAAAATTCTAAAATAGGTGAAGACAGCGGTCAGTCTTATCGCAGGAGTTTTTACCGGCCATCTCGATGTAAGACACCTCCTGCATAAGATGGGACTGGCAGAGACTGTCAGTTGTAGAGCCTGTGGGGAGGACAGCGAAACAGTGAGGCACCTGCTGTGTGAATGCAATGCACTAGCTGCAAGGCGAATGAGTGTCCTGGGTGTGGCTTACCCTGAACCCAAGGACTACAGGCTTCTGCCCCTTAGCTGCATAATAGATTTTATGCAGCGAACTGTGGGGGACAGAAGCACAGTATAAACAAAGGGGCTGACACAAAAGATCCCACAGGGTCGACGTGTCGCCGGGTATACCTGGCCCCCTGTTATAAGATAAGATAGATTTCTAGACTTATCCCAGGATAAACAGACAGACGGACAAACAATGTATACTATATAGGTATCTGTTAACTCTAAAAAAGGAGTACCAAGTTAGGGCAAGTTTAATAAACTGCCCTGAGTATTCAACCTTAAATACTTTAGACTAGAACTTTTACTTAGAAGTCATGTTTGGATTCTATATAGTTAAATGCTCGTACTGAAAAGTTTCCTCACTAAACAGGCGCGGATCCAGCCCTCAAAAAAGGCTGCGGTCACAGCCATCAGAAAATATGCCAAGTGTGAGTCGGAATATGAACTCACGATCAAAACATTGCATCTGCCATAAAAAGAAGACGATTACAAAATGTATGATGCCCTGGCCAAGACCTTCTTGTTGTTTACTGTTATTAAGGCATTGAATATAACATAAGCCTATTAACCACAACTAGGGTTGTGGGCAGGCCCACCGTGATCATAAAACTCTGGATCCGCACATATTATTGGATTTATCAGGTATCTCCCAGACACCACTGATATATACAAAAATGGATACTCCGGTCTATCAACGCACAGCAAAAACCCTGGCTCTAAAACCTTAAAATGTTGCATAGAGAACATATAAGATGGGATTTCTCGATATACCAGTGGGAGCAAAACAATAGGGTAGTACACTTTTAACAGGGCGTCACTAGGCTGTTTATAATCATGATATCCTGATCACAATACATACCTACCTTGACTTCATTCTACTGGAGATAAACTAGACACAAAAATCTCTGGTAACTCGAGTGGGTCAACCTCGAATTGTACCAATTCTACGAACTTGAATATTTCGGGCTTCTTAGTTTTAAACGTAATGGGCACCTTCAGGTGTTTCAGGATCTTGTTTATGGTGCTCTTTGAGAAGTTTGGCAAATTGGGGTCTTCACGCACCACTTGGGTAATCTGTAACAACAACAACAGGGATTTTTATAAATTCACAAGAACATAAACGGTAATGTACAAATAGTGTTATCAAATATTTGTGTTATAGATAGCTTTATACATTCCAACAACATGTTCCACATGTATGTAACATCAAATAAGTCGGCTACCGCAGAGCTGACAAACATGCTAAGTAACTCATTAGATTGGTTATTCTACATTACAAAAAAAAACATATGTATGAGCCATACGTGATATTAAAAGGTAGCTGGTACCCAAATTGTATGTAAGTAATCTACATCCAGCAAGGAATAGAAGTTAGGACAAACGAAAAAAAAGGAAAAAACAAACAAACAAAAAATCTTAATAATATTAAATGCCTGACTATGCCTGGTTCAACAGTGAAATAATTTCTTTTCTAAATTTAGGTAAAGTAATATTAAATAAATCCACGTTGGCAAAACGCTCATTGTACTTATTGCAATTAGTGCTGTCAAATTTTAACGTTGTGCCTCCAGAATCGGGCCCATTATGTGATTTTATTCTAATTTTTATATGACATAAGGTCCCTTTAAATTGACGATCAAAATCAAATCAAAATCAAAATATTTATTTTTAAAATTGGAATACATTATACTCTTTTTGACGTCAAATTCTGCCTAAAACTACTCCACTTCCACCTGTATAACCGAGGGGAAGAAGTGGCAACAAACCCAACGGCACAGGGCCCTACCTTTGATTTATCTTATTCATTACAATCATTAAGTCTACCTATGCTGAGCCATCAAGCACTCCATGGACTTTTATCATTTAAGTAGTCATCTAACTTATAGTAGGCTTTCTTGCACAGATTAACTTTTATAGAAGATTTGAATTTTTGTTCAGACAAGTTAATAATTTCATTCGGAACCTTATTGTAGTAACGCATGCACAGATCCCTTTTATGGCTAAGATAGTATATAATATTATATATTGTTTTATGGTATATTAGCGAAATAAATAAATCTAAATCTAATCTAATCATCAGCCGAAGACCACTGCTGAACATAGGTCTCCCTAACAGAATGACACTTGTCCATTTAACATAACCATCAGGCAGATTGGTGATCGCAGTAATGATCTTACAGGAGAATGCTATTGCCCAACCCTAGTGCAATCCCTTAGTTCAGGGGTCGGCAACCTTTTGAGTGGGAAGAGTCAAAAATTACAATTTTCTAAATTTCAAAGTTTTTAAAGAGCCACAATTTTTTTCTTGTCAACAATAAATAGTACTTGCATAGATAAAATACCTATTTACTCATATGTAAGTAGTGTTTTTTCACAACATATTAGATAATATATATATATGGTATTATTAGATAACCACTTATTATTTAAGTAAAAAATTAAACTCTTTATAATGTACAACAAGCGTTAGCATGGTCCGCTGTGACGAGCGGCCTCACCGCACATAGGACAAACCCAAGAGGTTTATTATGTGTGAGTTATGTACGACATATGAAGTATTTTCTTATTAATGTTAAATAAAAAAAACAAGAATTTTAAAATTCACAAATATAATATCCAGACCGGAACCAATGGAACTAAAGAGCCGCAGCTTCACATCCAAAGAGCCGCATGTGGCTCGCGAGCCGCAGGTTGACGACCCCTGCCTTAGTTGGATTGACAACACCCACTGGAATATTGGGGGTGGGCCCTATTCTAAGCGGGGAACCACACTGCTAAATCACTACTTAATTTAAATTGCTGGTTAAAACTTGACATTTTCTTAAAATCAAGAAATCTTTTTTGTGGAGACAGATACCTGAACTAAACAAAGCCTGTTTTTCAGGTCACCAGGTCTCCATCCCACAGAGAAAAAATAACTACAACTATAGTAACAGAAAGTGTGTAAAACTATAATATTCTGGGGGTTATGTAATAGTCCCACTGATTTAATATTATATCGGAAGGAGAGAGAAGTAATTAATAGTCTTTAACTGAATTAATATTTAATTGTCCTTGAATCACTAGATAACACAGATTATTATAATGAGTGCAATATGTGTGCAGGACACTCGCATACGGAGATGCCCGAAGCTACCTGTGTCCCTACAATATTATTAGGGATGTAGTGTGTGATGTGTGTGTTGTGTGTGATGTGTGTGTTGTGTGTATTGTGAGCTGGGTTAGAACTAGTTGGACTTCAGCAAAGTTCTACTAAGCTGGGAAAGTAGACATACTGTCTAATCCCAAATCAGGATTCTCTTCTGTGCATTGGAAATTAAATAAGGACAGAACAATTCAGAAATATAACATTCAAATTCGGACCAGCTTGCACAACCTGTATAAAGTTGTGTCCCCAGTGGGAATAAAACCCACAACCTCAGGTGCTAGTCTAATGAGCAAACCACTAAGCCAGCGAGGCGATCTAAGGGCAAGACAATATAACTTGTACAAATTGTATAATAATGTTTCTATGGAGGTTAACAACAACAGTCATCATCATCATCAGGTTATTTTTGTCTCCACTGCAGAAGCACAACCCTCTCTCATCTGCCGGAGACAGACGGAGGATTTGGCCTACACTCCCCGCGCTGGCCAGACGGGTTGGTGAGGCCTGATTGATGTTTTAATGTGAATACATTAGGGAAGGGAATCCCTTAGTCGCCTTGTACGACATCCACGGGAAGAGTTGGAGTGGTCCTATTCTACACAACAACAACAGTGAAGGATTTTAATGAATTTACCTTAGCGATAGTAGGTACTTCGTGTTTATATACACATCTATAGTAATGACGTCTTATTTTCTCAAATGTAGCCCTGTCTATTTTGTCTTTAAAAGTGCGCTTTGGACCAGTTTTCTTTGGATTACAAAAGTCTTCATTCTCTTTAACTTCTCTCAGAGTGCGATACACGTTTGACCGGCAAACTCCTAGAATTTCGGCCGTTTTTATTACACATTTTGTTTTCGACAGCCACCCGGCCTCCATAGGCCAGTTTTTGAATACATACTTGTACACATTAAGAGTCATTAGTTTTTCTCTGGCGCTCAAAGCAGAACGAGGCCTCTTAGTTGGAGCAAAACTGTCTTCATCAACCCTCATCACCAGCTCTTGGTTCAGCGAGGGTCCCGGCTGCCCAAACTCATCCATCAGGAATTGTATCACCAGATAACAAAATGTAGACTAATATTCACTTTTTATTGCGCTTTGAGTTCACGATAAGGGAAGGGAATTATTTATAAACTTGTTTATTTTCTCGGGACGCCTTCACATTATAAATAGATACTTAAAATTGCATTGCAAATGCATTGTAGGTAGTATTTTCGCAGTTTATCGAACACTGAACAAATTATGTATCGAACGTCGAACACAAACATAGGAATCCGAAAAAAGTATCGATACCTGAGTAACATCGATATATTTCATTCCAGATTAATAGTCCTATGAAAACAAACGCATTTGCGTCTCGAAAACAAAATACACAATAGATGGTGTTCCTAAGTGGACTGCAAAGTTTACATGGTAATACAAACCTGTTTTTGCTGCTGGTGACCCTTTCATGTATATGTTACCGAGACGTAAATAGCGTTGGTTTTCATAGGACTATTAATCTGGAATGAAATATACTTTCATTGTGATGGCAAGTATTTTCGTACTCGATACTTTTGTTACGATACTTTACTAAGTATCGATACTTCGTCACATACTCGATACCTTTTGGTGTACCGATACCAGACCTATTATACTTTGTTTTGCGAATCGCCCAGCGCCAGGGATGAGAATACGCGCTAGCAAACCGCATTGTATACTCATAGAGTGTCACCTCATTACCGTTCTCTTCTTTCTTGCTTTGCTGATGATTATCGCCCCTCTCGGTCGGGATAGATAGATTTAGGAGAAACCCCTGTCTTATTAAAATATGATGTCGTTGCGTGGAGACAAATTACTTTTCATGTCTGATTTTGGTCTGATTGCAGTGATAAAGATTAGGGGTTTAAAAAATAACCATTTTTACATCTACCATTAGGTCAATGTTTATTGTAATAAATAAATAGAGACGGAAATTATTATTGGTTATCATACTTTTTTTTATTATTTATTTTGAGACACGGTTTGTAAGGTGATGAAAAAGTACTCGATACTGAATAGTATCGATACTTTTGATTCGATACTATCGCCGGAAATGATACTTTTGGTGCGATACTGGTATCGAGTAAAGTATCGATACTTTTATTTTTTTGCGTAACTCTAACAACACACATGCATGCATTAATCCTCTTTGATGCATGCAACCAAAAATCATGCAACACAGTAGAGATGGGTAGCTCGTGAGCGATCGATTGATAAATATAAAGTTGATGACCTCTATCTCACCTTTCTTTTTCCTAATACACCTACATCATTAAATAAATTATTTAATATATCAATATAGTTTCATTTTCTTCCGATTCTGCCACTCCATAATACAGTTGGATACTAAAAAAACTTAGCATTTTAGTGGATGGATTATTAAATGTTGTGTTGTTCAGTAAGATATGGTTGATAAAGATGGTTATACCATGGCCTGTCTGCCTGTCTGTCTGTCTGTCTGTATGTATGTTTGTTACCGCATCACGTAAAAACTACTGATGAAATTTGATGCAGTTTTCACAGTTGTCTTGCTGGTGGTCTAACTTAAAATCTGGTGCATGTTTCATCTTGATACGCAACTGAGATATTCACAAAGTACATTTTCTAGAAGCAGATTAAGTACCAAAATGAAAATATAAAACTGATTTGATCCAGTTTGATCCTGTCTCATCTTTTTTATTTTAGGGCTTGATTGCTTACTTTAATATGACTGTATAAAAGGTTTCCCTTGCCTACAATTATATTTTTTAAAAAGCTGCTTAGTGTGACCACTGACTTGAAATTCTATATAATTCAGTTATTATTGACTGCCTCGTTGGCCTAGTGTTTGGTGTTTGGACTCGAGCGCTAGAGGTCGTGGGTTCCCAAACTAGGGACAGACAGACCTAGTTTGGGTATTATATTGCATTATTCCTATTACATATATATTATGTATAAGATAAAAAAATTAAAGTGCTTTCGATTAGAACGCAAGTACCTACTTACGTCATACAACTTGTTTGTTAATTGTTAATCAATTAATGACATCGGTTGGAAACGAATTAACAAACGTTGACTTCGGTTGCTAACTCGTATGTGAAATAAAAAAAGGTTACCTATGCTTTCATAGTTCATTAAATATTCACAGCACAAAAACACAATATTTTAAGTATCAAAGCAGTTATAAACCTTGGTAATGATTAATAATAAATAACTCTAAAACAAAGAGTTTGACGGTCAATCGTATAATATAACCTTAATGTACACGATTCCAGTCTCTTGCAAGCACAAATCTCAACCCCCAGGACAAGTCTCCACTACAAAGTCTTACCACTTACAGAATCGCTACCTACTCTCATTAACACAATCACACATTTGTTGTTACATCGTTTCTGTGTAAACTTGACGTCACAGACCTCTTTTTGCAGAAAATAACTCGGAGTCGGTTGTGTCGATTCATTCTAGCGATAGGGCCCGGCCGGCCGCAACGCAACTAGATAGGTAGTTTTATCCAGTGGTCTTGTTTGAAGGGAACGCCTGAGTAATAATGACTCCTCTCTGGTATTGTTTAATGCATTTTGATTAAGAATGAAGCTTTACGCTCCGCAACTTCAACCGCGATAAGATGCGATGAAAATGTTTGTCTGAAGTTAGATTTACGTCATTTGTGTATAAAACTGGACGCACAATTTTGTTGTAAAGCATTTTATTTATAAATAAACGTTTTCATATATGTATACACGTACCTACGTCGTACATAAACTTGTCTATTCCCAGATTGGGATTTTCTCTTGTGGAAAGATTAGACAAAGAGAGAACAATTCACAAATATAACATTCAGACTGGGGCCACTTGTGCAATTGTATAAAGTCGACTGACGACGACGTAAACAATTATAGACCTATATCAGTTCTCCCAGCTATTTCTAAAATCTTAGAAAAATTACTTAACTCAAGACTGCTAAATTATTTAAACACATATAATATACTGTCTACCTCGCAATTTGGCTTCAGGCAAGGTAAATCTACAGAGGATGCGCTATGTGCCCTGAGCTCGTTGGTCATAGAACATCTAGATAAGAGCAAAAAGTGTCTAGGAGTCTTCCTTGACCTCAAAAAAGCGTTCGACACCGTCTACTGTCCCTATTCTTGTAGACAAATTAAATAGGATTGGAATCAGAGGAACTTGTCTTGCCTTATTCCAGAGTTACTTGACTGATAGGAAGCAAAGAGTAAAAATAGGAGAGTGTATCAGCGAAGAGGCTGATGTATCATACGGTGTGCCGCAAGGCAGTGTCTTAGGGCCTACACTTTTTCTCGTCTACATTAACGATTTATGCAATATCAAGATACCAAATGCTCAAGTCTTCTCTTATGCAGATGATACTGCAATTATATTTTCGGGTAATTCATGGGATGAGGTCAGGATACGCACTGAACAGGGTTTGTGTAAAATTGGTGAGTGGCTAAAAAATAATCTTCTATCGCTAAATATATCCAAAACAAATTTTATTTGCTTTAGTATTTATAATATTACTCAACCAAATGACAATTTTAAAATTAAAATACATGACTGTGGCAATTCGAATTTTTTTGGTACTAATGATTGTAACTGCCGCGCTATTGAGAAAGTTAAGCAGACAAAGTATTTAGGTGTTGTGCTAGACAATAGGCTCTTGTGGTATCCTCACCTTGACTATGTCAGTAGTCGAATTAGAAAACTTAGCTGGATTTTTAAGACCCTGCGACATGTAGTGCCTAGAGATATTGAAATGGGAGATGAAGACGGCAAGTCATGTAACAGTTTGTTAAACACCATATATATATATATCTCTGGTACAGTCAGTCATAATATATTGCATTTCTGTATGGGGTGGTGCAGCGAAAACAAAATTTTTGGAGTTTGAGCGTGCTCAAAGAGGTCTTATTAAGGTGATGTATTTTAAGAAATTAAGATTTCCCACTGAAAGTCTGTACAAAATAAGTAACTTTCTTTCTGTAAGGAAACTGTATATTTTACATAGTGTCTTAAAACTACATAAAATGCTCCCACTTGATCAGAGCATTCTGAAAAAAAGAAATAGACATGCAGTAGCTCACGTTCTTAGAGTCAGAACAAAATTTGCTAGTATTCAATGTGGTACTCAATCAGCCCACCTTTACAATAAAATAAACAAGGAATTAAAGATCTATGAAAAACCTTTGCTTGAATGTAAAAGACTTATAACTGGTCTAAAAACTAAAACATGGGAAGAAACTGAATCACTTCTATTATATATTACATAATAATTATTATTCTAAAGATATCTCACATACACACACACACATTCACATACACGCACACACACACACACACACAAACACACACACACACACACAACATGTATTTTGGCGGATTCACATTAATTAATCTTAGTTATCGTTTAAATTATTTTTATATTTTTGTATCTTTAGGAGTCTTTACTATGTATGTAATAATTAGGAAGAGCGGGGCTTCTTAACACAGGCTTTTACGCTTAAAAAGAAGTCCCGGCTCCGTTATAACTATTGTAAAATACTGTTAAGGCAATAAATATATTTTGATTTTGATTTTTTGACCCCTGTGGGGACCAAAACTATGATCTCAGGTGATCGAGTCTAACGTATTATAAGCAATAGGCCAACTAGGCATTCAATCTTTATATTGTACATAAACTTGTCTATTCCCAGATTGGGATTTTCTCTTGTGGAAAGATTAGACAAAGAGTTACTCTTTGTCTAATCTTTCCACAAGAGAAAGTTCTTTTACTAAGGTAGCGTTCCGAAACCATCGAGCGATTGTAGATTGAATTTCGTCGTGTGAATTTGGGTTTTGGAACCGGCGTGTACAGAGTGATATTCCAACTGGTGACATTTGGTTTTGGAACGGTAAAACGTCAGATTGAAAATTCATTGTTATCTACTACGTCCCTGTTTACGCAACATAACTTTCGAGTTTTGAGGCTATTCAGCTTTTATAAAATAATTATTTATTTAGCCTGATTCTCATTAAATAATAAGTATCTATTTTATGAGTATTAAACTTAATTTGAGACCTTTTGTTTGAGGAAATTATATTTATAATATATGCAATGTCGCAGGTGTCGTGAGAAGTGAAATGGAACGTAATTTCGTTACTTTTCACCCCAAGATGTGGCTTCTTAATCAAGGCAATTTATGCTTAACGGGACTGCACGAGACTCGAGAAGAAATCGGTATATAACCTTTGGTTCTGCTGCAGCCAATGTCGAAAATAACGCACCTCTCAGCAACAAAAACTATCTGAATAATCTTGTTTTTAATCATTATGGGTTAGATTTTTATCATTAAGTTATTAGTAATTTTTACCTGTTGCTAATTGATATGAAAATTTAATAAATTGACATAGGTACCTCATAAGAAAATAAACGCCATCAAATAAAACACAAAACCAAAATTATAGAATTAATATAATTTTATTTATCTTTAACAATTTATTAACTACTTGACACGTTACAGTCCCCATACAAAATGTTTTCATTGCCTTGTAAGTCCCGCATATTATTTCAATCTTTATATATCTTGTCACAATACAGAGACGAGCTCTCCAAGTAATGAGCCATGCGTACCACAGCAAGCAGCTGGTAGTGCCACTAGACTCGCTGCGGCAGTGGCTGCGGTATAACAGCGACAGTGAAGCGGCCGCCGCGTGCGCCCACTACGGGATTACAGTGCGCGACGGCGCAGCGAGGTTCGATAAAACAGATTTCAACGCTAATGCACCTACTCTGCAGCCACATAAGCTCCTGAACCAAGAGAAGACACTGAATTTGACCATAAACAATATTTTCTCTTACACAACCAGAGAGAATAACGTGTCCGTGTAAGGATTGTACTAAATTAGCTGTGCCCAAAATATGTATTTAGTAAACAATTAGATACACCAGTTACATAATATTGATTTACTCCTAATGGGCAGGTGTGTAGAAATGTGGTGTTGCAGTAACAGCCCAAAGAGACCTAGGCCTGTTCTAGGGCTAATTACATGTACTTTAAAGTGGTCTTAAGCTCTTAAAACTAATTATGCTCAAGATAGCTCTTGCACCAGTATACGATCCGCTCCATTCAAAGCGGCAGCGAGCATGCCACTCAACGATTCGCGAGAGCACATTCAGTACAATAAAATATCAAAAACGGATAATATCAAAATGAAGCGGCTAGATTTTTTATAAAACGATGTGTGCTGTAGGAAGTATCAGTGAACTCTGATCTTTTAATTGAAATACCACTCCTATTTATATCATTTGACTAGTTCACAATTTCAGCTATTGAGGGTATTATTAACTAATTGTACCTATGTAGTACCGGTGGATATGGGTATCCCACATAGCGGTCCTGCGGTAGGCGCAGGCAGACTGAGTGCTAAATATTTTTAATATTTTGCAGCGTTATTGTAAATATTGAGAATCATGTCTTATTTTGAATTCTTTTGTGCCAATATTGATAAGCGTAATTGTGAAAGCATTCAAGGCACATGTTATCATATGTGCCCCGAGGAAGAAGTGGCAATGCGGAAAAGAGAAAGCTTGGTGCACGTCCTGGAGGTGTGGGGCCCAGTGAGAAAGCTGGTGAAGTGCTACAGCCGGTCTGCAGCAGATGCTACCATGACCGTACCTCGTCTACTGCGCCCATACTCCGTGCTGAAAGATACTGTAGAGTATCTTTTATTTGATGTAACCAAAAGAACAGATGTGTCAACTGCAATGCTATATGATTTCCTGAATGACCGCCTGAGGTCTATCAGACAAGATATTACTATACAAAGGCTGCCACCAGAAGAGTGCATCAAGCTCCTAGAGCCAATGATAAGGTTTCATGTGTATTATGGATACAAATTGTGCGAACTGCCGCTGAAAAATTATGATCCAGTGCTCAACAAGAAATATTTATTAGAATGTTTAAAATGGTTCCTTTCCTGCTGCGACAACATTTCCCAGACAAAAAGCAACAATCCAGAAGATCTCAGTTATTTCCTGTCTCATCTGGACATTGTTAATAACTCGTGCGATAGAGTTCTCATGGAGAGTCTGTATGTGCTGTGCAATATAGATGATGTTCATCCGCTGCTCAGATATTTGGACTTGCCAAAGACTTTGAAAAGTGAACCCACACTACAGATAGCAAGGGAATCAGTTACAAAATGGACAGAAGAATTACCTACAGTTTTATTGGGACTACGCACAGCACTACGTACAGACAACAACCTAAGTCCATGTCTACTAACATATGGTTCACAATTAAGAATTCCGTCAGACTTCTTCGTGTCGTCAAAACTTACTACATAGGTACAATTAGTTAATAATACCCTCAATAGCTGAAATTGTGAACTAGTCAAATGATATAAATAGGAGTGGTATTTCAATTAAAAGATCAGAGTTCACTGATACTTCCTACAGCACACATCGTTTTATTAATAACCATTAATCCCCAAACCCTAATGGAGTCCGTGGTGTAGGGACCACAGTTGGACTCCACCCGTCTGGGGGAAGGATCGCCGCGTTCGACCCTTCCCCTCATCGGCGCGGGAGCACCGGCCACATGTATAGGTCGGTGCGGCCTGGGGACACAGTGGATAGAAGTACATTGGGACCACACTGTGTCCCCACTACAGGCAGGAAGGTGAAACGCCGGAGTGGTTTTAGTGGGTAGTGACTCCTCATACCATCTCGAGGAGTGAGTCCCACATACCCCTCGACAGCCCTAAGTCGAGGGGATGCGTAAGAGCATTTCCACTCCGTCAAAAAAAAAAAAAAAAAGGTAATTCTTAGTGCGTGCCTGGTAGGCACCTAGCCGTTTCGTAATGACCCAAGATTAAGCATTCATAAACTCTGTTGCTCTCTTGCAACACCTGAAGAAAGTCCTGATGGCGTTGTTGAGCCCGTGCTTCTTCGCATTATCTTGCTTCGGCACGGAACTCCTCTAACTCTACCGCTCTCTGCATTTAGCTCGTCCAGATTGCTCTATAACACAATAACATATATATATTAGTTCATTGAATTAGGGGTTCTAATGTAAACCCTATTATCTCCATAATCATTGTCCGTCCATTCGTCAGTCTATAGGATAACTCGAAAAATGAATGAATTGAGCTGAAATGCCGTGTGGTTCTCGGCTTAGAATAGGACCACCCCAAACCTTTCCGTGGGTGTCGTCAAGGCGACTAAGGGTTTGCACCAGGGATGGGCAGCAGCGTTCTCCTAATTATATTAAGATCATTACTGCGATCACCAATCCGTCTGCCAAGCGTAGTGATTATGGCAAATCCCCAATGGAAAGCCCACCACAAGTGTCATTCTATTGGGGAAGCTTGTGTTCAGCAGTGGACGTTTATAGGCTGATGATGATGAGCTGAAATTTCTATATGCTATATCTGCACGCTGTTGCGTGCGTATGGATTGTTAGTATAGAAATGCCGTTTAATTAGGGATTGAATTCATTAAAAGCCAAATCACATATTTGGCAACAATAAATCACAGCAATAAACAGAAAGGCTAGGTAATTTATTAATTTCTTTACATTAGCGCCCGGCGGCACAGAACAATCGCAGTTTTTATACAAGACACAAAAGAGAGCTTACCTTACAGCAGACCTTGGCGTAAATTAGAAGCTACAAATTCACGGGTCTCCTCTAACTCTACCGCTCTCTCCATTTAGCACGTCCAGATTGCTCTATAACACAATAACATATATATATTAGTTCATCTGTTAAATTAGGGGTTCTAATGTCAACCCTATTATCTACATAATCATTGTCCGTCCATTCGTCAGTCTATAGGATAACTCGAAAAATTAATGAATTGAGCTGAAATGCCGTGTGGTTCTCGGCTTAGAATAGGACCACCCCAAACCTTTCCGTGGGTGTCGTCAAGGCGACTAAGGGTTTGCACCAGGGATGGGCAGCAGCGTTCTCCTGATTATATTAAGATCATTACTGCGATCACCAATCCGTCTGCTCAAGTGTGGTGATTATGGCAAATCCCCAATGGAAAGCCCACCACAAGTGTCATTCTATTGGGGAAGCTTGTGTTCAACAGTAGACGTTTATAGGCTGATGATGATGATGAGCTGAAATTTCTATATGCTATATCTGCACACTGTTACGTGCGTATGGATTGTTAGTATAGAAATGCCGTTTAATTAGGGATTGAATTTATTAAAAGCCAAAACATACATATTTGGCAACAATAAATCACAGCAATAAACAGAAAGGCTATGGTAATTTATTAATTTGATTACGTAAGTGCTCGGAGGCACAGAACAATCGCAGTTTTTATACAAGACACAAAAGAGAGCTTACCTTACAGCAGACCTTGGCGTAAATTAGAAGCTACAAATTCACGGGACTCCTCTAACTCTACCGCTCTCTCCATTTAGCTCGTCCAGATTGCTCTATAACACAATAACATATATATATTAGTTCATTAAATTAGGGGTTCTAATGTAAACCCTATTATCTCCATAATCATTGTCCGTCCATTCGTCAGTCTATAGGATAACTCGAAAAATGAATGAATTGAGCTGAAATGCCATGTGGTTCTTGGCTTAGAATAGGACCACCCGAAACCTTTCCGTGGGTGTCGTCAAGGCGACTAAGGGTTTGTACCAGGGATGGACAGCAGCGTTCTCCTGAGAATATTAAGATCATTACTGCGATCACCAATCCGTCTGCCAAGTGTGGTGATTATGGCAAATCCCCCAATGGACAGCCCACCAAAAGTGGCATTCTATTGGGAAGGCTTATGTTCAGCATTGGACGTATATAGACTGATGATGATGAGCTGAAATTTCTATGTACTATATCTGCACACTGTTACGTGCGTATGGATTGTTAGTATAGAAATGCCGTTTAAGGATTGAATTTATTAAAAGCCTATGTGGTGTTGCCATAAAGATTAGAATCAATATATGTTGGTATTCCGAACATTGTAAAAAGTTCTGTTAGCTTCTTCTTAACAGTAGCGGAGCTTAGGTCAGAACATGGAAAGGCGAAAGGCAATCTTGATAATTCATCAATAACCATTAGTATGTAGCGATTTCCAGTTTCACTAGGCAGAGGACCTTTAAAGTCAACAGAAATTCTTTGTAATTAAAGGCGATGTTGCTTTGATTAAAGTACCTTCAGTTCTGAGAAGCCTTGGTTTTATCTCAGCGCAAACAGGGCATGCAGCAGTCATGTGTCTTATGTCTCGGGAAATGTTAAATTTTTGGACCTTACCCAATGCATCATTTGCGTTATACCCGTGTGACATAGATTGTTGTGTGATTCAGATAATATGCTTAGATGTGTTAAGGCTATGATATTGTTTACTCGTGAGAGCGCATCAGCTATAACAACAACTATCTAGTTACGATTTCCAAATAATATACCGTCCAGGCAAAGAAAATGTTGTAGCTGATGCACTCTCACAAGTTTCAAAGTGAATGTGAAAGAGTTGTGGCTACTTGGGTGGAACAGAGCGATTGTTTGGATTCGCGATTGTTTGTCCATCTAGTAGTACATAGAGATCGTTGGCAACAATAAATCACAGCAATAAACAGAAAGGCTATGGTAATTTATTAATTTGATCACATTAATGCTCGGAATCACGAAACAATCGCAGTTTAAATACAAGACACAAAAAAGAGCTTACCTTACAGCAGACCTTTGGCGTAAATTAGAAGCTATAAATTAGCAAGGGTTCGTTTTTCGACAAATATTCTAACAAAATGTTTAAACACCGTGAAATTGCCGTGGAATATGTCGACCCTAGGCGCATTAGTTTCTCGAGTTTCGCTGTCATTTTGACAGGAGTGAATATCAACCATGATTTTGCCGCGGTGAATTATTCCAACTGTCAGTTGGAAATTCGCTCGATTGCGCCGGTTCCAAAACCTCAGTTGGAATTTCCACGTTGTGGTTTTGGAACCGGAATCGAGCGAAATTCGCCATCTGTCAAGTGATTGTCAAGTGAATTTCACCTTCTGTCGAGCGAATTTTTAGGTTTCGGAACGCTAGCTAAATATTGCATTTAATTGTGAATTTGAAATGGTCACACTGTTCTTATCTGAAATTTTCTGCTAAACAAATATGGCGTTCGTGCTTCTTAATTGTGCAGCGCAATTTTGCAGATAAATTAAATGATTACAAATATTTTACTATTAAAATCTATAGAATTCTGTGAAAAAGTGATATAGCAATCTTATTTTTAAGGATCCTTTGTTTTGAGCCTCTGACCGTGACTACAGCAGGTAAACAAAGCTTCGTGACGGAAAAGGTCATTGATCGACGAATTTCTTAGGGCTCCCAACACGGACGGCGCACGAGGCTCCGGCTACGAGTGGTGTGTGAGTAAGAGTACAGTTGTTACAGTAACCATGATGTTCGCAGGAGGTAATGTCGTGGCGTGGACGGGACATCCGCCAGGGCTCCCGCTGGGGCTCCGAGCCCCGGCCGAGCCCGTGGGCCGACGGCCGCGACCAGCGCCCGCGCGAGCCCGTCTGGGAGATGCGCCGCAGCCCCGACCGGAGGACTCCGCCGCACCACCGCGAGCGCTACGACCGCGACCGTCGATTCGACCGCGATCGCGACAACGAGCGGGACCGAGACCGCCGGGACCGCTACGACCGCGATCCGGACCGCGAACGCGAGAGGTACGACCGCGATAGAGAACGCGACCGCGACCGTCGCAGGTCGCCGAGATGTTATGAAGACAAAGAGAGGGATATACCTGCGGCTCCGTCTCCGCCTACTATCAGCGGAGATATAGAGACGAGATCTCGTTCGAGGAGCCCCTCCCACGGCAAGGAACACGACTCCACTGAACATGACTCTGTAGATAAATACGATGAGAACCAATCATCTGTCAGCGCTTCCCCAGGGGATTGGATATGCAAGTGTGGCTCCTACAACTTCAAAAGGCGTCAGATTTGCTATAGACGCAATTGTCACGGGAAAAGATCTGAAGGAGTTATATATGGAGGAGATGGAGATAGGTCCATCATTCCAGTTGATGCGAGCGCTGGTATCACAAAACGTTTGTTATTTAGAAGGCTTGATGCATTGACAACTGAGGAGAAGATCTTAGAGGCTATCAAAGATAGATGCTCAAAAGAGATTTTAGATTCCATTGCAGGGATTACTATAGGTCGTGAGACACTGACAGGGGCCTCGAAATGTTTAGCGTATATTAATTTCAATTCCATTGCTGACTCTACAGCAGCACACTCAGACTTAGTAACTTTGAAACCACCATTGGAAATTGATGGACGAGAAGTACTGATTTCATTTTACAATGAGCAGAAAGCACAGAAGAATGTGAATAGTAATTCAGCTGATTACTCAGCTTATTATGCACAAATGTCTAACTATGGAACAAATTCTCAATCATTATCAGAGGCTGACAGAGTAAATGCTGCGGCTGCAGTTGCTCAGTCAGCCATTTCAGCTGCCCAAGCACGACACATGTCCTGGACCCCAGTGGCCGTTCCAGTTTTCATAACCTCTGCCTCTCGGTCCACTCCGGCAGATAAAGTTCCCACTGGCGATGGAAAGACTGTATATACAGCTCCTGATGTACGCACATTCATGTACGATGAGAGTTCAGGTTACTATTATGATCCTGCATCAGGGTTGTACTATGATGGGAATACTCAGTACTTTTATAATAGCCAGATTAGTCAGTACATGTATTGGGATGCTGCCACATCAACATATATTGCTGCTACTCAAGCCCAACAGAATACTGAACAGCCCAAGCTTCCTAGTCCACCGACAGCTACTCAAGAAAATACTATAGTAAAAGAGCCAGAGGAAAAGAAGAAAAAAGATAAAGAAGATAAGGTTAAAGTAGCTAAAAAGATAGCAAAGGATATGGAAAGGTGGGCTCGAACGCTTAACCAAAAGAAAGAAAATGCCAAAAGCAATTTCGTAATGGAACAACCATTGGACACAGGTTCGAGTAAAGGTTCAGCTGACATTGGCTTTTCGGTATTAGGTGCTGGACCTGGGCCTGCACTGTCGCACAGCCACGTCAGAGAGTTGTCACCTCCACCGACTACAGGAGAGGAATTCCTCGTTAAGAATGTAGCTGTGGCTGAACCAATACCAATAGACTGCGATGAAGGCATTATAGACTGGCCAAAGTTAACGTGTCTACTATGTAAGCGACGTTTTCCATCCATTGAAGTGTTGACGAAACATAAAACATTATCAGATCTTCACAAGCAGAACTTAGTGGAGTTCAGGAAAAAAAATGAACAATTGCCTCAGCCTAATGGCTATAGAGACAGAGCAGCGGAAAGAAGGATGAAGTTTGGAGAAGATGAACCTATAATGAGGAAAAGGTATGAATCATCAGAGGCAATGCCCCCGCCTGTGATTTCAGCGCCCCCTCCATCTGTCGTGGACACTATCGGCGGGAAAATGCTGCAGAAAATGGGCTGGTCCGAAGGCAGAGGGTTGGGCAAAACGGAGCAGGGAAGGATAGCTCCTATTGAGGCTGAGCAGAGACCAGCTCTGATCGGTTTGGGCCAGAAGCGAGGCATCTACACACCAACCCCTGGGGAAACCTATAGAGATACAGTGAAGAAGCTGATGATAGCCAGATACAAGGAGGTAGTTGGACAAGAGGATGGGCCCAATTAGGTGGGTATTTTTATTGTTTTTTTGGATTCATACTAATTATGTTCCTTTGCAGGTGTGGATGAGCAGGTTAGTTATCTGTTATAATAGTTGCAAGACTATATTCTTGGAAGTTCATATGATGATTAACTCTTCATTCACTCTTGATGATTAAATGTGTGACTTCAAGTCAGTAGGGACTCTACTGCCCGAGGTTACTCTCTCTTAAACCTACTTAGGAATGAGGTATTTATATTATATGTGCATTGCTTGTAATTTAGGAAAATACTCTGAGGAAACTAATATTCGAAAATAAGTTTATGCCAAAATCACCATGCAGGTCATCGGGTGGGTTGGACATTGCTTGATATACGAGTAAGATGTTTAATGCATAGGTTGCGGCTGATCTGCATTTACATTCACAGAATGATTGGAAATGGCATTCTGTTCTTTATTTATGGTACCGACTCCCCCTTTGAACACATTGGGGGCAGGGACCGCCACACCTGAATAAAAATAGGTCTAAAATTAAACCTATATGCCATAGCATAGGAAGTATACCTCTGCTTCTCCAATTGGTGCTAAAAATCTTTTCTGTCGAAATTATTGTAAAGAAATTCTTAAAATCATCTTCATCATCAGGTTATTCTTGTCTCCACTGCAGGAGCACAACCCTCTCTCATCTGCCGGATACAGACGGAGGATTTGGCCTACACTCCCCGCGCTGGCCAGACGGGTTGGGGAGGCCTGATTGATGTTTTATAATGTATTCCCTTAGTCGCCTTGTACGACATCCACGGGAAGAGTTGGAGTGGTGCTATTCTACTCTACCGGAAACCACACGGCAATCATCATCTTGGTATTCCTTAACTAGGACAAATAATTAGATAAATTCTAATTCCGATCGGATTTTAATGAGGTCGAAAAGCCTTGGCAAAAATGTTTTTTTTTCATATTTTAAAAACTGGTGTAAATGTATATTTTTTTCAGTTACAAGATTTTACTTTTTTCATATTATTCGGCCTGCTTGGTTCATTTAGACACTATTTTAAATGGAAGCCAGCTTATAGCTGATGCTTCCATTTCAGCAGTCTACTTATTTATAAATATATCTAGTCTGTACTTAAACATGTTGATTAATGTGGCAGATATGACAAATTGGTTCTTATTGAACAGACAGGACGAAGAGCTACTCTATAATTGTACCTATTTTGATGAAAACCTGAATATGAACATTAAAAATACTCTTTTACCCTTTTTCAAGGATTTTTTTGGAATTAGAACTGTGAATAAGTAGGCCAGAAGCAGTGGGCAGGGTTCGGAGCAATAATTATCGTGATAATTAAAAAATAATTCTGCATCCTCCATCGTTGATGAGTATGATAAAAAGAAATTTCAATCGCCTGTTATATACAGGATGTAAGGGACAGCCTTCCGAAAACTTTAACCACGGCTTCAGACCATCACCCTGAACAACGTACAGCAAGAATTTTTCGCCGGAAATAAAAAAAAATTTCGGACTCACCATACAAATTTTACAAATGACATGCCAGATTTGTATGAAGAAGTCGATTTTTTTTTTTATTTCCGGCGAAAAATTCTTGCTGTACGATGTTCAGGGTGATGGTCTGAAGCCATGGTTAAAGTTTTCGGAAGACCGTCCCTTACACCCTGTATATAAAAAAGAATAATAAATACTTGATTAATAAATGTGTATATTGTCTACCTGTAAACTACTTGCATCTAGAATAAAAGTTGATATTATCAGCCGAGTAACGATTGGTAGAGACAGTGGCGGTATGAAAAGGTCCATCATCTTAAGGTCTATTATTACATGTACCATGCAAGAAATAGTATTGGTAACATTTGAATAAATATTACGTTTTGCTTACTGTTTTACAGACTCCATGAATGACACCGAAATTTAAACTTTGTTACTGAAACTATTAAACAAAATTGATCGTCATGAATGACACCGAAATTTTGTTACTGAAACTATTAAACAAAGTTGTTCATGCAACAATTTTGAGTTATGGCATTGTTTGGAAACGTACCTAGCTGCTCACCTTTTCATTCCGACACTACATTATCTGATAATTATTACAAGAGATGTTCATGTTGATAATTTCGATCTCTGGTGATGGGTTTGACAGAGTCAGTGGTGTCAATATTTGTATCTAATAGTTTGATTCTGATTTCATTACAATAGATATGGATGCCACACACACTCGTAGAGGCCAGCCCTAGGCACAGCGCTACCACGGCGGTAAGTAGACCCTGACATACCTACTGCGATAACTCATGTCTTTTCACAGGACTTTCTGTAAAATTGTTAAATCCAGCTCCTTCGGCCGAATTAAATAAAAAAAATTGAAGATTACTAGCATGAAATTTTACAAGTACAATTCATAATATTGCTAACAGTAACAATACATAACTGGTTTTCTAGTTTCTGACATACATATGCTCACGCCTTGGGCCCAGAGGCCATAGGCAGAGACGATGTATCGCCACTTCGCGCAGACTAATGTTTCCTTCGCTTCTAGTTTCTCAAACAAATGAAATTACTAGTTTCTAAAACAATTAGTAATTTGAAAAAAACTTAAAATATAATCTTCTAATACAAATATCAATAATAAAAAAAATTACTTATTTAGAAATATTTTCCTATCTTTTTATAACTATCAACCCATCCTAAATATTATTAGCAATATGTGAAGTGTAATTTTTGAACTTGTAGTATAAACCTTGGACAATTTACTCTCTGGGAAAATTGATGAAATGGGAAGTTTTGGGATCGCTAAGTGGGACGAAGTGAGAACCAATATTCTCCGTATGACAGAACGAGTCTTCCAGTATATTTTTTACAGCTACTCAGTGCAGCTACTTGCGCTTCCATTTACAAGCACCATAAATCGTCAAACGTAAAATGTTTGGCCTAAACATTTTTTTTAAAATATTTGTGGGGCTGTTGGCACAAGTATTTCTAGCATTTTAGCTCCTGGAAAAACCGAAGCATGCACAAATTAAACTACAGACGTCATCGGACTCATATATACTGAACTGTGATATAAAACTGTGATTTTCTAGTGATTGTGACTCTGAAGAAACGGTGGAACTCTGTTTTGGTATATCGAAGTATACTGATGAATCTGACCATTTACGTTACAGAGTCAACGCCTGCGCCGGCGCCGCGTGCCAATCAAATTGTATTGTATCTACTCATTACTTGTAGTTCTAACAAATTATATTGTTCTACTAAGAAATAATTACTTGTTGTATAAACAAATTGAATTGTATTTAATGAGTACTTGTAGTTGATGAAGGATAAATCAAACTTCTATGACGTATATATTTGTATGTATATTGTGAATTATGATTTTAGAAGTGAAAATAACTTGCTCATTTTAAGAAGACGCCTGGAGTGCTGATTGTATTCATGTTCTGCCAAAACCAGTTTGTGTTTGGAAAAACCAGGCATTTATCTGGAGTCTTACAATTCACCCTAATACGCATGTCAGTTAATTTTTAAAAAAACAGGCGCCTTCATTAAATGTAGGAATTTTTATTTTATACTTCTATGAAAGTCAACAAGAATATGGTAAAATTAACTATAATTTTAGAAATATAAATGTCCGAAGTGCAAAGATACGCGCGCTCCCCTAGCAACAAAATTTAGAAGCTGCGTAAGAAGAGACTACGCTTGAGAATGAGGATCAATCACATAATATATATATTTTTTAATTAGGTTGGCGTCTGCGCTATACCTATATTGAAGAGCATTTTATTTTTTTAATTATAAAAATCATCAAGGACGAAGTTATTAAGTTTATTTAACGCAACTTTTCAAAACGCGCGCGCTTTTTATGCCGACGTTACTTGTTACAACCCGCGCGCGGTGTTCTTGCCCTCTCGCTCGGAGTTCATGACAATTTTCTCTATTTTTTTTTCTCTCTTACGAATTGTCAAATTAGAAGTATAAAAGTTTCTATTTGTGCCACTTGGGGAGCTAGTGTGTATAAGTCTTTAAAATGATGGAACAAGTTAAATATTATATGTGCGTTTAATAATAGTTTTACGTATAAAATACATTAGTAATTTATTACAGTAATAAGAAATATTTCGATTTTTAATTGTTTAGTATGAACAGTCGCATTCCGAATTAACTGACCAGCTCTACCTTATCTAATGACGATAAAGTTCATATTAGATTGAACTTTGCCACTCGTCGTAGCGCACTGACTATACACGGCAGCTATACCTACTGAACTTTACCTAACTCGATACCTCCAAGGTACAGTAAGCCAACTAAAATTTTGGTCAATTTTGTTTTAATCAAAACCCGAGTCATCAAATCTCGAAATTCAAAATTTTTTTTTCTTAAAATTCAGGTAGTATAATAAGAATAAAATTGACCCCAACGATCTCTGTACTTACTAGATGGAGTGAACCAAACAATCGCTCTGTTCCACGCACCTGCGGCTCCGGGAGCCGCACCCCGTTCACATTCACTTTGACACTTGTGCAGTTACTGCGCAGAACTTTACCCCTCAGTTAAACTGAGAATTCAGTTTTGTGGGGTTTTCTGTAACTCTATTAATGTTTTTTGAATAAAAGATTTTTATTATTATTTAATTATTTACTAAATATTGACGCTGCGTAAATATTTAATAATAATTAAATGTTCTGCGTAGTAACTGCACAAGTTTCAAAGTGACTGTAAACGGGGTGCGGCTCCCGGAGCCGCAGTTGAGTGGAACAGAGCGATTGTTTGGTTCGCTCCATCTAGTAAGTTCTGTACGTTCGTTGATTGACCCAAATGTTGGTTAGCGTAATGTACCTTAGAGGTATCTGTTTTATCAGTGGCTCAGTTGGTTAGAGAAAAGTGACACTTTATCAAAGTCCGTCGCAGGTTCGAATCCCGCACGCGTATGAACATATAATACTAATTTAGTAATTAAATTAGTCGATAAGTATTTTTTAAATTAATTAATTTAAATGAGACGTTCTTCAAAATTAATTCTTCTCCCGGACTTTGTTTCATTCCAAGCCTATAGTCATACGAAAACCAACGCTATTTGCGTCTCGGTAACATATACATGAAAGGGTCACCAGCAGCAAGAACAAGTTTGTATTACCATGTAAACTTTGCGGTCCACTTAGGAACACCATCTATTATTTATTTTGTTTTCGAGACGCAAATGCGTTTGTTTCTTATGACTATTGACTTGGAATGAAACATTAAGTGAAGAACAAAATTGTATACGAAAACAAATGTTGCTTGCGTCCCGGAAACAATATACCTGTGTACATAAAAGGGACACTACCAGCAAATGCAAGTTTGTATTACCAAGTTAACTTTACCTCCCATTTCGGAACACCATCTATTATTTTGTTTTTGGGATGAAAATGAGTTTGTTCTCGGTGAGGGTACAGATGTTAGTGACATCATCATTTCAGCCCTATACGTCCACTGCTGGGCACAGGGCTTCCCCAATGAACGCCACCACACCCGGTCCTCCGCCTTCCGTATCCAGTCGCTCCCGGTCATCTTCAGGTCGTCGGTCCATCTGCCTGTTAGTATAATGCGTATGAAAGGTTTCTAATGCAGACCCGTCTGGATGGACCACCCTTTTACCAATTTCTACCGCGAAACGTCAATGTCAGCATTGATGTGTTCCTATTTGATGTGTAGGAGAGCCAGTGTAGTGACAGGCTCGCGAGGCATTCTAACCTACTCGTTATACTTGCTTTTACGTTACAGCATTTTCATTGGTGACTTGCCACTACTTAACATCACTTTTTTGGAGACCTACCCTTTTTAATATATGAGATGATAGGAAAATGTCTGTGGATATTTTGAGAACGTGCTCTGTAATCAGAATAAAAAATATGATTTAGGTCTTTTTTCAATTAAGTAAAAAAATAATAAGTTATGAATCTTCCAAGTTTTCCGAAAAACATGAGACTTTATGGACAATATATCGCGCGCGCGCGGAGTTTGATGACCCGCCGCACCGCTTGGCTACGCGATTAGTGTGCATACGTTTGAGAAATATCGCATTACGCTCATCAACAATTTTTAAGACGAAAAAACACAAATTATTTCTAAGTGATGAGACTGTTAAAATATTAACAGTCATTTTATTATAATAACCCAGTAAATTGACCCCTTTTAAACGTTGTATTATTTAAGATTTCTTCGTTAGTTCAAACTTACTGAGAAGGTTCAGACGCGAGGGGGACTGTTTCGTAACTATCATGTCTTCTGTATAATGTGTTAATATAGTTTTGATTTACTTTTATTTATACAGATGTAACAAAATATATGTATTGATACATTGGGCAGCTGTGTTACGTCACCAGTTCCGTTACAAAGATTATTTTTGTACGTAACCAGTTTCGTACGAAGAATAAAAAGTCTTAGAACGAAACCATTTCGATACCTCCAATGAACAGTACGCAAACTAAATTTGGGTCAATTGTTCTTATCCAAACCGAGACATTCATATACTTAGTAATTATTATGCTCCTAGAATTTTAAGAAAATAAACTTTTTTTAAATTAAGATCTGATGACTCGATTTTGATAAAAAACTAAATTGACCCGAATTTTAATTGGCGTAGTGTAATTGAGGTAACGATGTTTTTCTTACTACGTAACCAGTTAATGAGGAATAAATAAACAATTTTCGTAATTATGACAGTCTGTTAAACTAGGTACTACATTTACTAATCTGTTTTAAAATACATCAAAGTCAACTTCTATTGATAAATTCATTGTTTAATAGATTAATTTATTGCAATAACTGCATGCCGTGCAGTTAATCGTTTATAAATTAATAAATCATTCATTAAAATAAGAATGTCGAAAAAAATATAATGTCTTCGTACGGAACTGGATACGTAGACATAAATCTTCGTATGAAACTGGTTACGTAACACTGCGGCGGCCGATAGGGTATTGATCAGTTACGGATAGAGATTGGTTCCTTTAGGTAACTAATATTATATAACTTAGCTGTTATAATCTAATGGAATTGGTTTTCACCCGCACAGACCACCCAGTAGGCGAATTGAAACTGGTGGTTCCATTCTGATTACGGGCAAGCAGTATCAGCAGTACCTATTCGGAGGATATTGAACAGCTTTTAGTCTTACTGAAACCTGTTAACCTATATTTTGTCACAGCTGTTACCTGTAATGATGCTCCGTAAGACATTGTCCATAGTTTGATAGATAATAGCATTAAGTAGGTATTATTTGCCATTTTGTAAATAAATTTAATTCTTTTTCGATATTTATTGGTTTCTTTTGGTCTAATTCTTAATTCCCTCAATTCTCCCTTCAATCTTTGACCGCCTTGTTCACCTAGTGGTTTGGTCATTTAGTTTGGGACTCGAGTGGTCGTAGGTTCGATTCCCACCGGGGAGAGAACTGTACAATTTTTACTAGTTGGTCCCGGTCTGCGGATACGGATCTGTCCGCCCGTAGAACAAACAGTATGACTAGTTGGACTAACCCGTCTGGACACGGTGTGGTGGCGTTCTTTGGTAAAAGTCTGTGTCCAGCAGTGGACGTCTTAAGGGCTGATATTGGGCTCGATTCTGAAGGCACAACGTTAAAATTTGACAGCTCTAAAACTGTTGCTATCCTTGTCACACAGTATTATGAAGATAAAGACGAAACCAATTTTAGCGCTGTCAAATTTTAACATAACGCCTTCAGAATAGGGCCCATTATGTTACTTATATCGGTAGTTTTTTATACTCTATATGTACAGCCACGCGAATTTCCCGTTGTTATTTATAAGCATAGGCATAGGTATGTTTTTGTGTAGGATTTCGAGCAGTAGGAATTTTCTAAAAAAGGGTATTATTGGGTACCTTGAATTATTAATTAATGTCTTATAAAGACAGTTGAAACGAAAACAGTATTTTTATTTTTTAAATATACTAGTAAAAAATAAGTATCATTCAGTGGTATTCGATGTCCTTTGACAGCATTCTGTATAGTAATATGCAAGTTGTTTCAGCTCCCCCTGTAAGTTGTATATCCGTAGGGGCTTAGTATCAGCGGGATGTGGTAGTGCTGCCCAGCCTTGGTACTGAACACTATCTGTAACAAAAAAACTAGTTTAAATTTTCCTTTTTTTTTTCTTACAACGGAAAAACAATAACATGTATAAATTAGTCAGTCATGCTTATCTAATTAGAGCAGACTTCATCATCATCAGGTTATTTGTGTCTCCACTGTTGGAGCACAACCCTCTCTCATCTGCCGGTGACATTCCCGCCTCCTCACCATTCTCCCCCCGCAACTCCTCTAAGCGAGGATCAACGGAGGTAACTGCAAAGACACCTACCAGTGAAGGTAGGGCAAGTCCCAGGTCATGAATTTACACTACCTTGGGCCCCAGACAAATTTAATTAAAGAAGTAAAGAGTCAAAGTAGGAAGAGAGAAGACGGAGGATTTGGCATACACTCCCCGCGCTGGCCAGACGGGTTGGGGAGGTCTGATTGATGTTTTATAATGTATTCCCTTAGTCGCCTTGTACGACGTCCACGGGAAGAGTTAGAAGAGCAGACTTAAAATTAATAGGTATATAATTCGTGTCCTTTAACTAATTTTAAAAGCAGGGTAGGACGTCCCGCTTCCAGATGGACCGCCAACCGGAAAAAGGTAGCCGGAAGAGGCTGGATGCGGAGGACCGGGTGTGGTGGCGTTCAATAGGGAAGGGCTATGTCCAGCAGTGGACCAATTAAAAAAATAGTGATTGGAGCCATTCTGGGAAGAGCGACACCACTTCGCCCAAAATATCTATGAATAAATAAATATATATGCACTTGTCTAATCCGAAACTAGGATTTTCTTCTGTGCATAATAGTATAAACGTCTAGACCGGGACCAAATTGTATATCGTCGCTTTAGTTTGAATATTATAAACGCGAAAGTTTGTAAGTATGGATGGATGTTTGTTACTCTTTCACGTAAAAACTACTGAATGTATTATAATGAAACTTTACAATAATATAGCTAATACATCTGAAAAACACATAGGCATTAAACATTTATAAAGATATTGTGTGAATTGTCCAAAATATCAAGTAAGTAGGAAAAAATCTACCATCTGCTAGCTATTCTGGCGTGCGCTGCCAAAACCGCTAGAGTTACACATATGTAATGTATGATGGAAATGTTCATCTTAAATAGTCCTACAAAAAAGCCTACAAAAAGTTGTCCACGCGGACGAAGTCGCGGGCAACAGCTAGTTTAATATAATACAATACAATCGAATGCGGATAAAACATTTGAGGACTCGGTTTTATAAGTAACTACCATACTATACTTTCAACATAATATGAGGTTTTCAGTCTAAGGCGACGATATACAAAGTTGTCTGTCCCAAGTGGGAATCGAACCCACGACCCTCTGGCGCTCGAGTCCGATTACCAAGCCACTGGGCCAACGAGGCGGTCTGTGGGCTATAATGCCCACTTATCAAATACTAGCTGTGCCCGCGGCTCCACTTGCGTGGACTATAAAATCTGCTCCTGTTAATCCCAGGTTAATATCTCAGGTTCTAAGTGGCGTATCTAGATGAAACATGCACGACAACTGTGAAAACTGAATCAAATTTCATTCAGTAGTTTTTGCGTGATGCGGTAACAAACAAACATACTACAAACAAATAAATATCTCAGACATTCACACCAGTTATCCAGTCCCAAACTAGGCAGAGCCTGTGCTATGTTACTAGATAACGGATACACATACCTAAATAAATATATAAACATCCAAGACTTGGGTACAAACATTCATATTCATTATACGAACATTTGCCCCTAGCGGGATTCGAACCCGCAGCCACCGGCGTACAGACAGACAGACAAAAATTCTAAAAACAGTTATTTTGGCTTCAATTGGCCCTATAAAGACCCCTCATACACATTTTTCTACAATATCTCCCATGTTTTATTATATGTATAGATTTTGTACTCCAAAAACAATGTCTCTCTACTGACCTCAACGTAATCATAAATTGTCTCCTTCTGCAACTCTTTGTAATAATCTCCGACATTGAACTTCAGTTTATACGTTCCTGGTCCCATTGACTCCTGAGAGAACGGGAACTGGACCCTGCCATCCTGTGACGTCACTGTACTGTGCCACTGCGTCCACATCTCCTCCCGCTTCTTGTAAAGGTCCACGAATAATCCCACTGCTGGGCTACCGCTGGACGTGTCCAATACGTGCGTACTTAAGATTGGTCGAGCCATTTTTATTTAAATAAAAAAATGCTCGGAAACGCGTGCTGTTTCTTACAAACTTGTTGTAATAACTGATTAAATGCAGTTCAATTACAATTAAGATGTTACCACGTTTTATTTGCTGTTACGTGTGGCGCTAGTGTTCAAATTAACTTGTTATTAATACTTCTAAAGTTTAGTTCCGTAGTTCTCCACCAGCAAAACAACTTTGGTGACTTTGATAATGATGAGTTTATGAGGTCACATTATTTGTATGTCAGCAGTATTACGCTGATAATTGAAATATCGTTCACCAGTGGCGCTAGTGTGCTTAGATAAGGTACGACTATAGTTAAGTTCCCAGTTTTTCCGTTGGTTACTTCAATGTTGTCGGGTTATGCGGTGATAAGTTATCGTGAGAAATGTTTTGGTTAAACAATGATTTCAGTGTATTGTTTTAACTCTTGGACCTATTTTTAACTAGGTACTTATTTAATGTCATCGGAAGATGATTTGTTTCTCTCTTATCTTAGCCTGATGTTACTTGACGTAGGTCATATCACAGAAATCCTATCAAGATAGAATGGGAAGCGTTCGAGTATTACGTAACGCAATTTTTGGAGATTTTTGACAGGCTTGTGCTCTTGTAGTAGTAGTGAGTAGGTGTTTAAATCTGTTCGCTTGTGGGTGTGGAGTGCTCAGGCGTTCCTTTCTGTCAAAGGTACAAGACCATCGGTCATATCGAAGAGGAGTAGGAGTTGGAATGGGAGTGGGAGCGGGAGCGAGAGCAGAAGCGGAAGCGGGAGAGGGCTCGGGAGTGGGACCGGAGCGGGAGCGGAAGCGGAAGCGCCAAGGAAGCAGAAGCGGGAGGGAAGCGATAGCGGAAGCGGGAGGGAAGCGGAAGCGAGAGTGGGTGTGGGAGCGGAAGCGGAAGCGGAAACGGAAGCGAAAGCCAAAATGGGAGGGAAGCGTGAGCGGGAGCGGGACGGGAGCGAGACCGAGAGCGGAAGCGGGAGAGGGCATGGGAGTGGGACCGGAGCGGGAGCGGAAGCGGAAGCGCCAGCGGAAGCAGAAGCGGGAGCGAGAGCGGGAGCGAGAGCGGGAACGAGAGCGGGAGCGGAAGCGGGAGTGGGAATGGGAGCGGATTCTGTAGTTCACGCGAGCGGAACCGCGGGCACAGCTAGTTGATAAATAAATAAATAAATATGTCAGACATTCACACCAATTATCCAGTCCCAAACTAGGCAGAGCCTGTGGTATGGTTACTAGATAACGGATAGACATACTTAAATAAATATATAAACATCCAAGACTTAGGTACAAACATTCATATTCATCATACGAACATTTGCCCCTAGCATAATCGAGATGTGATTTTCTATATCCGTCAAGAAACAAATCGCCGCGACCAATAGTGCTGAATTTTGAATTAAAATAAACTATTAAGATTCTGTAGCGGGTGTGGGCTCTTCTTATCTTGGAAATGAAACAATAGCGATGTAGTCAATACTTATTTAGCCAACACAGTTCACAAACAGTTATACAGTTTTACACACAAAAGTAATTATAATAATCGTTGAAAATACAGAATTAAAATGGAGCAATTAATAAAACATCTACCTGGTACACGGACGACAAAACGAGAGAGACCGGAACTCCGGAAGTCGTGACACATTTTATATATTTGGCGACCGAAAACGGGCCGGGCGCCGGGAACAGCGAAAAGGACGGGAGGTTTTTTTTTTAATACTATTATTCTTTATTGAACATAAATTTTACAAAAAAGGCATATCATAAAAGTGTACAAAGGTGGACTTATCTCTATAAAAGATCTCTTCCGCGGTGGGTAGATAAAAAAAAAGTACATGGATACGACTATACATTTTAGACAACATAATTATCTATAGTAGTTTGTCAATTAGCATGAATACCTACTTAGTTATAATGTTAACACATTCGTGGGATGTAGGTACGTCCATAGACGTTATACCGGTGGCTCCTACCGCGAGATTACGTCTACGGACGTCGTTCGTAGTGTTACGTCGTCTAGTGATGTATTTAAACGATTGATTAACTGTCGCACTGTCATAGTCTCCCTCTTACTCCCGCGTACTAGATGGCGCTATAATTCTTAATATTCCTCCGAGGCAGCACTTTAAGCTGCTATTAAGGGCTGACACGCACTGCGAGTTTATTCGCCGCGATTTTTTCCGCAGAATTCTGTGACATATGGAAGTTGTATGAAGGTGCACGCACTTGCGGAAAAAAATCCGTAACCAAATCTGTGTTTTGCTGCCGTCAAAATAGACCATCGAAGTAGTACATAGAGATCATTGTTTGCTGCAGATTTCACCGCGCCGCGGAAAAAAATCCGCGCGGCAAAATCGCGGCGAATAAGTTCGCAGTTCGTGTTAGCCTTGCATGTTGTTCACAACCTTTATATATTTTTTTTAATTTAAAATAAAAGTCAATCCAATTTAATTCAAATAACTCTATTATTATCTACGTTTAACATCACACTCTAGTCTGTACCTTCAGAATTCACATTAACTGCACCTTTCCTGATGAATTTCTTCTTAATGTACACGTCGGGGTGTAAAACGTCTTTTCTAGCTGCTTGCTCGAGGACATTTTCATCTACAATGACGTTGGGGCCTGTCTGCATGATTTTACCTCTAAGCCTATCGTCCTCATACGCGAACATGTTCAAACTGGGCTCCCCATGCTTCATATAGTCTATCCTCCAAACTGGAGGGTCATTTCCATCCACTTTGTACGTCATCCGTTGACTGTTGGGTTTCCTATTCGTTATCATCTCGGGCACCTCAACAGACATCGAAAGTTTCTCGTCTGAATAATTCCTGAACTCGCTCTTTGTTCCTTTTGTCTTGTCATCCTTGTACTTTACCTTGTGAGGATAGAACTTGCGTATCTTCTTCCTTCCCGTGTACAACTCTGGCTGTCTGACCTCTTTAATGCCCTTAACCTTCTTACTTGGTATTCTCTCGTGAGACCAGAAGTTCTCCAACGCCCTCTGCGTACCTTGATTCTTCTTTCTGCTGTTCTTCTGCTTAGCTCGCTTCTTATTGAAGTATCCAGTGTGTGATTCTTGAACGAAATTTGACAGGTCTTCGCTATTTATCATGGGGAATAGTGTCAGATCGTACCCCGGGGGTACTGTCGTCCTATCCAAGCTGAGTTTCTTCAACGTTATCTGCTGAACTGATCTCTCCATAAGCTTTCTTAGAGTCGCATCCGTCGTGATCAGTTTGCAGGGTATGGATGGGAAGTTTTTGCAGAGGACGTTCTGCATCAGCGTCAGCACTTGTGGTTGCTCTTTACGGTGCTGTATTTGCTGATGTTGCGGACGCTGATGCGGGTCTTCGCTGGGTGATTCTGTCTCCTGCTCACCGGCCAAGGCTTTGTCTTTTTGGAAGTGCGACATCATTCTCGTCATGAGCGCGTTGTTTCTCATTATTTTCGCTCGGCAGCTATGTTGAGTTATGTATATTATTGTTATTATTGCTAGTTTGAAGTGGCTTACGGTTCTCATTGTAGTATTTAAGAATATATTATCTGGAACAAAAAGATTTCTCGTTACATAAGTCAAAGTCAAAATCATTTATTGCATATGAGTACACTTGGTATATTTATACACGTCATTTTTTATCGACTACCGCTTCCTAGATGTTAGCGCTGTGAAGAAGAAACGGTGCAACAAACTTCACGCAACACGTCTTTTAAAAATCAAGTTTGCATACAGTTAATAAAGATTTTGCGAAGCTGAATTAACATTAGTACCAGGCATCTTTGTCATTCAAATAATCGTTTATCTTATAATAGGCTTTCTTACAAAGTTGTTTTTTAATGTGAATTTTAAACTTTCTGTCCGTCATATTTAAGATTTCCTCTGGTAGTTTGTTGTAGAAGCGTATCCATTGCCCCGTGAACGATTTGCTGACCTTACTTAGTCTTATCCCTGATAAAACAAGTTTAATCTACTAACTATATAAGACTGATCTCGTTTATTATTTCTTTCATCATAGCTCCACGTTACTAAAAACCCCACAAGTTTCCTAAAAGGGCTTGTATATCGTTGGGTTGTTCACGTTTATTCAGAACATGTAGGTATATTATGATCTGAGTCGTAAATGGTATTGCATAAACATCTTTATTAAAAAATATACAAGTACTTAGTCGTGGCAGTTCCTTTTTTTGTTATACATACACAGTTACGTTCCTACTAGATTGTAGAATCTATTGTTTAGAACTGTTTAGTAAACAATGACGAAATAGTCGGCACAATAACTACCTATTAGATGTACTTATTACGAAATATGGCGGTTGACTGTTCCAAATTAATTTTATTAATCGATCTTTTTGGTATTATATTAAAAAAAAGGAACGCAGTGTCATCTTTGAAATTTGGAATTAGTAGGTAGGTCCCACGGTACTTGTTTGAGGTCCTACCTCTCTCTCTCGCACCCAGGCGCGGTGTCTGTCTTTTCACTTTGTTCACGGACATTTTTTATTTCGTTTTAAGTGGGAAAATGTGTTTGTCTGTAATTTTTTTTTATTTGATTGGTACAGAAGATAATTTGTAATCGATTCGATTATTTAACAAATATTAAGATATTGGGCTCAATTCTGAAGACACAATGTTAAATTTTGACAGCACTAAAGCTGTTTCTATCCTTGTTACACAGTATTAGGCAGATAAGACGAAACCAATTTTAGCGCTGTCAAATTTTAAATGTGTGCCTTCAGAATCGGGCCCAATAGTGATGTAAGATGTTTAAAAAGTCTTTGATATTTTGAAATAATTTTATTAACTTGTTAACTTCAAATCATTGAATTAAAAATACCTATTGAACTTATAAATCATTCTGATTCTGATGTCATTCAAAGTAATTGATTATTCTTTTTAAAAATTACAAATAAAAAATGCCACTACAGTCTATCTTGCAGGTAAATCATCATTAGGTTATTTTTGTCTCCACTGCAGGAGCACAACCCTCTCTCATCTGCTGGAGACAGACGGAGGATTTGGCCTACACTCCCCGCGCTGGCCAAACGGGTTGGGGAGGCCTGATTGATGTTTTATTTATTCCTTAGTCGCCTTGTACGACATCCACGGGAAGAGTTGGAGTGGTCCTATTCAACTCTACCGGAGACCACACGGCAGGTAAATATTTTCTTGAATTTATTGATTACCTAATGGTGATTGTTCTGATTGAAAAAAACCCGGTCGGTACAGTTATAAAATCAAAACTTCTCTCACCTTCTAAAACTGCGACGCGACGCCGACCGCTGTGCGGTACTAATCGCGATTAGACCGCGAGGCGATCGCCCGAGAACCGCAGGATGTTTGCGCGGTTTGTTTGTAAACCGACCGCGGTGTTGACGCGCTGAACGGTTGTTTGGCTGACGTGGGGTCGCACGCGCGCTGCGACCGCCGACAGGCGAGCGATCACGTGTGAACACGAGAGGACAGCACCGGGGAGAGAAGTTTCTCCATCACGATTTCACCGCCGGCGGCCATCTTGGCGGATTGGACCAATCACAGCACGCGTTGCTAACATAACTTTACAGGCAAGCCTTATATTGCATCGCACGTAGGGTTGCCAGGTCTTAATACGGCGAAGCCGGACTGGGCAGGCAGTTTACCCGGACTTTTCGATATCAAGGCCGGACACTCTAAAAGCCAACGATTTTAGAACTCCATCCGACTCGATTGACTCGTGCATGAGCCGTGAGATGGCGACTCGATTAACTCGTGCTCGTGCACGAGCCGCGAGATGACCCAAGATGTAAAAACCTAACAAAAACCAGACGGACCGGACTCTGGCGAATTTGGCCGGACAAACATGCAAAAAACCTGACCCTGTCCGGCTTTATCCGGACGTCTAGCAACCCTAATCGCACGAAATGTTGCTGTGACTACCGCTTCCTAGGTGTTAGCGCTGTGAAGAACAAACGGCGCAGCAAACTTCACGCAACACATCTTTTAAAATCAAGTTTGTGTAGGTACCTACATTATTAAAATCAAATAATATTATCTAATAAATAAAATCGTAAACTTTGCGTGTCTATATATTGAAGATACTTGCAAAAAAAAAATTTGGGCGTCTAAGGATAAGCAACAACACATTTCGATCATTTTTGAAATTTTTGTCTGTTTGTCTGTGAGTTTGTGCACGCATCACTTAAAAACTACTGAACGGATTTTGATGGACTTTTCACAGAAACATGGGGATTAACCTAACTTAACATTTAGTCTTTATTTCATCGCAATCGGTTTTCTCCATCAAAAGTTATAGACATGTTTAGTTTTCAAATACATTAGTAGGTAAGGTTAGTATGCAATATATTGCAAATAATAGTATTTCTGTACTATTCAGATTGCGATGAGTTTGGATTAAATTTGGAGGTAGTGGGAATGGGAGCGGATCCTGTAGTCCACGCGAGCGGAGCCGCTGGCACTGCTAGTATTTTATAAAAGGTCCAGAAAAGCTGTTCTTAAACATTTTGTCCGACATATTATATAAGATATCCTCTGCGAAAAGCGGACGAAGGAAAGCCACTGCGACATTAGATTGCGCTCCATCGTCTCTGCCTACCCCTCTGGGACCAAGGCGTGAGCATTATGTATGTATGTATCTTCTGTTTTTTTTTTTATAGAAGCGTATACATTGCCATGTGAAGGTCATCAGCTGAAATAGGTACGTCCACTGCTGGTCATGAGCCTCTCCAATAGAATGCCGCTTTTGGTGGGCTGTTCACTGGGGGATTTGACGTAATCACCACCTGACAGGCGGATTGGTGACAGGATAATGTCACTGCCCGTCCATGGTGCAAATCCTTAGTAGCCTTGACGACACCCACAGGAAAGATGGTGGTGTGGGGTGGCCCTATTCTAAGTCGGGAACCACACGGCATCTAATTATCTAGTGTCAATCCCGAAGGTAAAAACTTTGAGGTGAAACTATGAGGCAATACAAATTATTTTGCTTCATGGTATGAGGTCTAGATGTAATTGTTAACAATGCAGTTGAAAGTATGTGAAATATCTAAATTCTAAAAGTTTCGATTATAAATCTTACAATTCACGATGACATTCCCCACTACTTTTCGTGAGAGGGTCAGTGCGGGACGCGGGGAGCTAATCAGAACGTCAGTATAAGCGATTTAGAAGAGTGCGGCGTGCCGTCGTGATCTGTACATCTATTAATTACCTTTAAAGCACATACGATGCAGCTGCCCATAATCTGGATTTATCCTTTACTATTTGCCGTTGTACTTCTTTGTATTACGGTACAGCGCCATCTACCAAAATATTAAGTATTTTCTTGTAGTTGTAAATAGCTCTTACATTGCCAACTTTGCTCAACTTTCACTACTCGCCAATAGATGACGGTGTGTAAATGTAGTACTCTATTTGAATATTCGATATGGCACTGTCTGCCGCTATATTAAATAATATTATTGTTTTTTTTTAATAAATTATGACTATATCTAAAGTATAAACAGCACAATAGTTATTTTTAAGTTCTCATCAAAGATAATATATACTAGGTTCTCATCAAAATAATTCATTCAGTTACTTACCGCTAGATAGCGCCAGTAGTCAAATAAAAATGTATACTCAAAGAACATTAAGAACAGAAACTTACAGTATGACAGTTGCCCCCCCCCCCCCCCCCATTAATTAACATGAATAATACAACGATACCCCCCCCCCCCCCCCCCATTTGTAGAGCGTGTCTGTAGCGCAGTGGGAAGGACGCGGCCGGTCGAGTGGACAGAGTTCGATCCCGGGCATGATATTTGGGAAACCAAACATACCTAACATTCATTCCAGATTCATAGTCCTATGAAAACCAACGCTATTTACGTCTCGGTAACATATACATGAAAGGGTCACCAGTAGCAAAAATAGGTTTGTATTACCAAGTAAACTTTGCGGTCCACTTAGGAACACCATCTATTGTGTATTTTGTTTTCGAGACGCAAATGCGTTTGTTTTCATAGGACTATTAATCTGGAATGAAATATACATTACTCCCTGCTCTCAAGCGGTTAAGAAAACATCGTCAGGAAACTAAGATATCAGCAGAGAGTACTAAATACTAAACTTAAAAAAGCGACTCTCACTACTTGACTTTTGACCTTGACGTTGTCCCTCTCGATTGACTATGCTCGCGCGCTGGGTGCAGCAGCCCTGCCATAATTTACGCCCACATGAAATTACGCCCATCGAACCCGCAACCTCCAAAACATTCATATGGGAAATACATAATAATTTGTGATGTTAAGTTGTCCACGCGGACGAAGTCGCGGGCAACAGCTAGTACTAAATAAATAAAATAGAAATGAAAGATATTATAATACCATTTTCTTCAAGTTGCCGAGCTCAAGGAACTGAATGCCGCGCTGCTTCCCGCTGCAGTATGTGTAAGTCTTTATAAAACCAAAGATAATATATACTAGAGTAAGATAAGCAATCCCCGAACAAAAAGTGTAAATCTAAAATTGGTAGCATAAACTTAGATGGCGCATTTGCTATCCAATTCTAAAAGTATTATCTAAAATCCGCATGGCGCTGGTGTTTTTAGTGCACTGTTTCTAGTTGTAGCAAAGGTAAAGAGTGGTAACACTACCCGTCGCTAGATGTCATTACATGTAATCACCTAATGAGTTCATGAACGTGTTACGTAACAGATGGCGCTAATACGAAACTAGTTACAATCTGTCGCAACTTTCATAGTAACAACAGTTATATGAAACGAACTAATGGCAGATATACCTGTCTTGCTTTAACATAGATACTTCTCATTCACACCCCTAGCCGCCATGCCCGCCATGTTTCTTATTGCAGTGTTGTTCTTTGAATTTCTTTTTAACCGACTTCAAAAAAGGAGGAGGTTCTCAGCTCGACAGTATGTTTTTTTTAGTATGTTACGCGATTACTTCGCCAATTCTGAATGGATTTTGATGTTTCTTTTTTTTTTTTTGGTAGGTTATACTTCAGAGGTGATCCCATATAAATTTTATCGAAATGGAGGAAATGGGCTGGCGGGATTTTATCTCAAATAACCAAATGTATTTTTTTCAGTACTTTCTGATCCTATTTCTTTCAAATCCGATCCATAAATTCCTTTAATGAGTCATTAATATTACATGTAGGTATATACATCTCTGTGTTATGGAAACAAAGTACCTAAGGAAAGGACAATTCAATATAACATCCAGACTCGAACCAACTTGTACAAATTATATAAAGTTCCCTGCCTCCAGTAAGAATCACGAGTCCTGACTCACTCACTCTAGTACATAAATATTATCTTTACTACAACGATCTCTATGTACTACTAGATGGAGCGTTCCAAACAATCGCTCTGTTCCACGCAAGTAGCCACAACTTTTTCACATTCACAATGAAACTTGTGCAGTTGCTACGCAGAACATTTAATTATTTACTAATTACCTATTGACATAATTTAACCGTAGCGTCAATATTTAGTAATAATTAAATGTCTGCGTAGTAACTGCACAAGTTTCATTGTGAATGTGAAAGAGTTGTGGCTACTTGCGTGGAACAGAGCGATTGTTTGGAACGCTCCATCTAGTAGTACCTACATAGAGATCGTTGCTTTACTATGACCTGTAAACTTGTTTTTCTTATCTTCTAGGTAACTAAAATTGGAATACAATCGCAATTGCACAGTGCTCTGGTAAATCAAGCCGAGGTAGATATCTAGATATTCAAACAGGTCACTGACCTGAGGTCAGCTGTTCTTTCTCGTTCCATTTGTTTTTCACAGTTGCGAAATATGTTATGTTTGGTAGCGATTACTACTAGTAGTGCAGTCAAATTCCGAATTGTGACCATCCCTAGCACCTTATTATTATAGCGATAAAGTAAAAATTAGAATGAACATGGTTATTTATCGTATCAACCGAAAGTACCAAATAGGCATGACGAAAGATTTTGAAATCCTCTTCCGTAATGTAGGTACACATTTACTATTTACGAGAAAACCTTTATTTCGGTATAAAACTTAAGTTTAACGGAGTTTGAAGCCATTTTGATAATATTTTTTCAATATTGCGCGCAAACAGCTCGCAGCTGTCATCAAAGAGTACTATGAATATACGGAAACTGTCATGGCGTCGGCTCGGCTCTGACGTCACGGTTAGGTAAACATGTCATTGTGTCTATGCGTACGAAGAAAGTCAACAAAATATTCAATTAATTCGTGTGATAAAAATGAATTCCAAAGTTTATAAGTGGTGTGCAGTACTGCAGTGTAAAAACACATCAATAAAAACACCCAACAAAGTGTTTGTACATGTTCCAAACAAGTTATGAACAAGAGATAAATGGTTTGGTTAAAGCTCGCACGGCGAAACAACGTAGTCACGAATTCGCCACTTTATTTCTGTGAAGACCACTTTGATGTGAGTATGTTATCATATATTGATAGATCTTATACTTAAAATGTTTGTTTGATATGAAATAGTTGAAATATTGAGGCTATGGAATAACTAATTTATTGAGGTTATGTTTGTTTTGGTCTTGGCCATCATTCCTAATAACAATTTTAATCGTTTACTTTTCTTTTTCCAGTTGCCAAATGATATGGAAAATTATATGGAGTATCATGTGATGGGGTCAGTATCACAAGTACGTATGAAACCAGGATGTATGCCCCATAAATTTATATGCCAACCAGACAGGAAAACACGAACATCTGACACAACAGAGCGACCCTATATAGCTAAGAAATGAAGAATTATGATTCTTGAAGAGTGTAAAAAGGAATTCGAAGAAAAATGTATAGTTACAAAACAATCAAGTTTTGAAGAAATTGCATCCGGTAGTTCAGGTATTTAATATTAACTTATTTATCAGAATATAGCATTGAAAAAGTTAATTTTATTCTCAGTGTTATTACATAGGTACATTGTTGGTACACACAAAACTACATAGATTTTTCTGTGACCTAGTAATCTCCTATTTGTGTTCATAATTATAACATTGCACTTAAATAATAAAATATTTGTTTTACAGTTCAGCAGAATGTAGAAGTGCCCCAAGTAACACCAAGAGTGTTGGATAAATCAATTCAAGTACACACATGGAAAACATTCAGAACTAAAGCTAACCAAACAATTGTCAGTTCAGTAAATCAGATGACATCACCATTGAAGCCGTTTCTACATTCTGTCTCTATATCACCATTTAAAATCAAGCATCAAGGTGTTAATAGTAACATGCCTATCTTAAGTTTGGTTAAAGTTCTTGATGATGTGATATCTATAGCTTGTGGTTTGATTAATATACAAGATTCTCTTATTAAATAAAACACAAATGAAATTACTGCATTTTTATTTCCTATTCTATACTTTTATATAACAATGGATACACATAAGTTTTTTCAAAATTTAATAACACTTTCAAGCCTGACATATATTGCTCATCAAAAGTTATACATATAATTTCTATATTTTTATTAGTAGTAAAATTTGGGCCTGCGATGCTGAAATAACACTTATTTAGACCACTTAGGTACATTTGCATTTGAACCTGGGCAAAGCATTTCTTGCTGGGTTCCCCATTTTTTATATAATTGAGATACGTTTTGTTGCTTATGGGACATTTTATCTCCACAATGCTATCTTGACTTATTCCATCAGGGGAACCTGCTATCATTGGATATTTTTGGGATATGAACAGTCCAGTATTCTTGATTTTTTCCCCTAGTTTCTTGCTTATTATTTCCCGTTTCATTGCTGGTGAGTCTTATTTCCCTTCTTCTTCTAAAATTTTTTCAAGAACTGTGGAGTTAGAAGGCAATATAGGGCTACCTTTAGATAGATCTTTTGCAGATATAAATTTCAAGGTAGTGCCAACTCTTGATAGCTTTGATTTCCGCCAGTAACATTGAACTTCTGTGCATGAAGGTTCTTCGCTTCATCTATGGATCCACATAAGCAGCGCTATGGCATGCTTACATCCGCCCTGGGGAGCAACACAATCATGGCATTCGATTGATATTACTTTTTCTTCATCTTCATCAACCATCAATGTAACAGCATATAGTTTTGCATGGACTTTATGCTCTGGGCAAATTTTGCACTTTACTGTACAAATGTTTCCTTCCCGTTTTAGTTGCACATAACTGATTGCATCATCCCCATATGATGGTCTTGAAGACCTAAAATAATTGAAATTAATTAGAACAAATACATACACACTGACTTGGTGATTTATCCGATTTTAGGTGTTTACTATGAGGAAAAATACTATACTAGTAGGTGTTTTTTAGTTACAGAAATGTACTAGTTTTATCGGGTATTAACATGGTATTAACTCTAAAATAGCAACATACAAGCTGTGACCTCAAAAATAAACAATGACAAGTTTATTGTGCAAATAACCTATGAAAGTAAAATAAACTCGCACGAGTTCAAAAAGTTTGATTATATCTAGGTTGGTTGTATCTAGGGTAAAAATAAATACAAAATTTACTTACAAGGAAGTTTTCACGTTTCTCGTAACTCAGCGAGCAAAATTCTTTATTTGGTGCGAGGAAATCGCCCAACATTAATACATCAATCCTGGGCAAATTTGAGCTATTTGCCTTAACAAAGCTTGGTTCCATTGTTATAGTACAGTGGAGTCGATAAATCACACGTAAAAGAAAAAAAAATCAATCCAAATGCGTAATCAGTAGTATTCACAACAACTAGGGGTCTGCAAAAAGTATCGATACCTGAGTAGTATCGATACTTTCGTTACGATACCAAGTATTTTCGTACTCGATACTTTTGTTACGATACTTTACTAGGTATCGATACTTCGTCACATACTCGATACTTTTTGGTGTACCGATACCAGACCTACTTTGTTTTGCGTATCGCCCAGCGCCAGGGATGAGAATACGCCAGCGCAAGCTCCGTACGCTCCGTGTGTAAATGCGGCAAACCGCATTGTATACTCATAGAGTGTCATCTCATTACCGTTCTCTTCTTTCTTGCTTTGCTGATGCATAACGATCCTCTCGGTCGAGATTTAGAGGAAACCACTATCTTATTAAAATATGATGTCGTTGCATGGAGACAAATTACTTTTTATGTCTGATTTTGGTCTGATTGCAGTGATAAAGACTAGGGGTTTAAAAAGAACCATATTTACATCTACCATTATGTCAATGTTTATTGTAATAAATAAATAGAGACGGAATAATATTATTATACCAATAATAATATTCCGTCTCTATTTATACTATTTTTATTATTAATTTTGAGGTTTCTAATGTGATGAAAAAGTACTCGATACGAGTAGTATCGATACTTTTGATTCGATACTATCGTCGGCATCGATACTTTTGATGCGATACTGGTATCGAATACAGTATCGTTACTTTTATTTTTTTGCGTATCCCTAACAACAACAAAACACAGAGAATGTATTGTTTACCTAGGCGTGACGTCATGCACTGTGATTGGTGTTTCAGTCAAAATGGCCGATTGCAGTATTTTAATTAATGTTTTATTTTATTGAAAATCTTAATAATCTGAACCTTTTAAATAAAACTAAACCAGTGTTTTAAATTCTTTTAATATGAATTTTCCCCTAACATAATTAAATCGACGATTTTTGGATACTTTCGATCCATACCATTTTTAGTTTCGCTTTGCTTATGTACTCAATTTATATTTTTACTATGGGTAGAGGTGATAATAAGGTAATAATAATAATTTAAAGTTAAAGTTGCAAACTCAAATTCGTAATATAATTTTTGAAAGTTTTCATTTGTAGCTCAGATTTGTACAACAAAAACGCGATGCAAACGTCAAACGACGTTCCGTTGCGTAAGCTAAGATTTCGAGATATAATTTTTGAGTTTTCATTTGTAGCTTATATTCGTACAACAAACACGCGATGCAAACGTCCAACGACGTTCCATTCCGTTAATAGCTAAAGAAATGTCACTTCTTATGCATCAATGCATTCAAAGATATGAGCTATTTGGGTAAGCGAATGAATTACAGCAAACATGAAACGAAATGTGTTTGACAGCAAAGCTGTTATATAATGAAATTGAGAGCTACTGTTCATTAACTGCTCGTCGTAGTTTATAATATTATCTTTGTACTAAGTAATATAGGTATTATCATCATTGATTACATACATGTCTTGTTATTTACCTAAACGCCATCTATTGGGGTTTGTAAATGCTATAACATTATGAAACATATAACGTCATACGACTATTCGACTATAGATGGCGTAAAAGTCTAATTTTTCAATATTCTTATCGAATTGTGATAATTCGTTACCTGTAGCGCAATCTAGTGGACCGTTGAGTAACTACAGCTTGATTGACGCAACCAGTAATGACATTTGCGGCCCTCGATAAAACTTAACCCATGAGCCCAGACCGAAGGGTTGAGAAGCTTTTTTTGTCACGAGAAGTGTTGGCGTGACGTCAGACGATGGGGCTACAAGTTATGGCAGACTGTTAGACTTTGTTTTTTACCAAAATCAAAGATGAGGAACGTATTTGTTTAAAGTTACCTATTGGCATATATATATATTGCCGTGTGGTTTCCGGTAGAGTAGAATAGGACCACTCCAACTCTTCCCGTGGATGTCGTACAAGGCGACTGAGGGAATACATTATAAAACATCAATCAGGCCTCCCCAACCCGTCTGGCCAGCGCGGGGAGTGTAGGCCAAGTCCTCCGTCTGTCTCCGGCAGATGAGAGAGGGTTGTGCTCCTGCAGTTGAGACAAAAATAACCTGATGATGATGATACTGATGTACAGAGGCAGTGTATTTGTAATAGTTTAATACCAAGTGTATTTTGAAAATTTTATTTTAATATTATATACTGACATAGATAGTATGTTATATACTATGACATTATTTGAATTGTTGACATTGTAATTTATATTTTGTACATTATTTTATTTTATGACGATCCCTTTTACCATATTAGAATGACATGTAAAATTGAATTTTTAAGATATAAAAGTGAAATAAATAAATGTAATCTAATCATAATTAAAGATAATTAAATTTTTTTTTATAGATTTATAACATTGTAATATAATTGAACCAAAATCAGAATAAAGGCTCTTTTTATTATTATTTATTTTATTAATGGGTCCTGTGTCATAATTCCGTTAAACTACGATAACTAGACGCCAAACTCTATTAAAATTAGAGATTACATTTTTTCTATTTAATTCGATATTAGCCGAAATGCGAGTAGCCGTAAGCTACTGCCGCGCCATTCTCTTGCCGCTGTTCGAGTCAGTGTGCAGAAGCTTTACCTCCTCGCGCTGACGCGGCGCGCTCCATCAAGCTCACTCGCAGCCGGAGGGCCGGCAAAAAACAAACCGGACCGGCGGCGAGCGGCCGGACAGACGGAGCCAAATGTTTTCTGTTTTTGTTAGTCAGCGAAACTTTGTCCGATGGACTTATTGTGGATAAGCATTGCTAGATAAATCAAAGGTAGGGCCCTGTGCCGTTGGGTTTGTTGCCACTTCTTCCCCTCGGTTATACAGGTGGAAGAGGAGTAGTTTTAGGCAGAATTTGACGTCAAAAAGAGAATAATGTATTCCAATTTTGAAAATAAATATTTTGATTTTGATTTTGAAAGGGGTAACTACTACAATTGGCGGAGTTTAAATGAACACCTATCGGTTTTTGTCATACTTGCTCACGCCTTGGTCCCTAAGGGGTAGGCAGAAAAGATGTATCGCCACTTGACGTGTTCCTGACGTCACCGATTTGATGTCAAAATCATTTATTGCATATGAGTACACTTGGTACATTTATACACGTCATGTTTTTTTTATCGACTACCGCTTCCTAGGTGTTAGCGCTGTGAAGAACAAACGGCGCAACAAACTTCACGCAACACATCTTTTAAAAAAGATTTTGCGAAGCTGAATTAACATTAGTACCAGGCATCTTTGTCATTCAAATAATCGTTTATTTTATAATAGGCTTTGATGCTCTGTATATGTCTCCTTACTCATACGCTGTAAATGTCCAAACCAACACAACATACCCTTCTCTACCTTCGTTACTACATCTTCTTTTAAACCACACTTCTCACGTATCACTGCATTCCTCACTCTGTCACATAACTTCACTCCACATATTTTTCTTAGAGACCGCATCCCAGCCGCATTTCTCCTGCCTCCATGATTCTTCTGCCATACCCAACATTCACTACCATACGTCAGCGTAGGACCAGAACAGCACTATGCACAGCCATCCTTGCCTTTTGAGACACGATCTGGCTGGACACAAGGCTATATTGAAAGCTCAATTCACTGCATTTCTTTTCTTTACTCTCCTTTCAATAATTTTCATTATAACAAGAATCTTCCCCAAACTTGATAACTATGACAAGTTTGTGACCTGAATTTACTAGCTGTGTCTAGAAGGACAGGTATTTCTTGTTGCACCGTTACCACCACGCAGGGCCACGTGTGGTGGAACTGGGGGTAACTTTTGGTGCAACATGTAGGTATATAGGTAAGGTTGTCTGGAAGAAATCGCTTCAAGTGATAAGACCGCCTAAATTGTACTATTTGTAACTTTTATAACGTGTAACTGTATTGTATTGTATTGTATGTTATATCAGGGTTTTCTTGCGATTCAAAAACTAAATATTCGCATCCACGCTAAGTCTAACGCGATATGTAAAGTTTCCACGAGTGACATGTCAGCGACTTCGTGACGTAGTGCCGCTGTCACTGGCCAGTAGCTGGCCAGCACTGGCCAAAGCTACTGGACAGCACTGTCAGCAAACTGCGCTCCATTTTGTTTTATGATATGTATGCTATGCTGATTTTTAGATAGCTCGTAGTCTCTTATAACGTACCCGTATACTAGATGGAAAGAACAAATTGGTCCTTAAATATTAAGTACTAGCTGTTGCCCGCGACTTCGTCCGCGTGGACAACTTAACATCACAAATTATTATGTATTTCCTACTTACTTGATATTTTGGACAATTCACACACTATCTTTATAAATTGTAGCCTATGTGTTATTCTGATGTATAAGCTATATTATTGTAAAGTTTCATTAAAATCCATTCAGTAGTTTTTACGTGAAAGCGTAACAAACATCCATCCATACTTACAAACTTTTGCGTTTATAATATTAGTAGGATCTACCTTAAATATTAAAGATAGCTAATTTTACTTAAAGGAAATATAATTTTATTTTTAAATGTAAGCAAAATTGCATTTAATTATTTTTTTTAAAGTTGCTTGCCTCAGCCGGAAATCGAACCGAAACCAAACGCGAAAAATAACACTCTGGAATGTTATGGTGCCAATTGATAGAGTCAGTCATCATCAGCCTGTATACGTCCACTGCTGGACATAGGCCTCCCCAATAGAATACCACTTTTGGTAAGTTGTCCATTTGGGGATTTGCTATAATCACCACGCTTGGCAGGCGGATTGGTGATCGCAGTAATGATCTTAACATACACACACAGGAGAACGGTGCTGCCCGTCCCTGGTGCAATCCCTTAGTCGCCTTGACGACACCCACGGGAAAGATAGGGGTGGCCCTATTCAAAGCCGGGAACCACACGGCTTTGGTAATCGCAGTAATGATCTTAATATACACAGGAGAACGCTGCTGGCCGTCGCAGATGCAATTCCTTAGTCGCCTTGACGACATCCACGGGAAGTATGGGGGTGACCGTACTTTACGCCGGGAACAATCATAAGGATTCAATGTCTCTAATAAACATGTGGGCAGGTATATTTCATTCCAGATTAATAGTCCTATGAAAACCAACGCTATTTACGTCTCGGTAACATATACATGAAAGGGTCACCAGCAGCAAAAACAGGTTTGTATTACCATGTAAACTTTGCAGTCCACTTAGGAACACCATCTATTGTGTATTTTGTTTTCGAGACGCAAATGCGTTTGTTTTCATAGGACTATTAATCTGGAATGAAATATAGATAGTAATGAAATCGACATTAGATTTAGAAACTATTAAAAGATAAAAACTGTAGAGGAGATAAAAACTTACATAGGTAGGTACATATGTAATGTTCACGCCTTGGTCTCAGAGGGACGGGCAGAGACGATGTATCGCCACTTTGCGCTATCCTGACAACCGTCGCAACGCCACTTTCCTTCGCCCGCTATTCGCTCCATGATACCTCTTGACAACGATCTCTATGTACTACTAGATGGAGCGTTCCAAACAATCGCTCTGTTCCACACAAGGAGCCGCAGCAACTCTTTCACATTCACAATGAAACTTGTGCAGTTACTACTCAGAACATTTAATTATTACTAAATATTGGCATTATTTAACCGTAGCGTCAATATTTAGTAATAATAAAATGTTCTGCGTAGTAACTGCACAAGTTTCATTGTGAATGTGAAAGAGTTGTGGCTACTTGCGTGGAACAGAGCGATTGTCTGGAACGCTCCATCTAGTAGTACATAGAGATCGTTAGGTTTCCAAGTGAGTGAAGTCACTTGAGTGAGACTCGCACGTGAGTTTGTATTTTAGAGAATAGCACTACAGAACGTAGCGATGTAAGTAGGCTTCATCCAATTCGGTTTTCGAAACTGTATCAGTAGATTGTCGCCGCCAATGGGAGAGCTGGCAACTGTATCCAGCGCTGCGATTGGCCAACGGATACTGTAACGGTTGTGGGGCGGGGCCACTTCATTAAGGCTCTCACGGAAATGCGGTTATGTAGTCAAAGCCTCGTACATAGCTGTGGACTGCGAAAGAATTTTCTTAGGTACTGTTGTTCGTTTGTGCTTCAACATATCTGAGTGAACTATTTGATTGAACATTTATATAACAACTAGCTGTTGCCCGCGACTTCGTCCGCGTGGACAACTTAACATCACAAATTATTATGTATTTCCCGTAGGAATAGGATGTTTTTTCCGGATAAAAAATATGCTATGTCCTATTCCAGGACCTAACCTTTATGTGTGCCAAGTTTCATCACGATCCGTTCAGAGGTTGAGTAACAAACATCCAAACATCAAAATATCCAAACTTTCGCATTTATAATATTAGTAGGAAGTAACATAAAATAATAAGTATATTGGATACAATAGTGCCGTGTGGTTTCCGGTAGAGTAGAATAGGACCACTCCAACTCTTCCCGTGGATGTCGGACAAGGCGACTGAGGGAATACATTATAAAACATCAATCAGGCCTCCCCAACCCGTCTAGCCAGCGCGGGGAGTGCAGGCCAAATCCTCCGTCTGTCTCCGGCAGATGAGAGAGGGTTGTGCTCCTGCAGTGGAGACAAAAATAACCTGATGATGATGATGATGATACAATATTTTATTGTAATATGCATAACGCAATTATATACCTATCGTCGTTCAGTAAGAGCTATGCTCGGCGTTTCTGTAAGGGACAGGAATCGAAATGAGTTGATCTGCCAGAGAACTAAAGTCTTCCACATAGCTCAAAAAACGCGAAGTGGCAGTGGGCTGGTCACATCTGTCGGAGAACCGATTACCGCTGGGGTAAACTCTTCAAAAAAATCTACAAACTAAAATCTTCTGTACAGACATAGACCAGTTACAGTTTTATTATAAGTATAGATAAGTAGGAGCGCTACTTACTTTCTTCTCCGAGATAGTCTGCTGTCGTCCTTACTTATACTAAAACTCTTCAAAAGAGCAACATATACAACATATAGACAACGATCTCTATGTACTACTATGTTAAATGTTTACATTTAATTAAATGTTCTGAGTAGTAACTGCACAAGTTTAATTGTGAATGTGAAAGAGTTGTGGCTACTTGCATGGAACAGAGCGATTGTTTGGAACGCTCCATCTAGTAGTACATAGAGATCGTTGCATATAGGTAGGTATATGTTGGTAATAAAGCCTCGCACTAGGCGATGCGGTGTCTCCCGGCGTGAAGGAAATTACTTCAACGACAATATCCGGTTGAGTTACCTAAGGACTTAGAACGTAACCACACGCACTTAGTCCCTAATGAGAACATAAAATTTTCTAAAAGTACACAGATTTTATGGCAATCGACAGAGTGACTCATAAGATTAGATTAGATTAGATTTATTTATTTCACTTTTACATCTAAAAAATTCAGTTTTACATGTCATTCTAGTATGGTAAAAGGGATCGTCATAAAATAAAATAATGTATAAATTACAATGTCAACAATTCAAATAATGTCATAGTATATAACATACTATCTATGTCAGTATATAATATTAAAATAAAAATTTAAAAATACACTTGGTATTAAATTATCACAAATTAAATTAAACGTCAGATTTCACCACACTTTTGCCCACCAATTTCATTTTTTAGAAAATTCATTTACTGAATAATATTCATATAAGGATCAAATTATCCTAACACATAGGTACATTATGCTCACGCCTTGATCCCAGAGGGGTAAGCAGAGACGATGTACAAGCGTGGTGATTATGGTATTTCGTCAATGCGGTATTGAACGAGGCACAAATACATAATTATGTTTATTTAGATTTTGCTTTTTTTAATATTTATTATGGTGATCCGCCAGAGAATTAAAGTCTTCGACATAGCTCAAAAAGTTAGTACGCTGAAGTGGCAGTGGGCTGGTCACATCTGTCGGAGAACCGATTACCGCTGGGGTGAACGAGTTCTCGAGTGGAGACCGCGACTGGGCAAGCGTCACACTACGGTCACACATCAGGTGATTTTTGTCTCCACTGCAGGAGCACAACCCTCTCTCATCTGCCGGAGACAGACGGAGGATTCGGCCTACACTCCCCGCGCCGGCCAGACGGGTTGGGGAGGCCTGATTGATGTTTTATAATGTATTCCCTTAGTCGCCTTGTGCGACATCCACGGGAAGAGTTGGAGTGGGCCTATTCTACTCTACCGGAAACCACACGGCATTTGTTCCCCATTTATAACCACCTAATTTCCTTTTAAAAATTACTCCGTTATACCATCGCAACGGTCTCATTTCTATTTGGTTCACTCTCCGATGACAATCCAATTCGATATAAGTACGATTTTCATAAAACTGTTTACACAGTACGTCCCTAACCCCCTCCCCCCTCTCCCCCGCACCCCCCGCGGGGCGAACGATATTCAAATTGCGAACATTTCATTTTAACGCTTGCAAAGATATTCGCTCGCTCCCACGCTCCGACTAGTGCTGGGAAGGGCAATGTCGATGTTTAGATTAAAACTTGTCGATGTTCTAACTTTGATGATCATAGTATGAACATGCCGTTGGTATCTGTGTAGCAAGAAGGGCGTTATTTTGACACCCCTTTTTTCGAGATGAAAATTTTACAATTTGTCATCATCATCATCAGCCTAAATACGTCCACTGCTGGACATAGGCCTCCCCAGTAGAATACAACTTTTGGTTAGATGTCCATTGGGGGATTTACCATAATCACCACGCTTGGCAGGCGGATTGGTGATCGCAGTAATGATCTTAACCTACACACACAGGAGAACGCTGATGCCCGTCCTTTCTTTTGTACAGGTGATTTAATGAATTAGGTTCTCGATTAGGTTAAAATCCTAAAATAATATGAACATGTACATTTGAGGTCATTGGCCGGAAATCGCTCTACATATTCTGATACTGGTGATAAATTATTTTAAATCTACTACAGAGTTATAGTGGAGAATTGCAAATTTCGGTGTCGTTTTTTTTTAAACTATGGATAAACTCGATGCTCTAATATAACTGAATCTCTCATTTTAATTTGAAAATTAAACTTTTATTTAATTTAAACGTAAACTTCGATAAAATACGATATTGATGATTTGGAATATAAAAAATATTACCATCAAAAATGCAACGTAAACCTAGAAGATTTCGAGTTGACCTCCAATGCCTTGATATGGCTTAGATTCATTGTAAGTCTATCACCGTCCATAGCTGGACATACCTAGACCACACTACACATGACATGGATTCGATTCCCATAAGTATTATTATTAAAAAATAAACGCAGCGTCAGCGTCATAGCTGCAAATCAAAGAGTGCAAAATGAAGTGTGAAGTTGTGAACAATATAAACAGTATATTTTGCATTTACATAAACCACAAATATGACACTATAGGCAATTGATACAAAAATTAAAACCTATATCATCATCAGGTTATTTTTGTCTCCACTGCAGGAGAACTACCCTCTCTCATCTGCCGGAGACAGACGGAGGATTTGTCCTACTCCCCGCGCTGGCCAGACGGGTTGGGGAGGCCCGATTGATGTTTTATAATGTACTCCCTTAGTCGCCTTGTACGACATCCACGGGAAGAGTTGGAGTGGTCCTATTCTACTCTACCGGAAACCACAAAGCAAAAAAAACCTATATCGATATATCTTAACTCTTATCACTACAAATCGCGTCCCTACGGCCAAGTTGAGACGTTTGCGAAATGTGAACATTTCACGAATTGATCGTTGCTGCGGAATTCTCATTTGCGCCCCGAGATGGCTCCCCCCTCCCGCCTCCCGTCTCACCCCCTCCCCCACCCCTTGCACCTGTATCTGGGCCGGCTATACAGAATGTTGAGGCGAATTGTGATAGACATATGATATGAACCCCTTCCTTAGAGTATATTTTGTTAAGAAAAGGTCATTTGTAATTTTTGGTAAACCTACTGGAATCATCTTGGTCATTAAACTCGAGGGCGTGGGTTCGATTCCCAATTTTCCGCCTCCACGCCTGCTCCCCCCTCAACTCCTCTAAGCGAGGTTCAACGGAGGTACACTAACACATAACATCTATCAGTGACGGTAGGGCGAGTCCCAAGGACTGAATTTACGCTACCTTGGGCCCCAGGCAAATTAAATTAAAGAATAAACAAATATTTAAATTTAATAAATTTGTCTCACCCTTTCGTCTATCATGTTATTCCTCTGTATAAGAGACTGCCGAGGTATATCCGCGATCGGCTTACCTCTTCAATACGCGCAGATATTCAGTTATACATTAATAATTACCACCCCCCGCCTCCCATCTCCGCGCTCCCCCCTCTCATTGTAATTTAAATCGAATTCCCGGCGACAAGTAAATTGAAATATTTCAATTTGGACGCACCTTCCGCTTCCTACGTTCCATGTTTGAATTTAATTTTGAATTTAGAACGCGCGAGCGGCGAGTAGCCGACATTATGCTCCGGCGCTCGGGTTCCTGTTTGTGTTTGTTTTTAAATAAACCATTTATTGGCAATTTTCTTCTTTTTATAATATAAAGAAAGAAATATTTATTTATTCACTAACAGAACATTATATACACAGCTGTGCCCGCGGCTCCGCTTGCGTGGACTACAGAATCCGCTCCCGCTCACTTTCCCGCTCCCTCTCCCGCTCTCGCTCTCGCTCCCGTTCCCGCTCCCGCTCCCGCTCCCGATCCCGATCCCGCTCCCATTCCCACTCTCACTCCCGCGTGCGATGTAAGAAATTGTATGACTAATTTTTTTACACCTTGGGTTACATTATTGAGTTTTAATAGGGATCCCTAATTATTTATAATAATAAATATAGCGTATGTTACTCAGGCATGATGTAGAATTCTAATGGTAAAATATTTTTTGAAATCGGTCCAGTAGTTTTTGAGTTTTATCGTTACAAACATACAAATCTTTCCTTTTTATAATATTAGTGTAGATAAATTTAAAAAAAAAGGTTATAAAGGTTGTCAGGCGGATTGGTGATCGCAGTAATGATCTTAATATACACAGGAGAACGCTGCTGCACGTCCCTGGTGCTATCCCTTAGATTGGGGTGTTACATAAATACAAATGAATGACTAGGAGATATAAGATTGCAGACACAAACCCACTGCACAAATTATATTTTCATGGGAATCGAACTCACGACCCCAGGAACTAAAAGCAAGTATGTCATGATGAATCATAAGGATAACAACTAAAATATAGCAAACAAAATGGCCAACTGAAGCTTATCTCAGACCGATCTCATTACCAAATAATACTCTACAAATATCACGATATCCCCATTGACCTCCATTGTATTCCAGCTATTCAACAGAATCCTTAAAAAAAAAAGAACTGTCAGAAGTTCTAAACAATTATACAAAAACTGCCAACAATAAATATTAAAAAAAGCAAAATCTAAATAAACATAATTGTGTATTTGTGCCTCGTTCAATACCGCATTGTCGAAACACAAAAAGTGCTTCTCAAAAAAGTCACCTTTATAAATTAAGTTTCAGCATTCGTGAACACCAATCGCAGGCCAGAGGCGGGGTTTGAGCTGAAACCCGATTGGTCGCCTTCATCCTCTCAGCTGACAACATTTAACCGGATGATACAACATATACAGTTAACACTATAGAGCGAGTGGGATAGACTACAGCTTGAATACAGTGTGTCGTTTCGCTCTCGCGCCTTCTCGCTCCCTCCCCATCCCTGCAACTGTCAGATCGGTTGCCGAAAATGAAGCAACAGTGTTGGCAACAACTCGGCGCGGCGCGGAGCCTTAACTGTTGCCCGTTGCGTTAAAACTGACGTTTCACGAAATAAAAAAAAAACTTTTTTATTTTTAATACGAGCGCGTTTTGGAAAAATGTTTTTAAAATAGTTTCAGTGTGTGAGGGTTGTTTTGGGAAGTTAGAGAGTTGTTGTTATAATGGAAATGTCTCTGCCGAACGGTGTCGACGTGTCGCAACTAGTGCAGCACCCGGTTTTGGCCGCGCTGCCGCCGTTCTTCCTCAGGGCGTCTGAGAGATATCAGGTAAAACAACATTGTTTTATAAAAATATGTTTAAGTATTGTAAATTGGAAGTGAATAAAATCCTTCAAAATGTATTATCCACATTTTTAAATATTAAATGTAGCTAAGTTTTAAAAAAAATTACAAATTTTGTCAAAATAACATAAAAAGGTGTCGATTAAAAAAATGTGTCACATAAAAAAAAACTAATTAAAATAACGTCAATTAAAAACCTGACCCTCCATTAGCCTATCAGAGTAGGACAGAGAACCCTAAGAAATATCCTACTTTAAATAAAGCTTTTACAAGAAATCTGGAGTACCTTAATACTTACCCCCTAAGGTAGGTATTTACTGTTGATTTTTTATCTTTTCGAAAATTTGCGAAAATTTCAAAAAAGGTGATAAACTGAATAACTCTATGTAGTTAATTACTGTAGTTTATTCCCCAAATGAAGAATTATAATTCATCTTTGAATTTAAATGATTCAGAAATCCAGTTGGCTGGGGTCCGCGGTGAGAAGAATAAAAGGAGGTGCATGAAAAGGTTGATGAATGTGAGTGAGGCTCACTAGGCAGAGACGACGGATCGCCACTTTGCGCGATCCTGACACACCTAGTGAGGCGCAAAGTGGCGATCCGTCGTCTCTGCCTACCCCTCTGGGACCAAGGCGTGAGCATTATGTATGTATGTAGAAAGCCAGTTTAAAAAAAATTAATTTGTAGAAAAAATCTTTTTTAAACTTTTACCTAAGTATTGCTCTTCTATTGTATTTGGGCAGTGATTCGTTTGTTCAGGCCGCAGGCAACATGTTCTTTTTGAAATCTGATATAATAATGGTGTGTAGGTACTAGTAAACTTTCTGCCATATTGATCATACAAATAATTATAAAGTGTCAAAAATAAAATAAATAAACGAAAAATTAAAATATTTTTTTATTTACATAAAGGTTACTACAGAAAAGAAAAACTAGAGCTAAATACAGTCATACGATAATTATAATTAAATTTTTGATTATTTTCTGATTTTAAAATGTTTGACATTCTGTACTAAATATTGTAAGTCTGTCATTTTTAAATGAATTTAATATATATGCAATATTGTATGCCCGTAATGGGTAAACTATTAGATTGGAGCTACTTTCTGCAATAACATCTGCTGTACAGTGTACCTAATAGTAAACAATAAATGATTTCGGATTCTGATACAATTATAAAAACCTTTGCGAGAGACTGGTGTCTGTACTAGGTAGAAACCTGTATGACAAATCACCAGGCTCTCACCACAATTGAAGGAAGAAGCTTTAGAATGACGTAAAAAACAGTGTAAAAAATTATACGTACGTATTTATTTAAGATAAGATAAGATTTATTGTTGAAATTGTGGTTTACAAATGTAGGTCTTACAAAAAATATATAAATCCTCACAATCTACCCTTTGGGGCATACAATAATTAAAAGTGCTATAAAATTTATTCTACATGTCAATATTTAAAATTAATATTAAATGTCAATATTTAACTAAAATGTTTCTGAAAATTTCAAGCTTAAAATGTATCTCACTGTGCCGAGGCAATTGCATCAAATTCTGCTTCAAGTTTTTCTGCCACCGATATACCTATACCTATTTTCGATTGAATTTTAAATTTATAGTTTCACGTCTCTTAAGGCGTATTTATGGTGAAACCGAAAACTATGAAAGTGTGAAGAGAAAGCTCGGAGACTGCCGTCGGCGGCGCGCAGCGGCGCGACGGTGATTGTCGCGTCAAAAGAGACCACAGCAAAACAGTGGAAACGTTGTAACCACAATTTTATTGACATTAATGTTTTCTGTATCAATTTCTTGGTAATTGTAATTTATAAATTGTGTTTTACATGTTTTTGCTTATGTTCATAAATTGCACGCCTAACAGGCAGAACCATGAAGTTCCAATTAGCTTTATGATCCTTTATAATTAATTACTGATGGTTATGCAATAAATTAATTTTGAATTTGAATTTTTGAATTTCTATTACCTACATAATTTAATTATATTTTTTAATTATACAATTACAGGGTTCATGTTAATGTCTGTGTATTGCTATGTAACATCTTATTAACTACATGAAACAATTAATTAATATAATGTAAAATGATGTTTCTTAATTTATTGAACAAACACTATATAAATGGTATAAAATTGATCTCAAATGCTGATCAAATTCAACAGCTAGTTATATAAATAAAATTAATAGATATTTCTGGGGAGCAAAATAGCGGGAGGTATCTTCAACAGCGCGTAGCCCTAGCCGTCCAGCGGGGAAACGTAGCGAGTGTCCTAGGCACGTTGCAGCACCATTCGCTGGACAAATTAGGCGAAATTTTTTATTTAAATTAGATGTGTTTCATATTTGTTAATTTTCAGCTTGTATTTTATACTCATATTCAATAAATTTTTATGAATTCTACTATAAAAAGTACTACTAAAAATCTATAAATAATCAGTTGCTATGAAAATAAATAAAAAATACAGATTTCAGATTGCTGTTCAAATCAGATTCAGGTTTAGTTCTAATTCCGAATTTGCAATAAACAAAGTTTAACATCGGTTCATTTCACACTGTAATCGGAAACGTTGTAACCCACAACGTTTCCGATTACAGTATGAAATATTTTTAGCTATAATTTTGTCACGTTTTCTGAGTTTTAACTTTAACAACGCGGTGATCTCGTTTAAAAACTTGACATCTCATTTAAGACTGTCCTTAAGTAATTCTAAAACATTTATATAATAGTAATAATAATATCTCAGACATTCACACCAATTATTCAGTCTCAAACTAGGCAGAGCCTGTGGTATGGTTACTAGATAACGGATACACATACTTAAATAAATATATAAACATCCAAGACTTGGGTACAAACATTCATATTCATCATACGAACATTTGCCCCTAGCGGGATTCGAACCCGCATCGTGGCAGGCCGAGAGCTATCCCGTTCGCTACGGAGGTCGTCAGAGATTTCGGAGATTAAAATAATTATCTAAGAAAATCTAACTTTTATTAAAGATTGTAACAGTCTAAATGTCTAAGTAAGCTAAATAAAAAAAGATGCGTGATTCTAGAATCTAGTCTAGATTTAAAAGCGAAATATATTTTACTATTACCTAAAAATAATTTACATATTCAATTAATGTAATATATTGTGAGGATTGAAAAAACATAAGGAACAGATGAACTTAAAAGCGCACGAAACTAGCAAATGATTGGTTCATATAACATTTCCTGCAAAAAAATATATCAAACATTATACTTTGTTATAACAACCGTAATTACGTAATGCAACTGAATGCATTTCACCCTCTACGCAATCCACACGTGGAGTGTTACACCTCATTGTTGTAACTAATGTAACATTACACTTTAACAATATAATAACATTGTAACATTGGATGTAATCATGCGTTTATAATAGAATAATGTGGTTCGCATTGGTTCTTGTTGAAAACAATTTATTGTGAATGTAATAAGGGGATATGAGATGGAAATTGTAGGTTTGAAGTTCTGAGCTTTGATAAAAACTTTAAAACTAGCTGTTGGCCGCGACTTCGTCCGCGTGGACAACTTAACATCACAAATTATAATGTATTCCCCGTAGGAATGCGATGTTTTTTCGGGATTAAAACTATTCTATGTCCTATTCCAGGACCTAACCTATATGTGTGCCAAGTTTCATTACGATGGTTCACTATTTTGGCTATAATGACTTACACATAAGATATAGATATATACTGTGGCGGGCTTTTTTGTAGGACTATTTAAGATCAAGATTTCCATCATATATTATATATGTGTAACTCTAGCGGTTTTGGCAGCGCACACCAGAATAGCTCGCAGATGGTAGATTTTTCCTACTTACTTGATATTTTGGACAATTCACACAATATCTTTATAAATTATAGCCTATTTGTTATTCTGATGTATAAGCTATATTACTGTAAAGTTTCATTAAAATCCATTCAGTAGTTTTTACGTGAAAGAGTAACAAACATCCATCCATACTTACAAACTTTCGCGTTTATAATATTAAGTAGGATTATTAAATACCTATATAAAACTATTTTATAGTACCCGAAGTGTCCGTCTACGACTTGATTCATCACCAGCCTAAATACATCCACTGCTGAACACAGGCATCCCCAATAGAATGACACTTGTGGTGTGCTGGTCTTAATTTACATATAGGAGAACGCTACTGCCCGTCCCTAGTGCAATTCCTTAGCCGGCTTGACTACACCTACGAGAAAACTGGGGTGTCTCTATTCTAAGTCGGGAACCACACCGCTAACTCGATTCGTTTTAGCATATATTGTAGAGCATTAAAAAATAAGATATACATATTTTTGTTGATATTAATATTCATATTTATTCATCATGTCAGCCTTTAGACGTCCACTGCTGGACATAGGCCTTCCCCAAACGCCACCACACCCGGTCCTCCGCATCCAGCCGCTTCCGGCCACCTTCTTCAGATCTACGGTCCATCTGTCGGCGGGGCGTCCCACCCTACGAGTGCCGGCCCGCGGTCTCCACTCCAGAACTCGTCTGTCCCAACGGCCTTCGGTTCTGCGACAAATGTGGCCTGCCCACTGCCACTTCAGCTTGCTGATCCGTTCAGCTATGTCGGTCACCTTCGTTCTTCTTCGGATCTCTACATTACGAATCATATCCTTCAAAGAAACCCCGAGCATAGCCCCCTCCATAGCTCGCGACTTGATACTTGTGGATCAGGCCCACCGTCAGTGTCCACGTTTCTGCACCGTAGGTCATATTTATTGGTGGTAGAAAACGATCTCTATGTACTACTAGATGGAGCGTTCCAAACAATCGTTCTGTTCCACGCAAGTAGCCACAACTCTTTCACATTCACTTTGAAATTTGTGCAGTTACTACCCAAAACATTTAATTATTTACTAAATATTGATATTATTTAACCGTAGCGTCAATATTTAGTAATAATTAAATGTTCTGCGTAGTAACTGCACAAGTTTCATTGTGAACGTGAAAGAGTTGTGGCTACTTGCGTGGAACAGAGCGATTGTTTGGCGCTCACTGACTGACAGATAATCAAAATGTTTAGATATTTCTACCAAAGCTAGCAATGTCCATGATGGCACATACTGAGTGAGTTATAGGTGGATTATGGGAAAAATATGACAATGGTCAAGAGAGAGTTGAATAAGGCGCTATTTCATAAAACTTATATGTTATAAAAGCTAAATTAAGCCTTTAAATTATCAAATTTGATACTAAACGCATTATACTTGTCGTTTCGGTTACTCTAAGGTTGACTGGAAGAGATCCCTAAGTGGGATAAGTCCGCCTTTGTACACAGTATACGTACATACATACATTCATACATACATAAGCCTTTTCTATTATAGCTAGCAATGTGAAATTTGGCACAAAAGTGAATTATATGTAAGTTATGAGAAAATTATAAAAATGATCAAGAGTGGGTTGGGTAAGCCACTATTAGAGTAAAAAAGGCTTTAGTAAACACATACATAATGCTTATGCCTTGGTCCAAGAGGGGTAGGCAGATACGATGTTTAGCCACTTTGCGCGATCATGATCACACTACTCACTACTGTAGTACAGGAACTATTAAATATATTTAACGCCTTTATCCCTAACGCCCATATCCTATTAATGATCAAACTGCATGCCTTGAGTTAAAATAATTTTATGTTACTGAAGAAAATATAGTTCATTTATTGATAAGTTTTTGAACTTAGCATAACTATATTTATGAACTTATGACATTGCAATATTTTTATCAGCCTATCAGTTTTACAATGAGAACTTGGCCCCTTTTAAACAGTAATGTTTTTTGGTGTGATACCCTACATATTTCAGAAAAAAAAACGTTGCAAATATTCTTGTTGCAGCAATATCAGATAGTCTTATGTCATCATCATCAGGTTATTTTTGTCTCCACTGCAGGAGCACAACCCTCTCTCATCTGCTGGAGACAGACGGAGGATTTGGCCTTCACTCCCCGCGCTGGCCAGACGGGTTGGGGAGGCCTGATTGATGTTTTATAATGTACTAGCTATGCCCGCGGCTCCGCTCGCGTGGACTACAGAATCCCAATACCAATCCCACTCCCACTCCCGCTTCAACTGTAGTACAAACCAATCGCAATATGAATTTTGCATATAATGGCTTCTAGAAAAATTTACTTTATTAATATCTCAGGTTCTAAGTGGCGTATCAAGATGAAACATACACCAGATTTTAAGTTAGACCTCCAGCAAGACAACTGTGAAAACTGAATCAAATTTCATTCAGTAGTTTTGACATGATGTGGTAACAAACATACATAGAGACAGATAGAAAGACAGACAGACAGACAGATAAAAATTCTAAAAATAATTATTTTGGCTTCTATTGGCCCTATAAAGTCCCCTCATACAAATTTTTCTGCAATATCTCCCATGTACAGACATAGACCAGTTACAGTTTTATTATATGTATATATTCCCATAATCGCCTTGTACGACATCCACGGGAACAGTTGGAGTGCTCCTATTCTACTCTACCGGAAACCAGCTTAGTCTTATGTAAATTGCTTTTATTTCTAAGACCTTCAACTGATATAAGGACGGCCCAATAACCAAAGTGATCAGCTGTTGTTTTGTCAGCAGCGCACTCCGAAATGCGCGCGATGCCGCAACCACGGCGTGGTGTCCGCGCTCAAGGGGCACAAGCGGTACTGCCGCTGGAGAGACTGCGTGTGCGCCAAATGCACGCTCATCGCTGAGCGGCAGCGAGTCATGGCGGCACAGGTAACTGGACTGGTGCCCTACTCCGTGAGCATTAGGAATGATATCCGGCAAACTTTATAGTCATTTTGTACTCTCTGACAAACGACTTGGGTCTGACTACTATAATAAGATGCCACACTAGCTGGTGCCCGCGACTTCGTCTGCGCACGATTTCGAGTAGCTTTTTTGTAGGACTATTTAAGATAAGCATTTCCATCATACATTACATATGTGTAACTCTAGCGGTTTTGGCAGCGCACGCCAGAATAGCTCGCAGATGGTAGATTTTTTCCTACTTACTTGATATTTTGGACAATTCACACAGTATCTTTATAAATTGTAGCCTATGTGTTATTCTGATGGATAAGCTATATTATTGTAAAGTTTCATTAAAATCCATTCAGTAGTTTTTACGAGAAAGAGTAACAAACATCCATCCATACTTACAAACTTTCGCGTTTATAATATTAGTAGGAAGGATGACCCAAATAACTTTGTAGTTCCACGTAGGTATATTATTCGAATAGCTTACGGAATAGTCCTCCATATCACACTACTGTCACACCCCGGCACTCCATACAAGCTAACACATTTAATCACCTACTACTACTACAAGTGCACCAGCTTGTCCGTACACGTGCGTGTGTGTGCGTGAATTATCGAGATAGGGACAACATACAGCCTGTACCTCCTTTTGCTCGAAGCCCTAGGGCTAGTCCAGCCTATTGCCGCCCGATATACAACCCTCTGTTCCCCGGCAGGTGGCGCTGCGGCGGCAGCAGGCGCAGGAGGAGAACGAGGCTCGGGAACTGAATCTGCTGTACGCGGGGGGCGCGCCACCGCCCGCGCCCGCGCACCGGTACGCCGACCTATCAGACGACTCGCCAGGTCAGTACTCAATCATTTCAGAAATTAGTTACTCAATGGGATGGAGAAGTTCCATTCTGTAACTGGTAAATAATATACATATATATATCTTTGAAGAAAAAAAATCGATATTTTTAAAACGTAACATACCTACTAGTCGGCGACGGGAAACGCAGCGGTGGCAGTGCGACCGGTCATCGAACTCCGCGCGCGCGCGATGTATTGTCCATAAATTCTCATGTTTTTCGGAAAACTTGAAAGCGTCATAACTTTTTATTTTTTTACTAAATTGAAAAAAGACTGAAATCATATTTTTTCATTTCCATTACAGAGCGTGTTCTCTAAATATCCACAGATGTTTTCTTATCATCACATATAGGTATCTATCCCTGGACGTAATAATCAAAATACTCTATTTTGATTATTAACATAGCATAACTCGACCATAGCATATGACCGTCTCGTTGGCCTAATGGCTTGGTTAATGGACTCGATCACCAGAGGTCGTGGCTTCGATTCCCACTGGAGACAGACAACTTTGTACAATTTGTTTGGTCTGGATGTTACATTTGTGAATTGTCCAACCCTTGTTTAATTCCCATAGCACAGGAGAAAATCCTAGTTTGGGATTTGACGAGTGTATGTATGTATATATGTATTATTTATTTACCTGTACAAGTTATTCTTCGTACCTACATCCTTAAATAAATAAATAAATAAATATGTCAGACATTCACACCAATTATCCAGTCCCAAACTATGCAGAGCCTGTGGTATGGTTACTAGATAACGGATACACATACTTAAATAAATATATAAACATCCAAGACTTGGGTACAAACATTCATATTCATCATACGAACATTTGCCCCTAGCGGGATTCTAACCCGCAACCTCCGGCGTGGCAGGCCGAGAGCTACCCGTTCCGCCACGGAGGTCGTCAAGTAAGTCTACATATATATACAGTGTCTTAAGACTTTAATCTGGCTCGCCGTCGTCTGCAGACGCATCCCGTCGGTAACGAGCGAACTTCCTGCTCGGTATATATCTATTTCATCTGCCATTGTACATTTCATTATACGCAAAGTGGCAAAGTCGCGCAAAGTGGCGATTACTACATCGTTTCTGCCTACCCCTCTGGGACCAAGGCGTAAGCGTTATGTATTGTACATGTTATAATACAAGGTTTCTGATAATCCAAAGCTTTGTGTTGGAGGAAGGTGGGAGGGGATGGTGGCGTCCTCTGGCGTCAATAATAAAATAGGAATTAAACTGTGTACAAAGGCGGACCTATCTCACTTAGGGATGTCTTCCAGTCAACCTTAGAGTAACCTAAAGGACAAGTATAATGCGTTTAGTGCCAAATTTGATAAAGAAATGTACTAAAGTACTTAATGTATGTAGTTATAGACGAGGAGAGTTCAAGCCTTCGTAACTAAAAACATCAAATCAATCAATATTTTATTGATAATCATTTGATTACAAGTCTTTTTTTTAATATATTAATAATATATGTCATTATTTTTATACAATTGTAAGTCAATCTTTTAAAAAATCCATAATGGGCTCGATTCTGAAGGCACAATGTTAAAATTTGACAGCAGTAAAACTGTTGCTATCCTTGTCACACAGTATTATTCATATTCATTTATTTGTATTAATTATACAGCGTCAAGTTAATATTGCATTAAATTAATGTCAATGCAAGTAACGTTTAAATAGGATTAGAATGTCAAAATGTTAAATATAACAGAAATAAAATCATAACATGTCAAAAGTAAATAAAATGTGAAACGTCATGAAACGTATTATGAAGATAAAGACGAAACCAATTTTAGTGCTGTCAAATTTTTAATGTGTGCCTTCAGAATAGGGCCCAATATAACCTTAAAGTTAGTAGTAAAACAACGCAGCTCTAAAAAACCTCGCAACAAAAAACAAAACAAGACATTATTTGTCGAGAAAGGAGCCGTCTCCCAAGCGGTGGCAATTAAAACTCAGCAGTTTAATACAAAGGTTGTAGTGTTGCCACTCCGCCGGCGTGGCCTAGCTCGGGGTGAAACTGCGCAACACGGCAACACGGGGAAAAAGAGTAAAACTCGGGTAAAATGTGTAAAAAGTCGGGTGAAAAGTGTAAAAAGCAAAACGCGACGAGTGAATGATATTATTGTTGCTCGAAGGAACAACTATGTTTTCAAATGGAATAGAGTCGATAATTAACTAATTTGCATTACTTGCATAGACATCTCTTCCATCACCGGACTACCAGGCGTGGTGAAGGATACATCCTTATGTAGTAGGCATACCACGCTCTAATCCTGAGCTAGGAATTTCTCCTGAGCTTTGGGAATTATACTAAAATGTGATATGGAAATTAAAAATTAATGCATCAATAGTTTACTACCAATTTAGATCCGATAGCATGAGTTCACGTTCCCGATCCCACCGTGTGCACTCCCACAGAATGACAATAGAGCAAATCGCTGCGTCAGACGCGTCATGCAGCCAGAAACAGCACAACCGGAGTCGGGTGAAAACAGTAGTATTCTACTAACGCCGCCCCTCACAGCCCCAAGCACACAGGCAGTTAGTTAATTGCCGAGTTTCCATACAAATGTGTATGTTTCGCTTTGCTGGTGCTTAATTCTAAAGTTCAAAGAGAACGTTATTCCATTTAGCGCGCGGAGGGCCTTAAAAGGTCGCCTTACACTCTTGCAACTAAATCGTAAATATGTGAAACTAGCCTTTTGAGTTCAGTGAACGTTTACCTCGTTCGTCATTCCAGTAAAAACATATAAACACCTGCCCGCAATAAGATATTAAACAAATACCTGAGACAGCTATTGATTTCCAAAAGCTACTACACATTAAATGTATACGTAAACGATAAATTTAATAGAATTAGATAACAAACAGATATGTAACAAATGAAATGGGCCCGTGGTCAGCCGACACGACGCGTTCTTGAAGACTCTGTCGACCAGGCTGGTCCACGCCTTCGGAGACCTCAGGGCTGGCGCCTACCTCGCACAACGTGTGAGCCTGGCAATCCAGCGAGGTAATAGCACCAGCGTCCTAGGGACTATGCCTCACCACGAGGGGTTGGACGGCGTACACATGTTGTAACTAATTGATGTTCTTATAATTACTGTATTTTTAACACTAATAAAATTTATGACAAATGAAATAAAAAGAATATTTATACAAATAATACATAATACAAGTACATTTATGTACATAATGTATATAATGATAAACAACTTGATAACGTCGACAATATTGTTGGTCCTCCTCTCTCCTACTTGCTGTGCCCAAATGGGTCCATGAGAACTCTGTTTTTTTATCATCTGTTAACACCATGGAATGCAATAAAGTTTACTGATTACTGATTACCTTTACCGGGGAACCGCGTCATTTTAAGTGTTTTAATCCTCAATTAAATATATTTGGGGGTCGGTGGCGTCCATTGGGAAGGCTTCAATTCAATTCAATTACTCATTATTGCACGTAAATTAACGTATTGCCGTGTGGTTTCCGGTAGAGTAAAATAGGAGCACTCCAACTCTTCCCGTGGATGTCGTACAAGGCGACTGAGGAAATACATTATAAAACGTCAATCAGGCCTCCCCAACACGTCTGGCCAGCGCGGGGAGTGTAGGCCAAATCCTCCGTCTGTCTCCGGCAGATGAGAGAGGGTTGTGCTCCTGCAGTGGAGACAAAAACAGCCTTCTGAAGATGATGATGCACGTGAAAAATAAAAAAGATACAATAATAAAGTAACTTACATATGTACGTATAGGCGGTCTTATCGCTAAAAGCGATTTCATTTAGCCTTCTGCCCAGCAGTGGACATACACAGATGTGCGAAGATGAAGTAAAATAATAACAGGCATTTTTGTCATTCTCTGTCTAAGCGACTTGAAATCGCTCAAAATGACATACTTTTAGGTTTTTCATACAAAAGTACCCCTATACTCAGAAAGAGTTCGTGCTTTTAAGCGACATGACTCTTTGACGTAAAGAAATTGTTACCTTATCTACCTTTGGGTAAATTTACATCGAAACCACTAAATAATAATGTTCATGGCAAAAAATACAATAACTGTACATCATCGTCATTCCCGCCTCCTCACCATTCTCCCCCCGCAACTCCTCTAAGCGAGGATCAACGGAGGTAACTGCAAAGACACCTACCAGTGAAGGTAGGGCAAGTCCCAGGTCATGAATTTACGCTACCTTGGGCCCCAGGCAAATTTAATTATAGAAGTAAAGAGTTAAAGTAGGAAGAGAGTTCCCACTTCCCCTCTGTACATCATCGTAATACGTCCACTGCTGATGAACATAATCATATTTATTGGTAACTAAATTACAAGTCAAAAATGTTTTTAACAATTAATGTCACATAGGTAACAGATAATAATTAGTAAATAATGTCATAAATTCACAAATGTCAAGTAACATACTTTGAAACATCTTTCAGGCATTCGTAATATGCCTTAGAAATAAGACATTTTTTGAAATATGCTGGCGGAAGCCGCACTTTTCACGTCTCGGGGTAAACTATTATAAATTGTTAATCCTAGAACATATACCGACCCTTCGGATTTTTTTAGTCTGCATAAGCCTCCCCAATAGAATGTCACTTTTGGTGAGCTGGTCCACTACAAGAAACGCTGCTGCCCGTCCTTGATGTAATCCCTTCTTTACGACACCCATAGTTAGATTGGGGGTGGCTCTATTCTAAGCCGGAAACCACACAGCTTCATTCATAGTAAAATGTAACTTTAATGTAAGACCGTTTGTGGTGACAGGATATAGGGAACATAACGATTCGTACCCTGCCCGCATATCGCCCATTGAACGAACTTATGCGCTCAAGTGATAAACTGTAAGTTCAATTTTCAGTGAAACTCAGTATGAGAACCGTATGTATGTATGTATGTAAACGCTTTATTGTACCAAAAATAACAACAACAACCACAATAATAAAATAGGAATTAAGCTGTGTACAAAGGCGGACTAATCCCACTTAGGGATCTCTTCCAATCAACCTTAGAGTAACCGAAAGGACTGGTATAATTCGTTTAGTACCAAATTTATAAAGGAAACTTTTTTTGTGTTTGTTTATGATCGTTCTGTTAATTTATTTAATAACGAGTGCTATGAAAAGGGTCGATTCAAAATCTTTTCGAGAAGGTCCCTTATGATGAGACGTTAAAATATCGAGAGAAGCTAGGTTATCCTCTCACATCTTATCCCTTACCCCGTCCCACCTAACGGCGTACGAGCGGATATTCACTACGATATTGCGCCCCGCGCGTGCCGGAATGCGCCCTCTATATTGCGGCTACACTGTTTAACCGCCCCCTCCCGTCGCCCCGATCCTACTGTCATATTACTTCTGTGCCCATATAACCTTTTATATGACGTGACTCGCATTCTTGAGTCTCCAATTCAATTATACTTTGTTCATTATGCATACCTTCCTAACACGCTCTCTCTCAGGCTTTGCATTTTACTAGCTTTTACGGTTTTTCGTTTATACTTAGGCGTAAATGGAATTCTATCTATGATTCTAAAAGGAGCCGTGGTAGCCGATTGGTTGTGCACTCGCCTCACGTTCATGAGGTCGTGGGTTCAAACCCCGCCCGTGCCAATGAGTTTTACGAAATTTAAGTACGGTTTATTTATAATACCACAGGCTTTTCGGTGAAGGAAAACATTGTAAGGAAACCTGCATATGCCGAAGAAGAAATTCTGAGGCGTATGTGAAGTCCACCAAATCGGCTTGGGGCACCGTTGGTGGACAGGGGTTTGGCACAAAAGATCCTGAAGGGTCGAAGTGTCGCCAGGTCTTCCTGGCCCCCTAAGAAGATAAGATAAGATCTATGATTCTACTGACTAGGGAGATATTTTGATTTAGACAGTAATTTTGAGTACTCAGAGTCAAAAAGTGTACATGAGTACACTTGGTACATTTATATACAGTTTTTAACGCCCACTGCTGTGTTAGCGGTGTGAAGAAGAAACAGCGCAACAGACTTCCAGCAACACATCTTTTAAAATCCAGTTTGACTACAATGTTAAAACTCTTCTTGAATAATGTGCAGAAATATCATTCTAGACTGTCTAAGATCAATAATTCTTTTGTGGGGCTGTGCGTGCGTTACTACAATAAGGTTCCGAATGAAATTATTAACTTGTCTGAACAAAAATTCAAATATTCTATAAAATTTAATCTGTGCAAGAAAGCCTGCTATAAGTTAGATGACTATGATGATTAAATGATAAAAGTCCATGGAGTGCTTGATGGCTCAGCATAGGTAGACTTAATGATTGTAATGAATAAGATAAATCAAAGGTAGGGCCCTGTGCCGTTGGGTTGGTTGCCACTTCTTCCCCTCGGTTATACAGGTGGAAGTGGAGTAGTTTTAGGCAGAATTTGACGTTAAAAAGAGAATAATGTATTCCAATTTTGAAAATAAATATTTCGATTTTGAAATAAACAAGTTTAAAAACTTGTAGACAGAAAAAATGCGTTAATTGCTTTAAATTTCATTGCATAAATGATAAACATCTTTGTTCACACTGTCAGCAATGCATTTGCGAACACCATATCATATTACATATCACGTCGTGAAGGAATTAATTTAATTTCTTGGTTTCGCCGCGGGGTAACTAGACTCTGCATGCGAATATGAAAGTAGTGTGTTGTATAAAATAAGTACCTACCTAAATTTTACTAATGTGACTGTAAGACAGCTGCAAAGTTTGTGTTCGGATGCAGTCGCGACCGTTTCATTTTGACGACCTCCGTGGCGGAATGGGTAGCTCTCGGCCTGCCACGCCGGAGGTTGCGCGTTCGAATCCCGCTAGGGGCAAATGTTCGTATGATAAATATGAATGTTTGTACCCAAGTCTTGGATGTTTATATATTTATTTAAGTATGTTTATCCGTTATCTAGTAACCATAACATAGGCTCCGCCTAATTTGGGACTGGATATATGGTGTGAATGTCTGACATATTATTATAAATGTATTTTTGAAACGAAATTCCGACCTGACAATTGACGTTATAGATCTAAAAACCGCACATATGTGTTCCCACCCACAGTAATTAATATCGAATCAATCGGGCAGACGAACAAAAACTCGGCGCCCCCCGGAGTGAGGGGAGGGGCAGCCGCGGGGGGCGCAGTGTAGGTACTCAATACGAGCTATTGATTTATATCAAAATTGGCGTAATGCAGTTACTATGGGTTAGTAGTTAGTATTACAGAGGTCACAAGACTGCTTGGAAACTTACTAACTACGCAGAAAACTTGCCGTGTGGTTTCCGGTAGAGTAGAATAGGCCCACTCCAACTCTTCCCGTGGATGTCGTACAAGGCGACTGAGGGAATACATTATAAAACATCAATCAGGCCTCCCCAACCCGTCTGGCCAGCGCGGGGAGTGTAGGCCAAATCCTCCGTCTGTCTCCGGCAGATGAGAGAGGGTTGTGCTCCTGCAGTGGAGACAAAAATAACCTGATGATGATGATATTAATATCAAATACTAAATCTTAGCGAATCTATAAGACAAAGAGAACGTCATCAAGTTTCAACAAATTCAGATTTATTTACGTCAAAAATTCATTCCACATCAATAATTGTTCGTACAACGCACACAATTGGACAAAATATTTGCCAAAACATTTCAAAAGGTAACAGAAGATGTTTTTATTGGAAAACACGGTAACGCAAATCCGATTACCAAAGCGTAGCGTCTAATTGTGCGGAATTGATGCCATTGTACCAAACATACGTCGTTGTTTTTTAAAGTAAGGCATATTATCTATGTTTTTGTTAAGGCTTTGCATTGTTATAGGCAGCTATGTAAACATTATAGGTGCCTACTTATCCATGGGCTAACAGGAACAGGTTACCGCTCAATCTTTTCCAAAAAAACTGGGAGAGCTAATTTCAGAGAAAAAGTTACTTAGTGGTAAGGCACCGTATTCCAAATCGTTTAATCAAATCAAATCAAATCATTTATTGAATCCGACGTTAGTCCATAAAATGTTGTTAGTATAAATAAAACTTAAGTCTATGTTAGAAAGCGGACAATAAAATAAAATAAAATTATAAAATTAAAATTGCTTTTGTTTGTGAAGGTGGATGGTCACCCAGTGCCTGAGTATTGGACTATCCACCTTCTCCCGTATAGTGGCCAGGAAGCTGTTAGGGCTGCCCTGCACGCGGCGCATCAGGGAGGCAATTCGGTTGCGCAGGATGGCGTGGAATCCATCCACACGCGCCTCGGCGAACATACCTGACGCGCTACAGTAACGGGCAGCCCCAACAGCATCCTGAACCCATTATTATATTGAACACGCAGGGCATTGACGGCTCGCTGCGTATATATGACCCTAATTATAATACTAAAAGTTATCTCTCAGTTTGTCCCTTCAACACGCAAAAAAACTGCAGCAGAAAAAAATATTAAATCATCAATATATATTATGCTTTTTATGGAATTGGGGACACAGGATATTGAATGTCACCACCATTGTCCACCACATAGTCACATTGTTCCAACATTTGTCACGTAACTCGACACGCGTCCTATTTGGAACTATTACCGTATTCCGTTACCGATATTCTTTGATCATTGTTCGGCAATTATATCTGTCTTTAAGCTTATTGTCAATCCAAAGTATTTACACAAATTTCTTTTAACTTGGATTAAGTAATTAATCTGCTGAGTATACCTACACACAGTATTTAGATGCCAAAACGGAACCATTATTTTTGCTCGTCTGTCTGTCCGGCGGCCAACTTGACAACTACTGGACCCATTGAGTCGAAATTTGGATTTGTTTGCTGGTTTAACCCTCACTCTGTCGACGACGTACCTACACCAAAGGGATTATCATAAATAACTTCTCTAGCAATGTACCTTGCTTTATATTAGTCAGCTAAGCCTCTTTTTTGCATTGTTTTTGCACTTTTTTTATGTCTATAAAATAAAAATTGGGTTTTATTCTGTTTTTCTGCTAATTAAATACATAATTTTCTATTATTGTCATTATATCAATATTTATTTGTATGGTCGTCAATGAATACTTCTTTTTCTTATGGCTTAGGCATCCTGCAAGAATTGACACCTTTTCCTATGTTCTGCTTCTTCGTGCCACAAAATGACTTCTATTTATTTTCTTGTATTGGATCTGTTGTCGGTAATATCAAAAATGTGTTAGTAATATTGCCTACTAAAAGTTAAGCATCGAAGTCGATGTCACTACTTAATATGAGGAGGCTGTCCATATTAACGAGATGTCTGACTTTAATGTTGACATTCTACTCTTTACTCCTAAACCCTTTCATACTTCAAGATATAGCAGATATTCCACAGGACATTCCACCAACCGTATTAATCCTACAAAAGCTAGGTCACTATCCAAGTATGCACTCGAGCGCAACCCAACTAAACATCCTCTTGTAACCATCTCACTCCCGCACACAACCAAACCTATCTCCTTTTCGCTCACAATCCGATACCATTTATATTTCAAGTGCCACTTGAAACGTCTGTCTATCTCGTTCGCTCTCACGCGAATTCGTAACGTCCACTTGAGGTCAGCGGATGCAACCTGGGTTTTCATTGTATAAAATGGTATAAAGATTCCGAGGCTTTCAATTTAAAATGGAGTTGTGAAGGGTTGGTGCTTTTGAAGGTGGTTTTTGTAGGAGTATTTCTGTCAGCAGGTATTTTAACTGTTGGGTTGGAATTTTATGAATTGTTAGTTATTTTTTATAACATGGTTAGTTTTATATGATTGTGGCTGGTTGTTATGCATTTTTGTAGCCATCTAGAAGAGACTTAACCCTTAGATATGTTAAATTAGCTGTCCGTTTCAGTGCCTTATTCCAATGCCCCAATCCAATAATGTCCTCTTTTTATTAATGGTTGCTTATTTTTAGTTACATTATTTGAAGAAGCTCTATAATTTTCAGTTTCTAGAGCCAATGATTTAGCCGTGTGATTCCCGGCTTAGAATAGGGCCCCCAATTTTCCTGTGAGTGTCTAAGAGATTCTGAAGATCTGTTTATATTAATACTAATACTGCCGTTTAATCTGCCTGCCGAGCATGATGAATGTTGAAAATCCCTCAGTAGACAGCTCACCAAAAGTGTCTTTCTACTGGGGAGGATTATGTTCAGCAGTAATGACGTATTTCGGCTGGTGATGGACCAGCGGTTGTCTGTAACTTAATAGATGAGTCAGTTAGCCAGGTTATCCTTTTTAGGGTTTCTTACTCGAAAGATCCAAACGATACTTTGACTTTGATTGACTTTGACTTTGACTTTTGACTTTGGTAAATTTATACAATTTTTTTTCTCAACTACCGCTTAGGTAGCAGCGAAATTGACGGCGAAATTTATGTTTCACAGTAACTGCTTTAAGATAGCCTGTACCACATAAACCAATTAATCACATAAATTAACCCTTTCCATAGGTATTTGTGTACGTATCCAATGTATCAATTTTACGTATACAAACTAGTTTTCCTTCCCAACAATTGCAAATTTCTCTTTTAATTTAGCACAGCCTTCGTTAATCATTATGTGAAGTAGGTAGGTAGTATTTCGTGGATTGCATCAATTCCAAATGAGGAATCAAATTATCAAACCTATACAATAAAGAGAAGAACTCCAAAACTTCTAATAACGAGCTATCGGTTTTCTAACAACTCGAAATTGTATAAAAGAAAAAAAAACTCAAAGGCACTTGTTATTTTTCACTGACCGCTATTTCATTGAGAAAAAAAGAAAAAAAAACTGAATTGGAATCAATGTTGAACATTGCAAACATCTTCAAACCGTTTACCATTCAAAATTACACTTTATTCCAAATTTAATAAGACTTTCCTTTCTTACACCTCAGACATGAATGTTATTTATACAATTTTGAACGTTATAGCTTGGTGTTGAGGTTCAGAATGTATTGTCGGTGAGCGGTTGTCTATTTGAGTCGAGTGCCATCCAGTTAGGGCCCAATTTGGGGGTGAGGTTAATGGTTCAGTAATCGACAGACGCCGGGGGCTCTCTAGAGTGTGTTTGATATGTTTGGATAGAATTAGTGCAACTGGAATAGATACGAGTATGTTTCAGTTTTTTTTTATCTTGGGAGAACGCTTTGGGTGAAACCTGATTATGGTTTTTAAACTACGAATGGAGAGATTTAAAAAAGTCCTCATTTGGATTTCCATATATTTTGGTGACAATTTTTAATCCCATTGATGCAGAAGATTCCGCATTTCCTCTACTATAAATTGGATAAACATTATAAAATCCCACATCTGTTTGAATAACTATGGGTGTATTAAAATTATATTTTACGGATGCATATTGTGCCTTCAGACTTATTTTAGATTAATTCACGTATAAAAAGTAAAAAGGTGTCAGTTTTAAGCAATTTAAACACAAATTTAATTTGTTGACGTTTGTGATTTGTATAACACGACATCATTAACTCTTGCATTGCCTAGCCACCTCAGACAAATCTGTTTCCGGCCATATTCTTTAGGTTGTCGGTCCATCTGGCGGTGGGGCGTCTTACCTATTATATACTTATACATTAATTTTACAATATATTTTTCATTCTCTTAATTATTAAAACTCACGTGAGTTTGTAACATTTTAATAATACTCTAATTTATAAGGTATCTTAGGTAACTTTTCCTCGCTTCACTTTTTATCTCTTCGAGTGTTTCTACATCCAAGTTTTTCTATTTCTTATTTGCTCGTGAAACTGATACACAAGAGGCGATTGATTTATTTTTTCTCTGCACTTGCGTAAGGGTTACCAAACAAGGTTTCCGAAAAAATTCAAAGCAACCCTTATGTTTGGGAATATGGTAAAAAAGTTTGCTTCAATTAGACTCTGTTAATACCTATAACATCTTAAATGGTACGTTTAATCATTGACGTTTTTAATAACTAATTACCAATATTAGCCCCCCTCCCTGGTGTCCATTAAAAACAACTTAAAAACGTACTATGGGTTCAATACCGAAGCTTTGAGCTGACTTATATTACAGTATATAAACTACTTATAAGTATTTATTGGGATATATATATAATGTAATAGTATATATGAACATATGTATATATATATATATATATTGTTCGTTTATGTTTATGTAATATGTATTTTCAAACTTTATTAAAAGTACATTTCTGTATCAAATTTGGTACTAAACGCATTATACTTGTCCTTTCGGTTACTCTAAGGTTGACTGAAAGAGATCTCTAAGTGGGATAAGTCCGCCTTTGTACACAGCTTAATTCCTATTTTATTATTGTTGTTGTTGTTGTTATTTTTGGTACAATAAAGCGTTTACATACATACATACATACATACGGTTCTCATACTGAGTTTCACTGAAAATTGAACATTGGATAGAAGCGTCACTCAACTGAATCCTTGAACGTCCTCCTAGGACGACGTCTATAGTTGTAGTTCCTTCCAAATTCACGCTGTAAATATCCTTGGTCACTCTTCTTTCACTCTTACGCTAATATACATACCAACGCAACACTTATCAAAAAAAAAACAAAAGAATTACAACCCTAGGTGTAACACTCAAGTGCTCTCTCAAGTAACTCAATATCCCGTACATACTGTGAGGTTTCACTTTTTTATTAAATTTTCACAGATGCTTGTTTTTTTCTTATTCTCGCCAAATTGCTGTTGTGTACGGTTTGATTAAAAAATAAAGATTGCGAGTGGTTTCGAGTTTGGTATCGAGTTACTGCGACTACTTGGGATTCGAATTGGCTTCTTCTCTTTATTGATATTGGTACTAAAATAGGCGTGAGTATTTTTGCTATTATTATTGAGTTTTGAAACAATACAATACAATACAAAATTTATTTATTATCTCAACTTAAAAGTTTAAGTACAATTATAATGTATAAAATTAAAATGAGTACAATTTATCTTTTGTGAGAGACTGGTGCCTAAAATAGGATGAACCTGTGAGACCAGGTTACCAGGCTCCCACCCCATGGAATTATTGCGCATCACCCTGCCATACCAAGCAATTAGATTAATAACATAAACAATATTAACTTTATAGAGACGTTTAAGATACTCACACACAAATACAACCTGCCAGACCTGCACAAGATTTTCACAATGAAAGACATACTGCCGTTGCGAGGACACCATCTGAGAATAAGCCGCACTAACTCAGACTCAAATGTTGCACATCACTTTCTGAAAAATAGAGTTGTTCAATCGTGGAACAGGCTCCCAGATGAAGTGGTTTCAGCCAAATCAATAAACTCTTTTTAAAATCGCCTTGACAACTGGCTTAAAACTAATACTGTTTAAAAGTTAAAATCCAACACTGTGAAATAGACTCATCAGCATATTTGCTGCTCGTCTATAATATAAATAATAATAATATTGTAAAGATATTTTTCGGCCCTTTCCATAGTATCTAATTCCATTACATTTATCATAATTTCAGCCCTTAGAGTCATTGCTGGACATAGGCCTTCCCCAATAAACGCCACAATAGTCGGTCATCCGCCCTCCGCATCCAGCCGCGTTCGGCCACCTTCTTCAGGTCGTGTTCCTGAGCGACTTGAAACTTGTGGATCAGGCCCACTGTCAGTGTCCACGTTTCGGCAACCAGGTCATGACAGACAGGACGCACTTATCAACCGCTTCGTTAGCTTAGTGGTCATTGGACTCGAGCTCTAGATATCGTGGGATCGATTCCGACTGGGGACAGACTTTGTATAAGTTGATCCTGTTATAATCGTGAATTATCTTATCCTTGTTTAATGGGATTAGACAAATATATGTTTGAGTGTGACTTTAATCAGACCTCTACCGCGGATATAAGACTATACAATTAGACTCCATTTCTGTTACCAAACAGCAAAGTTTCAGAGTTCCGGTACCAAACTGCAATTTGAACCCCAATATACTCTGCGTATTGTTGTTTGGAGTGCTCTATGGTACGCACTACAGATAAATTAATTGTCTATATACGCTATGTAGAGCGAGAGTAGAGTAACCCTTGCAGATCGCCGATAGTGCCTGCTGCAGGCCACTTCACTTTGTTGGTAATTAGTTTCCATTATCTGTGTCCAATGTTTTCCTAGTTTATACAGGTCTTTAAATAAAAAAAAAATATTATCAAGAATTTATAATATTTTACATAAGTCTCTTCTTTTAGGCTATGTATGATATTTCTTTGTTTTTCTGTTGCTGAGCTAGACGTAAGCCTGTTTTTCAGCAATAGGGCTCCTCCCCTAGGAGCTTGTAATTATTAATAAGCTGGCCTAAGTATTATATTGGATCAAGCTAGTTTATATGTTTTATCATGTGTTGGAAGACTTGTCTGTGCCTGTGTGTTGTGTGGAGTGTGTATGCGTGTGTGTGTGGGTGTGTGTATGCATGTTTGAGAATGTTTGTAAGGTGATGGGTATGTTGTATGTGTGTGTACGTGATGATAGCCGTGTGGTTTCCGGTAGAGTAAAATAGGACGACTCCAACTCTTCCCGTGGATGTCGTACAAGGCGACTAAGGGAATACATTATAAAACATCAATCAGGCCTCCCCGACCCGTCTGGCCAGCGCGGGGAGTGTAGGCCGAATCCTCCGTCTGTCTCCGGCAGATGAGAGAGGGTTGTGCTCCTGTAGTGGAGACAAAAATAACCTGATGATGTTGATGTACGTGATGAGAACATAATGAGGTGTATGTATATAAATTAGGTAAATGGAGCGACAATCTGCATATAAGACGACCGGCAGTGTATGGATGAGAAGAGCCGAGGATCCGGTTCAGTGGCACTCCTTGACTCTTGCAGGTTGTTGGTGATGACCAGGCATGGTTACAACCTCCCCCCTTTTTTGAATTCGTCACTATAATAACTATTACTGTCTAAGAAGATCCCTCCTCCAAAAACGAAGTTTCTATACCCGCGAATTGTTAATATCAACAATCCGTTCTTAGTAGTTGCCTTCAAACACTATCCATATTAGAAGAACTGAACCTGGTAAAGATAACGGAGACGGGCGAAGTTGAAGGGAAAAGACAGGAGGATGAAGCCCCAAACGATGGTTGCTGAACCAGGGTGGCTGAACTCTCGGTCAGGCAGAAGATCGTAGCCGATGCAAACTTTATAAAAAGGATCAAATAATAGAATGCACCGAGACTTTAAAATCTCAACAAGGACAGAATGCAAAGACATCCTAACAAGCTGATATCAGAACTGATGAGGACAAAAACAACTTTCCAGAGACTAAAAAGAAGAGAGCCACAAGTCCTGTTTAACATATCGCACATGAAATTGTAAACCGTATACATATAGTAATAAGTCGTGTTCTCTCAAAACATGCTTTTTGAGTTATGACGGTTTATGGTTTCGTACTATAAAAAGAGTGTTTTGAGAAAACACGATTTATACATATAGTAATAAGTCATATTTTCTCTAAACATGCTTTTTGATTTATGACGGTTTATGATTTCATGTGCGATATGAGCAAATAAATAATATATGGATACGACAATGGGCGTATACCATCCAAGACCAGCAAACAATTATAGCCTCTCGCTAAATGTCCTTTAGACCGTTTGCTGGAAAATAAAGACCAAAAAAGGATCATACAAACTCCTTTTGAGGAACCTGAATGCAAAACTTCAAATTTCTGGACCCAGCTCCTCGAGCTCTTCGTTGATAGATTAGTCAGCCCATCCTTACATACTCGTATGCTCCAGAGACAATTCAATTCCTCTTTATTGCTCGATAAAAAGAAAGATACAATAATGAAGTAGCTTACACATGTACATCTAGGCGATCTTATCGCTAAAAGCGATTTCTTCCAGACAACCTTTCCCAATCCAATTGGGACTGGAGACTTTGTACAATCTGTACAGTTTGGTCCCGATCTTTATGTTATACTAGCTCTTGCCCGCGTCTTGAGAATGAGATGCTTTTTCGGGATTAAAACTACCCTATGTCCTATTCCAGGACCTAACCTATATGTGTGCCAAGTTTCATCCCGATCCGGATAATTCATAATTCATTTCATCATCATCAGGTTATTTTAGTCTCCACTGCAGGTGCGCAACCCTCTCTCATCTGCTGGAGACAGACGGAGGATTTGAGGGGGGAGCTTAATAATGGAACTTTTCGAAATTTCCATATTCTTTTCCAAACTTGCAACTTAGTGTTTGATATCTAATTGCTATTATAGCAAACAGCGGTTTCTTTACGAAAAGACAACTTTATTGTTTAGAGACTAGATGATACCAATAACCTAAGCCCACCGATTTCGATGTGATATGCGTAAAGTCGCACTACGACTACGAAAAATGTTTAAAACACAACTGCATTGTTAATATTACCGCGCGGACGAAGTCGCGGGCAACAGCTAGTCCTACTAATATTATAAACGCGAAAGTTTGTAAGTATGGATGGATGTTTGTTACTCTTTCACGTAAAAACTACTGAATGGATTTTAATGAAACTTGACAATAATATAGCTTATACATCAGAATAACACATAGGCTACAATTTATAAAGATATTGTGTGAATTGGCTAAAATATCAAGTACATAGAAAAAAATCTACTATCTGCGAGCTATTCTGGCGTGCGCTGCCAAAACCGCTAGAGTTACACATATGTAATGTATGAGGGAAATGTTTAACATAAATAGTCCTACAAAAAAGCCTACAAAAGTTGTCCACGCGTACGAAGTCGCGGGCAACAGCAAGTATTCAGTAAAGATGAAACAAAGCAATAATATCGTGTTAGTACCCACTCACCCCACGGCGGCGCTAGTAGCGGGCACAGTCGTAAGTATTTATTTATTGCGTGTAATCCGAGCACAATGGCTGGGCCGAACACGCTCCTCTTCGCGCCGTATATTAAATACAGTCGCGTCATTTAATTTACTACCTTTGTCACTTTCCAACGATAGGGTTGATACGCAGATATATTTCACGATCTTAAGTTTAATAAGCAATGTTTATTAGAGGAATTTGATCCTACCGATGTGAATTTAGCAGCCTAAAGTACTAGCCAAAAATTTGTTTCCATAATATATACAGACCAAATTAAAAGCCCTGTGATTTTGTATCACAAATTCAAATCTAAATAATAATTATTACCTTAAAACATTAAAAATGCTATTGATACTGGTATTGTCTATTATATCCTTTATGCCCAATATTAAAGCTAAAAAGGCGTTCGAGAAAGCATAAAATAGTTACAAAACTGCGTAAAATGTCTCAATTTTCATACTAATTCTTTTTACATATCTATTTTCCCTGTCGGGTATGTATATAACAGCATAATAGTTTATTACATATGAAAACTTGTGTAAATCAATAGAATATACCACCTAGTTTGAAATATATTTGAGAACACAGCATCGTACACACAATTTGTGTATGATGATGTGTCCAATTTATTAAATAAATAATAGAATGAGAAGGTGAGTTTTCAAGCTGTCAGCATGTACCTTTCATATTTAATCATTTTCTTTAATAAAATAATATTGTTGAGTGGCAGCCCTACATAAAACCTACCATATGATTGCATTGCAATAGAATACTAATTCTTCAATCAAATGCATAACCCTGTTTCCACCAACACTAATCACCTTAACATCACCTCAGTTCCCTTTACATAAGACCTAGAATCGAGTGAGTAGCTTTAATAATAGAAGCACCAAATAATTGGTTTTATTCTTACCACCCGCCGGGTCAAAGTTACTTCTGAACTTTAAAATTAACTGTCACTGCGTTTTAAACCTTATACCTTTTAATTCAAAGTTTAATTTATAGTTTGCGGTAGGCTGGAGAAAAGGTTTCTTCCTGCTTTACCCATTTTATAATTGTCTTTATGATTTTTGTTTTGTTTTATCAATTCATCAAAAATCATTTCACCATTTCGGACTGTAAACGTCAACTCTTCGTTTTAAATTTTTATTCGTGTTGAAGTTATTCTTAAATACCATCTTAAATCACAAGGAGAAAATGAAAACAAACGCATTTGCGTCTCAGTTTGCGTCTCAGAAACAATGTCGAAACAAATAATAACATGATAATATTAACTTGTTTTTCGTACATATGTAACATGGTAATATTATTTCATTTTTCATATGAGACTAATATTTGATTTTTTAAGTATATTCCGTTCTTTTTTTTAAACCGTTTAATTTTTTCATGTCAAATTTCATAAAAAAATCATTGAATTTCTGAAAAGTCTCCGAGAAGTCTCCTGTAAAGTAGCAATTTCTCAGTTAGATCTTTCACTGATAGCCCAGAATTTTATGTAATAAAATAGGTAACGTGCATTTATTTAAGTTTACTGTACGGTATAAACTTTCATAGGCACTAGTTGCATAAAATACTATTACAAATATGCATCAAGATCTACAATATACATTAAAAAAATGGATACAAATCAAAAACTCTTCTGTTGAGATTCCGCCAAGAAGTCCGATTATGCCCACTCACTTTGACAAATGTGGACAGTGGACCAATGATCAAATAGGAATAAACCATTTTGAATAATAGGTGTCGCAAACAATTGGTCCTCCGCCAGCACGGGGGAGGGGGGGGCGGTATTGTCGGTATATCGCTAATCACTTCAGAATGATCCCGACCACGGCCAGGGGTTAACAATTAGGGGTCGCAGATCCCAAATAGTAGGGGGAGTTTATATTAATTTTTAAACGGAGGAGTAATTTCGCTATTGTGATAAATTGTATTTGTATTTTGAATTAAATGTGAAATGTAGATTAATGGATATTCATTTTACTTCAAAGGATATAGAAATAAAGAGTTCATTGTAGTTTACAAACGTTATTTTAAAAAGCTTTAAAAGGCATTTTAATATATTAGCGATATTTTATTGTATGTACTTATATGTTAAATCAATTTTCAACCAAATGGCATGCAGTGCTCAGAAAACATACAAAGCTATTTGACAAACTGGACAATTTTAAAAATATATTGTTCATTACCAGTATATTTGTAGCATGTTGTTTTACAACGTAAAGAAACTAAATTTTTCTATACCGATATACGTATGCGCCCGCCGCCAGGTGGATCGAAGAAGGTGGCCGGAAGCAGCTGGATGCGGAGGGTAAAGGACCGGGTATAGTGACGTACATTGGGGAAGGCCTATTTCCAGAAGTGGACGACTAAGGGCTGATATGATGAATGCATAATCAGATTAATAGATTTCTTATAGGATTCAGTTATTTAGGTTAAATTGTAACGTTCCGTGGTCCACGAGGACGAAGTCGCGGGCAAACAGCTAGTACGTCAATAAACGAAAGCCATTTCGAAAGTCAATACTAGTGCAGACTGACCATAAAAAGAAACAAAAAATATTAATGACGAAAATACACAAAGTTGACCGTCAAGTCAACCCTTACCAGCCCTGCCCATAGCCGGTACAGTCAACTGCACTTAATTTTAAAAATAAATGGTTTTTAGTCTGCGTATGTTTGCTGTTTAATATAATCTTATTATTTTCTTATGGGGCCAGGTAGACCTGGCGACACTTCGACCCTTCAGAATCTTTTGTGCCAAACCCCTGCCCACCAACGGTGCCCCAAGCCCATTTGGTGGACTTCACATACGCCTCAGAATTGCTTCTTATGCAGGTTTCCTTACGTTTTCCTTCACCGAAAAGCCTGGTATTATAAATAAACCGTACTTAAGTTTCGTAAAACGCATTGGTACGGGCGGGGCTTGTACCAGGACCTCATGAACGTGAGGCGAGCGCACAACCAACCGGCTACCACGGCTGCCTTACTGGTTAAGCTACTAACAAATAATTAAGACGTAAAGTTTAAAAGAAATTCATATGAGATAAATGTAGATTGTGTTTGAGGTGTGGTGTTTGTGGAATATCTGTGTTTGGATGTAATGATGATGATTGTCTTTAAGGTGACGATTCATGTATCGAGCTGATTGTACTAGAGAGTTCTATCACCAAGCTGTATGATGCGTGGGTCGATCGCTACCAAAGTAAAAAAAAATATGAAAAGTTGCACTGGTCGCTAATTACGGGAGCAAAAGCGACCCTCGCCAATTCAGATATTATAATGCAATTAGAGAGTTTTATTTCAGTTTTGTTTTATTTTGTTCCCGACTGGCTTCTGTCGGCGCCGTTTGGAGAGGAAAATACTTTTGTTTGCAATTTGTTTGAAAAAAAAAAACGGAACGACTGAAAAATTATTGCGTTTTGTTTGTGAACGAAGTTTATGTTTTAGGTTTTGTGTCCTGGAACTCTCGACTACAACATAGACCGGGAGCTAGTGAACAGTTTTGCAATAAAAAAAAACAATACATTTTGCGTTTATTTCACTTTGATTCCAAGTATATTTCATCTGTGCTCAATTACTTACCGAAAATATGAAATTGTATTACCTACGAGTATGTCTGTTAAATAAAATCGTAAAGTTTGCAAAAAAATGGGGATAAAGAAATAATTAAGTAATGGGATAAACATAGAAGTGGGAGCGGGAGTAGGAGGGAAGGAAAGGGGGGAAGAGGGCGAAGAAGCGGGGGGGGGGGGGGATTAACACTTATTAAATATTGTTTTTGTTTAACAAAAAATAACAATGCTGTAGCTTATGTGAGCGGAGCTGCGGGCACAGCTAGTGTTAAATAATCGACATCCCCCATTATGGACTTATTAATCTAAAGAATAGCTGCTTATTTATGCTTTAGTTTTAGTTTTTAGGTTTTTATGTTACTAACAATTATATGGACATGAGTCTGAAATAAAATATTAATAATAATATTTCGCCAGACGTGTCCTAGTTGGGTAGTTCTCTATTTTATCTCCTTATTTCACTTTGCACTTAACTCCAGTCACATTATTGTACTCCACGCACAAAGGAATAACTCTTTCCCAAAAACAATATCGTGTTAAAACAGTGTTGTAGTGACGTCGTAAATTGTGCGGGTACAATGGGCGGCTGGCGACGAGCCACCAGGCTTTGTGCTGCGAGATTTAGTGGCGAGTGTTGCTGACGAGCTAACTACTGTGGTGTTACAGCGGCTTGTATTCATTGGAGCTGGAGTTTGTTGCTCGGAGGTTAGATGCAGCAATAATGTTAAACGTATACTATGTGCATTCATCATCAGGTTATTTTTTGTCTCCACTGCAGGAGCGAGACATTTCCCGCCTCCTCACCATTCTCCCCCCGCAACTCCTCTAAGCGAGGATCAACGGAGGTAACTGCAAAGACACCTACCAGTGAAGGTAGGGCAAGTCCCAGGTCATGAATTTACGCTACCTTGGGCCCCGGACAAATTTAATTAAAGAAGTAAAGAGTCAAAGTAGGAAGAGAGTTCCCACTTCCCCTCTAGCAAATGGGAGTGTAGCAATGAAACGATGACCAAAGTGGTCAGGTTGGGGGTTTGAAGTGGCCAAGATAAGCCTGGCCACCTAGTTTGAACACCACGGACGTATTGGCGCCTTTGTGACGCAGTGAGCTGTGACGGAGTAGCTGAAGGCTACTTCGTATAGTAGTGCCAATAATAGGCATGGCAAAAACGCTTAAACGCTCGAAAATTGTGACGGTTCGCAACCAGATCTCCATAGTATACCTCTCCATAGTATGCAGGAGCGAGACAGACGGAGGGTTTGGCCTACACTCTCCGCGTTGGCCACACGGGTCGGGGAGGCCTGATTGATGTTTTATAATGTATTCCCTCAGTCGCCTTGTACGACATCCACGGGAAGAGTTTGAGTGGTCCTATTCTACTCTACCGGAAACCACATGTGCATTGCATAGAGGTTATTTAAAAAAAATTGCAACCACTTATGAAAAACTCATATACATGACATTGGTATGCAGTAAAGTAATGCTGGGCTAAAAAAATGAAACATTTACATTTGCATAGGTTGAAAAACTGTGCCTGAATTTTATACTTATATGAAATCGACCATTACGAGTTTGCGGCGCTTGCGGTGGAGACATTGGGTCCATGGTGATATTTTAAAGCGACTGGTCCTCGCCTCCGGAGACCCCAGGGCTGGCGCGTACCTCGCGCAAAGGCTAAGCCTAGCGATCCAGCCGAGCCAGGAACCATGCCGTACTCAGGCGAGCTGGACGACGTGTTCTTACTGTGACGCGTTTTTGTATCAGTTTATAATACTAGTTTGTAATAAACTGTTAGAATATAATTATCTTATATGAAATTAATCGATTCAATTAAATTTGAACTGTTGAGAATGAGCTTACAACTCCCGGTCTATAATTACATTACAATACTGGTCTATAATATGCAGTGCAATACAATGCTGGCTTCGTACGCAACGGTCTGTAGGTAGCGCATACAAATGCATAAATCATTAATGAACATTGGCGGGCAGTGTGTTAATTGTACAATCGTGCATAAAAGCAATCATCTGTTAATTTTTATCTATTAATGCATTATGTATGTTTGCTCATAAGGCTGGTTTCATTCCTAGGCGTATCGTTTTTTTCGTAAATAGCCTAATTTTAGGACCTGTTTATAATGTCTTACATAGTTTTAAGTATATGCTAATTTATTTCTAGACCTTTTTGTAGTCCTAATAAATGATATGTACCTATAATATAATTCTGGGGCCTCTGGATAATTTTAGGACTTATGGTTAATTCTGGGACCTGTAAATAGATTTTATGAAGTCTTTTTTCATGGAAAAGAATGCCCGTGTGTATTTCGGGTATCTACAGGTACAGCCGCGAACATACTAGTTGATTGAATAAAATAATAATGGATGGAGATTGACAAATGGGAGTTGCTTAAAGTGAATTTAAAATGTATTGTGGCGTGGAAAAGTGAATTATATGCTCAATAAATAAATGCTCGTTGGTGTACATTTTTGAATATAAAATAAGTAGAGATTTGTTACGAGGAACTCTTGATTGATCGAAATAAAATTTTCAAATTACAGGCTAATTCTATGATATCACTGTCCGAGTACGTTCTTGCACATAAAAAATCGTAACTCGTTATCGCCTACTATTATTCCTTGTCTTTTGCTTTCCAAAAGGTTGTTAAAAACTGTTATGCAACTAAAATTTAAACACGTTTCTATAATTTAAAAAGTGTTTTTTTATTTAAAAAATCATATCCCAGTGGACAATGTTGCTTTTGTCTCCTAGGTTACTATTAATTGTGATATTGTAATGATTTTTTTGGATTAGAATGTTATTAGTAAACATATTTTGTAATTTATATCTCTACTACACTAGCTGTTGCCTGCCTGCGACTTCGTCCGCGCTGTAATATTGCAGTTGTGTTATAAAAAAAAAATTGTAGTCGTATATCACACGCATATCACATCGTTGGGCTTGGGTTATTTGTAACGTCTAGTTACATTTGCTTGTAAAAGATCAATTTTATTGCACTAGCCTTTTCGAAGAAAAAAAGGACTAAGAAAAGTTAACCCATTGAATACAATAGTGTTTATGTATTAAAAAATCTAGATTCTTAACTATAATAGTCCAAACTAATTAAAGAAAAAGGATTGATGAGTTACTTGTAGTTGTCTAATAAGATAAAAATAAATTAAACTAGCCGTAACTTTTTTAAACAGCTAGTTCCACTGGCTACAATACTGAGCTAACGCCAAAAGTAAAATTATGAATTCATAAAAAACATTTCCATAAAAAAATCCTGTCAGTTAGTCTTATTTGTATTCATTTCGGGCTCCCATTTTGTAAAATTTAATTCCGTATATCAATTAAAATGTTTCCAAACCTTCCCTGCTTGTACAATAATAAAAAATTAAATTATCTATCGAATTATTCTTGCACAAAATAATGGTACAATGAAACTTATATACCATTATTTACAAACAGATGTCTCTATAATTCTATTTTTGAATTCAATACCGCATCCATCCCTTTCATGCTCAAATAAAACCATATCTCCGTCTCACTCCCTCCCGCATAATGAGATTCAAAATGGCCAGTATTTCTTTCATTGTAATTCATAAAGTGTATTTGTATTGCGTAAATAAAAATTGAAGTGGAGTATTATTTTAATGAAATTTTTTGGTCTGTTTTGTGCGAGGGCGTAGCTTTTATGGCGGTTCTTGAATAAAAAAGGAATATAAGGAGGTTTTTACTTTCTTTTGTGTGGTTTTTTCTTCAAAAACGCTTTACATTGATCTTTGTGTTCATTGAGTTGGTTCTTTTAAATTCAGTGTCTGCTCAATGTAATGTAAAGAATCGATTTAATGCTTTTGTTGTAGGAGGTTGAATTACATTTTTATGAATTGCAAAGTACTTATATTACAACTTTTTTTGTTTATGTGTTTGTTTTGTGTTTTTTTTACGCAGATACGTATTTAGTTAAATTACAAATATTAAATTGCTAATTTTTATATGATTCTATAGTTTTAACTTTTTACTTTACTCAGCACAGAATAATCCACTTAACTCACACAAACTCACGTGCGTGTCTCACTCATTGACTGTACTCACTTTGAAACCTAATCCATTGGTAATTCTATAAACATTCTAGAGCACTGTCGACGTGAAGTGAACAAAGAACTCACTTCACGTCGACAGTGCTCTAGAATGTTTACAGAATGCCAATGGATTAGGTATTGAAGTGAGTAAAATCACTTGAGTGAGACTCGCACGTGAGTTTGTATTTTACAGAATAGCACTACATGTCCTAGAATTAGGCTGACTTCAGTGTTCAGTGCTTCAAGTTGAAATTCAAAATCTAAATATAAACCCTAAAAGTAATCACTTTTGGTGATTGTGGTGATACACTTTTAACCAGGTGCTCCAGGTCGTCGGCATATTAAAATTTCAGTCAATTTAACTGAAACCACATACTCCATACAAAACCCCGGTACTGTAGATTATTCCACGAACATATTAATCAAACTACTCAGTACTTCAGACAGCTTATCCAAATCGTTCCAGTCCAACAGTACATCGTTATAGGAAACCACTACATACCCCCTCCCCTTCGCCCCACACTTCCCCCGACTGTTAAAAAACAATAACATCGCCCATTAAATTCGCACACGCCACTGAAACCGACTCGCTTTCTAATTGCACAAAACACAATGGCGTTTGTCCGCGCGACTGTACACAGTTTGTGTGCGGTTTTAACGTCTGGGGGCATGTCGGATAATATCCGTCGACGCGCAAAGACAATTTGTACTCTCTAACTGCTCATGTGACACAAGCATTTGGCGTCTACCTATGCTAATTAAACGCTTACCTATGGTGAACTTAATATAACGCATGCAATGAAAGGACAATGCCCAAAACTGGGCCTAAGATGCGTCTTCACCATTTATGTACCAAAAATATTGGTCTGAATTATGAAACCCTTAATTTATTTTTAAGCCAATGGAATAGGTCGTTTAAATATATATATACCTAATAATTACGCTGATTGATTTCCGCCGGCCGACCGGCAACTTGTCAACTAGAGTAGTGAAAGCAGATTCAATTTATTGACTGAAAACACGGCATTTATAATGATTTAAACACACGTTCAACACACGCTCGTAAAAGATGTTTATTTATTTTATATTTATTCACACAATACTTAACAGCACAAAACACTTAGATACAAAACAAACATCACAATAAAATAAGGCCAATAACTAAGTAAAACATATCACAAGATAGACAAAATAAAATAGAGGAAAACGAATAAACTAAGAAAGTTAATAATAATTCAAAAATTAAAGAAATAACCTTTATGAAAATATCGATTAATCTATTCGTTAAATCGATGTAGTAGAACCTCACTATCGATTTCACTATGGTTTCATACTATCACATTATGTCAGATGTTATGTCAGCAGCCTGTTTTGTCTCCGTTTGTTTACATTGTGTATTAAGTTGAAAAATTCTATTTCAACGAGTCTGATGTAGTGTAAACGCAATATACCGTCGTCGACTAATATCCACACTATGACGTCAAGATCTGGAGCGGTTAATCGTGACCATATACGCACGGTGCTGTAAAAACTGTGCGCTAATAAAGATTTCCTAAGTAAGATTATTCAAATTTCCCATCAAATAGTTAAACCATTTTCTTATTAAAATAATCATTAGTAATTTGACTGTATTTTGGCGACAATTTGATCCAGACCCAAGGTTAGCCCAACTTCCATACAATTTTGGGCATTGTCCTTTCATTAAGATGATCCCACTCCGTCTCGGACTTCGGAACGGGTAGCTCTCGGCCTGCCACGCCGGAGGTTGCGGGTTCGAATGCCGCTAGGGGCAAATGTTCGTATGATGAATATGAATGTTTGTACCCAAGTCTTGGATGTTTATATATTTATTTAAGTATGTGTATTCGTTATCTATTAACCATAGCACAAGCTCTGCCTAGTTTGGGACTGGCTAATTGGTGTGAATGTCTGACATATTTATTATTATTATTAATATCCCCTTGTATTTCTTGGTCTATTTAAGTACAAAATCTGACATTTGAGTACAAAATAGTACATACATACTGGGTGCTAAATGCTGCCTGAGTTAGGTTACTGAAATGCTACCTTGCGATCAGGAGTGCACACTGGCTACGCCATAAATACCTCCCAACTAACACATATCATACCAGCCCTTAGACGTCCACTGCTGGACATAGGCCTTCCCCAACGAATGCCACCACACCCGGTCCTCCACTCTGCGCATCCAGCCGGCCACCTTCCTCAGGACGTTGGTCCTTATGCCCTGCAGTCTCCACTCCAGAACTCGTCTGCCCCAACGGCCGTCGGTTCTGCGACAAAAGTGGCCCGCCTACTGCCACTTCAGCTTACCAATCCTAACTAATACATATATATATAGCTTAAACTACATGATAATTTGGTAGGTATCTATAAGTATGTTAACAAATTCAAATACAAATAGTTTATTATTATAAGTTCATAGATTCATAGATTATTATAGCCATCCTTAATATTATATGATTACATCAATTGAGTACGATTAGAACATTAAAATTACCAGGACGATACAAATTGGAGCTCCCAACAATCTCTATGTACTGCTAGATGGAGCGTTCCAAACAATCGCTCTGTTCCACGCAAGTAGCCACAACTCTTTCACATTCACAGTGAAACTTGTGCAGTTACTACTAAAAACATTTAATTATTACTAAATATTGACGCTAGCGTAATACATAGAGATCGTTGGAGCTCCCACACTAGACCATGCAGTCTCTATCGGGGAGCCTGAGATTGCAAGTTAACTTTGTAACAAAGCGTGTCCTTTGAAAAATATTCCCTGTCAAAAGGTCAAAGAAAATTTAAAGAGAACAGACGTGGCACAGCGCACGAAAGAGAACAAATACGAGTGAGGCAGTCGAGAACAAAAGCGACAACGAAGGTGCTTGAAAAATAAAGAGCAGAGTGAGACGGTAATACACCTTTGAAAACTGGGATGTGGTTCTCGCGCAATAGTATGCCAGGCATGACTTCGCACTTTAGGTTTAAAAATATACCTACATACGCAGCGTAGCCCAGGTTTAACAGTTAGTACTATGTAACAGATATACATCATGTCTATGGAATTCCTTACCTGCTTCAATCAGACCGGCGAAGTCCCTTGACGTGTTCAAGAAGCAAGTCAAGGAGCACCTTTCAAATTTGTAATCATAAATTTTGCTTCGTATATTTTATTAATATTGTAGTGTATTCTTATTTAATTATACTCCCAAAATGTATTTACTCATGTATTGTATTAATATGTTGTATATGTATATGTAATATGTGTAGAACCATAAAAACTTAATACTTATAACTTATTTGCTATTTTATTTTATTTATTATAGTCATATAAGTACCTATTTATCATTTAAATTTCCTAATCAGCGCAACCTACAATTTCTCTGGCATTATATTTTCTACCCAATGTCTGGAAAAGTCGCTTAAAGCGATAAGACCGCCTAAATTGTACTATTTGTAACATTTATAACGTGTAACTGTATTTGTTTGTGCAATAAAGTGTATTGTATTGTATTGTATTGTGTCATACATTCATAATTCTCACGCCCTAATCGCAGAGATGTATGCAGAGACGATGCATCGCAAAGAGACTTTCCTTCGTCCGCTTTTCGCCCGGCGTGATACCACTTGGCGTGATGTGAGGCGAATTAGTGTTGAGACACACTGTGGTACCACGGTTAGCTATGGAAATACTTGTCCACCTCGTCAGAGCCCCGCATGACTCGGTAAGGCTAATAGTGCCCGGAGTTCACCCAGCTCCGGGATGTCGGCACGCTTACGACCAGCCTAGCCCCTGGACACGCATCCATCGGCACGGCAGAACTTGGATTGGCGGACGGGACAGGGATCGGGGCGAGGGAGACAGGAAATTGGGGCATGGGTAATAGCGGTATCCCTACCTACCCTATACTCCTTGTATAGGGTAGGTAGGAATACCGCTATTACGGAAGTATAGTGGTGTTGTAGTGGCGATAACTCGGGAAGCGAAAGAAACGTCAACAATCAGCGAATATCAATTGTCTTGTTTTTAAATTGCAGTCTATTTCTTATTAATCGTCTATTGGTTAGTAAGGAAGACAATACAGTAAGGAAGCGGTCTCCACTACAGAACTCGCCTGCCCCAACTGCCGTCGGTTCTGTGACAGATGCGGACAGCTCATATCTAAAATATACCTTTCTCTTGTCCACAGTTCAAAAACGCGCTCGCATCACAGAAGTATGCTTCAGCCCTTCGCCGCCAAATGAGCAGACCCAGGACTCGAAGACACCCGCCCCCACCCCGCCACTGACCAGCCCGCCCCCTCGATCCCCCTCAGACCACGAGCTCAACGTCGAAGAGGAACTCGAGGACCAGTCCGAACCTTCCCTCACACCCGAGAACCTGTCTCTGAAAGAGCCGAGGGAAGAGACTCCAGTCAAAAAGGAAGAAGAATGGGAGAATCAAGATTTTAAGTACAAAATGTTCCGACGCGACAGAAAGGAAAGCATTCCGGAAACTATTTCGGAAGATTCCGCAGCGTCGTTCCAGAAATCGCCGGTCGATGTCTTGATGAAAGTGTTTCCAAGACGCGGGCGTCACGAGATCGACGCTATACTGTCGCGGTGTAAAGGAGATGTCGTCGCTGCCATGGAAATGATGATCAACGGGGCTGATAGTTCCTCGAATCCTTACAGCATGACCCAGGAGTCACCTCCGTACATGCAGTACCAATCGAAATCTGCGTTCTCTCCGCTGTCCAACCAAAGCTTCAAATTCTCTCCCTCAAGAAGATTTCTTACTCCGCCGTACAGTGGAACGGGCTATTTGCCTACGGTGATCAGACCACCTCCGGAGTACCTGTCGACCTTCATGCCTCCGTCTGAGCTGATGTACGGAAGGCAACTTCAGGTTCCGTCTCCTGGGACATCACCAGCGTCGGATAACACTAATAATGAAGGGTTTTCTGATTAGGGGTATCGAAAATATTTGATATCTTGGTATCGGTACTAAATGAAGTATACGGTAAAGATATGTAATTTTGACAGATTTTTTTGACATTTTAGAATTTTTACGTTTTCTGTAGACTTTTTGTCTTTTAAAAAAATTACCAGAGTGTGAACATGAGTTTGACAAAAATGTAAGCATCGATGTACATTTCTATAATTTATTTTAATAATCTTTATAATAATGTAGGATTAATAGATAATTATTATGAGATTACTGATTAATTTGATGTAATTTAGTATTAATAATAAAAAATCATAAATAAAAAATAACAGTTTTCCAAATCATACAAACAAATAAAAATCAATAAGTACATTTATTGTGTAAATATCATAAAATTCTATTATAATATGAAATAATGTATACGTATTTCAATATAAGTTACTATACAAGGTGTACAAATTATATATATTATATTCATTTATAGAAAACATTAAAAGTTCAAATTTTTTTTAGGTAAATTTTTTTAAACATTAAAACGTACCTTGTTGCACCTCGTTTAAAGTAAATTATTGTTCGAGCGTATAACGCTAATATTTGTATATAAAATAGATATTAGAAAAATATTCTTAGCGCTGAACAAATACCTTAATAATACGTAAACTTATTAAAATAATTAAGTGTATTTAAAATTATTAATGCGTATTACTCACGTGAACAGTTTTTATTAAGTTTAGGTGACGTCGTTTAATTTTACCTACATCGAAACGTGTCAGACAGAATCAGAAGAAAATCATTCACGTGAGTAATTCGTGTTAATAAATTAAAATATAGCAATCTCAAATAAGTTTCAGTAATAAAAAGTGTACTTTAGGTGAGTTTGAAAACAAATTTTTGCACTTTTGGTTTTTTGATGAGAATTTTAATATTTTGAAAATTGATGTGTTTTTTAGTGACTGTGCTCGAATATACTATATTTGTTAGTAGGAATACAATGCAAGGCCATTCAAAATTTACTACGCACAAAGGTAGTTAAATCTGCAAGTAGTTACAAAAAGAGTTAAATATATAATTTTATTTATAAATAATTTTATTATTTTTAAAAAAACTTTTGCGTTATATAATAATGGTATTATAAAAGTTAAAATAATTATAACTTTGTGTTTGCTGCAACCTGTAATATCAATTTTTAAAAATATTCGGAGTTAATTTTGAATGGACTTTTTTATCTGCAAGAATTATTTTCAAATGAAATTTGTGCACTTCGAATAAATACTTAGGTAATATTAATTAATTGAATAAGTACCTTATTGTTTCTGTATATAGCATTCATATTCAAACCTACAGTTTTAACTTTTTATGGACATAATACTCGTAACTTAGTAATCAATAATTATAATTATTTTATTATGAAAAGTACTTAATTAATTATTTTGTAAATAAATACAATAAAATGTAACCTTAACCATAGATTTTAGAAATGACAATTATTGCATTGTAAAATACTTATGCATAATAAACAATAATTACAGTGCTCAATAAACCATGTCATTAATTCCAATAATGTTTTTATAATCCGTTTATTAATGACATTCGTAGATTATAAATAAATAAATATGTGTGGACATTTCACACACGGGCACCTGATCCCAAACTAGGCAGAGCCTGTAATATGGGTATCAGACAGCTGATATACATACATCTCATCACACGAATGTTTGCCCTGGGCGGGATTCGAACCCGCTACCCGCAGCTTCGCAGGCAGGTGTACTACCGACTAGGCTACGGGGCCGATTAAATGCCGTGTGGTTTCCGGTAGAGTCGAACAGGACCACTCCAACTCTTCCCGTGGATGTCGTACAAGGCGACTGAGGGAATACATTATAAAACATCAATCAGGCCTCCCCAACCCGTCTGGCCAGCGCGGGGAGTGTAGGCCAAATCCTCCGTCTGTCTCCGGCAGATGAGAGAGGGTTGTGCTCCTGCAGTGGAGACAAAAATAACCTGATGATGTAGATTAAATGCTAACGAAATAGCTGTGTGGCTCTCGGCTTAGAATAGGTACCTTCTTCTCATGGATGTCATCATGGCGACTAAGGGATTACACCAGGGATGGTCAGCAGCGTTCTCCTGTGTACATCATTACTGCAAAATGAAATAAAAATTATTGTGTATGGAATTCAAATAATAAATAAAATAAATAAATATCTCAGGCATTCACACCAATTATCCAGTCCCGAACTAGACAGAGCCTGTGGTATGGTTACTAGATAACGGATACACATACTAAAATACATATATAAACATCCAAGACTTGGGTACAAACATTCATATTCATCATACGAACATTTGCCCCTAGCGGGATTCGAACACGCAACCTCCGGCGTGGCAGTCCGAGAGCTACCCGTTCCGCCACCGAGGTCGTCAGGTGCCATAGGTGCCTGCCAAGCGTGGTGATTATGTCAAATCCCCCAATGGACAGCGTCATTATATTGAGGAGGCTTGTGTTCAGCAGTGGACGTTGATCGTATATGTTAATAATAATAATATTAACAGCAGCAGTTAAGAAGGTTAATTTGGGAAGGCCACTGTCCAACAGTGGACGCAGACAGGCTGATGTGTCTTCATGGCTGATCAGAAAGAGGAAAAAGTGAATTTTTGAAAACTATAATAAGCCGATTGCGATGAAATAAGGATTAAATGATATTCCATATTAAGAACTAAACTTTTCTGACAGCTCAATCAGAATTGGTTCGCTAGTTTTTACTTGATGCGTTAACATACTAACAGACAAGACAAAAATAATATTAATGTGTTATATTATTTTTATGCAAATATATTCAACTGGGTTTTGCCCGCGACTTCGTCCGCGTAGGTTTCGAAATTTACACATATTCACTGCTTTTAACGATTTATTTGGTTTCCCCATAGGAATGAGATCTTTTTCTTGATAAAAACTAACCATTTGGCTATTCCTACGGACCTAACGTATGTGTGTGCCAAGTTTCATCACGATCCGTCCAGCGGTTGAAGCGTGATTGAGTAACAAACATCCAAACTTTCGCATTTACAATATTAGTAGCATGTACAGATACGCGAAGTTTACTTTTTTATTTATTAGATAGAATTCCGAGTGATAAGTCCACATTTTCGTAATCAGTCAACTTTATTGTATTCCATGGTGTTAACAGATGATAAAAAGACAGAGTTCTCATGGACCCATTTGGGCTCAGCAAGTAGGAGAGAGGAGGACCAACAGTATTGTCGACGTTATCAAGTTGTTCATCGTTATATACATTATGTATATAAATGTACTCGTATTATGTATTATTTGTATAAATATTCTTTAAATATTATTCGTAGTGGTATTTAAGATAACATAATTTATCCTTGGTCCCAGAGGGGTAGGCAGAGATGATATATTCAAATTCAAATTCAAATTCAAAATTTTTATTTCAGACATTAGTCCATATTTTTGTTAGTACAGTCTTATTAAACTATGTTATTGCTTTGCACGATACAAAATACAAAATATACAAAAATGTTTATTACAGAAACTTAGGGGGTTACAGAGGATAGTTGGGGGCGTCTTTTAGACTTAAAAATGTCTGTATATTAAAAAAAAAAATTTAATTAACTTGTGTGAGTGGTGTGTGTGTGTGTGTGTGCGTGTGTATGATATATATGTATATACGTATGTTGTCGCGCTTGGGCTGTGTGGCTAATAAAACCCAAGACATGAACAAAGAATAAGATAATTTTATTAAAGATTTAAATGGGTCGTGATCGACCGCCCTGATGGCAGTTTCTAGGTTTGGTCGAGCTTCAGGGGTGTTCCGCTACTGGCCTGGCTGTCCCTGCTGTAGTGTGGACGGTGACGGCAGGAGTCTCCGATGAGGGCTAGGTGCTGGCTCTGCAATGAGTGTCCGCAGCTCGTCCAAGGGGTCCAAGGCCAAACGATGTAGCGGAGAGTGTAGGTCAACGATGTGAAGAGAGCTTCAACGTTAACTTCGACGTTAACTTAGGCGTTAACTTAGAACCCTGGAAGATTTAGCGGGATTAGATCCTCTTCCAGTGAGTCTCCATGCATCCACCTTTCCACACCATTGCAAGTAAGCTGGGCCATGATGGGTGGTTTGATTGTGGCGATACATGGAGATTAGAAACGGAATAGCACAGTGGTAGGAAGGTGAAAATAGAACATGACATAAAGAACCAAAGAAAACAAGTGGAAAACATACACAGATCAGAACAGAATTTATGAAAAGAGTTTTACAAGGCCAAATTAACAAATAGGTAAATATCAGTTCACACTTACCCAACAGCGGGGGTCTAAATTAACTGAATTTAGTGTTTAATATAGGGAACACTATTTATTGAGTAATTAAGGCTTTTTAGGTGGTTTTAGGGCACCAAGGAATAAATTAAAATCTGACAGTACGAAACAGCTGTTCGTTTTTTCTCTCGAGATTTGAAATGACCGAGTGAAGTCAGTGACGTTTCGCGTCGCCGCGTAGGGGTTGCCGCTTCTACGGTTGATACCGATTATCGATTAAAAGTGAATCGAGAATCGATTGTGTTGAAATCGCGATTAACGTAAATTAAAAGAGATTCACGTTACAGATTCGCCTCTCCCCTCCAGGATTTTACTTCCTATGAAGAAAAATCCGAAACTAACTAAATAAAGGAAAAATTCAACCTAATAATCACGCCGTTCTTGTTGTACTTTACCTAGGTTATAAGTAAATTCCAACGATAATGTAAATAAGAAGAACTACTCTTACCATTCATACATCAACAAAACATTCTTCAACTTTCAAAATTCATCTTTCTAACTAACCTCAATATTTATTGATTAATACGAGGCACCAAATCATAAATAAAGGCAACTGACATATTGATCTGTTGACTTAAAGTAAATCTTCCGTTTTTCAAAAACAAAAATAGGTGACAATCATCGACGCGACTATCGGTGAGGAAAAAAAAATTACAAAATTTTGATAAAAATATCTGTTCTGTGTATTGCAAATAATTTATTGATAACTACTAACTAATTTCAAATCTTTGATATGCCAAGTACCAATGTCTTTACCGTTCATGTCATGTAACTCATATACTAAAGGTGAGTTTTTACTTACCACCCTGCATTTGATAAATTTGGGTGCTAACTTTTTACTAAAGTATTGGTCTTTATCGCTCTGGAAATACGTTCTTTTCCAGACGATGTCACCAATTTGAAATTCTGCCGATTTTCGGCGTAAATTATACCTAGACGTATTCTTTACGTGAGCGTGCCAAAGAGAAGCCTGTACATTATTAAATATGCTTGCTAAATTACCTATATTATCGCAGTAAATGTCGCGAGGTAAGAAAATAACTTCGTCCTCGATATTCGGATCAATGTAGTGGGATCCGCATGTGACGAGTTCTCTCCCATGAATGAGAAATGTGGGTGTATAGCCTGTTGCCTCACTTACAGAATTATTCATGGCAAATTGTATTTTTGGCAAATTAAAATCCCATGATCTGTGATCGTTCTCTATGAAACATGAAATGCAGGTTACAATAGTTTTGTTGTACCTTTCAACTGTGTTTATCTGTGGAGTGTACTTTGGTGTGAAGAATACATTTGGTATTTTATACTTTTTAAAGAAATTTTCTAAATTTTTGGAAATAAACTGGCTACCATTATCTAAGAAAATTGTTTGTGGAACACCATGAACAAGGAACACAGAGTCCTCTAAATGTTTCACCACTGCATCAGCTGTTGCTCTGCGCAGTGGAAACATAACGCAATATTTAGAAAAACAACAGACTACTACAAGTAAGTAACAGTTCTGTTTTCGACTAGTGGGAAGTGGACCAATGAAGTCAATTGAAATCATCTGAAATGGACGGGAACATTGTTTTGGTCTTCCCATTTCACCCAGGGTAGCATGGTTAGGTGATTTGATGGAAAGACAAGTTGGGCAATTTGAAACAAATTTTACAACGTCTGAGTGCATACCCGGCCAGAAGTAGCGTAGAGCCAAGCGAAGGTAAGTTTTGTGAATTCCCAAATGACCTGCAGTAGGTTCATCGTGGTTTTCAGAAATCACTTTCTCACGTAGTTCGCTAGGAACTACCTCTTTCCATGCAAACTCAGCAGTAAGAGGAGACTTGTTTTTTGAAAGACGGTAAAGGGAATTGTTATTAATTTTAAAATTTTCGAGACTACTGGGATTGTTTAAACAAGTGTTGTATATTGTTTTGTACCAAGAATCGGTTGTAGTTGTAATTGAGTTAGATGTGGAAATTGCTGATACGGGGACCGCACGAGATAGAGCGTCGGGTATAACGTTATCTACTCCACGACGATGCTTGATGACAAAATTAAATGAAGATAGACGTACCCCCCACCTAGCTAGTCTACCGGTTGGATTGCTAAGGGATAAAAACCATTGAAGAGCGGAATGGTCCGTGTAGACGGTGAAGGTTTGTCCATTCTCCAGGTAGCAACGCCAATGCTCCAACGCAATGAGAACAGCGAGTGTTTCCCTCTCTGTTATGCTATAGTTTTTCTCTGCACCAGTTAAAGACTTGCTCATATAAGCTACGGGCCTCTCTTTTCCGTCAATTAATTGCGTCAACATTGCGCCAGTGCCGTAATTACTTGCATCGGCATGGACCTCAAAAGGTTGGCTATAATCTGGGCAGGCCAGGACTGGGGCAGAAACTAAACATTTTTTGAGATTATTGAAGGCGGCATCTGCTTCAGTGCTCCAAGAGAAGGGTGGAGATGTCTTTTTGTTAGTAGTCAACTTGTTTAGAGGGCCCGCTAATGTGCTAAAGTTAGGAACAAAACGGCGATACCAAGTAGCAGTTCCTAAGAAACGTTTAACGTCCTTTTTACAAGTTGGGGTTGGGTAATTTACAATAGCTTGTACTTTTTCTGGGTCAGTGCGTAAACCTTGAGCATCTACGACGTATCCTAAATACTTTAACTGACTCCTAAAAAATTGGCACTTATCGATGTTGATAGTGAGATTTGCCTGTTTCAATTTATCAAGCACTCGTAACAATAGTGAGACGTGCTCCTCGAAAGTGTTGCTTACAAGCACAATATCATCTAAGTACGCAAATACTCTTAACTCAAATTCGTGGCCGAACATCATGTCAACTAGACGTTGCTGAGTCGCAGGTGCGTTTGTCAGACCAAAGGCTGTGGTCTTAAAACGTAAAGTGCCGCGACCTGGGACGTAAAATGCGGTTTTATTCCTATCTTCTTCAGCAATAGGTATCTGCCAAAATGCCTTGGACAGATCAATACTAGAAAGAAATTTGGCATCGCGAAGATTGTCCAGTATCTCTGATATATATGGAAGATTATACGCATCGCGTTTGGTAACAGAATTTAACTTCCTACTATCTAAACAGAATCTAGGTTGACCATTCTTTTTGGATACTATTAGTACTGGTGATGACCATGCACTCTCGCAAGGCTCCACAACATCTAGACCTAGCATTTCATCAACCTGCTCTTTCAAAATTTTCTGTTTTTCGGGAGACATACGGTAGTATCTCTGTTTTAACGGAGGGGAATCACCTGTATCAATGTGATGAGTAATCAGATGAGTTCTGCCTAGACCCTTACGTTCTGTAGAGATTTCGTTGAATTGTTCAATTAAATTGTTTGCAATATGGCGCTGTGAATCTACTAGATTATCCATAGAGGTAATATGCTTGTCGAAATCCGTAGTTAAAATCGCTAACGAAGCTAATCTGTTTTGAGTTATGTCAATAGAGCCAATATACTTGGGGCACAACTCAAATTTCCTCCAGAAATCTACTCCTAGTAGTAAGGGAGTTTCAATTTGTGGAACTATATAGCACTTGATAATGTTAAAAGCGTTTTCAAAGTGTATCGGTAGATTCATGTAACCTATGCTTTTTAAATTTTGACCACCAGCAGCAATAACACTAATTTCATCGCCATTGTTAATGGTTAGACCTACGTTTAATAATTCCTGATGGGAATTATTGCCAAGAATCGATACCGCAGCACCAGAATCTAATAAACCGCAAGCATTTAAATCATTAATTTTCATTTTAATATAAGGTCTATTATCATTTTCAGGTTTATCTAGCAGGATTGAAGTAACTTTGTAAATTGTAGAGAAGTTTTTAATAAATTGTAACCATTTTTGCCATTCAGAAGCATCAAAATGGTTAATATTAGATGTACCACAACCCTGGTTTTCTAGTTTTTTGAATTATTTGGAGTATTCTTTTGACAATCAGGGCAGTCATTTGAACGAACGTCAGGACGACCGCAACGAAAGCAAACTATCTTTCGTTCAGCTGTACAGTTCCTAAGACAATGACTGTCCACTCGACAACGTGGGCAGAACTTGTTATTCTTTGTGATGGTGTTCACAGGTTTCGCATTAGTATTTGCGTTGTTGTAATTTGAGTAGTTAGTATTAGTATTACCCTGTCCACGATTGTAATTGTACGAGTAATGTTGTTTCGTCTGTGCGTTTGTGTTGTTTGGGGTATTGTACTGTGTATAGTTACCATACCCTTTATTGAACTTAGTGTAGTTAGCAGAGTAATGAAACTTTTGGTTATTACTCGGAAGATCTTTAAAGTTTTTATTAGCACTCGTAGACTGATACGCAAACTCAGGGGCTAGTGTTTCAGTAGAAACTCTTGGCGGCTCTCGAAATTGAGACATACGGGCTTGTATGTTTTCAAAATTTTTACATAATGAACGCAATGTTTCAATGTTATTAATACCAGGCGAAGAAGTTAGTACGTTGGTATAGCAAGGACGAATATTATGCATAATAATTTCTAGTTTCTCTTCCTCCGACATTTTCCTATCCAGCTGTGAGAACATGCCTGACATAATAGAAAGGTAAATAGTAATGTTTTCGCGTTCACCTTGTGTGCGTGCTCTTATCTCTTCAAGAAGACGATAGTCGTAATCAGCGTGACCAAAATCGTCTTTAAGTCTCTCGCAGACATCACTCCAAGAGGATGCGGTATGTTTAATGCTTCTAAACCAATGTAGTGCCTCATCGGTAAAAATTTCAGTAGCAAAAGTAAGTAGTTTATGAGAAGGTATGCTTCTTGCTGTTGAAAATTCGTTTACGCGTTGAATAAAAGCACGTGCACACGTTTTGCCGTTGAATTTTAGTTTTGACAAATCAGACAGTCCTTTATCACAACTTGACGTTGTACATGCCATAACATTAGGGGTCATAGTCCCAGCAGCATCCGTGTCATCATCTTTGTCTAGTGCGTCACCAGGCGGTTTTATATTTTTAAGTTTGTATTTAAGCGATTCGAATCGATTTACACAATCCGACAATATCTGAAGTCCTTCCGCGCAAGTAGAGCAATCAATTCTGCTAATTCTGTATTTTAAATGCAGTGTTAAATTTTGAGCTCTCAATAAAATATTCCTATCAAAACTTAAACTTAATTGTGCTACTAAATCGTCAAGTTTCAGCAATGTTTCCTTAACTGCTTCCAGATCAGTAACAGGACCGAATGGTGAGACAAGAATATCCTCCGAAGGATGTAACGCAGCTATTTTCACAATCTGTTTTCGCAATTGTTCAACCGTAGATGCGGGAGTTTCCCCACGGATTGCAACTTCATACGCCAACTCTGCTTTTTGCAAAGACAAAAACTTAATATCGCCCATGTCGACAAAAGCAAGGAATAAACAAAAATATCAGATATCAAACTCGTTTGGGCAAATGTGAACGATACAAATAAATAAAGCACTATTACTACTCCGCTCTGTAACAATGTAGTGATAACAGAGTTGTTTTTTTTTTTAAAATGAAAATATAAATAAGAATGAAAATGAATGAAATAAAGCAAAGCCAAAACAAAAATAAAAATTGCAACTAAAAATTAAATATGCAAAATAAAAATAACCGATAACCAAAATGTAGAATGTTTACAATAATAGATACGATTAATTTAAAGAGAAACGATTACAAAACATAAAAATATATCGATTAACAATCGTTATAAAGAATCGATTATAAATTACCGAAAGGTAGGAACGTCACTAGTGTTCACTTTTTTTTTTTACATTTGAAGGTAATTTCAATTTAAGACAAAAAAAAATTTACAACAGTTACAAAACAATTTACACTCTAAAACTTGGTTATCAAGCACACAAATAAAGAAAGCAAAAATAAAAGTAAAAAAACAAAACTTTACAATGTGTATGCGCACAATGCAAACTACTCAAAAGCTCAACAAAACTCAAAAACTGACCATCAAAAACACGTTGTAGGCGCCACTGTCGCGCTTGGTCTGTGTAGCTAATAAAACCCAAGACATGAACAAAGAATAAGATAATTTTATTAAAGATTTAAATGGGTCGTGATCGACCGCCCTGATGGCAGTTTCTAGGTTTGGTCGAGCTTCAGGGGTGTTCCGCTACTGGCCTGGCTGTCCCTGCTGTAGTGTGGACGGTGACGGCAGGAGTCTCCGATGAGGGCTAGGTGCTGGCTCTGCAATGAGTGTCCGCAGCTCGTCCAAGGGGTCCAAGGCCAAACGATGTAGCGGAGAGTGTAGGTCAACGATGTGAAGAGAGCTTCAACGTTAACTTCGACGTTAACTTAGGCGTTAACTTAGAACCCTGGAAGATTTAGCGGGATTAGATCCTCTTCCAGTGAGTCTCCATGCATCCACCTTTCCACACCATTGCAAGTAAGCTGGGCCATGATGGGTGGTTTGATTGTGGCGATACATGGAGATTAGAAACGGAATAGCACAGTGGTAGGAAGGTGAAAATAGAACATGACATAAAGAACCAAAGAAAACAAGTGGAAAACATACACAGATCAGAACAGAATTTATGAAAAGAGTTTTACAAGGCCAAATTAACAAATAGGTAAATATCAGTTCACACTTACCCAACAGCGGGGGTCTAAATTAACTGAATTTAGTGTTTAATATAGGGAACACTATTTATTGAGTAATTAAGGCTTTTTAGGTGGTTTTAGGGCACCAAGGAATAAATTAAAATCTGACAGTACGAAACAGCTGTTCGTTTTTTCTCTCGAGATTTGAAATGACCGAGTGAAGTCAGTGACGTTTCGCGTCGCCGCGTAGGGGTTGCCGCTTCTACGGTTGATACCGATTATCGATTAAAAGTGAATCGAGAATCGATTGTGTTGAAATCGCGATTAACGTAAATTAAAAGAGATTCACGTTACAATGTATATATATAAATGTGTGATACCATACGATACGATATGTAAGACAGACGTAGTAAGAGTAAATATGTACTTATATTATACTTAAATATTATAATTATTAGGACTATTAGTAGACGATGCTGACAAATGTCGCAAAGCGACTTTATATTGCGTTCGGTTTTCGCATTTTTCGTAGTGGGTACCTATTTAGGTACTTCAGGATAGTCACCTTGTAGATATCGAAACTCAATTCCAAATCCCAGCCCACACTGATGTCATCGAGAGATATCGACGTCACCACTGACGTCAACTAGACGTCACGCAAGACAGCCGGCGTCACTCGAGCGGCCACGTCGCGCGGCGCCGCCGGACGTCTAGTGCGGGGCGGGCGACATGCGGGACCAATCGGAAGCAGTGAAGTGTATGACCTCACAGAATATGAAATGCAGAGAATGGTCAATCGTTTTGATTGGCTTGAACATGTGCTTCGTCTGTTATTTCAACGTCCATGAGACATGTGAGTGATTTGGACAACGCAGTGGATTGTTGACGTGTGGTTTCACGCCAGCCCCAATCTTCCCGTGTCGTCTAGGCCCTTAGCCGTTGTGGGCTGCAAGTAATAATAAAAGGGGATCATAAAATAGAAAATAATGAAACGCTAACTTTTACCTAATTAAAAGCGCCCCACGTTCACTACCACTGCTGAACATAAGAATATATTATCTATGACATTATTGCCGTGTGGTTTCCGGTAGAGTAGAATAGGACCACTCCAACTCTTCCCGTGGATGTCGTACAAGGTGACTAAGGGAATACATTATAAAACATCAATCAGGCCTCCCCAACCCGTCTGGCCAGCGCGGGGAGTGTAGGCCGAATCCTCCGTCTGTCTCCGGCAGATGAGAGGGTTGTGCTCCTGCAGTGGAGACAAAATAACCTAATGAAGAAGATGATATATGACATAAGTCTCCTCAATAGAATGCCACTTTCGGTTGACTGTCCATTGGGGGATATGCTATAATCACTACGATTGGCAGGTGGATTTGTGATCACTAATAATGATGTTAATATACATAGTAGAATGCGGGAAATCCCTTAGTCACCTTGACGACAGCTATGGAAGGTTGGTGGTGGCCCTATTCTAAGCCGAGAACCGTACTGCATCGAAAAAATATTAATAAAAAAAAGATAATACAGGGTACCACTTTGTCCTGTTTTTGTGTTTGTCCGTTGGGTCACCATATTCTTTCAACGGACGAATAACTGGGTATACTCGCTACACTCATTGGGAAAGGCTGTGTCCAGCAGTAAAAAAATTCCTACGAGGCTTAATCTACGAGGAATCATGGAAGGGTCTAGTGCTGTTCTATTTGCCGTAGAGACACAGGACCCAGTCCGTTACACTTTATAAAAATTAAGCGTTTACCCTTTTTTGCGTAGATATACATATAGACTTTTGAGGTTGACTTTAACCATAAAACTATTATCATATCCAGATCTTGTTTATTTCATTATCATATCCGGGGGCTGACTAATCGCAGTAAACAATAGCCTAGCGTCTGCCCTTATAACGTAAGATAATGTCAATAACCGTCCAGCACTGTCTACCAGTTGAATACTAGACTAGCAGCGAGACAAGGCTTTGTGACAACACAATGCATGCATGTGGGCACCCTAATGGACTTGCTTGTACTGTATAGCTTTCATTGACAATGTGCGATTTTAGAGCAGGTATAGGTCGCACACTTCATGACGGCATCCTCATCTAAATCAATGGTTGCCATCTCTGAAGTCTGCCAACCAGGACAAGAAGCATAAAACCCGGATTTTGGAGTTTACAACCCGGACATTTCAACAAAGTTTTTTTAAGTTACTCAGTAAAATAAATATAGTTTTCATCATCAGGTTATTTTTGTCTCCACTGCAGGAACACAACCCTCTCTCATCTGCCGGAGACAGACGGAGGATTTGGCCTACACTCCCCGCGCTGGCCAGAAGGATCGGGGAGGTCTGATTGATGTTTTATAATGTATTCCCTCAGTCGCCTTGTACGACATCCACGGGGAGAGTTGGAGTGTTCCTATTCTACTCTACCGGAAACCACACGGCAAAATATATTTTCCTAATGCCTACAAAATATACCAATTTCTCTGTAAAGCTTGCAACTGACAACTCACTTCAAAACGCAACTGTCCAATCAAATTAAAAAGCATAGGCTTTTAAACTCCAGTTAAAGCATTATTCGGTCATTGTTGAGTCTAAACCTATGGCTTATGATCAGATTAGCAGCACGCGGCACGCGGCGGCGGTTTTTTAGTTTAATTTAACCACTGGTTAAGTATTGTTTGTCGGTTTTTAAACTGCTCGGTGTTAGGGGCGGGTTGTGAGCGCTCTTTTGGTTTTATAAATGCTTTTTGAACGCGTGGGAAATGGTTTTGAATTAGTTTTATTTAACGAACTAGCTGGTGCGGTCTGTACAAGTTGGTCCTGTTGTCTATCCCTGGTGATAATCGAATCTAAAACCTCTGGCATTCGACTCAAATGACCAAGTATATTGGGATATGAAGAGAATCGATGCAGTCAATCCTTTTTAAACTCTCTCAAGAAACCAACAAAGTTTAAACTCCATAAATTAACCTGAATAATAACATTCTATTATCCGAGGACTGGGGAGTATTTCATTATACACAAAAGGAGCAGTAGCGATGTGAATAGAGCACAGAGCACAGACTGAACTCACCACAATGGCCGACTGCGGCAGATTGCAAAACTCGCCGTATAAATCATACGGCGAGTTCGCCGAATGGATTTAATACTTACGAACTTATTACCGTGATGTTAAGTTTAGTGTTGACTGTAGGCAAAGCCAAAATCTTATTTATTTATTTAATAGTTTATTGTACACACAAATATACAAAGAACAACACAAAGAAAAGAAAATTATACAAAAGGATAAGCTTATTTCTAAAGAAATTTCTTCTAGCTAACCTGCAGTGAAGACAAGGGATTATGGAGAGGCAGTAGTCGCGTGTACTTACTATATATTAAATAATCATAGAACATATAATACAATAAGCATAAACTAATAAACTATAAATATCAATCTTCTATTGCACCCAACGATCTCTATGTACTACTAGATGGAGCGTTCCAAACAATCGCTCTGTTCCACGCAAGTAGCCACAACTCTTTCACATTCACAATGAAACTTGTGCAGTTACTACTCAGAACGTTTAATTATTACTATATATTGACGATACGGTTAAATAATGTCAATATTTAGTAAATAATTAAATGTATATGAAAAGTATATCAAAATCGGTTCAGTATAAGTGACGCGTACACAAACAAACAGATAAACAGACAAAAATTATTTATCATAAACTTATTACTCATCATTAGAACCCCCAATTTTTTTTGCAAATATCTTCAATGTACATACACGCGAAGTTTACGATTCTATTTATTAGATGTCCTCTGGTAGTTTGTTGTAGAAGCATATACATTGCCCCGTGAACGATATACGTACTGTATATATAATTTACTGTAAATTCCAAAATTAAAAATAAATAATTAAGTAGGCGATATTCATCATTCATCATCAGGTTATTTTTGTCTCCACTGCAGGAGCACAACCCTCTCTCATCTGCCGGAGACAGACGGAGGATTTGGCCTACACTCCCCGCGCTGGCCAGACGGGTTGGGGAGGCCTGATTGATGTTTTATAATGTATTCCCTCAGTCGCCTTGCACGACATCCACGGGAAGAGTTGGAGTGGTCCTATTCTACTCTACCGGAAACCACACGTCGTATTCGAGATAGTGCAATTCAATTCAAAACAGTCCATAAATGTCTGATAGTGAAAAAAAATATTTAAAAAATATAAATCTAAAAATTACTTGTGTAAACAGGCTTTAGTTACTTTCTTCGTACTTAGCTATTACTATTGCAATAAGTTAGCTAGACAGAGACACATTACGTTTTCTCGGCCAGGAGCGAAAGAGAGAGCAGTATAAGTCTCCTCTTTCATCATCGATGGATCGGATGGCGAACCAAGTTTTGAGTCTGATTCAAACTTTTTCATGTTCGTAGCCGAGAAAGTCGAGATCGTTCCAAAATTGATGCCTCTGAGATGTGGTGTTGGAGAAGACTACTCGGTATACCATGGTTAGCCATGAGAACAAATGACTCCATTCTTAAAGGTGAGGGCGGCTGGCGGATCCTTATATGAAGCGGTGCGGCTGGTCTTTCTGATGTGATGTTTTGTGATGTCCTAACTGCTGCCCAACTAAAGTTAGAATATATTTTTCCATCAATTGTAATAATAGATCTTTGTTGTCACACGCACATGAATACATACTCAACGTCCCCCCCCCCCTTCCCCCCCTTCGCCCGTGTCTCCTTCGTTCTCCTGTGTGATCACCAATCCGCCTGCCAAGAGTGGGATTACGTCAAATCCCCCAATGGACAGCTCACCACAAGTGTCATTCTATTGGGGAGGCTGTGTTCAGCAGTGGACGTAGGTTGATGATAAAAAGTTTTAAAAATTGTCCATGCTAACTTTCCAAATTGAAACCGTAATATTTCGGGTACTTAAATAAATATATAAACATCCAAGACTTGGGTACAAACATTCATATTCATCATACGAACATTTGCCCCTAGCGGGATTCGAACCCGCAACCTCCGGCGTGGTAGTCCGAGAGTTACCCGTTCCGCCACGGAGGTCGTCAAATAGAATTATTTGCGTTATATATAATAACATTACTTAGTGAATAAGATATTTTTTACTAACACATATGGATTATGTCAGAAATAAAAGGTATTCTATTCTATATTTTGTTTAAAATGTTATTTAACATTTGAGATATATTCGATTTTTTTCTATATTGCACATTTTAAAACTAAATTCATTTATAAATTTTGTGTACAAAGGCGAGCTTCTCTCTAAATGAGACCTCTTCCAGCCAACCTTACAAGGTGTGAGATATTGAATATATTTCCAACAACGTAGCGGGAGCGAAACACCCGAGCGGAGCCGCGGGCACAGCTATCCTACTAATATTATAAACGCGAAAGTTTGTAAGTATGGATGGATGTTTGTTACTCTTTCACGTAAAAACTACTGAATGGATTTTAATGAAACTTGACAATAATATAGCTTATACATCAGAATAACACATAGGCTACAATTTATAAAGATATTGTGTGAATGGTCCAAAATATCAAGTAAGTAGGAAAAAATCTACCATCTGCGAGCTATTCTGGCGCGCGCTGCCAAAACCGCTGGGGTTACACATATGTAATGAATGTATGATGGAAATGTTTATCTTAAATAGTCCTACAAAAAAGCTACTCGAAATACTAATCGTGCGCAGACGAAGTCGCGGGCACCAGCTAGTTAGTTATAAATATAACCATCAAATGATAATAACAATCATAACAAAATAACAATCAAATCGGAAGTGCCACAACACAAATTAGTTAATTAAATGATCTCGTCGCGTCGAGGGCGCCACTGTCGTCCGCAGCTATAAATAAATACACAAAATAAATAAATAAAAAACAAAAACTTCCCGCGCGGGGTTAGAGGGGCGAAGTGAGGGGGGAGAGGGGTCAATAATAAAAATAATTACCGAGAGAGTGTCCGTGACAGCTTAGCGCGGAGCGACGGGAGTGGAGGCGGCTTCTGTGTAAAACAGAATTTTAAATAGAATAGAATAGGTCATTTATTCATATCTCCGACACACACATACATGAGAAATAAACAGAACATAAATTAATAAATTACAATTTAAAAATAATCAAGGTACCTATGTGTCGCAGCAACAAAATGGCGCTGACTCAGCATAATGCTGCAGCACGCTACGCGAACTCCAGCGCTGGTATTCTGTCAGCACCAGGTCAAGTGACTACACAGATTTAGTTTATAAATTGTGCTTAGAGGGCTGTCAATGTATTGGTGTTCATAATAATATTAAATGTATACAGGGTTACAGGAAAAGTCGTGCTAGATCCCTTAAGGGTGTGGAGCACCCATCATTTCTGACTTATTTCACTATGAAACACCCTACCCTAAACTTAACCCTTTTCGAGATATTCGACTTTTAATTTTTTTATTGAAAATTGCTGATTTTTAGGCTACTACATTTATTTTTGTTTATTTTGTGTATCTTATTATTATTATTATTGCATTTTTACATGTGTAGTAAGATGCTTTAGGACGTCAATCATTAAAATAGTGCACAAGTTAATTGAATAGACTGTAGTAGACAAGTGAAAGAAAAGAAATAAAAAACATATTAGAAAGTTTATTTTTCTCTAAGGTATATCTAAAAAAAATGTTATGGTAATTGTTCGGCAGATGTTTTTTAAAATATTTACGTTTCATCAGCTATCTAACGAGGTGTAACAATCTAGGGTTTGTATTACATTTCGTGGAAAAAAAGTAGTTGGGACGCTCCAGGTAGCAGTTCTAACGGTCCCACGCCTATTGTCCTTCAAGTTAAGACGCACCGTGCGAGCGAGACAAGTGACGATTTATGTAGGTACGAATGAAAGAAAAAATGTGTAGACACCGGCTAGGACTGGGAATACAACCGGAAACATTGTTTTGGTTGTCAGTCTGCTTTTGTGCTTCGTACATAGTAGATGCGATATCGTTTTGCTCTTTTTCTCGACTTGGCTGTGATTCTGGACTATTTCTTCTGATTTGTGACTACTGTGCTTGTTAACCGGACTCTGATTTGTGCCTGTGATACGGAAGTGTTGAGTATGACGTCCTACACACCTGAGGAATATGCTGATATGCTTATTTGTTACGGATACTGCGATTGTGTGTCTGCGCAAGCTCGCAACGAATACATAACTCGCTACCCCGGTCGTCGAGTGCCGGATGTGGCCGTTTTTGACAGAGTTTATTGAAGACTTCGAGAAACTGGCTCTGTTTTGAGACGAAGTACAGACATGGGAAGACCACGAATTGACGACGAAGAACAGGACAATGAGATAGTGCAACGCTTTCGAGCGGATCCGACTACTTCCACTAATATTGTTGCCCGTGATCTGGGGCTTTCGCAATGGAGAGTGTGGTTTACAGTGCATACTGCTGGCCTATACCCGTACTATTACACGCCAGTACACGTTATTGAAGAAGGGGACCCCGCGAGAAGATTGGACTTTTGCAGATTTATGCTAAATGCTGATGTAGAAGACCCAGATTTTTTAAGAAATATCTTGTGGACGGATGAGTCCAAATTTGATAAAGATTGCATAACTAACTATCACAACGCCCATTACTGGGCCCTAAAAGAACTAAGGAATCCCAATAAGAAAAGAGTGAAGGGGTCCCAACGAAGATTCAGCGTGAATGTGTGGATGGGCATTATCTCCAATCATTTGATTGGACCTTACTTTCTCCCGGATAATCTAAACGGGGAAAGCTACGAAAATTTCCTGAGAGCAGACTTGAGTGATTTGCTGGATGATCTGCCACTCAACCTGATCAGGGACATGTGGTTCCAACACGATGGCTGCCCTGCCCATTTCAGGAGAAGTGTCAGAGACTGGCTGGACACAAATTATCCAAACAAATGGATTGGACGAGGTGGGCCATTGCCATGGCCAGCAAGAAGTCCGGACCTAACCCCCATGGATTTTCATGTGTGGGGCTGCATGAAAAGTCTCGTGTACAGCGAGCCGAATCCAGTTTCGTCTGTAGAAGACTTAAGAGAAAGGATTGTGGATGCAGCAAATAAAATGAGGACCACATTGACCACTGGCGTAGTGAAGACCGGTCTCCGTAGAAGGATGCGACAATGTATTAGAAATAGAGGCGGCCATGTTGAACATGAACTGTAGAAAAAGAAAAAGTTGTGAGAAAACCTTTAATAAATGGCATTTCATGCTTACCTATTGTTTTATTTTACTTTTTAGGGCTAAGTATACATTTTCTTCTCCACTGTCGCCTATGAAACTAAATTTTTTTGAATGCATTTGAATAAAACCCTACATTATTATACCTCGTTAGATAGCTGATGAACCGTAGATATTTTAAAAAACATCTGCCGAACAATTACCATAATATTTTTTTTAGATATCCCTTAGAGAAAAATAAACTTTCTAATATGTTTTTTATTTCTTTTCTTTCACTTGTCTACTACGGTCTATTCAAATAACTTGTGCACTATTTTAATGATTGACGTCCTAAAGCATCTTACTACACATGTAAAAATGCAATAATAATAATAATAAGATACACAAAATAAACAAAAATAAATGTAGTAGCCTAAAAATCAGCAATTTTCAATAAAAAAATTAAAAGTCGAATATCTCGAAAAGGGTTAAGTTTAGGGTAGGGTGTTTCATAGTGAAATAAGTCAGAAATGATGGGTGCTCCACACCCTTAAGGGATCTAGCACGACTTTTCCTGTAACCCTGTATATAATTTAAATTTGTAAATTAGTACAAATAAGGGCATTGTGTATTTTACTTGTATCTATAATTTTTTTGGGCAGAGCAGAGTCCTATTCTCATAACGCATAACGATACATAATACATGCCATAGTAAACTTGTTTTTAAACTTCATTGCGAAAATTAGTATAAAGGCAAACTATGGCTTTATATATATATATTACAATGTATAAATAAAATTGGCATATATAGCTGTGTGGTTTCCGGTAGAGTAGAATAGGACCACTCCAACTCTTCCCGTGGATGTCGTACAAGGCGACTAAGGGGATACATTATAAACCATCAATCAGGCCTCCACAACCCGTCTGGCCAGCGCGGGGAGTGTAGGCCGAATCCTCCGTCTGTCTCCGGCAGATGAGAGAGGGTTGTGCTCCTGCAGTGGAGACAACAATAACCTGATGATGATATAGACGATGACTGGTTTATGTCAAACATGTTATGGTGAGAGAAGTAAGTTCTCATGTACCAACTTTTATTAGAAGCCTTCCTGATGTCTTCCGGGAGTTGATTTTAAGTTTGTATTGTTCTTTTTAATTTCTTTAAAATTATATCCTCATTTTGTTTTACTTCATCATGTCATTATGTCAGCTTTTAGACCTCCACTGCTGGACATAGGCCTTCCCTAAGAACTTTTACTTACGGTATACCATATCTAAATTAAATAAAAAAAATAGTAAATATAAAATTTAAAATAATTTATTTACCTAAAACATTTTCTCAATCATTGAACCCTACATTGGCCAGAAAATCCTATTCCACGCTCGCATATCACCGTTTGTATCGTGAATATAAAATTGTGTTCGGTGCGAGCGTCACAAGTATTGCGAATTAATCGAAACACCACTACCCCCCGCCCCTCGCCCTTACCCTTACCCTTCCCCCTTGTCACCCCACCTCCCGCCACAAACCCTTGTGACGTCAAGGGGTTATATTGGATTGATTTTGATATCATCACCTTAGCTCATAGACAATTTAGAAGAGATTTTGGATGTCTTTGAGACACTAGCGATTTGAGATTTTTTTTATACAAATAAATATTATATACCTACTAGCTTTTGCCGTCCTTCGTCCGCGTAGGTATCGATATTTACACATCTTGAAGTTCAAAATAGATATCATATTTGGTTCCCCGTAGTAATTATATGTTTTTTCGGGATAAAAACTATCCTATGTCCTATTCCAGGAACTAACATATATGTGTGCCAAGTTTCATCCCGATCCGTCCAGTGGTTGATTGAGTAACAAACATCCAAATATCCAAATTTTCACATTTATGATATTAGTGGGATAAACCGTGTACAGGCGGGGATTGAACACATGACCTCATGAACGGGAGGCGATGGATCCACTGCAAAATTGTCTTTCTGAAAAAGTTATTCCTTTTGATGTACACATGAATTATTCGCCGTGTGGTTTCCGGTAGAGTAGAATAGGACCACTCCAACTCTTTCCGTGGATGTCGTACAAGGCGACTGAGGGAATACATTATAAAACATCAATCAGGCCTCCCCAACCCGTCTGGTCAGCGCGGGGAGTGCAGGCCAAATCCTCCGTCTGTCTCCGGCAGATGAGAGAGGGTTGTGCTCAAGCAGTGGAGACAAAAATAACCTGATGATGATGAATTTTAATCGATGTTTTTTGTCTTTCTTCTTTAGACAAAGGTTCTATTAAATTCCTTTCCTTACGTAACCGTAACAAAACAAGTGCCTGTCAACAAATCTTTTTCCACGAGACTTTTTGTAGAATTCACCGGAGGCGTTTCTCAGATCACGCGATAAGAATTTTTACGAGTTCTCTTTTTAACAGTATGCCAACGAAAGAGACAAAAGTATATTTGCTTAAGTTTAAAATAACAAACGCAACCTTTTTGCGGTTTAAATAGCTGGTATCAGTAACATCTCTCCCACGCGATTGAGCGACAAGTATAAAAATGCTTGCGGCAGAACAAGGAACTAATAGTTTGTATCGAGAAATCTAATCCGAAGAAAACTTTACGTAGAAAGTGGCGCCGCCGATTTTTTTCTTAAATTATTTTCTTTGTAAATCGCAAACGTTACAGGTGTTTATTTGGATCTTCTTTGTAGAAAACTATCCCACGATTGTATTGTGGTTTGTAACAATAGTTAAATGCGTAGTTGGTTACATTTTACCTGTTTAAAGAGTTATTTGTTTTTTTTTTTATTTGTACCGCCTCTACCCACAGATGATATCTTAAGATTACAGACTCACTCGCAAATTGCGAACGAAAAAAAAAATTGGCTGCAAAGTTAACGTGGTAATACTGTATTTTATCTTGGACACGAAAATAGCTCTTGTTTTCGCATGCCATTTCATTTCTAATGGACTTTATAAACTTTTCGCCTCTGGTTCCCGGCTTAGAAAAGCACCCCCAATTTTCCCGTGGGTGTCGTCAAGGCTACTAAAGGATTCTCCTGTGTATATAAAGATCATTACTGTGATCACCAATCCGCCTGCCACGCATGCTGACTATGTCAAATCTCCCAATGGATAGTCCACGAAAAGAGTCGTTCTATTGGGGAGGCTTATGTTCAGCAGTGGACGTATTTCGGCTGATGGTAAATTATTTTAAAAGAGAGTGTTTTTTAATATTTTAATTCGCGTAAACACCGACAAAAAATCAGCAAAAATGCCATATTGCCCGTTTTGTAACTGCATGACTGTATCTGCTAACTAGAAACGTGAGCGAGAGGCATGAAGGGTGCGCGGGAAGGGCGCGCTGTGTCCGAAAATCGGCACGCGCGAGATTGAAGTAAACAAACGTCTATAACCGCTCATCTTTACAGTTCGTAATTAACAGTTTAATTTTATAAATAATACTAGCTGGTGCCCGCGACTTCGTCTGCGCAGGATTAGTATTTCCAGTAGCTTATATTAGGGTTCACTATTTTGGCCATAATGGCTTACACATAAGATATAGATATATACTGTGGCGGGCTTTTTTGTAGGACTATTTAAGATAAACATTTCCATCATACATTACATATGTTTAACTCTAGCGGTTTTAGCAGCGCACACCAGAATAGCTCGCAGATGGTAGATTTTTTCCTACTTACTTGATATTTTGGACAATTCACACAATATCTTTATAAATTGTAGCCTAATGTGTTATTCTGATGTATAAGCTATATTATTGTAAAGTTTCATTAAAATCCATTCAGTAGTTTTTACGTGACAGGGTAACAAACATCCATCCATACTTACAAACTTTCGCGTTTATAATATTATGTAGGATAGGATTATTACTAAGAAAAATACTATTGTAGTTCCCTTACAGGGTTCATATTAGCGCCTATGCTTATATGTAAGACCCTATTATCTACATGAAACAATAAATGATATGAATATTATTTCTTTGGACGCAACACTTCTAGGTTTGCGCTGACTTTTAAGGACACCCCATCGATTCAAAATCATTCTCCGCACCGATTTTAAAACCACAGTTAACATTCCTAACAATTTGAAGCAATTAACTAACAAAGAGCTTAAATACTTCACAATGAACTAAAAACTTAACAATTGTTCGCCACACGATACCTATTGACTCCACAATCGGCCGTAAGTGCGTTTACGTGAAAACCACTCGACTTTTTGTTTTATTCTTTCCATTATTGCATTACTTTCATAATAGGACCCCAATAATTGTCTTTGAATTATACACCCAGTTAGTACCCGAAACAATTTACTGTCTAAATTCAAAATACAGTTGGAAAATAGTTTTTAATGAGCAGTAGTTAAGGTTTTGACATGACTTTCGGAAGAGCACAAAGCTTTGGTTACAAATTTGTCAGGATGAAAAGCAAGTAGTTAAAAATATTTGGCATTTAGGTTCTTTTGTGAGTATTGTTTGGGGCGTGGCTACTTCGATAATTAGTGGGACGGGATAATACTATTGAAATAGTTGGGTGCGTTAAATGTTTAGTAACTAGCTGTGCCCGCGGCTCCGCTCGCGTTTACTCCGTGGAGAATGCGCTCCCCTTCCCGCTCCTAACATAGCCTATGTTACTCAGGGATAATGTAGCATTCTAATGGTGAAAGAATTTTTGAAATCGGTCCAGTAGTTTTTGAGTTTATTCGGTACAAACATACAAATCTATACTCTTTATAATATTAGTGTAGATGTCCAAAGAAAATAAATAAAATAAATATGACGTTCACACCAAATATCCAGTCCCAAACTAGGCAGAGCCTGTGCTATTAACTTACTAGATAACGGATACACACACATAAATAAATATATAAACATCCAAGACTTGGGTACAAACATTCATATTCATCATACGAACATGTAGAGGCAGATCCTAAGAAGTAATAAGTAGAAATGTTATAGAACAGAATACATCATCATGTCAGCTCTTAGACGTCCTCTGTTGGACATAGGCCTTCCTCAACTAATGCCACCACGCCCGGTCCTCCGCCAGCCTCATCCAGCCTCTTCCTGCCACCTTCTTCAGGTCGTAGGCCGCCGCCAAATATATACATATACATATTATTTATTGGTATTAATCGTACATTGTCAAAAACATTACAATCAATGGATATACAAAACAGTTAAGCTACCAACATAACAAAAAAATATAGTAATTAAAATTCATACATTTACAATCACAATTATAACATAATTAGAACATAATAAGATGTCAAAGAGATGCCGATAGATGTGTGACCAGGGGCTAGCCTGGTCGTAAGCGTGCCGACATCTCGGAGCTGGGCGAACTCCGGGCACTATTAGCCTCACCGAATCACGCGGGGCTCTGATGAGGTGGACCATTATTTCCCTAGCTAACCGTGGTACCTCAACAAGGCGGCGATGTTGTTCGCAACACATCACGTCAAGGGGTATCACGGGGCGAAAAGCGGACGAAGGAAAGCCACTTTGCAATATTACATTGCGCAAAGTGGCGATACATCGTCTCTGCCTACCCCTCTGGGACCAAGGCGTGAGCATTATGTATGTCAAAGAGCTATTGAATTTTATGTTACATATAGGTACAATAATCCCAAACTAGGATTTTCTCCTGTGCTATGGGAATTAAACAAGGATAGGACAATTCACAAATATAACATCCAGACCGAGACCAACTTGTACAAATTGTACAAAATTGTCTGTCCATGGTGAGAATCGAACCCACGGCCTCTGGGACTCAAGTCCAGTCGGTCAACTTTAAACTAGGTACTTACTTTATTTCCTCGTTTTATTTTCTAATGATAGGTTTTGTAATAAAAGAGATTTCTCTTTTTTTTATCAAAGGAGAAATTTATCAAAATCGAAACCAATATTACAAAAGATTTCCATACAACCTGCAAATTGTAGAAAACCATTTCCTGCTTGACTATCTGATAACTTCGTCTAACTTTAAAAACCACGGGGTCATAATCAAAGAATCTGTAAAGCCTTTATTAAAAAAAAAAAAACAATATACTGACAATATTTTTTCTATTTAAAACAAACAAAGATACTGTCATCTAATACTCGAAAAGCTCAGCTGTGGGTATTTAAACCGCAATTCATATTTAATTGTAGAAAAAAAAGAAAAAAAACGACTTCAAAACCACTCAATGAAAATTTAAACATAATAGCAGGTAAAATTCTATACGCCAGCCAACTTTCAAAGAACTGTTACCTACGAACTGGTTCTTCATACTCCAGAAGAATTCACAGGTCAAATTAATCTGGAATATCGGTTATTCGAAACCACTGAAAGCGTATCAATTACTTATTGTTAGAGAACGACTGCGGAATCGGCGAAAAAAAAGTTTTTATTATAAATAACCTTTGTACTCAATAAAATATTTTGTTCAGAATATACAAACTATCTTTTGCGTTTCAAACCAGTCATATTTCAACCGGAATAAGGCACAAATTTGAATATTCTTTTTTTATTTATTAATAAGGTACAGTTTTTTTTATTTGGCGTGGGAGATAGTTGAAAGGGATTTGTTGAAAAGCATTGTTTGTTATTAAAATTCTTTTTTTTTGTAACTGACGATTGTAATGTTGAAAGGATTGACATGCGACTGGCAATTTGTGTTTGTTGATTTACTTTGAATAGACTTACAGAGTTCGTAGCTCACCTGCACGTGGTATGAAGTAAGTTTATATATTCACAACACAACATACCTATATATTTTTAAATTATCTCAATTAAGATATATAAAATTATTCCAGACTAGCTGTGTCCGCGGCTCCCTTTGTTGGCACGAGTGTAGCATTTACTTCACCATTCTATTTAATTCATTTCTATGATTAGAAGTATAGTTAGGTACTTATTCACAGCTTACTATGCATATGTAGAGTCTATTCTTAGATATGGCCTAATAATATGGGGCAATAGTACTAATATAAATAAGGCGTTCATAGCTCAAAAAACAAGCATTAGGGCTATATATGGCGTTGCCCCAGATACCCCACGTAAACCGTTGTTTAAAGCTCTGGAAATACTTCCTCTTCCCTGCTTGTATATACTTGAATTAGCAAAATTTGTAAAACAACATCAACATAATTTATACAAGCAGGCAAAAGATGTACTGTCCTTAAACACGAGATATCCAAATAGGCTCGTGATTAGTGACGTACCAAAAACTACGCGCTTCCAGGAGAATTGTTACTCGATGGACAGAAACATATTCAATAATATACCGGTATCTATAAAGGAATGACCACTAAGGAGGTTTAAAAATTCTCTTCGGAAATGGCTGATTCAGCATGCGTTTTATTCCGTTGCAGAATTTTTGTCGCACAAAGAAAATAAAATAGGTTTAGTTTAAGTAGTTGAAAAGTTTTAGTCTTAGTTTCATTAAGTATTATTTTTATTATTAATGTAAATATTTGCATGCTCTTGTAAATAGCAGAATTAGGAGATCGTAGCCTCATAATAACCATCTAATGAACTGTACCCTATTCTATAGCAAATAAAATCTTATCATATCTTATCTTTTCTTTAATATCCGTTGATCGCCTGAAGTCGTGGGTTCGATTCCTCCAGGGACAAACAACTTTGTGAATTGTCCTACTCTTGTTTAATTCCCATAGCGCAGGAGATAATTGACATTATTTAACCGTAGCGTCAATATTTAGTAATAATTAAATGTTCTGCGTAGTAACTGCACAACTATCATTGTGAATGTGACAGAGTTGTGGCTACTTGCGTGGAACAGAGCGATTGTTTGGAACGCTCCATCTAGTAGTACATAGAGATCGTTGGTCCAGGCGAGTTCTCAGTTAGTACACCACAAATAAGAAGTCGCAAAAAACATAAAAAATCGCTGGTAACATTAACAAAATCCGAGTATTTTGACACTCCATAATACCCACCCACCAACAATGGAGCAAGGAGGTTGTTTGCACAATTTGCAATTTTCTAGTCGAGTGGAGCCGGGATTCGATGTAACAGGATGTTTACGTTTGATTGGACTTTAGATCTGTTACTATTATACTGTTTAGACAGGTAATGTGATAGTTAATTGTACCACGGGAGGGTAGCAGTTCTCCTGTGGACATTAAGATCATTACTGCGATCACCAATCCTTGTATATTTCATTCCAGATTCATAGTCCTATGAAAACCAACGCTATTTACGTCTCGGTAACATATACATGAAAGGGTCACCAGCAGCAAAAACAGGTTTGTATTACCATGTAAACTTTGCAGTCCACTTAGGAACACCATCTATTGTGTATTTTGTTTTCGAGACGCAAATGCGTTTGTTTTCATAGGACTATTAATCTGGAATGAAATATAGACAAACTTCTCTGCACCGGGTGCGACTGAAAATCAGCGCCTAGCACCTTACTTGGTCTAGGCATATGCTGAGTCGTTTGCCCTTTTGCTGCCACGGCACACGTATACTATTTTAACTATGTTAAAAATTTTAAATAGTTTTCTCTAGTTCTTATAAGTTTTATTTTATTTTTTATCCTTTTTCTTGCTTCGTTGGTTTTTTCTTTGTGTATGCCAATTGTGGTAGTGAATAAATGTTTTTCTTTCTTTCTTTTTTCTTTCAATCCACCTGCTAACCGTGGTGATTATGGCTGATCCCCCATTGGGCAACCCACCAAAAGTGGCATTGAATTGGGGATGCTTATGTCCAGCAGTGGACGTATTTCAGTTTATGATGAGGTTCAAGCGGTGAACAAAGCTTCATGGTTGGGATCGCAGATACAAAAATGGGATTGGTAGGTTATTTTTGTTCTTATCTGTAGTTGTTTTTATCACTTGAGAAACTTCTGTGCAAAATTTCTCGTTTTCAAAATTCTCGAGACAGCGTTTGAACTAAGTAGGAGTCCAATAGTAGAACAACGACGCGAAAAACACGGGCAAAGCTGTTACATTGTTGGATAAACTAAACTTAATTGTCATATTCGAACAATTTTATCAAATCTATTAAATATTCACGCACTACTGCCTCCTATTTGCAAAATATTATAAACCACGTCTCACACCACAAAGAATTGAAAAAAAAAACATCATAATAGAACAGGCGGACAGACAAAACGATATAACATCGCCTTACCCCTTGTTTAGTACAAAATATCGAGTTACGGTAACCTCAGCTTCCTATTAGGTTATTGTTGGCATTTTGAAAACTCTATTAAATTATTGAGTAAAAAGTAAGAGGTAGTTTGTTTTTTAATTACAGTTGTATTGGTTTAAACAACTTATTTTTTTTTTTGGAAAAGGTTGTAAAAGGTCCGTAATTTTTTTTTTAAGTTCTCGAGAAATTTCTCGGATATCAAAAATTCTCGTACAATTTCCATTTCACTTTCCTCGCCGGTCAGTTTCATGTGCAGGTAAGTGACAACTTCTAGTACCTAGTCGTTATATAAATTCAGATAATAGAATGACGTGTATAAATGTACCAAGTGTACTCATATGCAATAAATGATTTTGACTTTGACTTTAGTGCCTCTTCTGCCTTACAAAATATAGTCAGATATTTCATCATATCATATCAGCCCGAAGACGTCCACAGCTGGACATAAGCCTTCCCCAATGAACGCCACCACATCCAGTTCCCCGCCCTCCGCATCCAGCTCCGGCGTCTGTGGTTTTTTGTTACTGCTCATGGGAGAGTTTTCCCAATAATGGCCATGCTGGGCAGACGTGTTGGCCATCGAAGTACTAGGCCTCGCACTGGTGACGCTGCTGCCCGCCATCTGTTATATTAATATCCTAGTGAGATGTTGAATGTTTATATCGCCATTGTCGGTCACCTAGCTATTAGGTCAATCTGTAGAGTGCACCACTTGCAGGTGAGGTTGGCATTTGGAGCACCGGATGTTCTTGCGGTCCCTTACACCCCTAATAAGATATTTAGGTAAGCAAAGTCACAATAAACCACTAGTCCATACTACAGAACGCATGAACTCACGAATTGCTCACTTAGAAATTAAGTAAATCTAAGTAGGTGGAATGTTTACTTAACTAAATCAAATAAGTAACCCAATAACCATTATTCTAATGAATTCCCAGACAAAAACAACTTAAAACCAGCAACAGTCATATTCGACTTTACTGTCGAAAGAATAAATGCCATTTTCTTTATTTATATTCAACTTAAGTAACTTGGGTTCCACGGAATAAAAAATTAGATGGTTAATTCCTTTTTTAATTAATTTTTTGTGAACTTATTGCGTTGTGTGCCGTACATTTGCACAATAATACAATACATATATTGCATAAAATAAATATATTCTTTATATACACATCACACACATAAAGGATTAAAAATAACTTAGAAATAAAAGTACAAGCTGAAAGCCGCTTAAGGCCAAAGCCTCAGTCCAGAAGCCCGCCCCGAGTCAAGCCCTGTGCAAACGTACCCATTACACTGGCCGCATTTCCGCGCTGAATGGGTATGAACCAGGTATGATTCGGCGCGGGCTTCTGCACCATTATTTCTCAAGCGCCGCCCCAGCGCTCTCACAAAGCCCTTCGCTTCCTGGAACCACACACCGCTCACCTCCACCGCGAAAGGGACAAATAGGTAACTAGCCTTAAGGACTGTGTATTTGTAGTGCTTTTGAGCAGCAGCCCATTCCGCGGCCGCACCCGCCCCCCGGACAGTGCGCGCCAGGTGAGGAGCCGCGAAGGTACTGACACACGTGGCGTCCCACACCAGACATCGGCCTCTCTCCCAAGGGATCGATGTAAGCCCATTGTAGATTAATAAGATTTTTAGCGGTTTCTTATGTACTCTAAAATTAATAACAATTATTGCATGCTCCAAGGCAGATCACAGAGCCCATTATACAAATATACTACCTCTAACACCTGTGTATCACAATAAAGTTTTATGGATTTTGAATTTGAAATATGTATATTTTATTATTATTATTGCACATATTTATCTCACAAACAACACCCAGACCAGCCAATTAATACTAACTCATAATATAAACTTAAGTATTAAAAAAGTTATATTGTCCTCACTAGTTATCTACGTTTGACTGAGGATTTCTTATTATTATAAGATTTTTGAGACATTTTCTTACGTTTTTAGCTTAGTTTATAACATTAAAAAACATGTTGAACAGTTTATAAGTTATGTCGAGGGTTTTACTTAAAATATCAAAATAAAGAGTTTTACAAAAATTCAAGAAATTTTTTTGTACTTCAAAATCTTTATATTTCTACGAAAGGTTAGATTAACATAGACAGAACCCTACATAAGTTAGAGAAACTCGACACTTAACCAGATTTTTTTGTCATCAAGTTTCGGTATTGTACGTGCTTCGAACAAATGGAAATTCAAGTTTCTAAAATGTCCAAATATTGTGTCGTGTGTAGTTAGTTGGGGAGGTGCCGACTTGGCAAACACACGGACGGACAGACAACAGTGGGTGTTGGTGATCGACCAGAGAGCGGATCGTGTTACCCGCATACGCACACTCGGGTGGAAAAGTTACAAAATGTTGCATATCTGAGGGCCCCCTAACTCCTTGACTCCTCTCCCTCTTCCCCAAACGTACCAGACCGTAAAGCCTGACCGGATCTCCCTCCCCCAAGTTGAATTACGTAACTTCTACTTCTGTCTGTTCTGCTCCCCCCCCACTCCAACGCGCCAGTAACTCTTCCTGGACTTTATCCCGAAAAGACATGATACGGGAAATCCTACTAATATTATAAACGGGAAAGTTTGTAAGTATGGATGGATGTTTGTTACTCTTTCACGCAAAAAATACTGAATGGATTTTAATGAAACTTTACAATAATATAGCTTATATACATCAGAATAACACATAGGCTACAATTTATAAAGATATTGTGTGAATTGTCTAAAATATGAAGTAAGTAGGAAAAAATCTACCATCTACGAGCTATTCTGGCGTGCGCCATAAAATTATAATTTTAAATGTGTGGTTTCCGGTAGAGTAGAATAGGACCACTCCAACTCTTCCCGTGGATGTCGTACAAGGCGACTAAGGGAATACATTATAAAACATCAATCAGGCCTCCCCAACCCGTCTGGCCAGCGCGGGGAGTGTAGGCCCAATCCTCCGTCTGTCTCCGACAGATGAGAGAGGGTTGTGCTCCTGCAGTGGAGACAAAAATAACCTGATGATGAATGTTAGTTTTTTTCTACGCCACGCTAATATAAGCTACTCGAAATACTAATCCTGCGCAGACGAAGTCGCGGGCACCAGCTAGTACATAATAATTTGTGAAGTCTTCCACGCTGACGAAGTCGCGGGCAACAGTTAGTCGTAAATAAATGGTGGTCTCACTAGAGCTTTACTTCTCGCCAGTACCGAATTGGTGTCTTTGAAGCGGGTTAATTGTGGGCAAACAGTAGAATTAAGTAAACGTTGGATTAAAGTTGCGTCACTAGCTAGAATAACGCTTCGTGTGCCGGCGTGTGTCGGCGTGTGTGTGTGTGTGTGTGCTTGCTGGCTGTACCGTAATGTGTTTCCCATTTTTGTCGATAGATTAATATTTTTAGTGTGTAGCGTCGGCAAAAGCAGTTCAGAAATATGCCTTGGAAAGTGTTATTCTTGTTCGTGACATAGACATATATTAATATATAACTTCTGTTACAGTTCAGTTTAAAGTTTTGATTCAATAAAATATTATAATATTGGGCCCGATTCTGAAGCACACATTGAAAATTTGTCAGCGCTAAAATTGGTTTCGTCTTTATCTTCATAATACTGTGTGACAAGGATAGCAACAGTTTTAGTGCTGTCAAATTTTAACGTTGTGACTCCAGAATCGGGCCCATTATTTATTTATTATATAATTTTAATATAATAAGAGTAATTGAATTGAACTTCATAGTAACTCTAACGGGAAACCAACTTTCTTTGATTTCCTGATCAGGCTCTGCACCATAGAAATTCTATCAAGATAGACCGGTTATAGACCTTTGTTTGCCGTGTGGTTCCCGGCTTAGAATAGGGCTACCCCTATGTATACAGTTCTACAACAAACTACCAGAGGAAATCTTAAATATGACGGACAGAAAGTTTAAGATTCACATTAAAAAACAACTTTGTAAGAAAGCTTATTATAAAATAAACAATTATTTGAATGACAAAGATGCCTGGTACTAATGTTAATTCAGCTTCGCAAAATCTTTATTAATTGTATGCAAACTTGATTTTTAAAAGATGTGTTGCGTGAAGTTTGTTGCGCCGTTTCTTCTTCACAGCGCTAACAGCTAGGAAGCGGTAGTCGATAAAATAATGACGTGTATAAATGTACCAAGTGTACTCATATGCAATAAATGATTTTGACTTGACTTGACCTATCTTTCCCGTGGGTGTGGTCAAGGCGACTAAGGGATCGCACCAGGGACGGAGCAGCGTTCTTTTGGGTGTGTATGTTAAGAGCAATACTGCGATCACCAATCCGCCTGCCAAGCGTGGTGATTATGGAAAATCCCCCAATGGACAAATTACCAAAAGTGGTATTCTATTGGGGAGGCCTATGTCCAGCAGTGGACGTATTTAGGCTGATGATTTATATAGCTTGACGATATGTATTAGGTAGTGTATGTGTGTGTGTGTGTGTTATGTATGCATGCATGTATGTGATTTGATCAACGATCTCTATGTACTGTAGATCGTTGGATTTGGTTAGTTCTTTTGCCATCCTTACTTGCCAAGCACAGAGTCGCGTAGCGTAGAGCAAACAGTTTCCCAAGCCTTGAGAGCTGTTTCGTATTAATTCCATTTATATTTATACTAAATTGGCCTTACGCGGTCTCGAATTAGCTAAAATAATATTGAGACAGATCCACAATCACGCAACACCAGAAACGATTTGAAATGGAGCGTCAAATGGATTCCGTGGTATGCTGTCCGAAATAGAACTGCCAAATCATATCCAACTAGTATTATAAATGCGAAAGTTTGGATGTTTGTTGCTCAATCACGCTTCAACTGATGGATCGTGATGAAACTTGGCACGCATATAGGTTAGGTCCTGGAATAGGACATAGGATAGTTTTTATTACAAAAAAACATCCCATTCCTACTGGAAATTCGTAATAGGTAATTTGAGATGTTAAGTTGTCCACGCGGACGAAGTCGCGGGCAACAGCAGCTAATGTACTCATAAGTATATCTCGAAAGGATGGTGGGAGTTTTTGTATCGAACCTGCGGTATCCATTACCAAAGATAATAAAAACAAGGTGTGAGATATTGAATATAGTTCCAACAACGTAGCGGGAGCGAAACACCCGAACGGAGCCGCGGGCACAGCTATCCTACTAATATTATAAACGCGAAAGTTTGTAAGTATGGATGGATGTTTGTTACTCTTTCACGTAAAAACTACTTAATGGATTTTAATGAAACTTTACAATAATATAGCTTATACATCAGATAACACATAGGCTACAATTTATAAAGATATTGTGTGAATTGTCCAAAATATCAAGTAAGTAGGAAAAAATCTACCATCTGCGAGCTATTCTGGCGTGCGCTGCCAAAACCGCTAGAGTTACACATATGTAATGTATGATGGAAATGTTTATCTTAAATAGTCCTACAAAAAAGCTACTCGAAATACTAATCGTGCGCAGACGAAGTCGCGGGCACAAGCTAGTGTCTTATATAGTTAGACGACCTCAGTGGCGGAACGGATAGCTGCCACGCCGGAGGTTGCGGGTACGAATCCCGCTAGGGGCAAATGTTCGTATGATGAATATGAATGTTTGTACCCAAGTCTTGGATGTTTATATATTTATTTAAGTATGTGTATCCGTTATCTAGTAACCATAGCACAGGCTCTGCCTAGTTTGGGACTGGATAATTGGTGTGAATGTCTGACATATTTATTATTATTATTATAGTTAATATAGCGCCGAAAATACAGCTAACTGAGGTTAGCCTCCATTTACATTATTGTTCTACTTAATAATACTCTTTCAGTTGAGCATCTCTTATCGTAATTGGTTGCTATTAGACGTAGGTAGGTACTAAAATAATGATAACGTCGAAAATATAAGCTATAACTGAGATTAGCCGCTGTTCATTATCATCAGCATCATCAGCCTGTAAGAGCCCACTGCTAGACATAGGCCTCTCCCAAGGTGCGCCACTGAACCCGATCCTCAGTTCTTCTCATCTCTGCCAGCCGCCTTACGCAGATCGTCGCTCCATCTAGCCAGGGGGCGTCGCACACTACGCTTGCCCAGTCGCGGTCTCCACTCGAGACCTCGTTTACCCCAAACGGTTATCGGTTCTCCGACAGTTAGACCAGCCCACTGCCACTTCAACGTACTAACTTTTTGAGCTATGTCGAAAACTTTAGTTCTCTGGCGGATTACCTCGTTTCGGATCCTGTGCATTTATTTTAAGGACTTGTGTGTGGCTCAAAGTTAAGCGGGTACCTACCCGTGACGACGTCAGAAGCCACTCTGGGGCTCCAGGAATCCTGATGCGACACGAGAACGGGATCAAAGCTTGGTGGTATTATTTTATTCTTCGATACACGTACCGAAAAGCGTTTCAATCAGCAGGCCATGTTAATCTCTACGAGTATGTAAGATCCGTCGAGTTTCGTCAGTGATCTTTCTAATCTTTGTAGGAAACCATAGGGAAATGGAAGCCTGTAGGTTCCATATATACTTAGTTATTTGGTTAATAGTGTTTGGGCAGCGCAGCCACTCATAGACCGTGGGGTGACGTCGGCGGGATAGAGCCGGCGAGCGGCGAGCGGGCGGTCGAGTGGCGACATGCGACTGATGGCGGCGGCAGATACGTACTTGGCAGAGTTAGTACATGCCAATATAAATGTCAGACAAACCCACCCAATGAGGATCAACTACATAAGATCAGAGTAATGAGTAATTCAGTATTTATTATAATAAATATAAATTAATATAAATAATGGGCTCGATTCTGAAGGCACAATGTTAAAATTTGACAGCACTAAAACTGTTGCTATCCTTGTCACACAGTATTATGAAGATAAAGACGAAACCAATTTTAGCGCTGTCAAATTTTAAATGTGTGCCTTCAGAATCGGGCCCAATATATATATATATATAAAATGTGCCGTGTAGTTTCAGGTAGAGTAGAATAGGAGCACTCCAACTCTTCCCGTGGATGTCTTGCAAGGCGACTAAGGGAATACATTATAAAACATCAGTCAGGCCTCCCCAACCCTACACTCGGGGAGTGTAGGCCAAATCCTCCGTCTGTCTCCGGCAGATGAGAGAGGGTTGTGCTCCTGCAGTGGAGACAAAAATAACCTGATGATGATATAAATAAATATATAATATAAAATCGTCTGAATTACAGTGAGTATTCAGACGAATTTATTTAACACGACTTTTCAAAACGCGCGCGCTTTTTATGTCGACGTCACTTGTTACAATATTCTCGCCCTCTCGCTCGGAGTTCATTCACCGCTCTGCGTCGCGCGTATTTTGTTTAAGGCAGACTGCGCTAGTGTGCTGCGCTACATTCTTCCCGCGACGCGACGGATGACGTCACTTCCGGTCACTACCGTTTTTGGAATTATTGCATTTAAATTGATGTATCTTTGTCATTTTTGCGATAATCATTACTGCGATCACCAATGCGTGGTGATCTCAAAATTTCACCCTGCTACTACTATGCCATAAATACCATAGACTGCTGGCTGGCAGCAGCATCTCCGGTGAGAGGCCTAGTACTGCCATGGTCAACACCTTTGCCCAGCGTGGCCATTTTGATCAAATCTCCCCCTGGGACGTTAGTGGACGTCTAAGGTCGGATATGATGATGATGATTATATGGTATAACGTCCCCTCCTACCTGACTGCATCTCATGCCCTTTAACTCAGCCCCCCTCTATGGGTTTACTTCCCAAGTCCACCCCTGTATTGCCACCATGATAGTATTTTGTTAGTCGGCAGCTTTGCCGCGGCCTCGGCGCTGTGACAATCTCCCACCGTCTCTGTCACACCCTGTACAAGAGAGCGGGACACAAGACGCGGTCACGGGCCGCACTGCGACAATATTTGATCACTTATTGGCTACAATGGACAGACGGACAGAGTTAAAAAGTGTATTTAAATACGGAAATTTCTGATATTTTTTGGATGAGTATGTCAACAACTTTTAGTGACTTTTTCGAGTAATTTTTTTTTTATAAAAAGGTCACATGTAACTCACAAAATATAAAGAGGCTGCTTTAAGATTTCTTCAGTGGCCTAATCTCACAATTCTGTCATACTGTTGATTCAAAATAATCCTACTAATATTATAAACGCGAAAGTTTGTAAGTATGGATGGATGTTTGTTACTCTTTCACGTAAAAACTACTGAATGGATTTTAATGAAACTTTACAATAATATAGCATAAGCTATAAACACCAGAATAAGACATAGGCTACAATTTATAAAGATATTGTGTGAATTGTTCAAAATATCAAGTAAGTAGGAAAAAATCTACCATCTGCGAGCTATTCTGGCGTGCGCTGCCAAAACCGCTAGAGTTACACATATGTAATGTATGATGGAAATGTTTATCTTAAATAGTCCTACAAAAAAGCCCGCCACAGTATATATCTATATCTCATGTGTAAGCCATTATAGCCAAAATAGTGAACCATCGTGATGAAACTTGGCACACATATAGGTTAGGTCCTGGAATAGTTTTTATCCCGAGAAAACATCGCATTCCTAAGGGAAATACATAATAATTTGTGATGTTAAGTTGGCCACGCGGACGAAGTTGCGGGCAACAGCTAGTTACTAGATATATGTGCTGAAAAAGTTAAAACGTTGAAGTGGCAGTGCGCTGGTCACATCTCTCGGAGAACTGCTAACCGTTGGAGTAAACGAGTTCTCGAGTGGAGACCGCGACTGGGCAAGCGTAGTGTGGGACGCCCCCTGGCTAGATGGAGCGACGATCTGCGTAAGGCTGGCAGGGACTGGATGAGAAGAACCGAGGATCGGGTTAAGTGGCGCGCCTTGGGAGAGGTCCAGCAGTGGGCTCTTGCAGGATGATGATGATAATATGAGCTGACCAGTCAGTCAGGGGATTTGGTTCTGGTAGTTGCCTATCCGATGGTATGCGGTCCCGGCTTAAAGAGTTATCGCTACTACAATCACACTATCCTTCCGTAATAGCGGTATCCCACACCTACCCTATACTCCTTACCCATGCCCCCATCTCCTGTCTCCCTCGCCCCAATTCCTGTCCCATCCGTCAATCCTAGGTCTGCCGTGCCGATGGATGCGTGTCCAGGGGCTAGCCTGGTAGTCAGCGTGCCGACATCCCGGAGCTGGGCACACTCCGGGGACTCACCGAGTCTTTATTTATTATTTCCCTAGCTAACCGTGGTACCTCAACACGGCGGCGGCGATGTGGTTCGCCACACATCACGCCAAGTGGTATCACGGAGCGAAAAGCGGGCGTAGGAAAGCCGCTTTACGTTTGTCAGTGGCGATACATCGTCTCTGCCTACCCCTCTGGGACCAAGGCGTGAGCATTATGTATTTATTTGTGTACCTTGAACCTCTAACGGTGGTAGGCCAGTATTGCGTACTGCCAGCTGTGCTGTATTTAGCGGGGGACGAGACGGAGGGACGTGAATACCGCTTCTTATAATTTAGAGGCAGTTAAAAGAAAGTTAAAATATTTGTGCGCGAATAAGAAAGGATATTATTGCTTGGGGAGGGCAGGACAGTGCGCGTGACAAATGGACCAGCCCTGGCGAACGGGTTAGGGCTGGTACGCGGGGCAAATCTGATGGGATTTACAATCCTTCCTACAAATATTATAAACGCGAAAGTTTGTAAGTATGGATATATGTTTGTTACTCTTTCACGTAAAAACTACTGAATGTATTTTAATGAAACTTTACAATAATATAGCTTGTACATCAGAATAACACATAGGCTACAATTTATAAAGATATTGTGTGAATTGTCCAAAATATCAAGTAAGTAGGAAAAAATCTACCATCTGCGAGCTATTCTGGCGTGCGCTGCCAAAACCGCTAGAGTTACACATATTTAATGTATGATGGAAATGTTTATCTTAAATAGTCCTACAAAAAAGCTACTTTAAGTACTAATCGTGCGCAGACGAAGTCGCGGGCACCAGCTAGTATTATATATGTGAAAGTTTGGGTGTTTGGATATTTGGATGTTTGTTACTCAATCACGCTTCAACCACTGGAGGGAACGGGATGAAACTTGGCACACATATAGGTTAGCTCCTTAAATAGGACATAGGATAGTTTTTATCCCGAAAAAACATCTCAGTCCTACGGGAAATACATAATAATTTGTGATGTGAAGCTGTCCACGCGGAAGAAGTCGCGGGCAACATCTAGTAAGAAATAAAAGAAACACATTTCCGATGTCCACTGCTGGACATAGACCGCCATAATCTTTCTTACCGCTGGTACCTTACGTTCTTCTGGCACATACCGGTCTATGGTCTCGACTTTTGTATTCTATATTTTTATTATTTTTGACATTCTGTATACTATTTTTTATTATTTTTAGACGATAACATTAACTCTGACCTTTTACGTAAGTAAATCTATGTATTAACATTTGTAATGTGAAATAAAGAAATCTAATCTAATCTAATCTAATCACTCCAAAACTCGTAACTTCTTGCTACTTCAATTCTTCAATTGCGACTTCAACTTATTAATCCTTTCGGCTATATCGGTGATTTTAATTATGTGTGGACGTCTTCAAACTGCGTGCAAAAATAATTATTATATTGTTTGTATTCTGTGACAATGTAATTTAAACTCTATATACTTGTGACATGACATGTATTTCCCTGTACCCTACCGTTTTAATAAACTGGCTGGTGATCTAGACCTAGATCTTTTCAAAACCAGATACCAGCTATGTGTGAGCAAGGCGACTGCTCTGCGACGTCTTTTAGCAATTTTTATAATTTTCTAATTACATACATACATAATGCTCACGCCTTGGTCCCAGAGGGGTAGGCAGAGACGATGGATCGCCACTTTGCGCGATCCTGACACACCTCACTAGCCTCACTCACATCCATCAACCTTTTCAAGCACCTCCTTTTATTCTTCTCACTGCGGACCCCAGCCTTTTTGAGGACGTTACTAATTTGATCCTTGAACGTCCTCCTAGGACGACCTCTAGCTGTAGTTCCTTCCACATTCGCACTGTAAATCTCTTTTGTCACTCTTCTTTCACTCATACGCTCTAAATGTCTAAATCAACGCAACGGAACTTGTTTCTGATTTATTTACTTATCTTCCTAATAGCTTCCACATGATTCTCTTCAAGGATCAAATTAGTAACGTCCTCAATGTTACTAATTTGATACTTGAATGTCCTCCTAGGACGACCTCTAGCTGTAGTTCTAATTATTTTTCTAATTATTATTGATAAAATAGACGGTGTTTTATACACGTGTTTCTTCATGGTACCTTTAGCTATTTTTATCAGTGTAGAACTATAATTGACCTTAATGTTATATATATTTATTGATCTTCCAAAAATAAATAAATAAACGCATAAACTTTAAAACATGCTTCCAGTTTTTTTGGGATTAAATATTTATGCCAACCCTACACGTAAATCAATAGCTGACCTCCCCTGAGCTGTTAAAAAGAAATAAAAAAGTAATAAAACGCAAGCCACAATAAAATCCACAAGCAAGGGTTCCGCACACCCCGCCGTCCGCACCGAGGAACCCTAATTTGTCCAAGAAACACTCGACGTCAGTGAGAACGACTTTTTTGCGAAAACTGTATCAATTTACATTTTTATTTTCACACCCTACGTTAATAATGGTTTCTTTGCAGAATTTGTAAAGGATCAAATAACAACACTCATCATCATCAGGTTATTTTTGTCTCCACTGCAGGAGCACAACCCTCTCTCGTCTGCCGGAGACAGACGGAGGATTTGGCCTACACTCCCCGCGCTGGCCAGACGGGTTGGGGAGGCCTGACTGATGTTTTATAATGTATTCCTTTAACAACACTCACTCAAGTCTATTTGTAAATGTCTTTAAAAAAAAACTAGATAATAAATGCAGATGATATCTATAGAAACCAGTATCCGACTTCCCACTAATATTATAAATGCGAAAGTTTGGATGTTCGGGTGTTTGTTACTCAATCACGCTTCAACCACTGGACGGGTCGGGATGAAACTTGGCACACATATAGGTTAGCTCCTGGAATAGGACACAGGATAGTTTTATCCCGAAAAATAAACTGCAACTGGAAACCAAATTAATGCGGACGAAGTCGCGGGTAAAAGCTAGTAATACATAATTATAACATCAAGTAATAAGTAGGTATCTCAAATATGTTTATAATTAAAAAAATCATCTACGGAATTAAAACAGATTAAAAAGTAGGTAAGTAAGTAAGTAAATGATATTCTTTATTTTTTTTTCCTTATGATATTTTCTTTATGATCTTAACATACACACACAGGAGAATGTTGCTGCCCGTCCCTGGTGCACGAATTCACTAAATAATATTTAAAACATACACTGGATTCGGTATAAAATGGATATGTATTCTAACATATCTAAATAAGTGTTTCGATTTCGGCCGAAACTTAGAACAAGGCCGAAGTTTCGATTTCGGATGCAAATTCCGTTTTGCTCAGACACTAATTATAATATCACAGCTGAGCTTTAGAGGAGCCTACGTCCAGCAGTGGGCGATAAATGCTTCTCAAACTGTCGAGAACTTCCAAACAAAACAGAAAAAAAGGAAACGTCGAAATAGAGCAGAGCGGAAACACCAAATTGGATTCCAGAAGTTCCTCACGAGAGTGACAGACTTATATATTACTCCGCATGTTAGAGCGAGACAAAAGTACAAAGCTGAGTAATTGTAGACAATGGAGACTGAAAAAGACGTTTCCTTTAACAAGATTCGTATCTACCAAGTGTTTTGCCTGAGGATGTTGCGACAAACTTAACTTTGCGCCTCGCAAACATATTTTTCCATTTTATGGTTAAAGAAGGACGTGTGGATCAGCTGCGAACGTAAGTTGGTAATGTGTAAGAGACTTTGTGAGCGCACGTCGGGCGTGAAACAAGGTTTTGTCAAAGTATAAATTTAGACCAGCCTATGTTGAGCTATGGTGTTGGTTAGTTTGGTGTAAAGTAGAGGTCTAGTTAAAGTAGACACTTGAAATAAGGTTCGATAAGGTTAACGAAGAAGTAGCTGAAATTATACTTGAAATTATTAAGAAGTTAACAGTTTTAAGAAAATAAAGGTATTTGAAATTAACACAGATTTAAGTAAATATTTCTTGTCTTTCTTTAAGATAACTTCGGTTTTCAAACAGAATAAATAAATAAATATCTCAGACATTCACATCAATTATCCAGTCCCAAACTAGGCAGAGCCTGTGGTATGGTTACTAGATAACGGAATAAAATAAATATATAAACATCCAAGACTTGGGTACAAACATTCATATTCATCATACGAACATTTGCCCCTAGCGGGATTCGAACCCGCAACCTCCGGCGTGATAGTCCGAGAGCTACCCGGTCGTCATATATGGCTTATCGTTCCTGTGTCAGTTCTGTCGTCACGGTCGACTCCCCTCGCGACAAGTATCGCCGTGTGCCATCGTGAATTGTACGATCTATAAGCATGTTCGCGAACAACTTAGTTCTAAGCTTTATGTTAAAGGATGCAAGTGTTATATTTAAAGCTGTGCAGCGAAACGTGGGGTGGGCACTGTCCGAGAGCTGACCCGTTCCGCCACGGAGGTCGTGAAGAGATAACGTCATCATCACCAGCCGAAATACGTCAACTGCTGAACACAAGCCTCCCCATTTCAATGCCACTTGTGGTGGGCTGTCCATTGGGGGATTTGACATAATCACCACGGTTGGCAGGCGGATTGGTGATCGCAGTAATAATACACACAGGAGAACGCGGCAGTCCGTTTCTGCAATCCCTTAGTCGCCATGACGAACCTACGGGAAGATTGCGGATGGCCCTATTCTGAGCCGGGGACCACTAGTATTGATATTACATAGATTAGATTAGATTTATTTATTTCACTTTTACATTTTAAAAATTCAATTTTACATGTCATTCTAGTATGGTAAAAGGGATCGTCATAAAATAAAATAATATATAAATTACAATGTCAACAATTCAAATAATGTCATAGTATATAACATACTATCTATGTCAGTATATAATATTAAAATAAAAATTTAAAAATACACTTGGTAGTAAATTATCACAAATTAAATTAAATTAAACGTCAGAGGGCCCATTAATTTCATTTTTTTAGAAAATTAATTTATGGGCACATGTTTACGAGAATCGTTATTATATCATTACTATTTACTTATATCATTACTTTTTGCCCTCTCGCTCTTAGTGCCTTGTCTCACACCCTGTAAGGTTGGCTGGAAGAGATCTCTTTTAGAGATAAGCTCGCCTTTGTACACAAAATTTTGTAACTGTATTTACTTTTAAAATTTGTGCAAAGAATATATAATTTTTATTTTTTATTCATTTAACAATTTATTGCACGCACAAAAGAAGGGCCCACCAATTTAATTTTTTAGAAAATTCATTTTTGGAATAATATTCATATACAAACACTTGTTTAATCCCAAACCGGGATTTTCTCCTGTGCTAATGTAATTAAACAAGGATAGGACCATTCACAAATATAACATCCAGACACAAATTGTACAAAGTTCTCGGTCCCCAGTGGGAATCGAATCCACGACCTCTGGCGCTTGAGCCCAATAACCAAGCAACGAGGCCAAAGAGTTAGGTCAACGAGGCGGTCGTAATTTAGTTTTAAAATATGTCACATGAGCGGCTCTGACGGTAAAAGAGTTAAAAATTATTTTAGTTTATAATTACGCTATTAAATATCAAAGCTAACCTTTTTTTATTCCTAATGGGTCTACGCTTGTATTCAATCATACCTGATGGTAAGTGACGATGATTCCTAAAAGCCTCTTTAATATCGCAGAAAGTTTAAAAATACAGTAATTATAAGAACAACAATTATTTACAACAGGTGTACGCCGTCCAACCCCTCGTGGTGAAGCATAGTCCCTAGGACGCTGGCGCTATTACCTCGCTGGATTGCCAGGCTTACACGTTGTGCGAGGTAGGCGCCAGCCCTGAGGTCCTAAAAGAAATCTATTAATCTGGTTTTGCTTTTTTTATATTAATGGGTTTGCGCTTGACCTTAATCTCACCTTATGGTAAGTGATGATGAAGCCTAAGGTGGAGCGCGCTTACCCAGAAAATGCCTATTCACTCTTCCTTTAAAAAGATACAAGTTGTACTTGTCCGGAAATACCCAAGCTGGTAGTGAGTTCCATTCCTTAGCAGTTTTCATTATGAAAGAGGAAGCGAAACGCTTCGTGCGAGAGCGTGGTATGTCTACTGCATAAGGATGAAGTCCCTCACCACGCCTGGTAGTCCGGTGATGGAATTCCTGGGCACACTCCCCAAAATGTAACCTGTAGAATACCGAAAGACAGGCCACACTGCGACGATGTTTAAGGCTCTGTAGCTTGGTATTTACCAGAGCATCGTCGCCAATGAGCCTTCGGGCACGACGCTCAACCGCGTCCAGAGCAGCCAGCTGACTTGCTGCCACAATTCAATTTAGATTAAATTAATCAAGCTTTGTATAAAATATACAAGAATTTCACACCGAGTTTAACATACCCCTTTCTATCATCTATACGTGTCAAAAACACAGATCTCATGGTGTAAGAATAAATTAAAAATAATTTCGATTCTCATAGAGTCTATGGCATAGATTTTGAATTAGTTGGGTGTTCTATACTCTATGGTGGGTTCGAATCGGGCGCGTGCGGAGGATTAGCGACCCGTGGATGTTAATTAAAAATTTTGGGCAAGTGTGAGCGTTGATAAACTTAAAGGGTTCGGCAGATTATTCAATTTATTTAGTCACTAGCTGTATTTGTATTTGTATCTATTTATTTATTTAATTTTTAGGTACATAAAGTACACTTGGACATGATAATATAATTATGTATTTTGAGTAGGAATGAGATGTTTTTTCGTTAAGTATGTGTATCCGTTATCTAGTAACCATAGCACAGGCTCTGCCTAGTTTAGGACTGGATAATTGGTGTGAATGTCTGAGATACTTACTTAAATCTTTCAAATGACCGACATACAGTTTAGGAATCACTTAAAAATCAGCTTTGTAAACAATCCTATTATTATAAAATAAACGATTATTTGCATAACAAAGATGCCTGGTACTAATGTTGATTCAGCTTCGCACAATCTTTATTAATTGTATGCAAAACTTGATTTTTAAAAGACGTGTTGCGTGAAGTTTGGTGCGCCGTTTCTTCTTCACAACGCTAACACCTAGGAGGCGGTGGTCGATAAAAAAAATGACATATATAAATGTACCAAGTGTACTCATATATGCAATAAATGATTTTGACTTTGACTTAGGACTTCTAGCTGCCTGGCCAGGGTTTGTTCGCAGTAGGTATACAGACGATTCTGATGATACAGGTTTTGTTATATTACTAAAGGAACCCTACAAACTCAACGCGCTGGGCGCGTGCGGGCTAATTGGATAGTTCGCGGGAGAAATCGACTGTGACGGAATTAAATTAATTTATTTTATTATGTTGGTTTCGATAATAATTTTATAAATATTACATACATACATAATGTTCACCCCTTGGTGCCAGAGGGGTAGGCAAAGACTATGGATCGCCTCTTTGCGCGATCCTGACACACCTCACTAGCCACACACACATCCATCAACCTTTTCATGCACCTACTTTTATTCTTCTCGCTGCAGACCCCAGCCTTTTTGAGGACGTCACCAATGTGATCTTTGACCGTCCTCCTAGGACGACCTCTAGCTGTAGTTCCTTCCACATTCGCGCTGTAAATCTCTTTTGTCACTCTTCTTTCACTCATTCGCTCTAAATGTCCTGAACAACGCCACGGAACTTGTCTCTGATTTATTCACTTATCTTCCTAATAGCTTCCACATGATTCTCTTCTCTACAGCTTCCACATTCGCACTGTAAATTAAATAAATATTGGGCTCGATTCTGAAGGCACACATTCAAAATTTGACAGCACTAAAATTGGTTAAAATTGGTTTCGTCTTTATCTTCATAATACTGTGTGACAAGGATAGCAACAGTTTTAGTGATGTCTAATTTTAACGTTGTAAATGGGCTCGATTCTGAAGGCACAACGTTAAAATTTGACAGCACTAAAACTGTTGCTATCCTTGTCACACAGTATTATGAAGATAAAGACGAAACCAATTTTAGCGCTGTCAAATTTTAAATGTGTGCCTCCAGAATCGGGCCCAATATTTTAATAATTTTACATTCTGAACACTGAAAACAAAAAACAATGTTGGATTTGAATAAGACCTTGTCAATTGAACAGTCGTCTAACTCCATACGAGCGCACCAAGATCTTGGCCCCTTGTACTAACTCATCTTGTTAACTTGTTCACCATCTTGTTTCATCATACAAATGATTTGTATGATCGTTAGACAGCAACCAACACAAGATGCCTCATCTAAGTGGACTTATTTCCAGTTTTTACAAACCACTTGATATATATATATGTAAGGTTGACTGGAAGAGATCCCTAAGTGGGATAAGTCCGCCTTTGTACACAGTAAAAATATATAATATAAATAAAATAAAATATATTTATTTTCGTTATACAAGAGTAACATAAGAAAACATTTGGGGGCTGATGTCTCCTTTTAGACTTGGTGAGTCTGTGTTAGGAGGCACCGCTCTTCATTACAAATTAGTAACTCTGTTTTATTATAGATTTCCTAATACTAACATTTGTTTTTATTTCAGAAGATACTTATTTCTACCTAATATATGCAGTGAAAATTAAACACAAAAATAAAAAGTAAAAGGGCACAAAGATAGGATCAGATCCCGCGTGTACAGTGGGTATGAAAGTAGATGTATGTGAGTGTGTGTATGTTTGTGGGGGGTTTGTGTTTAATTAATACAGTTTAATTCCTATTTTATTATTGTTGTTGTTGTTGTGATTTGGGTACAATAAAGCGTTTACATACATTTACATAGGTACATACTTGCATATATATATCAACTGGTTTGTAAAAACTGGAAAAATGCTGGTTTAGTGCTGGCCACACTGTTGCGATACCTCGCTAGCCTGGTCGTTAGATGGCACCAAATGTCCTGGGTTCGATTCCTACTAGGGACAGACAACTTTGTGCAAGTTATAGCTTATTTTGTTGCCTAAACAAATACAGTTACAAATTATAATATGCATAGCTTTGCTTAGAAAACGGTACGACAGGCGACCAAATGTTCTGATTTTTCTTGTTAAAAACGGTTCAATTTTTTTTTATAGATTTAGTTACATACAAGAATACATATAAAGGAACATTAGTTTTCTCTTTATTTTCAGGAAACTTACATTCTATACAGATAATTATATTCTAACAGTATTACAAACTAGTATTATAAATTATTATAAAAACGCGTCACAGTATGAACAAGGAACATTTAACTATATTCAAAAAATAAATCCTAGAAGAAGAGTAAGTAAGTAAGAAGTTAGATCCTAAATGGAATAATTTCCTGTGAGTATAATTACACTACATTATCTTAAAATTTTAAAGTATTTTCTTGATTTCCTTGGCGTTAATAATATCTAATATCGTATATAAAAGTGGCATACTCTTACCGCCATCTATTGGTAAGTAGAATAATAATAATAGCGTACTGCTGCCATCTATTATCGAGTAGCCGTACCATCAAAATTAATAAAGAACTATCGTACTAAGTAATTTCTGTAGTATATAAGAGATGGCGCTATTACACAATTCCATATTAGTTTCAATACATCATAATAGATGGCAGTGAGTTTAAAGTATAAAGCAATGACTATTCTATTCTATTCTATCGTGAGTAGGTTTTCTTGGTTGAAAATAAGTTTACTCAACATAATAATTTTGAACATGGGTACAAAGAGAAATACTTGCTGTGCTGTTAATAAATACGAATTACCTAATTTCCCTATGCTCTTGTCTTTTCTCTTCTCTTTTTCGCGGACCTTTAGTAAAAAGTTACTTGTTACTTAGTTAATTGTTGAGATTAAAGCTAATATGAACTCTTCGTCACCCACACAAACATGTAATGTAAAACAGTTTTTGAATTTTCGATAAAATAAGGCGGTCGTTCACGGGTTGAAAATGACTAGATGGCGCTAGTATTCAAAAATAGTTTATAATTTATCCTGACTTATTTGAACACAAATTGCAATGAAAATCAAATTCGTCGGTCTTCTATACTACCAGTCAATGTATCCTATTATTAGTGACAAGTTTAGTTAATAAAATATAGCACTAACTTTCTGAATGCTTAAAGTTGCTCTCTATTAACACTAGATGGCACCAGTAGTCAATTTGTTAGAACTTTTTATATCACTCACCGATTTTTATTATACTTTGTATATACGAAGCTTTCATATATCATCGGAAAACCTCCAATCAGGTGGGTCTATAAAAATACTTGCAAGCCGCCAAAGGAATCATATAATCAATTGATGATCCAAGAAGATTTCACACTAATTCAATTCAATTACTCTTTATTGCACGTAGAAAAAAAAGATACAATAATAAAGTAACTTACACATGTACCTCTAGGCGGTCTTATCGCTAAAAGCGATTTCATTCAGACAATCTTTGGGTAGGGTAAGGGTGGTTTGGGTAACCTTTGGTATTATTACGAATCAGTCCAATATAATCCCCCAAATTGGGGAAGATTGGGGGCCCCAATCTTCCCGTGGGTGTCGTCAAGGCGACTAAGGGAATGCACCAGAGATGGGCAGTGACATTCTCCTGTGTATATTAAGATCATTACTGTGATCACCAATCCGCCTGCCAAGCGTGGTGATTATGGCAAATCCCCCAATGGACAGCCCACCAAAAGTCAGTAGTGGGCGTATTTTGGCTGATGATAGTGATCCATTGTCTCTGCCTACCCCTCTGGGACCAAGGCGATAGCATTATGTAATGTATGTGTGATCATTAGTATGAATGCCACTAGTCAGGTGAGGGCCTCCTTGCTAGGTTTACTTGTAAGTTTTGTACTGAGATATTTTTCTCTATATAAATATAAATATCAATATGTCAGACATTCACACCAATTATCCAGTCCCAAACTAGGCAGAGCCTGTGGTATGGTTACTAGATAACCGATACACATACTTAAATAAATATATAAACATCCAAGACTTGGGTACAAACATTCATATTCATCATACGAACATTTGCCCCTAGCGGGATTCGAACCCGCAACCTCCGGCGTGGCAGTCCGAGAGTTACCCGTTCCGCCACGGAGGTCGTCAAAATATAAAGTTGATTCCTTGCTACAAGATAAAGGGGCAATACATCATCATCCTGTCTGTCCTCAGGCCATTGACCCCCGCTATCTCTGCACTTCTCCTGAATGTTCCAACCTGTCACTTATTTTGAGCGATCGCTTGAATTTTTCCACAGTACTTTTACTGAAATTTGTAAACAGACGACACTGCAACTTTATCATTTAGATAGCTATCCTAATCTGTAATATGTTTGTATGGCAGTATGGTTTAAATTTCTTTCTACTTACGTACTAGATTGACGATCTAGTACGTAAGTAGAAACGATGACGATGACGCGGAATGTGTGGATCCATCCTCAATCTTCCCGTGAATCCAGTCCAAGGCGACTAAGGACTTTCACTAAGGACGGGCATCAGCGTTCTCTTGTGTATATTAATAATATCCTTAATGCGATCACCTATTCGCCTGCCAAGCGTGGTGATTAGGCAAATCCCACCTAAAGTTTCATTCTATTAGGGAGGCTTGTGTTCAGCAGCAAAAAAGTTCAGAGCAAACTCTGACTGGACCAGAGCCATTTCATCATCATCATCATCAGGTTATTTTTGTTTCCACTGCAGGAGCACAACCCTCTCTCGTCTGCCGGAGACAGACGGAGGATTTGGCCTACACTCCCCGCGCTGGCCAGACGGGTTGGGGAGGCCTGATTGTTGTCTTATAATGTATTCCCTCAGTCGTCTTGTACGACATCCACGGGAAGAGTTGCAGTGGTCCTATTCTACTCTACCGGAAACCACACGGCATCATAGGAACGATGCTAGATATACAGTTCAAAATTTCAGTTTTGGCAGATTTTGAGTTATCCGGGAGACAAAAGTTTTACCTGTAACTGTTAAAATTTCAGATCAGTCCGAGTATTGGAGTTATCAGCAAAACAGACAGATAAAAAAGCTTCGATTGACAGACAAGTTTGTAAGCATCCCAGTCTAGTTTAATTTCCCATAGTACAAAATAAATTTCTAGTTTCGGATTAGACAAGTATTAATATTAGTTAGCTCTTAGTGCCTTGTCTCACACCCTGTAAGGTTGGCTGGAAGAGACCTCTTTTAGAGATAAGCTCACCTTTGTACACAAAATTTGTAACTGTATTTACTTTCAAAATTTGTGCAATAAAGGATATATATGTGAGTTCATATAGGTATTTCAAACGGCAAGTTTGATAAACCGTATAACCGTTTTTCAAAACACAAACTGCAAGTCTAATATGGTTTTTAAGTTGTTAAAGGACAGGCATTTGGACGGCAGTTTTACTTTCTGAGTGATGATATATGTAGGTTATTAACTTTATCAGTTTTCTGCGTCTAAAAATAACCATGTGACATACAAGTTTTTTTATCACAGCTCTTGTCAACAATCTTACCATGTTATCTTATAAAATCAATGCAAAATTCTTCTACACAGTTCACGAGCAGCTACATCATAATAAAAACAATTTATTGCGTTGGCTTTGTGGTTGGGTTACTTACTTCGACTTCGATAGAGGTCGTGGATTCGATTCTCACGGGGGCAGGGCACTGTGTTGGACCAGAAAAGGTCAAGGTAAGAAAATCACATATGTTTTTTTAACCTTCCAGGCGAAATTAAAAGGAGAGTGTATTATATTACAATGTTATAATATCTTTTTATATAGATATTTTATTTCATTTACTCACACTATATGTATGACATTAACTAGCTAATTACTAATTTAAAATAGTGTACACAAATAATTAATTAATAACTATACTTTTCGATAGCAAATGTCGATGTAAAAGTCGTTGGAGAAGAGAATCATGTGGAAGCTATTAGGAAGATAAGTGAATAAATCAGAGACAAGTTCCGTTGCGTTGTTCTGGACATTTAGAGCGTATGAGTGAAAGAAGAGTGACAAAAGAAATTTACAGCGCGAATGTTCAAGGAACTACAGCTAGAGGTCGTCCTAGGAGGATGTTAAGTATGACGTCCTCAAAAAGGCTGGGGTCCGCAGCGAGAAGAATAAAAGGAGCTGCATGAAAAGGTTGATGAATGTGAGTGAGGCTAGTGAGGTGTGTCAGGATCGCGCAAAGAGGCGATCCATAGTCTTTGCCTACCCCTCTGGGACCAAGGGGTGAACATTATGTATGTATGTAATATTTATAAAATTATTATCGAAACCATCATAATAAAATAAATTAATTTAATTCCGTCACAGTCGATTTCTCCCGCGAACTATCCAATTAGCCCGCACGCGCCCAGCGCGTTGAGTTTGTAGGGTTCCTTTAGTAATATAACAAAACCTGTAGCATCAGAATCGTCTGTATACCTACTGCGAACAAAGCCTGGCCAGGCAGCTAGAAGTCCTAAGTCAAAGTCTAAATCATTTATTGCATATGAGTACACTTGGTACATTTATACGCGTAATATTTTTTTATCGACTATATAGGTACCGCTTCCTAGGTGTTAGCTCTGCGAAGAAGAAACGGCGCAACAAACTTCACGCAACACATCTTTTAAAATCAAGTTTGCATACAATTATATAAAGATTGTCCGAAGCTGAATCAATATTAGTACCAGGCATCTTTGTCATTCAAATAATTGTCTATTTTATAATAGACTTTCTTACAAAAGTGATTCCTACAATGTATGTCGGTCATTTGAAAGATTTAAGTAAGTATCTCAGACATTCACACCAACTATCCAGTCCTAAACTAGGCAGAGCCTGTGCCATGGTTACTAGATAACGGATACACATACTTAACGAAAAAACATCTCATTCCTACTCAAAATACATAATTATATTATCATGTCCAAGTGTACTTTATGTACCTAAAAATTAAATAAATAAATACAAATGTTAAGTTTTCCACGCGGACGCAGTCGCGGTCCGCAGTGAGAAGAATAAAAGGACGTGCATGTGTATGAGGCTAGTGAGGTCAGGATCACGCCAAGTGGCGATCCATCTTCTCTTCCTACCGCTCTGGGACCAAGGCATGTGCATTATGTATGTAAAAATCAAATAATATTTTATTCATGCTAGGAACATTTTATGTCTGCCGTGTGACGTAGTGCCTAAATATATATAAAACGTTACTAAACTGTTGTTTGTCTCGTCTCGTTCGGCGATCTGTCAAGTGGACAGTCACGAGCGGCGATAGCGTGGAGACCTAGCTGGAGGAACCTGTTACGTACCACCATGGCATCTCGGTTTTACTATAGGATATATATCTCGTTGTCTTGTATATCTGAAAAAATATATGTATATGTTTTTATGCAGTATATTTATCGATCTTATATATTTTAAATATGATCTAGACCACACGGGCGTTCGATAACATCATGTGATGATCAGTATCAACATATTCCACCAGAGGGCGCAGTCAGTCTATAGTTTTAAACAAAGCATTGTTAAAAAAAGTAAATTGTAAGTCTGCTGATTTGTTTGTACTTAATTTTATTACATACATACATAATGCTCACGCATTGGTCCCAGAGGGGCAGACAGAGACGACTACCTATGCATATGTAATGAAAAAAAAAATTATATTAAAATTTTATTGGAAAATGTAATCTATTTGTCAGAAATGAAATTTGCTAGAATATGGTAAGTACCTAACTAAAATATGTAAATAGAGCTAAATGACTATCACATTCTGCCATATTTTGTTACCTACAGAATACTTTGTTATATCTACAACAAAGTATGTTTAGAAGTTTGACGACCTCCGTGGCGGAACGGGTTGCTCTCGGACTGCCATGCTGGAGGTTGCGGGTTCGAATCCCGCTAGGGGCAAATGTTCGTATGATGAATATGAATGTTTGTACCCAAGTCTTGGGTGTTTATATATTTATTTAAGTATGTGTATCCGTTATCTAGTAACCATAGCACAGGCTCTGCCTAGTTTGGGACTGAATATTGGTGTGAATGTCTGAGATATTAATTTATATTTATTTATAAGTAGGTAGGTAGTTGGAAAGATGGTTGCATCACACATGCACAAATGTAGGCTGTCGCTATGAAACACACACGTACCAAATAGATAACACTTTCAAAACCTCTCCTGCACATCGATACTGCGTATGACCGGTGGTCTTGTACCTTTGGCCTTAGTATGATGACTCCTCTCCAGTTTAATTTTATGGCTAAGAAGTAGTATAAAAAGTTGATCATTTAGTATTGGCGATTTTTTCATTACTAATTTGACAGCTGTTTTCTCTCTAATATATATAAAAAGAATTAGAACCTGTTTTCCAAGTATTTATATTTAAATTTGACTGATATTTTCCGTTTTTATTATACATATTTTTATTTATTAAGAAGTGTTGCTGTACTTTTTGACACCAAAAGATGTGTAATAATAATATATTGTAAGTACAATTGAAAAATATGGACTTTTTAAAGTTATGTCACCTTCTTAGAAGAAAATTGTTTTATACATATTTTCACTGCATGTCTATTGAATTTTTTATAAAGTAATTTCTGTTGTTCACAATGGCACTTACCGCAGTTTAATTTTATGCAGAAACTGGTCGCTCTTTGCTATGTATTTCAAAAAGACGCTTCAACGCCAGCCATGTATGAAATGGATATAAAACAAAAAATGTAAATGAAAAAAGAATAATGTCGACTTAGCCTAGAGTTCTTAATATCCTAAAAGGTGAAAATAAATGAGTGCGAGTACTATTGTCAACTGCCGTGTGGTTTCCGGTAGAGTAGAATAGGACCACTCCAACTCTTCCCGTGGATGTCGTACAAGGTGACTGAGGGAATACATTATAAAACATCAATCAGGCCTCCCCAACCCGTCTGGCCAGCGCGGGGAGTGTAGGCCAAACCCTCCGTTTGGCTCCTGCAGTGGAGACAAAAATAACCTGATGATGATGACGATGACTGTTGTCAACTGATGTCAATAGCATCTGATTGCTATGACACGTAATGGGCCCTCATCTCGTTATCTAGGCGCTGTCGCGACAATTTGTTTGTTTAGCAAACTACGTACACCCAGTCAGTTGCTTGTTGTGCGGGGAGTGTGCGGTGAGCCTTATTTTATATTATATCATTTTGGATTTTAAAATATCAAAAGGTCAACGGTGGTTTGTTGAAGTGATTTTTTTTATTTTAATTTAGTGCATTTATGAGTAAAAATAAATACATAGTTTTATTCTGTGATTGTGGTATATTACAAGTACGATTTTTTTTTAAACAAAATACTAACATGGAATAATATAAATTAGTTTTACTAATAATAAAAATAAAATTTAATACAATACAAATTAAAAGCTAAAACTGTTAAATTACAAAGACTTTATTAATAAATTTATTCGTTATTTATTTTTAAATTAAAAAAAAAACAGAAGCGAAATGAAAACTGATTCGACCGATTTTTTTTAAATATCTCGTTGTCTTGTATATGAAATAATATATGTAAATGCTTTTGTGCAGTATATTTATCGATTTTATATATTTTAAATATTATCTAGATCACACGGGCATTCGATAACATCATGTGATAGATTAGTATCAACAGGTACCACCAGAGGGCGCCGTCAGTCTATAGTTTTAAATCAAGCATTGTTAAAAAAAAGTAAATTGTAAGTCTGCTGATTTGTTTGTACTTAATTTTATTACACACATGATGCTCACGCTTTGGCCCCAGAGGGGTAGGCAGAGACGATGTATCGCCACTTTGCGCGATCCTGACACACCTCACTAGCCTCACTCACATTCTCATGCACCTTTTATTCTTCTCACTGCAGACCCCAACAATTTTTTATATAATATAATTAACCGTTATGTAAGCCAGATTTCACAAACACCACATAGATGGCGCTGTAAATAAATTTAATGAAATTCAAGTGAACATGTTCAAGAATATTTTATCTTTAGAATATAAAATTTATAATTATGACGACATGGCTTTCATACATAGAGATCTTCTATCATTGTCTTTTTAATTATATATTTTTCTCCTTTAAAACTAAAATATCGCCTTTTTCTTTCTAGTATCGATTTCGTTACTGAGTATTCTCTTCAACACTGACGTGTTACTTTTGATCAACAATAGTTTCGTAACGGAAATGAGTCGTTAAACTAATTCCCTTGTTATAATATTCATATACCTACCTGGTACCTGGGTACTTAGGTATATGTACGGTGCATTCACACTTGACCTACAAACATATATTATAAGCATTTTATAAGATTATATAACACAGTTATAAATTGACTGCGTCTACCGTTCACATGTTTGAATGAAAGGCTGTCCATAGAACAGGGAATCCTAGTTTGGGAGCCAGGGTACTTACTGCTTGTAATAATATATCTACATAGATACTATTATGGCATATACTACGGGTGGTCACCGAGAGCGGTAAACAATTTTAAAAAACGGTTCACGTAATTTGGGTACATTCCTTTACTTTTGAGAAAAAATCGATTGAAGGAATAAAACTAGAGTAAAAAATTACGTATAAATTCTAATACAACTTCAAGACAACGATATATATCACTAACTGAATGTAGGTAAGGATATAACGTCACACGGAAGCCCGCATACTCGAAACTAAATTGAAAGCCAAAACCCTTCATTGCTCATGAGAACACTTGGTCCGATATAACGTGATATAACTAAACAATTGGTTGTTAGGACCTGCAACTGTATTAACAAGGACCAATTTATAGAAATTGCTGAACAGTTGAAACTAGAAATCATACCGTCAAGGCTTTTGATACAAACTTCTGAAACATTGTAACAATGTAACTGTGATTAGATTACATTACATAAGACTCACGCCTTGGTCCCAAAGGGGCAGGCAGAGACAATATATATATATTCTTTATTGCACACATTTTAGCTGCTTTTAGAGCTTATCTCTAAAAGAGATCTCTTCCAGTCAACCTTATATCGCCGCTTTGCAACATTACTTCGCCCGTGGCACCGTGATACCATTTGGCGTGATTCGATTATACTACAATATCAAACCAACTTGCATTGGTCATACGCGATACATCGTCTCTGCCTACCCCTCTGGGACCAAGGCATGAGAATTATGTGATGTAATGTATGTAATATACTACCACTTGTAATAATGTATCTACATAGATATACCTCATACCATGAAGCAAAATAATTTTTCGTAGCTCACAGTTTCACTTCAAAGTTTTCATCTGTTATCTAATTTAATAACCAATTAATGTCAATCCTGAAGGAAAACACTTTGAGGTGAAACTATGAGCTACGAAAAATTATTTTGCTTCATGGTATGAGGTGTAGTATAAAAATTCAAATGTTCATCAATATCCTACTAATATTGCAAACGCGAAAGTTTGTAAGTATGGATGGATGTTTGTTACTCTTTCACGTAAAAACAATTGAATGGATTTTAATGAAACTTTACAATAATATGGCTTATACATCAGAGTAACACATAGGCTATAATTTATAAAGATATTGTGTGAACTGTCCAAAATATCAAGTAAGTAGGAAAAAATCTACCATCTGCGAGCTATTCTGGCGCGCGCTGCCAAAACCGCTAGAGTTACACATATGTAATGTATGATGGAAATGTTTATCTTAAATAGTCCTACAAAAAGCTACTTGAAATACTAATCGTGCGCAGGCGAAGTCGCGGGCACCAGCTAGTAATCAATAAAGTTTCTTGTGTTTTTAACAGAAAAACAACAATTCTAAGAATACATCAAAATGACGGACCAAAGCAGCCCAGTCCTTGAACCAGGGAAGAACATTCGACCGAACATAGACCACGAAGGAGTCAAGCTGCTAGTGGAGAGACTATACGGAATATCAGCTCTAGAACTGACAGAACTGAACGGATATGATGACAAGAACTACAAAATCATGGAGGACCCCAACGTGAAGAACCCACTGATAACGAACCATTGTCCCCATGGATACGTTCTGAAGATCATGAACTCAATGGATTCACAGAATTTGGGTGTTGTGGAGGCGCAGAACGAAATTATGAACTTTTTGAGTGAGTATAATGATTTTGTTTTTGATTTTCAAGATATTTTTAAATTAGGTGGATATCTCGAAAGGATTGAGATGAAATTTCAAACCAACATGTAAAATTTCCTGGCAATTATAGAAAAATTATAAAAGTATAATATAAAAGTGATTAAATATTTACGAGATATTGAAGGAAAACTAAAATTAAAGATGATATTTTAAACAAAAAAACACATCAAAACTTATGGACGCTCATCAGATTTGAAAATACTGGTCCGTCCGTATGAAACCCCGCAAGGTATCATTCATCGATTTGAAGAAACTTGGTACAGACGAAGTCTTTAAATATACTCTCCAGCGTCCCAAGACATTGCAATCAAATGCAATCAAATTGATGTTGATCCAAACCGGGGGTCGATCGCGCTATTTTTTAACGGTTCTACCGTTCGAACGGAATGTTTATTGTTTTTGAAACAGAACCTAACCCAAAATGTTTAGACCTTACCACGAGGTTTTACTCAATTATGGACTAGTATGAATTCAATTTACTAGAGCATTGGGCTCGATTCTGAAGGCACAACGTTGAAATTTGACAGCACTAAAACTGTTGCTATCCTTGTCACACAGTATTATGAAGATAAAGATGAAACCAATTTTAGCGCTGTCAAATTTTAACGTTGTGCCTTCAGAATCGGGCCCAATATCTGTACCGAATTACATCAAAATTGCCACAGTACTTGACACAACATTTTTTCGCACCTGATAAGTCATCTCAAAGTGTTTTCCTTCATGATTGACACTAATTGGATATTAAATTAGATAACCGATGATTTTTAAATGTGTATCTGTTTTTTTCCTTCATGGTCTCGTATAGGTGAACTTAAAAGGTATCCCTTATCTGATTGGGGGGGTTTCTATTAAAAGTATTAATGTCAAAATTAATCAATTTACCAAACCTACATAATTATATGCCTAGTTTCAACAAAATCGGTGACTGACTCTTCACTATGCTACTGTAGATTGATGGTAACAAATCCTCTCCATCAGATTCCCGCTCAGTGACCTGCCCCAAGCCCATCCGCAACATCTTCGGACACCTGCACTCCGTGGAAACCATCAATGGCAAACAGCATGCCGTCCGCCTGCTGGAGTACGTCCCTGGTGAGCTGTTGAAGGACGCCCCTCTCTCCGAGTCGCTCATGTATCAGCTCGGGGAGTTCGTTGCGAACTTGGACAATAAACTACAGGTAAATAGAACTTCTTACATTTCTGGGCTCCTGGTAGTTATTTTTAATTTACCTTCAAGTCCATACTATGCAAGGTCTGCCGTGCCGATGGATGCGTGTCCAGGGGCTAGCCTGGTCATAAGCTGGCCGACATCCCGGAGCTGGGTGAACTCCGGGCACTATTAGCCTTACCGAGTCGTGCGGGGCTCTGACGAGGCGGACAATTATTTCCCTAGATATCAACATTATACCGAAACATCGTATCTTCCTACCCCTTTTTGACAAAGGCGTGAGCATTATGTATGTATGTATATACTATGATATAATGTTGCTAGTACCATAACCTAGCCTACCCTGATCACTACAGAACAGAACAGATAGAACTGATAGAACAGGCAGGTTTATATAGTTTGTGACTGAGCAAGTAACGTCTAATACAAAAATGTGTTCCAAATAACCTGTGGTAATGCTGGCGTTAGCTAGACAAAGCCCATTACGTGCTGGACCTTGAAACTCACGCTCATCTACTACAATACAAATAATATACTGTACTGTAACTGACAGTCAGTTTCATGGTGTTGAGCGCATCATAATTTGTTTACAACAAACGGTTGTTTTTTTACTCAGTTATTTGAGACACGACAAACAGTTATTTGCTAATCTTCCGGTTGGTTGTGGATAAACAACATTATACCTAACGATTAATTAATTAGGTACCTATATTTTGTTATGGGTATATTTCGTTTCATCATCATCATCAGGTTATTTTTGTCTCCACTGCAGGAGCACAACCCTCTCTCATCTGCCGGAGACAGACGGAGGATTTGGCCTACACTCCCCGCGCTGGCCAGACGGGTTGAAGAGGCCTGACTGATGTTTTATAATGTATTCCCTCAGTCGCATTGTACGACATCCACTGGGAGAGTTGGAGTGGTCCTATTCTATCTACCGGAAACCACACGGCATATTTCGTTTACTAACCGGGAAAGCTACAGGCACATGTTTTGCTTGTTTATGCTCGTAGTTCTATTCTATAAACGAGTAGACAGAAAGATATCATCTGTGTAGTAGAATAGAATAGAATAATCATTTATTGGCTGCAACAAAACACATATATAAGCGCAACATTACATACAAGCAGAAACAATACAACACTAAATCTAAAGGTCGAGTGCACACGTCGGGATCGCGTCACATGGCTTGTCGGACGATAATTTAATATTACACTCGCTTGCACGAGTGAGCGGAAACAACGCGGGGAACTTATCCGACAAACCGGGAGTAGAAGCAAGGCGTGCGACCGACCTGTAGGGGAGGGGGCAACAGTACAGTGTGGCGACACTGTAGTAGACACGGTATGTGTGCTGCAGCAGCAAACAGGCCCCAGTTCAGCATATTGCTTTGCCCGTAAGGGCAGAGCAGAGACTTCTGCTGAAACCTGGCTTTAGTCAGCCTTCAAGAATCCACGGCTGGACATGAATCCACTGCCAACCGCCCCACGCCTCCCGATGCCCCACCTATACAGGCAGGCAGGACGACCGTTCCACACTACTGCCCAGTCGCGGTCTTCACTCGACAACTCGTTTACCTCAACGGTAATTGGTTCTCCGACAGATGTGCTACCTCAACGTACTATTCTTTTAAGCTACGTCGAAGACTTTAGTTCTCTGGGGAATCACTCTTATAAAGACATAATAAAGTTCATTTGGTTGACTTTCCGCTATTGGTTTTGACCTCTGGTATCGGTTGGTCTTGGCCAGATCCATGATCGCATGTATCAACATTTGATCTGTTTGCAGAACTTCAACCACTCCGGCCTGGTCACTCGCGAACACATCTGGATGCTGACTAAGGTGCCCGAGCTGGAGAAATTCAAATACGTCATCAAGGATGCAGAGAAACTCGATCTGGCTGAGGAGGTACGGCTTGTGGTTATTTTGATCTCACCTGATGTTATGTAACGCTAAGGCCTGAGGTGGAGCGTGCTTTCCCAGAACAAGTCAATTCACTCTTCTTTTAAAGGATCCAAGTTGTACTTCCCGGAAATAATAATAGAAGATAGAAGAACAATTTAACTGGATGAAAATGCGGTTTTCTTTTAAGGAATGTAGTGGCAAACTCCCCGCTTGATGGTAACTGGCCACTGTCAACAAAGGAAAGCTTATTCATAGCAGTAAAGAAAAACAAACCGCTTATGATATTGATGTAGGTAAATGGCCTTGCGTCTGTTTACGTGTGTTTAAGCAATAAGCATGTACAAATAGATGACTGACATTGACATTTAACCTCAGATATGACCTGCATAACAAATTGGTTCAGTGATGTAGACCGCATCCCTCAGGTGATTTAATACCTAGAGGTATCGATAAAGCGCTATCGAAATGAAACGGTACCGAAATATAGCATATAGGAAGTTTAATACGGTACCAATATAAAACAGTGTGATGTATACCGTTTTACAAAACCATTATTTTCGGGTTATGCAGTCCATGTCAAAGTCAAAATCATTTATTGCATATGAGTACACTTGGTACATTTATACACATATTTTTTTTTATCGACTACCGCTTCCTAGGTGTTAGCGCTGTGAAGAAGAAACGGCGCAACAAACTTCACGCAACACATCTTTTAAAAATCAAGTTTGCATACAATTAATTAAGATTTTGCGAAGCTGAATTAATATTACCAGGCATCTTTGTCATTCAAATAATCGTTTATTTTATAATAGGATTTCTTACAAAGTTGTTTTTTTATGTGAATCTTAAACTTTCTGTCCGTTTTATTTAAGATTTCCTCTGGTAGTTTGTTGTAGAAGCGTATACATTGCCCTGTGAACGATTTACTGACCTTACTTAGTCTTAACCCTGATAAAACAAGTTTATTTTTATTTCTTGTATTATAACTATTATTGTCACAGTGCCTCAAAAAGAGAGATAATTTTTTTCTGACATATAAAATATTATCAAAAATGAATTGACCAGCTACTGTTAATATGCTTGTCCCAATTACAGTACCTACTAAACGTCTTTTTACCGTAATCAGCACCTTTTGCAGCAACAAGAATCACTGCTTCGAAAGAAAAACAACTAAACCTGTTAGGCCTGTCTTTTTAATTGCAGGTAATAGAGGAGTTCAAGTATGCTATAGTGCCTCGCCTAGACGAGCTGGAGAAAGGAGTTATCCACGGGGACGTCAACGAGATGAACGTCCTGGTGTCAGTGAAGCCTGGGGGCAGGTATGTAGCTTCCGGCGGATGCTATCCTGGTTTCAAGCCTGAACTATGATTTCTTGCTATGGGTTAGGGCAAAGGTTATGAGAAAACACATGTCTAGCTGCTTTCCAATTAATATAAAGGGATACCCCAGCTGTCTGATCTATAAACGCACAGTTCAAATGTTGGGTAGCTAGAATCTGGAAATCTTGCATAGAAGTTCCTTAATTCGCAAGCCACATCGAAGAGACAAAGCGAAGACGAATATAAAATATATAGATGCGAGCAGCCAGCTGATACTAGCCAAATTACAAAATAATGACAAGGACTGAACTATAATTATATATATCTATATGTACAGACTAATATAAATGAAGTGACGAATTGCATTAATGATAATTGACAACTACAGAAGGGATAAAATAATTTAAAAAGAACTCAATAGGTATAGTTTGGAAAGTCGCAACCGCACACATTCTACGCCGCGTCTCCACGTCTTTTCTGTGTACCTTGCGCCTACGGCATAAACATGCTACACCGTTGTTTTTATATCATAAATTGAAGTAATCCGATAAAATCTCTTTAATCCATTTATTTATTGTAATTATAAAACATATATGATGTAAATAAATAAGGCGTAGTGTGGTTTCATACATAATTTAGTACCGAAAACATGGTCGGTTCCGAAATTATGATTTCAATTGAATATGTTGAGAAAAATTGCAATTGAAATGAAATGACAAACTACAAATAGAAACAGTAGTGCTATTCTCTAAAATACAAACTCATGTGCGAGTCTCACTCAGTGACTTTACTCACTTCGAAACCTAAACCACTGGCATTCTTTTATGGCAAATCCCCCAATGGACAACTTACCAAAAGTAGTATTCTCTTGGGGAGGCCTATGTCCAGCAGTGGACGTATTTAGGCTGATGATGATGATAAAATGTGGAATAACTATAAGTCGTCGATGCTGATATCAGCAGGCCCTTCATTACATAATAAAAGAGTTTTCTCTCTACAGTAAACAAAATATTATAATCTCCCAATTTTCCTCAGCAACTTGAGTTGCAATAGGTAACTGTATGCGATAATTTCTCAATCTTATCTGATAGTAAGTTGTTTGTTTGCTGTGAGACTGTTATGAAATGATGAATGACTGATAATAGAAAAACATAGTTCGATAGTGGGAAGGTATATCCGCCATTTCCGTCGAAAATGGACACCTCAAATGATTGGTGATGGCTTCGACTTCCATGAAAATACTCATCCAAAGCTGTTACCCGTGTTGTTCCTGGCTTAGAATAGGGCCAACCCCAATCTTCCCGTGGGTATCGTCAAGGAGACTAAGGGATTGAAGTTTATAAAAATTAGATCATTACGATCTCCAATCTGCCTGATAAGTATGTTGATTACGGCAAATCCTCCAATGGACAGCCCACCAAAAGGGGCAATCTATTAGGGAGGCTTGTGTTCAGCAGTGGACGTATTTCGGTTGCAGGTTTCTATGGATGGTCACCAAACAGCAATGTTGACAATGTTATATCCGGTTTGGGAATGGAAATGGGAATAGGAGAGCCAGAGTTAAAGGCACATGAGGCACGCACTTGTGGCCTCAGGTTTTTGGGTGACAGTGATCGTTTACAACTTCAGTCGGTAAAACACATCTAAGATTTCATTTTACCTGAAATGAGGCCTCCAATGAAGCGGTGGTGAACAGGCCAAGGACTGTCCCAAAGTTATTCCATTAGATTCATAAACCTTGTTAGTATCCAAGCGTAGAATAAGATATCTGACTTCCGAAGTCGCTGCAAAAGCACCATTACGAAGAAGACTCGAAGTTACGAAGAAGGTTTTTCGGAAAAAAGTCTCTAAGTGTTTCGGATATTCCCTAGCAATTAATGACTTCTTCATCTTGTCTTGTCTTGTGAGGTTGTATATAGTCAGGAAGTGGCCTAAATCTCGCACATGTAGTTTTGGCTTTCATCTCCTAGACAGTCTGGATAGTTGTTTAGCGTTTATTCGATCGCCATTGCGAGCCTCGTCTGTTTGCTAGAATTAGCGGAGCAGAGTGCAATAAGTGTAAATTGTGTTGGTACTTGGAGCACTTGTATTAATGTTGCTCGACATCCCTTGACACATAGTTCAAGAAATCTTAATTTAGGTGATCGCTGTTATTTATGAATCAACCTTCGCATCTGTAATCACTCACCCAGCACCTGTGACGTCACTTCACTGTAACCATGTTTTACAGCACTTAATGTTATGTGTAGGAAACTGAACACATCAGTGTTGAGGGTTTGCAACCAGATACTGAAAGGGATATTGCTGAGGTGAGCCAAGAGTATGCTTCCACTGCTACTTGTACCTTGGCTTACTTCAACTGTCTCAAACTCAGGCAGTACCTGAGCCTTTTGCAAATCTAAAATGTTAACCCACAGCTAAAACAATTCAATTTCTCTATCTTTTTCTCGTTGTAACTTAACATTTTGTGTATTTTCTGGTGCATGGGAAGAGATGAAATAAACAGAGTAACAATTGGTGCTTTGGTACAAGATATTGTTAGCTCTTTGCTTGATTCACCAAATGAAATCTGGTAGCTTTACACTTAAAGTTTTCTTACTTTACTAAATCAGAAATCTAAAGTGAGTATTTGCATTCACTACTGATATTTAAATTGTCTTTAAAGCCTAAGCCAAGACTTACTCTACTAAAGTGAGTTACTAGAGTGAGTCTTGGCATCCGTTACCAATACTTTAAGAGACCTAGAATGAGCCTCCGTTATTAACATTTAAAGACACCTATAGTAAGTCTTGGCTTCCATTACCAAACTTTTAAAGGGACCTAGAGTAAGTCTTGGCCTCCGTTACCAACATTTAAAGATACCTAGAGTTAGTCTTGGCCTCCGTTATAAAGATTTAAAGTGAGTCTCGGCCTCCGTTACCATTTCGTATAATTTTATAATTACAAGCATGAAGCTTACATAAAATTATGTTCCAGCCACTCAGACTACCGCATCGCAGGCATCCTCGACTTTGGCGACATCCAGTACTCATACTACGTGTTCGAGCTGGCCATCGCCATGACCTACATGATCCTGCAGGCCGGGGACCCGAAGATCGGCGGCATCGTGCTGGCCGGGTACACCGTTACCAAGCGGCTGCCCGACGAGGAGTACAGGCTGCTGAAGGTCTGGTATCATCATGTCAGCCCCTTAAAGTCCACTATTGGGCATAGGCTTGAGAGAGAGGCTAGGATTTGAACGGTAGTTGGTCAAGTCGTACAAGGCGACTAAGGGAATACATTATAAAACATCAATCAGTCCTCCCCAACCCATCTGGCCAACGCGGGGAGTGTAAGCCAAATCCTCCGTCTGTCTCCGGCAGATGAGAGAGGGTTGTGCTCCTGCAGTGGAGACAAAAATAACCTGATGATAATGGTCAAGGTTTAGAAGTAAATGAAGATTTGATGTTACTTACTACACATTTTGACATGAATTAGATAAACGTCTTATGTTAAGAAGGTTAATAATGGTTACATTTTTACCATTTTGGTACATATCCACTGTTAGACATAGGCTTTCCCCAATGAACGCCACTACACCCGGTCCTCCGCATTCAGCTGCTCCCGGCCACCTTCTTCAGGTCGTCGGTCCATCTAGCGGTGGGGCGTCCCACCCTGCGAGTGCCAATCCGCGGCCTCCACTCTAGCTACCTAGAACTCGTCTGACTGACCGAACGGCCTGTAAATAAGATTAATTATAGTCAGTCAAGGTCAGTTCCATGATTTTAGACAAGGTCAGTTAAGGGCAGTATCTACTCATGATTAAAAAGGTTATTAAAGGTGATGTTAGTGACACTAATGATTTATTTTTGGTCGACCTTTCTCACCTCTTTTAACGATCTGTACCTCTCTGTATGTTATGGATCTCCACTCTTAGCAGGGGTATCTCTCGCTACGCTAGTTTAGGACCTGGTCTCCACCATATAACTTGTCTCATACCGCCACTTTAAGCTCAGCTTCCTCTCGACTATGACGGTAGCCTCGGTACTTCTTATTTTTCCTGATGATCACGTCCTTGTAAGAAATTCCGAGCATTGCCATCTTCAACATTACGAGTATTATACTTAAAAACTGACAAAGATGCTAATTATTCATTTCAGACCCTGATCTCAGCGCGTCTGGTCCAGAGCCTGATCCTCGGAGCGTACTCCCTGGAGCAGGATCCCAACAACACCTACGTGGCGTCGACAGAGCGCGCCCACGGCTGGGAAATCCTGCGCAAGATCAGGAAGACCAAGCCCAGCGAGGACGGCGACCCAACTGACTGGAAGGCTATCGCTAATGAGTACTTGACAAGGAGTTAAGAGGTGGTCAAGCGTAGGATTGTCAAGCTTGACGTGATTGATCAGGCATGCTTGACGACCATCTGTAGTGCTATTCTGTAAAATACAAACTCACGTGCGAGTCTCACTCAAGTGATTTTACTCACTTCAAAACCTAATCCATTAGCATTCTGTAAACGTTCTACAGAACTGTCGACGTGAAATGGGTTCTTTGTTCACTTCACGTTGATAGTGCTCTGGAATGTTTAAAGAATTACCAATTAGGTTTCTAAGTGAGTGAAGACACTTGAGTGAGGCTCGCACGTGAGTTTGTATTTTACAGAATAGCACTAATGTAGGTGATTGATACAAAACATTAATTATGCTTAAATCCAAATTGATCAATCGGTAATCAGTCGATTATGATTCGTGATTGAAGTCTGGGCTTGATACAAAATACTCTGCGAACACGTAGAGATCTTCAAGCGTGTAACTAAACGATGAAGCATTGTGATCACTGATCAATCACGTAAAACTTGATCATATTTATGGGTGAAATTAAATGGATCGTTGTGAGAAGCCTTTTCCTATTGCTATGATATATCATTATTATTTTATACTGTGACTTTTAAAAAATTGTTATATATTATTGTAGTTTCTTTTTTATATTTAAATGTAGGAATTAAAATGTTTGTTATATTTATTTCACAATCAAGCCAATATTATGCGTCAATTAGTCTTATTAAATGTATTAGGTAAGAATAGTATTAAATAAAGACTGTTATAAATAAACAGAAGAGATTTTATTTTAAGCTATTCGCCTTGAATTGAAGTGGCAGTGGGCTGGTGAAATCTCTCGGGTAACTGATTACCGTTGGGGTAAAGGAGTTCTCGAGTGGAGACAGCGGCTGGGCGTAATGTGGGACGGGCGTCCTAGCTGGTACAGGTGGAGAGACGAGTGGCGTTGGACGGTTGGCAGGGGCTGGAGAACTGAGGATCGGATTCAGTGGCGGGTCTTGCGAGAGGAATATGTCCAGCAGTGGATTCTTGCAAGCTGATGAATATTTTTTTTATTTTATTGTGCTCGGAAAACATCCTTCCTACTAATATCATAAACGCGAAAGTTTGTAAGTATGGATGGATGTTTGTTACCCTTTCACGTAAAAACTACTGAATGGATTTTAATGAAACTTTACAATAATATAGCTTATATATCAGAATAACGCATAGGCTACAATTTATAAAAAGATATTAAGGAAAAAATCTACCATCTGCGAGCTATTCTGGCGTGAGCCATAAAATTATAATTTTAATGGCATAATATTAGTTCTTTTCTACGCCACGCTAATATAAGCTACTCGAAATACTAATCCTGCACAGAAGAAGTCGCGGGCACCAGCTAGTCTAACTATAATTATGAAGTGAAATACAAATCAAGAAAGTTTTTAGCTATTAACTAGTTTTCACAAATTAAATTATATATAGATTTTATTTTTTTTTACGCTAAATATGATTATTATAGCAACTGAAGCCATCCTCGGCTCTTCTCGTCCAGTCACTGCCAGTCGCAATACCATCCCATCCCAGGCAGGCCGCCCGTCCCACACTACAGTCTAGCCAGTCGCGGTCTCCACTAGACAACTAGTTTACCCCAACGGTAATCCTTTCCCCGATAGATATGACCAGCCCAGGCACACTAACTGTCAGAGATATTATTATTAAATTCGTTTATTTAGATGTCAAGGATCCATTATTGTTAGTAAGGTAATACAATAATACTTATATGACTAGGTGTTAGTAACATTCACATATTTAAAACAAAATCAATTGGGATTTCAAAATCTAATAAATAAAATCGTAAACTTCGCGTGTCTGTACATTGAAGATATTTGCAAAAAAAAATTTGGGTGTCTAAGGATAAGCAACATAACACATTTCGATAATTTTTGAAATTTTTGTCTGTTTGTCTGTGAGTTTGTGCACGCATCACTTAAAAACTACTGAACGCATTTTGATGGACTTTTCACAGAAACATGGGGCTTAACCTAACTTAACATTTAGTCTTTATTTTATCGCAATCGGTTTACTCAATCAAAAGTTATGGTCATTTTTAGTTTTCAAATACATTAGTATGTAAGGTTAGTATGCAATATATTATTGCAAATAATAGTATTTCCGTACTATTCAGATTGCCATGAGTTTGGACTACATTTGGAGCTGGTAGTGGGAATGGGAATGGGCGTGGGCGTGGGAAAGGGGTAGTGGGAGCGGTAGCGGGATTGAGAGTGAGATTGAGAGTCTGTGTGGAAGTGGAAGTTGGATAAGGAGCGGAAGTGGGAATGGGAGAGGATCCTGTAGTCCACGCGAGCGGAGCCGCGGGCACAGATAGTATTAAATAAATTCAATTAAATTACAACATTATACAACAAATTAGACTCAATTAAATCAATATATTCTAGCTCTGTTGTGGGGCACTGGGGCATGCAATGCCAGCCAGTGTCCCACCAAAGGGCCGTCCATGCGGTCCGCGACTACGGACAGGAGCCCGTTGCCGCCGCCCCGCAACATCGAGGCCTATCTATGTCGAAGACTTCAGTTCTCTGGCGGATCACCTCATTCCGGATTCTGTCCCTTAGAGAAACTCCGAACATAGCTCTTTCCATAGCCGACAGCGACATATTCATATATTTAACAACTTAAAAAAGTACTATGGGTTCAATACCGAAGCTTTGAGCTGACTTATATTACAGTATATAAACTACTTATAAGTATTGATTGAGATTTATAATGTAATAGTATATATGAACATATGTATATATAGATATTTGTATCATCCACTTATTCGTGTATCGTCTATGTATATATTGTCAATTTATGTTTATGTAATATGTATTTTCAAACTTTATTAAAAGTAGGTACATTTCTTTATCAAATTTGGTACTAAACGCATTATACTTGTCCTTTGGGTTACTCTAAGGTTGACTGTACGAGATCCCTAAGTGGGATAAGTCCGCCTTTGTACACAGTTTAATTCCTATTTGATTATTGTTGTTGTTGTTATTTTTGGTACGATAAAGCGTTTACACACATACATACATATTTATATAGGACAATAATAAATGGTGTTGATGCGCCATCTCTTAGAATCTGATGCAACCATTAATTCGAAGTATTTTATTGATGTTAGCTAGTTGCATACACAGGTTGCGGATGGCGCTGTATGCGTAAATGCGAAACTGAATGTTTGGATGTTTTCCGTAAACAGCTGAATTTTGATGAAAGTTAACTAGTAAAGTTTCTTATATATATCTTGAATATCAAGGACGGGATTCCTTTGTTATTTTTTTTTCTTTCAAAACTAAGTCTATAACTCTTCCATCTTAAAATGGTATTCCTTAGGATTTTTCCAATGTCAAGTCTAAACGACGAATACAGACATTGAGAGCACGCCTTAACGGAGTAAACCTGTAGGTTGTGCCCAACGATCTCTATGTACTACTGGATGGAGAGTTCCAAACAATCGCTGTGTTCCACGCAAGTAGCCACAACTCTTTCCAATTCACAATGAAACTTGTGCAGTTACTACGCAGGACATTTAATTATTACTAAATATTGACGCTACGGCTAAATAATGTCAATATTTAGTAAATAATCAAATGTTCTGAATAGGACATAAGGTAGTTTTAATGCCGAAAAAACATCTCATTCCTACAGGAAACCTACGCGGACGAAGACGGAGGCAAAAGCTAGTATAACATTGTATAAAGTCTCCTGTCCCAATTGGATTGGGAAAGGTTGTCTGGAAGAAATCGCTTTTAGCGATAAGACCGCCTAGATGTACGAGTACATGTGTAAGCTACTTCATTATTGTATCTTTGATTTTATCGGGCAATAAAGAGGAATTGAATTGTATCTGGAGCACATATAGGACATAGGATACGAGTAGTTTTTATCCCGAGAAAACATCTTATTCCTACAGGAAATACATAATAATTTGTGATGTTAACTTGTCCATGCGGACGAAGTAGCGGGCAACAGCTAGTTACTGATAAATCCCAAAATGGCTCTTAGCGATAACGTCCAAATCAACCGCTATTTATTACTAGAAAACTACACAAAAAATAGCACTATACTATATTAGTGTTTCCATAAAACATATTTGTCTGATCCAAACAGTTCAATAAGGAAGATTTAACGGTCACTGCGCAGGACTATCTGAGATCTTTACGAGCTTACAGCTAGTTTCATATCCAATAGATCTGAATCCCATGGGAACAGCAATGGAATTCTAAAGTATTTAGTCAAAATCATTTATTGCATATGAGTACACTTGGTACATTTATACACGTCATTTTTTTTATCGACTACCGCTTCCTAGATGTTAGCGCTGTGAAGAAGAAACGGCGCAACAAACTTCACGCAACACATCTTTTAAAAATCAAGTTTGCATACAATTAATAAAGATTTTGCGAAGCTGAATTAATATTAGCACCAGGCATCTTTGTCATTCAAATAATCGTTTATTTTATAATAGGCTTTCTTACAAAGTTGTTTTTAATGTGAATCTTAAACTTTCTGTCCGTCATATTTAAAATTTCCTCTGGTAGTTTGTTGTAGAACCGAGACTAGCCCATTTTTTTTTGGCACGGGGAAATGCCTATTGCATAAGTAGTCTCTTTGTGGGGACCAGTAAGTTATGTCGGACTTGCACCCATTAAAACCCCGCGGTGGCCGTCTCCGACGCACAGACGAAGAAGAGAACCCGGGAGATCAACCCAGGCTTATCTTACGTCAACAGCCCATACTTACTCGTAGATTTAGAAGGCTACCTCGAAATGGTTGCTCTGGGAAACACTTTTACTTTTAGCGGAAAACCCCCGGGCGGGTCTTTAAAAATACTCGCCAGCTCCAAATTGATATCATGCAAGACATTATGCATGGTGGGACGCCCCGCCGCCAGGTGGACCGACGACCTGAAGAAGGTGGCCGGTAGCGGCTGGATGCGGAGGGCGGAGGACCGGGTGTGGTGGCGTTCATTGGGGAAGGCCTATGTCCAGCAGTGGAATTCTAGGGGGCTGATATGATGATGATGATGAAGACATTATGCAATCAATTAACGTTTATCCAAATAGTCTTCACACATTTAATAGAGAGTGTGTAATAGTAGTCAGAGTCTATACAAATATACTTGTAGTTCGTCGAATATTATTCGAATTACTTACGAAGTATTCCCCTAAGAGTCTCCCAAATTTATTGCGTCTAAATTTATACGCAATGATTCCCAAAGAAATAAGCAAAACGTATCGTCTTCTATTAATTATTTCGCTATTTAAATAATCTATATAAAACCCAGACAAATACTCCTTAATTAAATGCTACCAAGAATTAATCAAATTAAATTAAAACTTAATTGAATTACTCGTAATTAGTCTTCAAATTTTCTACAGAAATGGAAACATACTGAAGTGTTTTGTGTGCGGTCGCGTTACGGTTAAAATACCCGTTGTAAGGAAGAGGTAGACTAATAAGATTCCTGATGCAATTAGTCTGCAAACAAACAAATCTGCGAAAGTCTTTGACTGAGTTGTGTTGCAGTGCAGGCGGAGAGAACTTCACATGTATATTATAATATAAATCATTTATTACCTGTCAGTGTTAGTTTACAAGGTTATTTTTCCACACTTATTTAATAGCTAATTTAGATAAATAGTTTCATTAAAGTTAAATTTTAATCACATCAAATCTAAGGTAACCGTCTCGCAGTGCCGTAACTAGCCCTTTATGCGCCCGGTGCGAGCTTCTATAACTGCGCTCTTGAAAAATGCCCACCCAGATCATGTTTGCGCCCTGTGCCTGGATCCGCCTGACACCGCAATATTTACGGCACTACCGCCTCGGGAACGCTCACAAAATCTTATCTTATCTTATCTTCTTAGGGGGCCAGGAAGTACTCGCGACACTTCGACCCTTCAGGATCTTTTGTGCCAAACCCCTGCCCACCAACGGTGCCCCAAGCCGATTTGGTGGACTTCACATACGCCTCAGAATTTCTTCTTCGGCGTATGCAGGTTTCCTTACGATGTTTTCCTTCACCGAAAAGACTGTGGTACTCGTATTATAAATAAACCGCACTTAAGTTTCGTAAAACTCATTGGTACGGGCGGGGTTTGTACCAGGACCTCATGAACGTGAGGCGAGTGCACAACCAACCGGCTACCACGGCTCTTAACGCTCACAAAAACTACTCGTATGTTTACATATTGGCCGAGATGCAAAAACGCGCGCTATGCGCGTTCGAGATGAGTGAATAAACCGGCACAGGGCAAGTGAAAGGACGCCATTCATTTGGGATTATTGGAAGATTATATAAAAATATACATCTTATTATAACATCAACATGTCGATAAATCAAACTTAGCGTAGTTTGATAAACTGACAGATCTCTGTACGCGTACAAGCTGACCGTAGTGATAGTAAGCGGAGAAGTAGTTGCTGTTTTCGGTTTAAAAACGAGTCGGTACATATACAAATCCTACTAATATTATAAACGCGAAAGTTTGTAAGTATGGATGGATGTTTGTTACTCTTTCACGTAAAAACTACTGAATGGATTTTAATGAAACTTTTCAATAATATAGCTTATACATCAGAATAACACATAGGCTACAATTTATAAAGATATTGTGTGAACTGTCCAAAATATCAAGTAAGTAGGAAAAAATCTACCATCTGCGAGCTATTCTGGCGTGCGCTGCCAAAACCGCTAGAGTTACACATATGTAATGTATGATGGAAATGTTTATCTTAAATGGAATAGGACATACTCGTAGGATAGTTTTTATCCCGAAAAAACATCCCATTCCTACGGAAAATACTTACATAATAATTTGTGATGTAAAGTTGTCCACGCGGACGAAGTCGCGGGAAACAGCTAGTTATGTCATATATGACACGATATCAACGGGAAGATTTAGGGTGGTCCTATTCTAAGCCGGGAACCACGCATAGCTAGGCATAGTAGCAGGGTGTAATATTATTAGGTTTTCAAAAAGGCAAGAGTCGCAAATGTTTTCAAGGTCGGAAATTTACGATTATTTACGATTACGATTATCGCAATCGACTGATTGAGTCGTTGTTAATGCTACTTAATAAGAAGTGGTTCTTTTGACTTTTGGAGGAAAGTACAGTATACGATCAACAAATTATCCCAATAGTATGATTGGAACGTCAAAAGTTATATATACCATGACATAAAACGATATTCGGAATAATTGATCTTGGACACTTGAAATTCTACATAATAATAATTCATTCATTTTTCAGTCTTATTAATATGTCGGCGAAATGATAAGAAAAGGAGCTGATTTGGAGGCACAGTGCGTGTTCGTCGCGCCGTTCGGCTTGACTGTAGGACGCAGTAGGTAGGACTGGCGCAGGCGCATAGGAGACAGGATCTTCGATCGATTGATTTTTACTTTGACTTTGAACTTTTTTATCTTTTTTTTTATATCTCAGACATTCACACCAATTATACAGTCCCAAACTAGGCAGAGCCTGTGCTATGGTTACTAGATAACGGATACAAATATTTAAATAAATATATAAACATCCAAGACTTGGGTACAAATATTCATATTCATCATACGAACATTTGCCCCTAGTGGGATTCGAACCCACAACCTCCGGCGTGACAGGCCGAGAGCTACCCGTTCCGCCGCGGAGGTCGTCATATGTTAAATAATAGATTTAAAGTATTCCTTGGAATTGCTTTTAAGGGATTTATGTTCCAAGTGAATCCCCGTGTTACAGCTTGTGAGTTATATCAGAATTCCGTCCCATACCGAGTTGATACAGTTCCCTTAGATAGTAAATAGAATTTATCGACGGCATCTGTAGTCCTACTCGCTGTCACCATTGTATGGTAATGGCAGGGGACACACTAAGCGGGTTAGCTGCGGCGTTTGTAAACGACTACAACGAAGTGAGTTATGATTTTGTATATAGCAGTCTGTTTTGACGGGAGTATAGTAATTAAAATCATTTACAAATTTTATTTTTTTATTGTTATTGCAATATTGTGCTTAAAGTTATCTATTATTTGTCATGATTAAAAAAGTTTGGTCGTTAAAAATATAAAGTTTACATACATACATACATAGACACACACATACACACACACACACACACACACACACATACATACATACATACATACATGATGCTCACGCCTTGGTCCCAGAGGGGTAGACAGAGACGATGTATCGTCACTTTGCGCAATGTAATATTGCAAAGCGGCTTTCCTTCGTCCGCTTTTCGATCCGTGATACTCCTTGATGTGATGTGTTGCGAACAACATCGCCGCCTTGTTGAGGTACCACGATTAGCTAGGGAAATAATTGTTATATAAAGTTTAAATAGGAATAATACAACATTTATACAAATTATGCACTCTTTGTCATGAGATGAGTATACAAATGTTTACCGTCTCAGAACAATAGTTTAATAGATTGGCAAGAAGTTTACCTAACGTAGCTTGTTCTTTTGGTTTGATTATTCCCGATGAGGACGAGGATTCACAATATCTTATTTGCTTCGGGAACGTACCCATAAAACATCAATCAGGCCTCCCCAATCCGTCTGGCCAGCGCGGGGAGTGTAGGCCAAATCCTCCGTCTGTCTCCGGCAGATGAGAGAGGGTTATGCTCCTGCAGTGGAGACAAAAATAACCTGATGATGATACATAATGCGTACGCCTTGGTCCCAGAAGGGTAAGCAGAGACGATAGATCGCCACTTTGCGCGATCCCGACACACCTCACTAGCCTCACTCACATTCATCAACATTTTCATGCACCCTTTTATTCTTCTAACTTTAGTTTCTCCGGGCGTTTAATCGGGCGAGTGTGGCGCCCAGCAGTTGGCACGCGCTGCTTTAATGCCACGGACATTACTAACACCGGATCAAGCCTATTCAGGAGATTTTAATAATGCACTTATCCTGCACTTGGCTTAAACTCTGGTACAAGGTATGCTGATAAATATCTAGGAATTGAACGGTAGGATGGTCTAGGTTTCAAAGTAAACGACGAGTTGATGTTACATACTACATTTTGACTACAGAAGAATCCAGTTGGACTGGGCAGCATTTGGAAAATTGCATCGAGTCTTCACGTCGCCTATTCCACAATGCTTAAAGACAAAAGTCTTTAATCAGTGCGTCCTGCCTGTCATGACCTACGGTGCAGAAACGTGGACACTGACGGTGGGCCTGATCCACAAGTTTCAAGTCGCTCAGCGAGCTATGGAGGGGGCTATGCTCGGGGTTTCTTTGAAGGATATGATTCGTAATGAAGAGATCCGACGAAGAACGAAGGTGACCGACATAGCCGAAAGGATTAGCAGGCTGAAGTGGCAGTGGGCGGGCCACATTTGTCGCAGAACCGTCGGCCGTTGGGGCAGACGAGTTCTGGAGTGGAGACCACGGATTGGCACGCGCAGGGTGGGACGCCCCGCCGCCAGATGGACCGACGTCCTGAAGAAGGTGGCCGGAAGCGGCTGGATACGGAGGGCGGAGGACCGGGTGTGGTGGCGTTCATTGGGGAAGGCCTATGTCCAGCAGTGGGCGTCTAAAGGCTGACATGATGATGATGACTACATTTTGACGTGAATTAGATGAACGTCTTGCTCCAATTTCACTATTTTGGTATATATCAGCCCTTAGACGTCCACTGTTGGACATAGGACTTAACGCCACCACAATCGGTCCTCCGTCCTCCGCATTCAGCCGCTTCCGGACACTTTTTCATGTCGTCGGTCCCACCCTGCGATCTGCGGTCTCCACTCCGGAACTCGTCTGCTCCAACGGCCTGCTATCGGTTCTGCGACAGATGTAGACGGCCCGCCCACTGTCACTTCAGCTAATCCTTTCGGCTATCAGTCAACTTCGTTCTTCGTCGGATATCCTCATTACGAATCATATCCTTCAAACAAATGTCTACACATAGCCCTTTCCATAGCCAACGATCTCTATGTACTACTAGATGGAGCGTTCCAAACAATCGCTCTGTTCCACCCAAGTAGCCACAACTCTTTCACATTCACAATGAAACTTGTGCAGTTAATACTCAGAACATTTAATTATTTACTAAATATTGACATTATAGCGTCAATATTTAGTAATAATTAAATGTTCTGCGTAGTAACTGTACAAGTTTCAAAGTGAATGTGAAAGAGTTGTGGCTACTTGCGTGGAACAGAGCGATTGTTTGGAACGCTCCATCTAGTAGTACATAGAGATCGTTGTCCATAGCTCTCTGAGCGACTTCAAACTTGTGTACCAGGCCCACCGTCAGTGTTCACGTCTCGGCGCCGTAGGTCATGACAGGCAGGACGCACTGATTAAAGACTTTTGTCTTTAAGCATTGTGGAAGAGGCTACTTGAAGACTTGACCCTATAAATAGACTTTATGATTACGAGCTTTTTCATTCCGTCTCCTAACATATAAAATATTTATTAATTTCGTAAATTAACATTTATATGTTATGTGTATGAATTTATGTATATATAGATATTTGTATCATTCACTTATTCGTGTATCGTCTTATATTGTTCGTTTATGTTTATGTAATATGTATTTTCAAATTTTTATTAAAAGTAGGTACATTTCTTTATCAAATTTGGTACTAAACGCATTATACTTGTCCTTTCGGTTACTCTAAGGTTGACTAGAAGAGATCCCTAAGTGGGATAAGTCCGCCTTTGTACACAGTTTAATTCCTATTTTATTATTGTTGTTGTTATTATTTTTGGTACAATAAAGCGTTTACATACATACATACATATATTTCATTCCAGATTCATAGTCCTATGAAAACCAACGCTATTTACGTCTCGGTAACATATACATGAAAGGGTCACCAGCAGCAAAAACAGGTTTGTATTACAATGTAAACTTTGCAGTCCACTTAGGAACACCATCTATTGTGTATTTTGTTTTCGAGACGCAAATGCGTTTGTTTTCATAGGACTATTAATCTGGAATGAAATATACATACATACATACATTAACTAATTTCATCAAATTCAGTTTAGCCGTTACGGTGTTGATTGCTTTACGTATTAGCAGTTACTCATCATTAGAACAACACTCATTTATCATTAGACGCAATGATATTTAATTTGTCATTAATTAAAACCACATTAGAAACCTGAGGGTACAGTCGGTTACAAAGTAATTTTGACTCAAAATCGTGATAGGTCACACACAGTCGCTCAAGGTCACTCTGGTAACTGATTATGATAAATTATTACCGTAACTTGTGACTACTAACGTCCACTGTTGGTCTAAGATGAGTATACGACCGTCGTTAGGACATCACTACAACATCATCATCATCAGGTTAATTTTGTCTCCACTGTAGGAGCACAACCCTCATCTGCCGGAGACAGACGGAGGACTCGGCCTACACTCCCCGCGCTGGCCAGACGGGTTGGGGAGGCCTGATTGATGTTTTATAATGTATTCCCTCAGTCGCCTTGTACGACATCCACGGGAAGAGTTGGAGTGGTCCTATTCTACTCTACCGGAAACCACACGGCAACTATACACGTACTTCTACGATACATAAACTTTACCTAAGTGAGTGAGGCTGGTGAGGTCTATTCTACAGAATACAATTATTAATGTTAATTAAAATGAAATCAATTTTACTAATGTAGATGGGTTTGCGCTTGACCTCAATCTCACCTGAAGGTAATAATAATAAATATCTCAGACATTCACATCAATTATCCAGTCCCAAACTAGGCAGAGCCTGTGGTATGGTTACTAGATAAAGAATACACATACTTAAATAAATATATAAACATCCAAGACTTAGGTACAAACATTCATATTCATCATACGAACATTTGCCCCTAGCGGGATTCTAACCCGCAACCTCCGGCGTGGCAGTCCGAGAGCTACCCGTTCCGCCACGGAGGTAAGTGATGAATTGATGATGAAGCTTAAGGTGGAGTATGGACGCTTCTGGGTATATGATGCCTATTCACTCTTCCTTTAAAAAGATCCAAGTTGTACTTGTCCGGAAATACCCAAGCTGGCAGGGAGTTCCATTCCTTAGCAGTTCGCATTATGAAAGAGGAAGCAAAACGCTTCGTGCGAGAGCGTGGTATATCTACTACATAAGGATGAAGTCCCTCACCACTCCTGGTAGTCTGATGATGGAGATATTAATCAGGGTATGGGGGAATCATCATCATCATCAGGTTGTTTTTGTCTCCACTGCAGGAGCACAACCCTCTCTCATCTGCGGCGACGGTATCGTATTTATTACTCAATTGTATTCATTTAAATGAATTCTAAACAAAATCTTGACAATAAAATTACTTAGCAGGTGAGCTCGTTTGCGTTGTTTTTTCACTGGATATTTAAAATCTAGCTACTTATAGAACATCATTGATTATTGTATATAGTTATTTAGATCAATGTACAAATTCATTTATGTCACATTAAGTGGGAAAATAAGGCTATATAATTAAATAGATAACAGTAGCGCCTTGCCTGCCCATAATAGGCGATGGCCCAAGACGAGATTGTAGTCCAGGGTGATATCTCAGCGTCAAATAGTGAAGTGACAAGCTATTTAATTGAAATAGTCGGTAATCGGATTAAAATCACCGACGCCGGCCCGTCACTACCGCGCCGGGATCAAAGGCGCCGCGAGCACGGCTCGTAGAGATGGGACGACATTTTTTCTGAGCTAATCGATAGTTATTAGTTACGGGTTTTGATATTTTCTTGAGTTGCTTTAACAAAATTTATAACCTACTAGCTGACTGCCCACGACTTCGTCCGCGTGGACCACGTAACTTTATAAATTATATAGCCCATGACACTTGCAAATAACGTAGCTTTCTATTGGTAAAAGAATTTTCAAAATCGGTTCAGTAGATCCAGAGATTACCCGCTACAACCTCACAAACTTTACCTCTTTATAATATAAAGTATAGATATATATATTTCATTCCAGATTAATAGTCCTATGACGCTACCAACGCTATTTGCGTCTCGGTAACATATACATGAAAGGGTCACCAGCAGCAAAAATAGGTTTGTATTACCAAGTAAACTTTGCGGTCCACTTAGGAACACCATCTATTGTGTATTTTGTTTTCGAGACGCAAATGCGTTTGTTTTCATAGGACTATTAATCTGGAATGAAATATAATTAAATAGCATACATTTTTTTATATTCTATCTCTTTCAATAATTAATAGTTATTCCGGTGTATCGTATATTTTATAAAATCTGTAAGTACTAGAAATGTACCGATCATTGGTGATTAATCGGTTAAGACGACTAATATACCTTAATCGTATTCACTATTAATCGGTTGGGAGACTTATATAATCATATTTAATTAGGGAAATTCTATAGTAACCAAACACGAAATATCCGCCATATTTTACTGTCGTTAATAATTACTATAAAACAAGTGAGCAATATTTAATAATTAGTCTCGCTAATTTAATATTTACATAATTACTATAATTACTTATTTGTTATTAAGCAACAATTAGACACTTAAATGGGTTTTTTTTTTTGTTAAATAATAGTGGAGGATTGTTGTGTAAACAGATTAATTTTTCAGCCTAACACGTTTTATGCCACTTTTGATTAATGTTTACTTTTTTTATAAATTGTTTTTGAGGCTTTTGACTGGTCAATACCAGCCTCGTAACGATACACTACTTTGTCATTTTATCAGATCTCAGTCTGAGAGATAACTTAATTTTATATAACTGTTTTGCTTCATCGGATAACGGATTCCTCAATATTATGTTTATATCACCATTGTGCTGCGTTATCTCCCAGAATCTGCCTTCTGTAGGAAGAGCCAATTTATTGGCTTCAAATTGGCCGATTAATCGTTAATCGTTTAATCGTCGTAAGGTATGATCATTACATCTCTAGTACACATTTATGATTCGAACTCTAGACTAGTCGATCGGGCCCACCGTCAGTGGCCAGACTGTTCGTATTTGGTTACTAGTTCGAAATTTGATCACCGGTTGGTCTATTGCCGTAGAAGCTCGTAGAGGCCCTGGACAGCCCTTGCATAAAGATGGGCCCGCATATTTAAGGTATTTTATTAGCTGATGTACTAAAATTTGTCATCATCATCATCAGCCCGAAAGAATCCACTGTTAGACATAGGCTTCTCCCAAGGTGAGCCACTGAACCCGATCTTCTGTTCTTCTCATCCAGTCTCTGCCAGCCGCCTTACGCAGATCGTCGCTCCATCTCGCCAGGGAGCTTGCTACACCAGTTGCCCAGTCGCGTTCTCCCCTCGAGAACTCCTTTACCCCAGCGGTAATCGGTTCTCCGACAGATGTGACTCTGCTAAAGTCAATATTGTGTTCAATTATCGATATAACTATCGACACTAACGCATCTCTACTCGAGTGCTGTTCCGCTGATGTCGACGGCATCTCTTAATTTGTCAACCTCGCGTCACTCGCGCTATCTGACTTCAATATCTGGGCACGTGATGAGATGATACGAGCACGGATAAGGAATGCGCGTGTGCGACGAAGCGCAAGCAAGAATGCAATTGGGAAATTTGTTTCTGTGCGAACAAAACATGACGAATATTGAACTGATATTACTCGTATATTACTCTTGCCGTGTAGTTTCCGGTAGAGTAGAATAGGACCACTCCAACTCTTCCCGTGGATGTCGTACAAGGTGACTAAGGGAATACATAATAAAAAATCAATCAGGCCTCCCCAACCCATCTGGCCAGCGCGGGGAGTGTAGGACAAATCCTCCGTCTGTCTCCAGTAATGTAAAATTAATGAAGTCAAGTAAGTAGGAAAAAATCTACGATCTGCGAGCTATTCTGGCGTGCGCTGCCAAAACCGCTGGAGTTACACATATGTAATGTATGATGGAAATGTTTGTCTTAAATAGTCCTACAAAAAAGCTACTCGAAATATTAATCGTGCGCAGACGAAGTCGCGGGCACCAGCTAGTTATAAATGTCTTGCCTACAACTGATTCAGTAGTCGGCCATATTATTAAGTATTGTGGTTACTTAATAATGTGGCCGACTACTTACTGCGCAAACTCAGTCCAATGGATGGTGTCCGTTTTTTAATCAGTCTCTTACCAAGGAACATTGCGACTTAAAAGGGCATGTGATTTAGATATGACTTGTCCACTGGCACTCCCGCTTACTAATCCTTTCGTCTATGTCGGTGACCTAAGTTCTACTTCAGATACCGGAGAAAGGTTAAAATGACTGTTCCTATTCAAATTAATTCTGAGCCAAGTTTTCCTTAACACGAAATTTCTAAGAATCAATTAAGTTAGGCACAGTGTCTGAGCTTGTGTCGAATTGGGAGTTATGACAACACAGCTAAGCACGCTGGCGAATTATGAACCCTATTTTATAGCTTAATTAGGTATATAATGATCTGTAACGGTGTTAGATACACCGGTATACCCCACTATGGACCTATTTTATATAAGCTTATCGCTGCATATTTAGAAAGTGTGCCAAATGGGTAGATATCCTATCCTATCATACTATCCTACTAATATTATAAACGCGAAAGTTTGTAAGTATGGATGGATGTTTGTTACTCTTTCACATAAAAAGTACTTAATGGATTTTAATGAAACTTTACAATAACATAGCTTAAACATCAGAATAACACATAGGCTACAATTTATAGAGATATTATGTGAATTGTCCAAAATATCAAGTAAGTAGGAAAAAATCTACCATCTGCGAGTTATTCTGGCTTGCGCCATGAAATTATAATTTTAATGTCATAATGTTAGTTCTTTTCTACGCCACGCTAATATAAGCTACTCGAAATACTAATCCTGCGCAGACGAAGTCGCGGGCACCAGCTAGTATATTATGTTTTTGAAGGACGGGTATGATTCGGAATGAGGAAATTTTAATTTTTATTTATTTTTGTTACATTTGTTTTTGTTTTATTCGATCTAAACTGTAACGAAAGTTAATAATAAACATATGTCTGTGAAGAACTTAGGTCACCGAGACGTAGACATCGAAATTTATGTGGTTCCGAATTGGCCTTCTGTACTTCACTTATTCTGTGATTATATCCGTCTTTGGAGCTCGTCGCCTGTGTCGATCAGACACGCGCAATCCTTAGACGCGTTCAAACGGTAAGTCAAGGAACACTTTCTTGCTCACTGAACATCTCACTCCCCATTTACTTTATTTTAGAACTTAGTTATTATCAATTCACATTGTGTAATACATACGGTATTGTATGAACTTTCATCATCAGGTTATTTTTGTCTCCACTGCAGGAGCACAACCCTCTCTCATCTGCCGGAGACAGACATATTATAATGTATTCCCTCAGTCGCCTTGTACGACATCCACGGGAAGAGTTGTAGTGGTCCTATTCTACTCTACCGGAAACCACACGGCACTGTATGAACTTTAATATTTAACTTTTAATATAGAGCCATTTTAATATTTGAGTATGTATTTATTTATGTATATATATTTGTATGGGTATGCCCTTACTGGTATAAACTATACTCCTTTATTTAATTGCACAACCTACATTATTTCTGTTATTCTTATAAGGTTGTCTGGAAGAAATCGCTTTTAGCGATAAGTCCGCCTAGATGTACGTATGTAAGTTACTTTATGATTGTATCTTTTTATTTTTACGTACAATAAAGAGTAGGTAATTGAATTGAATTGATTATTATGGAGGTGTGAATATTTATTTAAAAACACACTTTCTGCCATCCAAAGAATAAATAGCAGTTAGTTACCTACATTAAAAGATACATTTTTAGGATCAAATTGCATTTCACATTTTACAATGTAATTATAATTTTATAATGTAAAATGTTAAATGCAATTTGGTTCTCAAATATCCTTTTAATTAAGGTAACAAATATGTTTTTTATTATTTGGATGGCACAGAGAAAATATAATTATTATGTTTTTTTATAACGAAAGTTGATTTACAGGGATAAAATATATAATTTGAGGATAAATTACTTTGATGTTATAAAGATGGCGGTCGTCAAAGGAGCCAATTGAGTGCGTAATGTAGAGCACATTTGCGGAAACCGGCAAAAGTGTTCTGTCAAACATGTAAAGTTGAACTGGATGTGGCCTAGTCAAAAATCGGCAATCGCAAAAGCCATTTTAAGCATTTTTAAAAATCTAATGGAACTGCTCTGGGACAGGCCTTGGTATTAGCCTGTAAGTCACAGGGCTGGATACCGGTGCGAATAATACCGGTATGTATTTGCCGATATTTTCCACTTACTTATCTAACAGATAATCGGGAGTACAGCACATTAGCGATTTCCGTGCGCAACAGTGCAAACAGCCATTATTCTATCAAAATACATAAATTCAACCTTGGTAGAATTTCTGTGCACTACGCTGTGATCATATTATCATCAGCCCTATGACGTCCACTGCTGAATAGGCCGTCCCCAATGAACGCCACCACACATGGTCCCCCCTCTCCGTATCCAGCAGCAATACCCCGCCCAAGTGCTCGCGGAGTCGAACTACAAATGCCGGTATATTTATTACCGGTATTACAAATAAGGAAATACGAGTTAAACAGATATGGTGCCAAGGTCAATGGTACCGGTTCCTGAAAATACCGAAATTTCAAACCCTGCAATCAGAATCTACCACCGCTATGGAAGAGTCGTCATCTGTGAGGGAGGAAAGCGACAAAAAAGAAAGAAAAGAGAAATAACATTATATTATGTGGATAAATGTTTAAAGACAAAAGTCTCTAATCAGTGCATCCTGCCTGTCATAGCCTATGGCGCGGAAACGTGGACACTGACGGTGGGCCTGATACACAAGTGTCAAGTCGCTCAGCGAGCTGTTGAGATTGCTATGCTCGGGGTTGTCGTTCGACGAAAAACGAAGGTGACCGACATAGCCAAAAGGATTAGCAAGAGAAGTGGCAGTGAGCGGGCCAGATCTGTCGCAGAACGGACGGCCGTTGGGGCCGACGAGTTCTGGAGTGGAGACCGCGGATCGGCACGCGCAGTGTGGGTCGCCCCGCCGCCAGATGGACCGAAGACCTGAAGAAAGATGCGGATGGCAGAAGACCGAGTGTGGTGGCGTTTATAGGGGAAGGCCTAAGTCCAGCAGTGGACGGCTAAGGGCTGACATGATATGGATAAAGGGATGAAGCTAGTGTACAAAAGCGGCTTTACCGCTTTTAACGGTTTCTTCCAGGCAACGTGTAAGTATTAGTTATCCTATCGTAGGTACGTGCTCATATACGTTTTGTCATTAATGAAGCAATGTCAGCTGCCTATTCGTGATAAGCAATACTTACGGAAATGGGTTAGTTTGCTTGTCTGTTATTATTGTCATGGTCTTTAGAGTTGTTCCTACACGCAGCCGACACAGACAGACGAATAGTATTTTCCGAGAATTAGTAAATAAAATCTAATTTAACCCGAACCTCCGAGATATACGGGGTCTTTTAAAATTAATCAGATTTTATTACATATTTTTTTCTTTTAATAAGCAACTTTTAAAAATATGTGTTGCGTGAAGTTTGTTGCGCCGTTTGTTCTTCACAGCGCTAACACCTAGGAAGCGGTAGTCGATAAAAGAAATGACGTGTATAAATGTACCAAGTGTACTCATATGCAATAAATGATTTTGACTTGACTGAAGATAAATTAGTTTTCATATCTGTAAGAAAAATATTCTAGACATCTGATAATCATTAGTCAATTATACCTAAAATAAAAATAGCGTAGTCTCAACACACAGATAATAAATCAACCAACACATTCATAAACCATGATATCGCACGTGACCAGGTGATCTTATACTTTCGGTAGAGGATTGATTGTATAATTGAATATACTTTATTGCAAACAAATTACAGAAAATATGTAGGAGAAATATACAGTAAATGTACAAGTGGCGGTCTATTCTTCCAGGCAACCATATGCTAGTGAGAGTTGATAAAATTAAGAATTAAGATTAGGAGAACTGTCCCTTCCAGAAAAGTATTTATCATCTGTGTCTCAAAGAGCAATACATTTGCATATAATCGACGATTTGGATTTCGAGCGGAATGAGACCAATTTTTATTTTGTACAATTAAAATAACATTGACGTAAAATAAAATATTTCTCAAAACATTTTTTTAAAACTACATTTTTATAACGGAGTTCGATGACTGGAGGAAGTTTGCGTCATTTTATTATTCTTTGGCTCTAAAGCATTTTGTAAAGGTACGACTAGTTGTCGGCACATAGCTTTAACTCTGACTCGTACTGGATGGTGCTCGTAGAAATCACAGTTCAAGATATATGCCGTTAAATATACTTTTTTTGAAGAAGATTTAATAGCGAAGAGAGAAGGGTATATTACGTTGGTTGGGACATTTAGAGCGTATGAGTGATAAAAGAAATTTACAGCGCGAATGCGGAAGGAACTACAGCTAGAGGTCGTCCTAGGAGGACGTTCATGGATCAAATTGGTGACGTCATCGAAAAGGCCTGGGTTCGCAGTGAGATTTTAAAAGGAGGTGCATGAAAGGGTTGATGTAAGGGAGGCTAGTGAGGTGTGACAGTTTCGCGCATAGTGGCGATAAATCGTCTCTGCCTACCCCTCTGGGTGTATGTATGTAAATATACCTAGCATATTTTATAAAAAAAAATTGTTTTAAGTTTCATAATTAATAATATTATTCACACTTAGTTATTTAAATCAAGTTTATGTTTTTTTTTTATTTAGTGTTAAAGTGTTTTTAACACTTTAAAAACACTTTACTTTATTTAAGTATTTATTTATATTTATGTATTTTATATTGACCATATTTTAAAATAGTGTCAAAGTCAAAATCATTTATTGCATATGAGTACACCTGGTACATTTATACACGTAATTTTTTTATCGACTACCGCTTCCTAGGTGTTAACGCTATGAAGAAGAAACGGCGCGACAAACTTCACGCAGCACATCTTTTAAAAATCAAGTTTGCATACAATTAATAAAGATTTTGCGAAGCTGAATTAACATTAGTACCAAGCATCTTTGTCATTCAAATAATCGTTTATTTTATAATAGGCTTTCTTACAAAGTTGTTTTTAATGTGAATCTTAAACTTTATGTCCGTCATATTTAAGATGTCCTCTGGTAGTTTGTTGTACTCGTAGAAGCGTATACATTGCCCCGTGAACGATTTGCTGACCTTACTTAGTCTTAACCCTGGTAAAACAAGCAAGTGTTAACAGCACTACATAAAACATTATTTAAGCGAAGTCTATGAACATTAAAAATTAAAATTATAAGTTTATGAAACATCTATCACTTCTAACTTACACACCTCTGCAGTAATTTTTTTAAATTCCAAAATCGACTGTCCCATTGATACTAATTACTACCCCATGTCCTAATCACCCCCATGGTCTAGGTAGATAATCAGTATCTTCCTTAAATTTAAGATGCAATTTTTATTAGAGACAAATTTGATACTCATGATTGACTGGATCGACTTGCGTCATAAAAGCATAGGTGGTAAAATTTTCGCTATTGTGTCGGTTCGATTAAAAAAAATGCCATCCACGCGAGTGGAGCCGCGGGCACAGCTAGTGTTTAATATTTCAGATACTCTCCCTCCAGTTGGGGCGTTAGTATGATATTTAGTATCTTGCTCAAACCGCTGGGCACAATTTCAGGGTACCTACACTTATTTCCCAGCTAGAAAGGAAGAAGATGGTTGTTGAGGCAGACCGAGGGCCTCAAGAAGGTGAGAGAGAAGCTGTATGCGGGGGGGGAGGGAGGGGGGGGGGGGGCTGAAGGTCTATGGCCAACAATGGACGCTGAAAGCCATCCCCTCTAGCTATTCTAAATTATTAATCATAACCAGCACTCATAGAAAATTATACTCCGTATACGTTTTCAACATTCAATCTCAATTTATCGAGAGCCTCCAGCGACGTCGTGTCTGTCGTTACTTCAACTCTTTAACTGGCTTAGTTTAAAACTAATCGGATAATGATATTGAAAACCACTTAACCTTTTGATGCAGACCGCCGCGGGCGACGTTTGTGCTACGTTCCATAAGTACCTGCGATAGACTAGTAATTATAATTATATTTATTGGTAAAACTATTTACATAAAATGATAAATTAAATTGTATGTCAACATCAGCCGAAACACGTCCACTGCTGGACATACGCCTCTCCAATAGAACGCCGCTTTTGGTGAGCTGGTCTTGGGGTATTTGACATAATCACCACGCTTGGGATGTGGATCGCAGCAATGATTTTAATATTCACAGGATAACGCTGCTGCCCGCCACGTCACCTAAACTACTTATGTATATAAAATAAAAATAATAAATAATAATAACTTAACTACTAATATTGTTTTCTATGTCCCCAAAAATATATCTATTTTTTTGAGGCACTGTGACAATAACAGTTATAATAATAGAAATAAAAATAAACTTGTTTTATCACGATTAATACTTAGTAAGGTCAGTTCGCCGTGTGGTTTCCGGTAGAGTAGAATAGGACCACTCCAACTCTTCCCGTGGATGTCGTACAAGGCGACTAAGGGAATATTATAAAACATCAATCAGGCCTCCCCAACCCGTCTGGCCAGCGCGGGGAGTGTAGGCCAAATCCTCCGTCTGTCTCCGGCAGATGAGAGAGGGTTGTGCTCCTGCAGTGGAGACAAAAATAACCTGATGATGATGATGAAGGACCTAAACTGTGCCGTATGGTTCCCGGCTTAGAATAGGGCCACCCCCAATCTTCCCGTGGGTGTCGTCAAGGCGACTGAGGGATTGCACCAGGAACGGCAGCAGCGTTATCCTTACTGCGGTCACCAATCCGCCTGCCAAGCGTGGTGACTATGGCATATCCCCCAATTGACAGGCCACCACAAGTGTCATTATATTGGAGGCGGTTCAGCAGTGGAAAGAAACGTTGTCATGTTGTTCCCTCAAAAATATCCAGAACTTCTAAAGTAACGAAACAATAGATGCAATCGCAAAGTCGGCACTGAACATTCTGTAAAAAAAAGTTATATCCGTGAATAAATAAATCCCACTATAATATTATAAATGCGAAAGTTTTGATGTTTGTTACTCAATCACGCTTCAACCACTGGACGGCTCGTGGTGAAACTTGGCACGTATATAGATTAGGTCCTGGAATAGGACATAGGATAGTTTTTATCCCAAAAAATACTTCATTCCTACGGGAAATACATAATAATTTGTGATGTTAAGTTGTCCACGTGTACGAAATCGCGGATAGCAGCTAGTTATAAATAAAAATTAAAACACTGAAAAATTATACTGATTATGGGCTAGATTCTGAAGGCACAACGTTAAAATTTGACAGCACTAAAACTGTTGCTATCCTTGTCACACAGTATTATGAAGATAAAGACGAAACCAATTTTAGCGCTGTCAAATTTTAAATGTGTGCCTTCAGAGTCGGGCCCAATGTCTATTGCATTTAAAATGTCTTAGTTTTCTCTGAAATGCCTTTTAGAACACTACTGGTCAGTTACGTTACAAAATCATACGGAGTTGTTAAAAGTTATGTTGCTGGAAGCTTTTTTCTCTACAGCGCTAACACCTGGAAACTTGTGGTATAAATGTACCAAATGTACTCATGTGCAGATTTTTCTTTTGTCGTGTTCTCAAACTCGTCCGTATCGCAGTGCGAGGCTGTTTGTCGTGTTGTCGGTCTAACGCCCAGTCTGGGTCTAGTACACCATCGCGGCGCGGTACGACCGCTCGCTTCCTGCGCCCGCGCATACTGTATACAGACATGTGAAACGTATAGATTCTTTCTAACCTAGTTGTGTGAACGTTGTAAATGCTTTTAGCTGTGTAAAGTTTTTTTATATTGGTGTTTTTTAATTTAAACATTTTGGTCATAAAATAAAATTAAAAAAAAAAAATAGGAGTGAATTGATTTTGTGCCGGATACCGTCAAAAATACGGACTGTGTTATATTAAATTGGGAAAGTTGTAGTTTCCACGGTAAATCCGAATAACTGTGGGCAATACCTAAATGTAATATAAATACATATTGACCGCCACATTGGTTTAGAGGTTTAGTTATTGTACTCGATCGCCAGAGGTCGTGGATTGGATTCCCACTTTGGACAGACAACTTTGTACAACTTGGTCTGGATGTTTCACCCCCTAAAGGGTCTGGATGATATATTCGTAAATTGTCCTATCCTTTTTTAATTAGCATTCTGAAAATGATTGCCACAAGACCGGACTGTCCTTTCCAGAAACACTGGGCGGAGACAGTCGTAGGTCTGAAAAAATAAATTATTATGTCATACCAATAAAAATAACAATACTAACTTATATACCTAAGCATTATCATTACTAACACACTAACAAAATTATGGACTAATTATTGACTGAAATAAAGTTTTAGTTAATTTAATTTATTTCATTTAATTCCCATAGCACAGGAGACAATTCTAGTTTCGGATTAGACAAGTGTATGTTTGCAATTAACTAACCAACTTGTTCAAATTGTACAATTAATTTGTCTGTCCCGGGAATCGATACTCATAACGTCAGGCGAACACTCAAGCCACTAAGCCAACGAGGTAGTCTTATGCTGTTTGATTAGTGTAGGACAAGCTGTTGCGAAATTTAAAAACAAAAACATTTTTTATGATTATCTATGTTCTTTTATGCAAAATGTAAAATCTCTAGAGCGCTTTGAGATAGACTTTATTCAAGGTATACTTTTTAGGGATCCCTCAAGACTGTATTTATAAAAGTAAGCAAAGTGTAATACGTCGGACAAAATACGTCTTTTTTAAAAGTTTTTCTGTATCTAATATCTCGGAAAAGAATTTTTTTCCTGGAATGTCCATAATTTTGCACTCATTGGCGGAAATTTTACATACGAAATATGTTTCAAGTTGCAGCTCAGTTTATGCGGTAATATTCGAGTTATCTAATGGACATACAGACGAACAAAAAAGCTTGCTATAACGAATACTACTGGATTAAATGTGCTCACTTGGAGTATATAAATGTAAAATTAGCCGACAATGACGGGAAAATTATAGGAATTCCAGGAAAAAATTTCTTTTCCGAGATATTTTCGAAAATAAAAAAAAATCACAGAATTTGCACGACATACATTTTTCTGACTTTTATATACACATATATCATTAATTATATATTAGTAGAGATGTAATTCATCGCGTAAGCTATAAAAGGTAAATTTGAAAGTGACAGTGTTATATGGTGAACTGTGTAGAAAGTGAATTTGAGTGTAGTACAAATAAACATACACAAATAAGTACACGAAATAAAATAAGAATTTTAATGTAGAAACTAACATACATTACCATAAATTCCAATAGGTAGAAATAATAAAAACTTTTAAATTTCCAATTTAAAAAAACTGGATGAGAGGAACCGAGGATCGGGTTCAGTGGCGCACCTTGGGACAGGCCTATGTCCCAACTCTTCTTTCAACTCTTTCGGGCTGATGATGATGATGAGTTTCTTACAAGGAACGCTGTCACTCATCGATTATGTTTACGGTTTCACAGATAGATACCCTTGTGTCAGTTTGAATCCGTCAGATGTTACTGTAAAATTGGATCGTAATTATGGAAATTTTTGGGAAAAATATTTTTTCCGAGACATTCCAGGAAAATGACTAAAAATACTCTTTATTTATTTATATTTACTATATATTTAAAAAAAATTACTACTAATTATTTTATAAAAAGAAAAGTTTCTTATATATATTTTAACACGTCTGTCTTCGGCTTTTTTAGAATAGAATTATATAATAATGTAATAATTAACTTCATCGATAAACATTATGTAAATTTAAATCAGTGACATAACTCGAGTAATAAAGTCAAAATTTGGCATTTGTATTCAAATTACAGAATTTTTAATAAAATTTAAATAATTAATTCGTCACTATATAGAAAACAACTATAATATTAGAATCGTGCTGCAGATATTTCCATATAAAAAATGCAGTCTGACTCATCATCCGCCTGAATGCGTCCACTGCTGGATATAGGCCTCTCCCAAGGCGCGACACTGAACCCGATCCTCGGCTCTTCTCATCCAGTCACTGCCAGCCGCCCTACGCAGATCGTCGCTCCATCTAACCAGGGGGCGTCCCACACTACGCCGGTCTCCACTCGAGACCTCGTTTCATCATCAGGTTATTTTTGTCTCCACTGCAGGAGCACAACCCTCTCTCATCTGCCGGAGACAGACGGAGGATTTGGCCTACACTCCCCGCGCTGGCCAGACGGGTTGGGGAGGTCTGATTGATATTTTATAATGTATTCCCTTAGTCGCCTTGTACGACATCCACGGTAAGAGTTGGAGTGGTCCTATTCTACTATACCGGAAACCACACGGCAGACCTCGTTTACCCCAGCAGTAATCGGTTCTCCGACAGATGTGACCAGCCCGCTGACACACAACGTGCTAACTTTTAGAGCTATGTCTAAACATACGGCTTCTCGAGTAGAGATCGCGACTGAGCAGGCGTTGTGCGGGACGGGCGTCCTGGCTAGATGGAGCGATGATCTGCGTAAGGCGGCTGGCAGTGACTGGATGAGAAGAACCGAGGATTGGGTTCAGTGTCACGCCTTGGGAGAGCCCTATGTCCAGCAGTGGACGCATTCAGGCTGATGATGATGCTACGTATGGTAGTTCGGTCAGCCAGAATGTATTTTTTATATGGAAATATCTACAGTACGATTCTAATATCATGCGTAAGACGGCTGGCAGTGACTGGATGAGAAGAACCGAGGATCGGGTTCAATGTCGTGCCTTAGGAGAGCCCTATGTCCACCAGTGGGCTCTTTTAGGCTTTAGTTCTCTGGCGGATCACCTCATTTCATGAACGTAGTATAAACAACTCCTAAGCTTTTGACATACTATTCACAGTAGACAGTAAATTCTGAAAAGTAATCATATTCACGCACATTAATAATGTTGTCTTTTCTATTTTGTTTCGATAAGATATGTTTCGACACATTAAGGTCCATTTTGGATTTTTAACTGGTTGTAAAACTACTAAACCCATTCGGTTAGAGTTTTCAGTGAAACATAGGGCTTAACTTCTAGTAACATTTATTTTTTATTTCATTGAAAACGGCATAGTCAATCAGAAATTATGTGAATTTATAGTTTTTGAAAACTCGCGTACACTGCTTTAGTATCTAACAAAGAAGTTAAGGGTATAAATGCTCGACGGAATTCGTATTGCATTGAGAACCACATATTGGAGATAGGTAAAAGCGGAGTTGGGTGGTCATGGGTTGTGTAGTGTGTCTTCCCTTACCCCCTCTCTTCCACCCCCCTTTACCTTCCCCCTACATTTCCATGACCACCCACCTCTGCGGGGGGAGAACAAAGGTAAGGAGGTTTAGGAGAGGTTCAGAGGAAGAAAGGAAACGGAAGGAGAAGAGTGGGCGAGAGGGCGGAAAGAGGAGGTGGGGGAAGGCGGGAGATAGGGGACACAGCTAGTTGAACATAAATAAATTAATATAATATATTTTTTTTATATTTAAGTAACTCAATGGAGACTTGTCACGTTGCAATTTTGCTTGAGTTTGTAGTGTTATGTTATAATTATAAATACAATGGGCTCGATTCTGAAGGCACAACGTTAAAATTTGACAGCACTAAAACTGTTGCTATCCTTGTCACACAGTATTAAAAAGATAAAGACGAAACCAATTTTAGCGCTGTCAAATTTTAAATGTGTGTCTTCAAAATCGGGTCCAATTCAAAATCAAAATATTTATTTTCAAAATTGGAATACATTATCCTCATTTTGACGTCAAATTCTGCCTAAAACTACTCCACTTCCACCTGTATAACCGAGGGGAAGAAGTTTTGGAAGAAATTTTAATGTTATAAAGTGTTTATACGAGTATGTTTTAGTGGTAGATGCAACTTGGTATCGAGTCAAGAATAATTGACTTTCACCAAAGATAATATATACTAGAGTCTTTCACTAAGCTTTTCAACATTATTTATTCCAACTCGTAGTCAATGCCGCGAGTCTGCGACCATTCAAATCATGGCATTAGGGTTCCGTTGGTACAAAAATAAAAAGAGTTTGGTAAAAGAAGTTTGGATAACATAAACATAATTTGGAAACGGTCGCACCGGTAGGAACAGCCGGAGTTGCGTAAAAAATCCTGTTGGTGACACCGACTTGTTTCTGATTTTTGGGGACAGACTTAAATTTTATTGCTTATATTTTATTTATATTACGGCCTCCGTGGCGGAACGGGTAGTACTCGGACTGCCACGCCGGAGGTTGCGGGTTCGAATCCCGCTAGGGGCAAATGTTCGTATGATGAATATGAATTTTTGTACCCAAGTCTTGGATGTTTACATATTTATTTAAGTATGTTTATCCGTTATCTAGTAACCATACCACAGGCTGCGCCCAATTTGGGACTGGATAATTAGTGTGAATGTCTGACATATTATATTATATTATATTATATTCTTTCAGTGCTTTTTTGTGTATTTTGTGCTTGCCCACTACTGGAACAGATGTAGAAACAACAATAGAAACAACGGCCCCGTAGCCTAGTCGGTAGTACACCTGCCTTCGAAGCTCGGGGTTGCGGGTTCGAATCCCACCCAGGGCAAACACTCGTGTGATGAGCACTTATGTTTGCCTTGTAACTGGAGATGTTATTTATATAAGTACATTGGGCCCGATTCTGAAGGCACACATTTAAAATTTGACAGCTCTAAAATTGGTTTCGTCTTTATCTTCATAATACTGTGTGACAAGGATAGCAACAGTTTTAGTGCTGTCAAATTTTAACATTGTGCCTTCAGAATCGAGCCCATTGTATGTATCTATATCAGCTGTCTGATACCCATTTAACAGGCTATGCCTAGTTTGGGATCAGGTGGCCGTGTGTGAAATGTCTCCACATATATTTTATATTTTTATTTATTAACAATAGTCCTATTATCCTCATAAAACAAATCAGTGGGACCAACAGACATTTATTACGAAATACTTGTTGTTTCCATCGACTTATTTAGTGCAGTTCCCCTCGTCCCAGGAACCTGAAATTTCATTCTTTCTAGATTCGTTGAACTTAATTCGGTCTCATTGGTGGGATAGTGATGGGATCAACAATAAAAAATAATGACATTTAATAGCATTGTTATTGTCGTCACTAACAAAATTCCTGTTGTTCACACTGTTGTTGAATGAAATGTTTACTAAATTCGACAGAGTGGACCAAATAAATATAATCTTTAGAAAATATCATCATCATCATCATCATCAGGTTATTTTTGTCTCCACTGCAAGAGCTCAACCCTCTCTCATCTGCCGGAGACAGACGGAGGATTTGGCCTACACTCCCTACAGAAAATATACGGAACCACATTCCAAATAATGTTCCACCATTAGCATAAGTAACTCTCGACGCCCACTTCACAGACGTTATACATATATTTTGATTACAATATATCAAACGAAATCAAGTTTTAAATCGAAAACATATTTGGTAACTGATTTACTAATTATACCAAAGTTATAATTAATCAAAAAGTATTCTATATTTGGATGTAGTTGAAAGTGACAATAAATTAAAACAGTGACTATGTGAAAACCGTACCTCCTTTACTCAATCGGTTAAAAATGCAAACGAACAAGACACAGTGTTAAAAATGGCGGCCGCAAAAAGTTACATTAAAACAGAAACAATAACAAAAAGTGACGATGAAAAAACACCTAATCCGGAATCAGGCGACGATAAAACACCTCAATATGTGGTTATAAACGTAGATGAAAGCGAGAAAAATGACAGCAAAGAGATTGAACTGCAAGAAGTTCCGTTACAACAAAACGGCGACAGGAAAGTTTCCAAGGATTTGCTGGGAGTTCCTGGTGCCAATGGGCACAGGATGTCTTTTATGGAAGAGGAAAGCATTAGGGAGAGGATGAGGTTGTCTCTACTGAAGCAGTGCTCCGCCATCTTGAAGCAGGGTGACCAGCGGTACACCAAGGACAGCTTACACAAGACTTTCCAGGATGAGGTACGTAGTTTTTTTTTATTAGAGGCTGAATTTTATTATTTTTAGTTATAATAAAGAAGGTAAGATAAATTTATTTGGGAAATTGGTCGTTATTAATTAATATAACTTTTTATTCAGATTACACGGTCCATATTTGTTAGTAGACAAACTTATTGTTATACGAGTTGGGGCTATTTCAAGGTCTCAGTCTAGATCTTGTATCACTGCGACCATTTCTGGTCTATTGTGATGGCCACCATACTATAATTCGGTGATCGGTGATGCTTTTAGCACTGAGTTGTTTTACTTCGTCAGGGCGAAGCAAGTAGTTACCCAGGTGTGTATTTCTTTTGCGCATCAGCAGGCCCCACTCGCACAGGGGGGATTTCCTCTGCTTCCTCACAGAGCCTGCACACACCTGTGGTTCGGAGATTGAGGTTGAACATGTTTTTGTTCAGACCACAATGTCCTGTGAGGGCTCCCACTACTATGCGTAAGTTATTTCTTCGTTAAGTTGTTAGTGCTTTGGAGTGGTTCAATCCTGGCGTGCAATTCCAGTGATTGGTGGTAGACAAACATATAACTATGTTAGTTTTACAGTATATTTACAAAAACAATCATCACCTTGCTATGACCAATGACTATGCCCATCCATCTGTTTGAATGGGGCAGTCAAATATTCCAGCAATAATCTTTAGAATGCCGTTGCCACTGTTATGCGTCCTGCGCATTATGCGTCCAGTCTTCAGTCCGCGCATCAGCAAACATCCCCGACGCACTACAAAAGCGGGGCAGTCGCAACGGCTAGGTAGGCTCTCTGAGTGTAGTTAACCCACAGGCTGCTCGTGTAAAAGCATTGGCAGTACGCCTTGAACAATGTTATTTTAACATCTGTACCGTTATAAATTAGTAATCATCATCAACAGGTTATTTTTGTCTCCACTGCAGGAGCACAACCCACTCTCATCTGCTGGAGACAGACGGAGGATTTGGTCTACACTCCCCGCGCTGTATATTAGTAATGACAACTACGAAGTACATAACCAATGTTAATTTTTTTTGTATTAAAATTTAAATATTACTTCGGAATTTATATATGTCTAATAACATAGTTCGTAAGATATAAAATTCTTAGTTCTCATAAGTTCTCTCTAAAAAGTTGGACTGTCTGCTCCAGTACCATTATAGATGTACTAGTCATTACCGATTAATCGATTAAGCCGACTTTAGTTATAGCTGATTATAATCGGCCATCCGATTAATAGTAGTCTTCCTATTTAATAATTTTATTATGTAGTACATTTTAGAGTAATCAAACATTAGACGTAAAAACCAATTATGTTTTAATTTAGTTCAATTATACTTTATCAAAAAAATACAGAGATACAAAGGTTGTTTGGGAGAAATCGCTTAAAGACGTAAGAACACCTAAATTGTACTATTTTTAACTTTTAAAACTTGTAACTGTATTTTTTGTCCAATAAAGTGTATGTATTGTAAGTTCCTTAATTTGTATTTATAAATTTTTTGTGCTTAATCAGTATTTTTAATTGTCTAAATCATTATTAATAAAAAACAAAATAGGCTAATTAGTTTTTCGCGTTTGCGTCCATTTTGAATGTTCAGAAGAACCGACTAATCGGCTTTGAATTGACTGATTAATCGTTAATCTTTTAATCGGCCTGAAGGATGATCGGTACATCTCTATTGCCCATTTTCATGTGGGTCGAGGCATCAATTACCGATTCGGGGGACCTTCGCACTCGCCAATAACCACATTAATAAATAGTTAAAGTTGAGAACATCGACCGAATGCGCACGCGCACGCTATGGCGACCTTTAACGTTTGAAAGCTCACGCGATACCCTCCACGTGTGGCCACGAGAACGACGTTTAACCGTTCGTTGGCCTTAGTGGCTTGGTCATACTATATCCCAACCTACTTAATAAACAAACGCATTAAAAGCTAAACTTGCCCAACATGTACTTGACAATTACGATATCTAACAAGAAATGCGTTAGACGAGTAGATAAAATAAAAATAAATGTTTTGTGTGTGTGCGGTGCGAACTAAAAAATATGTTTTCTCTATATTGTTTCTCATGTAAGTGACATTGTCTTAATGAGAATAAAGATCTTTAAACCTATAGCCTTTTAAGGCATACTGCCAGATTTTTACACGTGTAGTCTGTGGGATCAGGTGTCCTCGCAAAGTGACCTGCGGGATATTATTGGAACTATTACTCTATTGATGAATTTTTAAGTTCACTGTGATGTATATTTAAATATTTTATTGTTTTTAATTTGCCGTGTGGTTTCCGGTAGAGTAGAAGAGGACCAATCCAACTCTTCCCGTGGATGTCGTACAAGGCGACTAAGGGAATACATTATAAAACATCAATCAGACCTCCTCAACCCGTCTAGCCAGCGTGGGCAGTGTAGGACAAATCCTCCGTCTGTCTCCGGCAGATGAGAGAGGGTTGTGCTCCTGCAGTGGAGACAAAAATAACCTGATGATGAAAAGGGAGCCGTCAATCAATATTATTATTGCAGCTGCTTGATAGAAAATAAAAGCGTAATTTTTTGAGCACTACAAGATCACAACGTCGCCATTTTTAAAGCCCTACAGCACACGTCCTAGCAATAACATCCTCATACACACGAAGATGCGCTCATAAAATTTTATGCTGGCAACATTACTGTAATACCAGATTAATAAACTAAAAGGCAAATTGAAATACCAATTCAATTACTACCTCCTTTTACCCAACTCTAGTTCCGTCCGAGACAACAGAAACTTGTATTTGTTTTAAAGACCGTAATTTTGTGTCGTAAAAAAAGATGGTACTCTTTAGTACCTTGTTATTCTACCAATGTTGTATTTTGTACACTTATTTGGTACAAAATGTGTAGAATGAGACCCTTCTGTTGTTTATGATGTCAAAAGTATGTGGTTATTGATTTTAATTCTCAAGTTCTTTAATATGATACGACGTGTGTTTTTAAATATGTCTGTGTGACAAATTCTGCACCGATTTCCATGAATTTAATCTTGATCGTTTTATGACGATGTGCGTTTTGGTCCCAGCCATAACAATAGAAAGAAAGAAAGAATATTTATTTACTGCCATAATTGGCACACACAAAAGAAAAAACTAACAAAACAAGAAAAAGGAAATAATAATAATAACTAGAGAATACAATTACAAATTTTAACAAAGAAAAAATAGTATGCGTGTGCCGTGGCAGCAAAAGGGCAAACGACTCAGCATATGCCTAGACCAAGTAAGGTGCTAGGCGCTGATTTTCAGTCGCACCCGGTGCAGACAAGTTTGTCTACAGTGCCAAACAAAGAAGTAATAATATAATATGTGAGATTGCAATACGTATGTACCTAGATAATATATACCACACTAAGAATCATACCAAATACATAAATATGATGAATATATATAACTAGGAAAAATATGTACATTAGTAAAATGTGTACATTATATATTTAAGACCTGACATACTAATGACAGTAAATATTATATAAACTAAATATAACTAGATGAGAAGATCAGTGGCGCACCTTAGGAGAGGCCTATGTCCAACAGTGGACTTTTTCGGGCTGATGATGATGAAACTAAATATGAGATAAGTATATAATAATAAGCAACATATGGACAAGTTTACCCTACCGATATCATCATCATCAGGTTATTTTTGTCTCCACTGCAGGAGCACAACCCTCTCTTATCTGCCGGAGACAGACGGAGGATTTGGCCTACACTCCCCGCACTGGCCAGACGGGTCGGGGAGGCCTGATTGATGTTTTATAATGTATTCCCTTAGTCGCCTTGTACGACATCCACGGGAAGAGTTGGAGTGGTCCTATTCTACTCTACCGGAAACCACACGGCATAAGATAATCAATTATATTCAGTTACAAACATGTAAGCGTTTTACTCCTCTGATGTTTAACCCATAACAGTTGCTTCGTTTCGTGGGTGGTTCCAACGTTACAAGGGTTACAAAGGTTCCATACAAAACACCCACCAGCATCTGGAACATAGAAATGAATGAGATAATGGTGAAGTAAACGCGACACGTCTGGCCAGCGCGGGGAGTGTAGGCCAAATCCTCCGTCTGTCCACGGCAGATGAGAGAGGGTTGTGCTCCTGTAGTGGAGACAAAAATAACCTGATGATGATGATGATGATGAAACGCGACACGCATGCCAACAATCTGCAGCATATTGAGATTGAGAAGATATTCTAAGGCTTGTGTGAAGTCCACCAAAACGGCTTGGGGTACTGTTGGTAGACAGGGGTTTGGCACAAAAGATCATGAAGGGTCGAAGTGTCGCCAGGTCTTACTGCCCCCCTAAGAAGATAAGACAAGCAGTCATTTTATAGTTATGAAGAGTTTTTCCAGAACGCATTAACATAATTAGATCCCAATTTATGCATTATTTTTTTTTACATTTTCATTTGTTTATTTTTATTTGATTGTGTTTTTATTTATATATTAATTAATTTCATGATCTGACCTTTAACTAAACTACTTTACTAAATATGTCTATGTCTAAGGGTAACATAGAACGCTTTGGTAACTTTTCGACCGATGTCACTGCAATGACTCGGTTTTCGTGGCCACAAAGTCGTGGGTGGCGAACAAATTAAAAATTAGTCATAAATATATTGTTTGTAATAATCCTTATACAGGAGCGTTAAGAATAACTTAAAGAACAATTTTTTTTTGTTTTTGGATTAATAAATAGTTTCATACACACATAATGCTCACGCCCTGGTCCCAGAGGGGTAGGACGACGATGAATCGCCACTTTGCGCGATCCTGACACACCTCACTAGCCTCATTTAATAAATAAATAAATATACATACACTTGTCTAATCCCAAACTAGGATTTCTCCTGTGCTATGGGAATTAATATAACGTCCAGCCGGGGCCAACTTGTACAAAGTTGTCTATCTGCCGCCCGTTACCGGTGCAGTCCCCTAGTCGTCTTGACGACACTGTAGCGAAGCGCTACTAAACTTAATAAATAAAATATTAAATCATCAACAGACCATTTAATTAACAAAGAAGTTCAGTAAATTAAAATATGAATTGAAGGTATGTGAATAAATAAATCACATACAAAAAACTACAAGATCGTAATTTGTGTCATTTCAGTTCAACAACTCATGATATTACCATCCAACATTGTCGGTAATGCTTACCTACAGCTTACCTCACATTATCAAGTTTCAATAAATTACAGCATTAAACCATTCTCCCTCATATCTCATAAACTACCGTTTCTTTTCTAACGAAATTTGGTAGGCATGCTTTTCATATAGCTACATTTCACCTCATAAACATATATTTTGATTTTAGAAACATTTTGGAGTTTAATTATTTTTTATTGTAAAAGCGAGTACATTCATATTTTCATATGATAGTTGAGAGACGTCACGGAGCCAATCGATAAAGATCGGCATTCGCTGTCTCTGTCTTTCACTCCCATCAGACAAGGAGGTCGGCAGTCGATATCGACCGACGGAAATAAATCCCGTACGATCAAAACGACGGACGCACAGTCCGGTTTGGAGTTTTGGTTCCCGGCATACTTTCGGGACATAGTAAATTTAGTAATGGCTTGAGTATTTCGGCGAGCAAACTCCACGGACTCAATCGGTCAGAACCATTCCCTTCAGGCGACTGACATCGCAAACATTTGCCATGTAATTAAATAAATTAAAATATAAGTAGTTTTTTTAATGGGGCGTCCATCTTGAATCGCAACCACGTGAAGGAAGAAGATGTCCGACCACAAATGTTCCCGACGAGAGACGCTTGAAGACCCACGAGCGAGGGTCGAAGTTATGTAAACGAACCGTCCTTGAACCAAATGGCTGATGCTGGACCGGCTGATAACCATCCATCATAATAATATGATCACTTTACTTTTCATGTTTTTCATGCTGTTTTTATTTTACTTATAATTTTTTTTTTTTGTTTACGTTATGCATAAGTTTCGCCCTTTATTGAGAGTGAGAGCCTGGTGATTTGTCATACAGGTTTCTACCTAGTACAGACACCAGTCTCTCGCAAAGGTATTTTTATTATTTTATGGTTGCTCTTGTTTTGTTTTTCTTTATCTGTAACCTTTGCGTAGAGAAAATAAAGATATATTTTATTTTTATTATTTATTTATTAATTATACTTCAAATCTTTTTTATGTACAACAAAAACACCCAAAGGAACATTGTGGGTGGCCCTGTTCTATGCCAGGAACAACACGCCTTAAAACGATTGTCCATTTCTAGGAGGTTGCGGGTTCAAATCCCGCTAGGGGCAAATGTTCGTATGATGAATATGAATGTTTGTACCCAAGTCTTGGATGTTTATATATTTATTTAAGTATGTGTATCCGTTATCCAGTAACCACAGCACAGGCTCTGCCTAGTTTGGGACTGGATAACTGGTGTGAATGTCTGAGATATTTATTAATATTTTTTAACGGTCTCTATGAGATTTATTTGCCGTAAACTTTTGAACAAATTGTAAATATAAATCCTGCTCCCATAAATATTGTTACAGTTACCACAGTTGCCTAGCCGTAGATCAGTGATCTATAGTAGATCATTAGGACGGCGTGATCGATACGCCGGCGCGCGCGCAGCATACATTATTCATAGATCTTTTTCGGTGTGTTAGAGTGAAACAAAAAACAGAGTTTAGATTGAGTGGCGTTGCGTTGATGGACTGTCATAGGAACGTTAGCCGACTTCACGAGGAAAGTATAATGTCATATCGATTAGCGTAATCTATTGATGTCACAAGGAAGTACCCGAGATATCAGTCTCGTTTTTTTATATATATTTCATACATACATACACTTGTCTAATCCCAAACTAGGATTTTCTCCTATACTATAGGAATTAAACAAGGACAATTCACAAATATAACACCCAGACCGGGACCAAGTTGTAGATTTTTTCTGTCTCCTGTGGGAATCGATACCACGAACTCTGGCGCTTATCAAGCTACTAGGCCGAATTCGGTATAACATATAGGCTTTATTTCATTGCAATAGGTGCAGTCAATCAAAAGTTATGTTATTTATAGTTTCCGAAAACTCGCATACACTGCGGGGAGTGTAGGGTGTAAATGTTCGACTGAATTCGTAAGGGGTAGCGGGAGCGGGTATCGTACCAATGTAATGTGAGTTTTTAAAAACTATAAATTCGTATAACTCATGATTGAGTTAACCGATTACGATGAGTTTGTTGCATACATATGCAACAAAGTAATGGTGGGAGGAATTTGGATTGCGATGGATTAGTTAGGACTACATATAGAGCGATGATGGTAAGAGAGAGAGAGGTTTGAGGGGAGGGTTGAGGGAGGTAGATGCGGGAGTGGGAGCGGGATCTGAAGCGGGAGCTGGATCTGGACCTGGACCTGGACCTGGACCTGGACCTGGACCTGGACCTGGATCTGGACCTGGACCTGGACCTGGACCTGGACCTGGACCTGGACCTGGACCTGGACCTGGACCTGGACCTGGACCTGGACCTGGACCTGGACCTGGACCTGGACCTGGACCTGTGCGAGTTCGAAAGTTTGAGTTGGAGTTGGAGTGGAAGTGGAAGTGGGAAAATGAACGGTAGAAGGAGTGGGAATTGGAGCGGATTCTGTAGTCCACGCGAGCGGAGCCGCGGGCACAGCTAGTTACTCAATATTGACGCTACTAAATAGCATCCATATTTAGTAAATAATTAAATGTTCTGCATAGTAACTGCACAAGTTTCAAAGTGAATGTGAACGCGTTGCGGCTCCTTGCGTGGAACAGAGCAATTGTTTGGAACGCTCCATCTAGTACTATATAGAGATCGTTGTGTTTCGTATATAATTAGGTTCTGGCGCCTGCACTGGCCTGTTGGCCGTCTCGTAGGATGTCAGTGATCAGAATAATTGGGTAGGGATACAATATGAGTAAATTTGTATAATATATCGTACAATTCACGACGGCATGCGCCCCACTCCTTCTCTAAATCGCTTCATGCATTCTGCTGCCTCATCCTGGTGCAATCCTCGACACTCACTGGAAGATTGGTGACCTTAGTCTAAGTCGGGAACCTCATGGATCTCGCCACCAACGTACCTAATTACTTTAAAGTATACTTGACAAGTGTCGTTTCACAGAAGTATTGCGATTGGCTGCCCCAGTTCCTTCAGCGACCAATAGCATGCGGTAAATCTTGTCGCTCTGACGTGACCTAGTTCTGCGTATACCTAAACCTCGCCTGACTGCCGTCTATGTCTATAGATAACATATATGTATATTAAACATTGTGTAATGTGAAGGTTATAAAACTATCTAATTTTTATTCGAGTATGGTGGAGGTAAAAGAGAGACCTACACAACGATCTCTATGTACTACTAGATGGAATGTTCCAAACAATCGCTCTGTTCCACGCAAGTAGCCACAACTCTTTCACATTCACAATGAAACTTGTGCAGTTACTACGCAGAACAATTAATTATTTACTAAATATTGACATTGTTTAAAGACACCTCTAGTCTGGTGCCAGTAGTTTCCGAGATACGGCCGTTTTAATTTTGACAGCTGTCATCCGAAAGGAAATTACTTTTTTTTTATGGCCTTTGTTATTATGCTTATAAGGCACAATAATTCCGCCAATGTCAAAGTACTGGAAAATACACGAAGGAGGTTACTCTGGTTTCCAATCAGGAAGTCGGTAAATTGTGAAAGGAATGTTGAAATGATTGTTCAACCGCCATCTAAAACAAACGACACAAACAAAATACATTCACCATCACAAAGTAAATGAAGATATCATCGAAGCCTTCCATTTTGGTAAAGACACCTTCAATATTAAGTAATAATTAAATGTTCTGCGTAGTAACTGCACAAGTTTCATTGTGAATGTGAAAGAGTTGTCGCTACTTGCGTGGAACAGAGCGATTGTTTGGAACACTCCACTCCGGTACTACATTATTATGTCGGCCCTAAGCTTCGTCCATTGTTAGGCGTAGCCCCCCCCCCCCCCAATACTTAACAAGAGTCTGTAATGTACACTGTATTAACTCTATAAGTTGTAAGTGACTAGAATCTCCGAGGAAGCAAGTACGTGCCATTAATTAGAGGCTCGCCTGCCAGGCCGGATGCCCTATTCTGTCTAGATCTAGACCGACATCTGTATAGCTGAAGAGTGTTCGAAGCAGAGCTCTTCGTTACAGTTACGGAATTTAATGGGCTACTTACGTTGACTCGCTATTTAAACAACGAGTTCTGAAGAAAATTTCTTCAAGAAACTTTATAATAGTTAAAAAAGAGTTAAGAAAATTATAAATCAAATAAATATAAAAACGACGACAATTGTACTCGGAGATTGTAAATAATTTATTTCTATTTTGTTTTAAATTTCTATTTAATTTTTTTTTGTACCTTTGTACTTTTATCTACTTTTATTACCCTATACCATAATTTTTATGTTCATATATTAGAAACTAGCTGGTGCTCGCGACTTCGTCTGCGCAGGATTAGTATTTTGAGTAGCTTATATTAGCGTGGCGTAGAAAAAAACTAACATTATGACATTAAAATTATAATTTTATGGCGCACGCCAGAATAGCTCGCTGATGGTAGATTTTTTCCTACTTACTCGATATTTTGGACAATTCACACAATATCTTTATAAATTGTAGCCTATGTGTTATTCTGGTGTATAAGCTACATTATTGTAAAGTTTCATTAAAATCCATTCAGTAGTTTTTACGTGAATGAGTAACAAACATCCATCCACAAACTTTCGCGTTTATAATATTAGTAGGATCTGTTAATAGCTAATGTTTAATTTATATTATACAGTATTATATGTTTTTGTAAACTAGCTGTAGGTTTCAGAATGAATAAATAAAATAAAATAAATATAACTGTTTATATTCAGATAATTTAAATCCATATTTTGTTAGTCTTGACTTATTCTATGTTACTAAATTTATAAAAATAAAATATTATTAACGGAGGTTCCTCAGGTCACGCTTTAACCTCCCAAGCATGACGCTGTCACACCTCTCTGCAATGGTCTTCAGCATACCGTTGGTGCTTTCCTGCATTCGATGCATTAAGGAGGCACCCTTTATTCGTATTATCGCGAAAAATTGCCGGAGGCACTGCAGTAGCGAGGGAACCCCAACAGCACCCTGAAGCTATGGTTATACTGGACCCGCAGGGCATTATAGGATCTTTGAGTGAAGTTAACCCACAGGCTACTCGTTCAGAAGGTCTCGCAAAAAGATTTAAAGAGATTTATTTTTGTTATATTTGTGTCATTCAAATTGTATCTTTTGAACTATGAAATTTGAGTGCATATATTAGCAAGTATTGGGTACTAAATCCTTAACGAAATTCGACTTTCTCCGAGCTGGAGTGCCGTACACAATATCTAGATACATCATATTGAATCACTTTGAAATGTGATTTCTCCCACTGGATATGACTTTAGGCAGATTTAAGGACATACGTGCTTTGTTAGATGTCTGTTATGTATGAATTAATGATATACAACCCGCTGAACATAATTCTCAAAACAAGTTAATAGGTTTAGTCACTTTTTAAGAGTTTGAAGGTTTATTACCTCTAGAATATATATAACTATGTACGAAGGCATACTTCTCGCACTTAGAGATCTCTTCCAGTTAACATTTGAGTAACTGAAAGGTATTAATGCGTCTAGCGCCAAATTGTGATAATAGTAATATACTTACACTGAAGTATACACATCATCATCATCTTAGCCCTTAGACGTCCACTGCTGGACATAGGCCTACTCCAATGAACGTTACCACACCCGGTCCGCAACAACTCCGCATCCGGTCCAAAGTATTGGTAGCAATATACACATCCCACTAAATATTATAAAGTAACTTTGGCCCGCGACTTCGTCCGCATAGGTTTTAATAGGAATAATATGTTTTTTTCGGGATAGAAACTATCCTATGTCCTATTCCAGGACCTAACCTATATATGTGCTAAGTTTCATCCCGATCCGTCCAGTGGTTAAAGCGTGATTAAGTAATAAACATCCAAACTTTCGTATTTACAATATTAGTGGGATGCGAAAGTTTGGATGTTTGTTACTCAATAACGCTTCAACCACCTGGGCGGATCGGGATGAAACTTGGCACACATATAGGTTAGGTCTTGAAATAGGACATAGGATACTTTTTATCCCGGAAAAACATCCCATTCCTACGGGAAATACATAATAATAAAGGAGACACCTGCCTCTGTATTTTTATGTAACTTTTTCTAATGAAATTAAAATTATTATTATAAGATCTGTGATAAAACAGCCCTCTCATATTATTATCAAAATTTTTTTGTTAAGTTGGCCACGCGGACGAAGTCGCGGGCAGCAGCTATATTACATAAAAATAAAATGATACAATACAATATATAAATAGACCATGCACGAATTACTCCAATTACGCCAAAACAATTGTGGAGTGCCACAAGGAAGTGTCCTAGGCCCACTGCTGTTTCTACTCTACATAAACAACTTACCAGATACGACATGATTGTCTTATGTTCGCTGATGACACAACCCTTTTAATAAAAACTGAAGATACAACCACTGTTGAATCCGAAATAAACAAAACGTTATCAACAATTGTGGATTGGCTGTCTGATCATAATTTAAAAATTAATGTTTCAAAAACAAAATTAATAGAATTCCAGACATACAATAGTAAATCAATAGAACCAAATGTGACATATAATAATGACAAAATCGAAGCAGTTAATGATACAATTTTCTTAGGAATTACAATTGACAAATACTGCAACTGGAAACCACAGATTAATAGATTAACTAATAAACTAAATAGTTCCGTATATATATTAAATCGGTTGCGACTTATTACTACTAAAGAAGCAGTTCTCATGGCATCATGGATTAGTGTCGTCAAGGCTAAGATATGGTATCATTCTGTGGGGCTTCTCAGTAGAGTCTTACAGAGTATTCTCGGCACAAAAAAAATGCATCAGGGCAATGTGCGGAGTCGGTTTTCTCGATAGTTGTAGACCAATTTTTCAAAGAGAAAATATACTGCCTTCACCATGTTTATACATATACGAGATATGCATGTTTGTTCACAAACATCATAAATTATTTCAAACCAATAAAGAGGTAAATAAAAGAAGAGGCAGAAACGAAAATAAATTGCATGTACCAAAACAAAAATTAGATATATTTAGCAAAAATGCGTACTGCATGGCGATCCGTATATACAATCATTTGCCCGATAATTTAAAAAAAGGGAATATTAATTTATTTAAAAGACAGCTGCATAAGTTTTTGTTGGACAAGTGCTACTACACCGTTTTAGAATTTATAAATGACAAACTGTGTTAAACGTTTTAATTGTTATAATTTGTGTGCTTGTTACTGTGATTTTTATACCGATAGCATAAGGTGTGTGTGTATACGCGTTACTTATATTTGGACTAGACTCTATTGCGAACTGATTTATGTTTTTCCCATTTAGTAAATATTTGCACGCTACTACAAATGGCAGAATATGTTGAACTACCTATTACTTAAGACTTAATTATTAACCATATTCCAGCAAATAAAGTTCTCTCATTTCTCATTTCATACTCAAATAATAATACAAATATCTAGTACTGTGTGTATATAAACCCATAGATACATATATATAATATACAGACTAGAATTTCCAGCAAAATGATTAAAATCTCACATGACGTCTAAAATGGATACAATTAACGTCCTATATATACAAAGTGCGACTTTTTGTCGAGCCGACGTCTAAGGCTTTAATTACGATATCCGGCGAGACGCGCGGCATGCCAGACGCGCGACAAAAAAGTCGCGGAGGTGTGCGCTTACGATCGCATAATGCGACTGGCGCGCCCGCCGCCGGCTCTACCACCTAGGGCTGCCACAAGTTTCAACCGCATATATATAATTAAATATTTCCCTAATGCAGAATCTGACGACCTCCGTGGCGGAACGGGTAGCTCTCGGACTGCCACGCCGGAGGTTGCGGGTTCGAATCCCGCTAGGGGCAAATGCTCGTATGATGAATATGAATGTTTGTACCCAAGTCTTGGATGTTTATATATTTATTTAAGTATGTGTATCTGTTATCTAGTAACCATACCACAGGCTCTGCTTAGTTTGGGACTGGATTATTGGTGTAAATGTCTGACATATTTATTTATTTATGAGCAACGGAATAAATACAATGAAGTGGTGTTGTCTCTTCAACTTTTGAAGGTGAGGATGATGACGGCGGTTTATACGCTCGAATATTCACGATACACCAATATGGGTCACCAGCATTCCGAGCTTACGTGGCATTCGTGACAAATTTAATTTCCGATCCATACAACTGTTTTGTTCCGTTTTTGTACGACACTGTGCGTCGCATTATAATTTTTAAATGGTGTCTTATTTATCTATTTGTCTGAAAACTGTCAGTGTGACTATTGTGAAAATTTGATAATTAATTAATTTGTAATTTTCCAGAATTAATATATAATAATATTGCCGTGTGGTTTCCGGTAGAGTAGAATAGGACCACTCCAACTCTTTCCATGGATGTCGTACAAAGCGAATAAGAGAATACATTATAAAACATCAATCAGGCTTCCCCAACCCGTCTGGCCAGCGCGGGGAGTGTATGCCAGATCCTCTGTCTGTCTCCGGCAGATGAGAGAGGGTTGTGCTCCTGCAGTGGAGACAAAAATAGCCTGATGATGAATATATAATAATATAACAATAATATTTATTTATTTCAATTTAGCCCAAACTTAACAATACATACAAATTTTACAATAAATACTTAGGTCTACTTGACCAAACAGAGTGCAACCATTGGTGTTTATTGTACGTAAACTTGTGGCATAAACACCAAATAATGATAATAACAAATACTACACTTATTGGTGAGAGCGCAATAGGATAAGGATAGCATGATTTTTTATGAGTCAGAAATTAATTTGGTCGTTTGTACCAGCAGATTGCTAAGTACGGAGATGCCATGCCGACCGGGTGTGGTGGCGTTCATTGGGGAAAGCCTATGTCCAGCAGTGGACATCTAACAAATAGGAATAAAATTGTGTATAAATGAGGACTAATCCCACAGACACCTCTTCCAGTCAAACTTAGCTAGTCTTAGGCATTTAGTATCAAATTTTGATAATATTATTACTGCTGTTTATTTCTATTTGTTTATTTTGCCATAAATTACATGCTGTTTATATGGGTGGAACTTTTTTTGCCATAAATTACATATAGGTGAAACTTTATTATTTAGTAATTTTAATGTTAATTTACCTAAACTATAAGGTAATAATTTGTATAGGTCAAATAACCATGTCGCTTTAATAAATATAAAATATATTTTTTTTATGTTCATCCCTAATTTATAGTAAGGGCTTCTGAGTCATTTGCAAAAGGATCACGTACATACACAGTGTAGTGTTGGAACACAGAGAGCACCTGTGGATCGTGTGATCGAGGATTTAGTCCTTGTCTTGGACTTTCGCATTTATAATATTAGTAGGATAGGATTAGATAATTAAACAAATAAATAAGCCGTTATTAAAAAACATATATGGACATATTGATTTTCATCACAGTCGAAATACGCCCACTGCTGAACATAAGACTCCCCAATGGATTGCCAAACTATAAGTGGGGTTGTTGAGAAGAGACGGAGATAGAGCGAGAGAGAGATACTTCTATCTATAAAAACTAGCCTTAAGTTTACTAACAATGTATTAAGGCCCTCTGGATGTATTTTTATATCTGACTACCTGTGCCCGCAGCTCCGCTCGCGTGGACTACAGAATTAAATAAAGTTGAAACTTATTAAGCGTTAATTCCCGTCCCCCTTCCTTCTTCCCCCTTCCCCCTTCCCCCTCCCTCTTCAGCTCCAGCTCTGACTCCTGCAAATATTTTCAATGTACAGACACGCGAAGGTTCTATCTTAATAGTTTCCGCAGCGCATGCGATGAACGACATTTTATGGCTATTTTTTTACACCTTGGGTTATAATATTATTGAAGTTTTATTAGGGATCCCTATTTTTTATAGTAATAAATATAGCCTATGTTACTCAGGGATAATGTAGCATTCTAATGGTGAAAGAAATTGTGAAATCGGTCCAGTAGTTTTTGGAATGAAATATATAAATAAATATCCCAGACATTCACACCAATTATCCAGTCCCAAACAAGGCCGAGCCTGTGGTATGGTTACTAGATAACGGATAGACATACCTAAATAAATATATAAACATCGAAGACTTGGGTACAAACATTCATATTCATCATACGAACATTTGCCCCTAGCTGGATTCGAACCCGCAACCTCCGGCGTGGCAGTCCGAGAGCTCTCCGTTCCGCCACGGAGGTCGTCGAAATGATTTATTTCTTTCATGTTGGTACATTTTATGGTCTTAAGTTTAGTTGAGCCTGGAACATGATACCTCTCTGGACATTGGAATATGTAGGTAGATATATTTATTACTATTACATTAATATCAAAATACAACGTTAAATTACAATATATTAATCAAATTACAATCAATGTCAAATTACAAAATTCGAATCTATAATAATTAGATTAGTATAATATTAAAATGTATAACCAACAATGCATTTATAATACCAATGTCAGGAAGGAATATTATACAGTACTCAGTACAAATAAGGGACAAGAAGGGACAAGAAGGGAACCTATTTTCGACCAGAATAAACGGATAATTTATTCGTTATTCGTATCGATAAGTTTATTCGTTACAAACATACAAATATTTCCTCTATATAATCCGGCTCGAAGGACCACTTAGCATGTTCAAAATGAAACTGTAGAATGTTTGTAATTACTATATTGATAGTAAAAATTAATTAAATTGTAGGAGCACACAGTGCTTGCTCGAAAACCAATATGGAAGAGAGAGGTGTTGCCACCTTAACATTTTTAATCGTACCAATTTTTATGTTCATGTATTTAACAGTGTAGATTCAAATAAATAATAATAATAAATATACAGTACTTACCTGAGTACTGTGGTGAGCAAATTATATAAAAATTGGTTGAGCAATTATAACAAAACCAACCAACAATCATCATCAGCTGAAGTACGTCAACAGAATGCCAGTTATAGTAGGATGTCCGTTTGCGGTCGGCAGGCGGTTTGACATAGATAGATAGATAGACATTTATTCACTGACACTACACAAACAAGTCATCATCATCAGGTTATTTTTGTCTCCACTGCAAGAGCACAACCATCTCTCATCTGCCGGAGACAGGCGGAGGATTTGGCCTACACTCCCCGCGCTGGCCAGACGGGTTGGGGAGGCCTGATTGATGTTTTATAATGTATTCCCTTAGTCGCCTTGTACGAGATCTACGGGCAGAGTTGGAGTGGTCCTATTCTACTCTACCGGAAACCACACACAAACAAGTAGAAAATATAATTTTCGTGAACAAAACATATACTTATCGCTTCGCGGGCACCCAACGAGACAAAATAGAACTTCTACTGTTTAGGGAACATATCCAAACTACGTGGCCCATTTTTAAAAAAATTTCCTCCTCAAAAAGGCTGGGGTCCGCAGTGAGAAGAATAAAAGGAGGTGCATGAAAAGGTTGATGAATGTGAGTGAGGCTAGTGAGGTGTGTCAGGATATCGCAAAGTGGCGATCCATCGTCTCTGCTCAGCCCTCTGGGACCAAGGCGTGAGCATTATATATGTATATAAGTAGTACACCCGATTGGCAGAAGCCGGATTTTAGCTAAAATCGGTCAAAAACCCTAATTAATCAAGTTGTTTAGTTATAAAATTCTCACATTGTGAGAAAGAGCGTTACAAAACCAGTCTCCATTTAAAACCAGCTTCATTCGATGCCTGCCTCAGGCGAGATTATAAGCCGATGGACACGATTGAGCAATTTAATAGATATTTCGTCAAAAAGCACAAGTTATCGCTTGTTAGGTATCTTTTAAACATTTAACAGGAAAAAACTGCTTTCATTTTCGCCTTGTTTTATTTTAAACTAGCTGTTGCCCGCGACTTCGTCCGCGTGGACAACTTAAAATCACAAATTATTATGTTGATGGCTGAGTTCAATGGATATCTAGATGATTACAGAGTAGCCGCCTGGTAATGCTTGCGTTTGAACTTTCCTCATTATTGTATGTAGTTAGATCTCTCTGTAACATAACATATACTATGTATATGCGTACGATGCGACGGCTTAAGTTATCTATTATCGCGTTACCAATTTAAATTACATCCAACTAACTCACTTCCAGATTAACATCCTTCAGATTTACGCAAATCGAAGCGCAACATTAAGTTTGCGATGCAAGCTAGATAGTCAAGCATTTGCAATATAAGGACTGTTCTAGGTGTGTTTATTGAACGAGTTCGTCTGTGTTACGGGAAATGAGCTTCCGTTTTTGATGCAACTATTTTAGTTGTGAAATGGGATAAATAAATACATGTGTGGGGACATTTCACACACGGCCACCTGATCCCAAACTAGGCAGAGCCTGTAATAAGGGTATCAGACAGCTGATATACATACATAATATATAAATAACATTCAGTCACAAGGCAAACACAAGTGCTCAGCACACGAATGTTTGCCCTGGGCGGGGTTCGAACCCGCGACCCCGAGCTGTGATGGTGTTTAGTTGCAAACAATACATGGTAGTACATACATAATGCTCACGCCCTGGTCCCAGAGTTGTAGACAGAGACCATGAATTGGCCATCGCAGTACTAGGCCTCGCACTCTGTTGCTCTTATTTAAAGAAAATAAATATATTTTATATAAAAAAAAAATATTTTGTAAGATGTGATTGTGTAAGTGACTCCTTATTTGTATGCCTGTATCAATAGATATTACATACATACATAATGCTCACGCCTTGGTCCCAGAAGGATAGGCAGAGACGATGGATAGCACTGTGCGCGATCCTGACACACCTCACTAGCCTCACTCACATTCATCAACCTTTTCATACACCTCCTCTTATTCTTCTCACTGCAGACCCCAGCCTTTTTGAGGACGTTACTAATTTGATCCTTGAACGTCCTCCTAGACATTGTAATATAATCAGTAACCAAGTTTGTTACTTTATGATATTTACAGTATTCTGCAGACTGTGGCGGCGAGGCTGGACGTGGACAGTGCTATTATGTAGCAGTGGACCCGCGCCCACCTCGTCAAAGAAACAAAATAAAACATATTCATTGTTCTAATATTAAGTTACTAGCTGTGCCCGCGGCTCCGCTCGAGTGGACTACAAAATCCTCTCCCCTTCCCAAAAATATAATAAATAGCACTTATTTTGAAATAAGAAATCAAAAGAAGTATAAAAATTATAATGTTAAACTATTATTATTCAGGAAGTTAAATTTTAAAGTAAACAACTATTCATTTTAAAGAAAAGCTTTTTAAAGTGGGATCCATTATTTTTAAAAGTTCATTTATATATATCCCTTACTATATCTCTTACTATATCCCTTACTATATCCCTTACTCAAATAATCCTTTGTAAATAAAACTCTTACAACAAACTTCTACACTTATCTTGTCGATCTCTGTAGCAATTTCCATTCCAAGATGAAGATCTACCAGTATTAATATATGTTTTACTAATTATTATGTGAGATACAATTAATATCTGCTGATAAATTAATGGCATGTTGTATTTAAAGTCAGTTGATAGTTAATTTAGTATAAGTTTTAGCATATAGATATACTAGCAAGAAGACATATATAAAAAGAAAAATAAACAGACATCCCACTAATATTATAAATGCGAAAGTTTGGATATTTGGATGTTTGTTACTCAATTACGCGTCAGCCACTGAACGGATCGTGATAAAACTTGGCACACATATAGGTTAGGTCCTGGAATAGGACTTAGGATAGTTTTTATCCCGAAAAATCATCTCATTCCTACAGGAAATCAAATTAATAGTTAAACGCAGTGTGTAAATATCGCGGACGAAGTCGCTGGCTGAAGCTAGTGGATTATAAAGTGAAAAGCTAAATCTTAGTGCCTTGTCTCACACCCTGTAAGGTTGGCTGGAAGAGATCTCTTTTAGAGATAAGCTCGCCTTTGTACACAAAATTTGTAACTGTATTTACTTTTAAAATTTGTGCAATAAAGAATATATAATAAATTCGTTGCTTTCGATCTTCAAAGATCCTAATACTGTTTGAATCCCTCCGTCCACCCTTGCCTAACGAACGAATAGAACTATTTCTTTTTTAAAGAGCTACTGATCGTAGCTCATAGCTCTGGCAATCTTCGTCAAAGCCGACGCTATCAGTCATCGTTTGACGCGCGCCGTACAAGACGGGCCGGATTATCCATTAGGCAGTGTAGGCAACTGCCTAGGGGCCCCGCATCGGCAAGGGGCCCCGCGCCCCGAGTCTTGAAAATGTTTCTTAGAGTGAAAAGAGGAGTGGAGTTCGGGGTCGGAGTCGTAGTCGTATTGAAAGGGAGCATTGCATTGTGGAATACATTATAAAACATCAATCAGGCCTCCCCAACCCGTCTGGCCAGCGCGGGGAGTGTAGGCCGAATCCTCCGTCTGTCTCCATCAGATGAGAGAGGGTTGTGCTCCTGCAGTGGAGACAAAAATAACCTGATGATGATGATTGCATTGTGGTAGAATAACTATATCTCAGGAAGTAAGAATATGGAAAAGGGGGCCCGGCACGTGCATTGTCTACACTGAGAAAAAAATTAGTAGCCCTCCTACTTACGTAAGGATAAAAATATATCACTATTACATAAGTAGCCGCCCCCATTATAAATGGTGTCACATACAACTGATTCAGTAGCCAGCCAAATTACTAAGTAACGAAACTACTTAATAATGTGGCCCGCACACCATTTATAATGGGGGCGGCTACTTATGTATTAGTGGTATATTTTTATCCTTACGTAAGTAGGAGGGCTACTTATTTTTTTCTCAGAGTAGGAGCCCCGACGTGGTTTAATCCGGCTCTGCGTACAAGAAATAGCTGGCGTCGGCCATCAGTCATAAAGTCGTGACTGACGCCTGATAATTATATCATTCCAGTCAATAAATGATTGATAGCACTGGCCTGATGAGGGACTGGTGTTGAGTGCTTGGTTATGAAGGCTTGGGTAGGGTATAATCATATACCATGGATAAGTACTTGTTTTAACATATTCCGGCTTAGAATAGGCCCACCCCCAACCCAACAGAGATAGTTCTCCTTAACTATCTCTATATACTACTAGATGGAGCGTTCAAAACAATCGCTCTGTTCCACGCAACTGCGGCTCTGGGAGCCGCAACTCGTTCACATTATTTCTTTAATTTTTGAATTATTATCAACTTTCTTAGTATATTCGTTTTCCTCTATTTTATTTTGTCTATCTTGTGATATGTTTTACTTATTGGCCTTATTTTATCGTGACGTTTGTTTTGTATCTAAGTGTTTTGTGCTGTTAAGTATTGTGTGAATAAATAAAATAAAATAAATTGCTCTCTCTCTCAGCTTAGCAGTCGTCGACGTCAGTTGCGAAGTAAGTCACTGAGGAATTCTTAAAATCGTGTAATTAAAACAAAACAGCATTGAGAGGCACTTATTGGGTATCATAAAGTGCACATTAAAGTCAGTGTACATGGTCGTTTGTACGAACTAGTGCATAACTTTGTGTATCGGTATGAGGTTGGTCCAAATACAGAATAAAAAGCAATATAATAATATATAATATAAATATGTTGGGACATTTCACACACGGCCACCTGATCCCAAACTAGGCAGAGCCTGTAATATGGGTATCAGACAGCTGATATAAATAAGTCGATGGAAACAACAAGAATTTCGTAATAAATGTCTGTTGGTCCCACTGATTTGTTTTATCAGGATAATAGGACTATTGTTAATAAATAAAAATATAAAATATATGTGTGGATATTTCACACACGACCCCAATATGGGTCTGCCTGTAATATGGGTATCAGACAGCTGATATACATACATAAATACATAATGTACTTATATAAATAACATTCAGTCACAAGGCAAACACAAGTGCTCATCACACGAATGTTTGCCCTGGGCGGGATTCGAACCCGCGACCACGAGCTTCGCAGGCAGGTGTACTACCGACTAGGCTACGGGGACGACTAATATACCAGTTTACGCAATACCACTGTATTAAATATCTAAAGGCAGTGAGATTAATAAAGGTTGGTTGTTGTGAGTGAGGCTAGTGAGGGGTGTCAGGATCGCGTAAAGTGGCGATACATCGTCTCTGCCTACCCCTCTGGAACCAAGGCGTGTGCAATCTGTATCTATGTTTGTATTTTTCAAATTTAAATACTATATTAGCTATTTCGTGCGACGATGAACGAACCACCGGTAGGATCATGATGAAACTTGGCACACATATAGGGTACATCCTGGAATAGGACATAGGATAGTTTTTATCCCGAAAAATATCTCATTCCTACGGGAAACCAGATTAATTGTTAAAAGCAGTAAAGATGTGTAAATATCGAAACCTAGCGGACAAGTCGCGGGCAAAGGCTATTAACTATATACTAATGCATCTCTTATACGATATTTAATTATAAGTAGTCGTTTAATCTCTACCTATTAATATCACATACGAGTATGTGATGTAAGAAGACCTTAAGAGATATAGGTAAGTCAAGTTGATAGTTTCGGTAATGACCTTATGTGTTAAACAAATATGTACCTTCTGCCCAAATTATCTTTGGTATTGATTATCTTGCCGTGTGGGATCCGGTAGAGTGGAATAGGAGCTCCGACTCTTCCCGTGGATGTCGTACAAGGCGACTAAGGGAATACATTATAAAACATCAATCAGGCCTCCCCAACCCGTCTGGCCAGCGCGGGTAGTGTAGGCCAAATGCTCCGTCTGTCTCCGGCAGATGAGAGAGGGTTGTGCTCCTGCAGTGGAGACAAAAATAACCTGATGATGATGATGGCGTTAACAGATGACAAAATGAATTAAGTTACTCTTGTCTTGGTGACAGTTATGTCTTCGTTGCGTTTGCGGTCGAAACGCTTGGTCCGTGGGGACAAGACGCCCACCGCTTACTGGGCCAGTTAAAAAAATAGCTAATCGAAACCACGGTCGACCATAAGGCTGGCTCGTTCCTCAATCAGCGTGTAGGCATTGCAATACAGCGAGGAAACGCAGCCAGCATTATCGATACCCTACCGCGTGGTGGCAGCGATCTAGGGGACATTTTCCATTAGGTTTTCTAACTATTAAATGTCTCTACTACATCATATATATATTTGTTTTTCTCGAAAACTATCTAATTATTTATTTACAACAAATATAATCATCAAACTTAATTATGCATTATCAACAACTCAAAGTCGATAAACTGCATCGCGGAATCTCTACAAGAAATGTATTTGAGAATCGGCGATAACATTGTCTGTTCATCAAACATCATCTTAATAATATAACCTGTAGATTTGATTTATGGTTAAGCTACATACAGAAGCGCGAATTCTCATTATAGAGGTTGATCTCCACTACGAATCGATACAAGAGGGCGTTACTCCATCTAAAACACGCGGATGGCGTAGGATAAATGAAAAAGTAACTCCATTCCCGCTAGTGACAGGCAACTTTGTACAATTTGAACAAGTTAGTCTAGTCGTGGTCTGGATGTTATATTTGTGTATCGTTCCTTGTCTAACTCCAGCAGTACAGGAGAAAATCCTAGTTTGGGATTAGACAAGTCTGTTTAGAATAGGGCCACCCCCAATCTTCAGGGCGACTAAGGATAGCACCAGGGACGGGCAGCAGCGTTCTCCTGTGTATATTAAGATCATTACTGAGATCACCAATCCGCCTGCCAAGCGTGGTGATTATGTCAAATTCACCAGTGAACAGCCCACCACCAAAAGTGGCATTCTACTGAGGAGGCTTATGTTCAGCAGTGGACGTATTTAGGCTGATGATGACGTCAGATATCCATTTCGACTATGCAGGGCTTTCGCAATAACATCGTGATACACGTCCCTGTTGTTTGTGTACCACCAAGGTCGACCACACCCTGTGTACGTGTGTGTACGGTACGATGCGTGCGCGCATCGATTCGAGCACTATCGCCGACCGGTCCGATTTTAATCGATCTACTTTCCATCGCATTAATATTCTTACAGCCAAGCGGTGTCTTGTGATCGTGGTAAGGGATGTTTCACGCTGAAGTGATAGAGAGCGCGGCAACAGCGCGGTATTACGATTCCCTCCACCTTTTATGACGTCTAGGTCATTCACAGGCCGAATCATGGGGAATCTGCTCATGTGCTCTTTCCCGGATACCCTGCTTGCTCCCCCTACAAATAAGATATCAGTATCCCTTGTTCCTCTCTACAGCAGCTCTTCCCATTCCGGGGCGAACGTCACAGCAACAGATTCGTCGTCGGGTAGTCCAATCAAAATTCAGATCAAGTCCACTCAATAAAGTAAGACAGATGATAGATAAATAAATAGATACCGCCTTGCTCTTCTAAATTTTTCCTTCTCCTTTTTTTCTATACATCCTTTTTTTTATTTTAATTTTTTTTAACATCGCGACCATAACAAAAATAACTCGAATTACTATTAGGCCTATGTCCAGCAGTGGGCACTTATAGGCTGATGATGATGATGATGACTATCAGGCCTCTGTCACTCGATCGTATCTACCGTGATAAGTAGCTATACTTTCGAACCGCTCCAGCGGCGTCGTTCTCGCCTCTCCCATACCTTAATAAAATGTCCGAGCTGGTGTGAAGTCACTAGCAATAACCTTTTAAATCACTTGATCTATAAATAAATACATATATACATATATATTTCATTCCAGATTAATAGTCCTATGAAAACCAACGCTATTTACGTCTCGGTAACATATACATGAAAGGGTCACCAGCAGCAAAAATAGGTTTGTATTACCAAGTAAACTTTGCGGTCCACTTAGGAACACCATATATTGTGTATTTTGTTTTCGAGACGCAAATGCGTTTGTTTTCATAGGACTATTAATCTGGAATGAAATATACGTACACTTGTCTAATCCCAAACTAGGATTTTTCTCCTGTGGTATGGGAATTAAACAAGGATAGGACAAATTGACTAATATAATAACATCCAGACCGGGACCAACTTGTACAAATTGTAGAAAGTTCTCTGTCCCCACTGGGAATCGAACCCACGACGCTCTGACGCTCGAGTCCAATGATCAAGCCATTAGACCAATGAGGCGGTCAAAAATCTAAGTAGTAAATTATTGAAATATTTAAATACCTAATCTGTTTTTTTTTATTACTTGTTTTATTTATTTATTTATTGCAGAATATTTATGTATATATTTGTTATTTATATAACATATGTATTTATCTATGTAATAAGTATTCATATATTACATATGTAGTATATACCTTTTACGTAGTAATGTGTAGATATATGTATAATTTATAGATTAAATTTAGTATATTTTAGTTTGTATTTATTATGTAAGTATAGTATAGTATATAACCAATTTTCTTATATAATTTTTTTGCGCCTACCACTCATTATCTACATAACCTAAAGGTCAACTGGAAGAGAATGCGATATTGGCGTTATACAATACAATACAATACACTTTATTGCACAAACAAATACAGTTACACGTTATAGAAGTTACAAATAGTACAATTTAGGCGGTCTTATCGCTTCAAGCTATTTCTTCCAGACAACCTTTCTGTGCAAAGCTATGTTCGCCTTTTTTACTTTCTGTGCAAAAAAGCTTTTTATATAGATAAATAAATTTGAGTACATATTTTGCCCAAGTTGAAGCGACGCACACGAGCATACTGCGTCCAGTGTATCCGCCGCGGCACTCCGGCTTCGTGCCGCATCAGTCTGAGTGACGCCCAAAGCCAAACCGTTCCCAGATCGTGTCCGTAGATACTTGTGATGTTTTGACAACGATTAGACAACAGACAGATATTATCTAATATTTAATTGAAATCGTGCGACTTGCTGGTGTTAGATTTTAACAAGTATTACCTACAGGGATATACCATCTTGATGTAAGGCACCTCCTACATAAGATGGGACTGTCAGAGACTGTCAGTTGTAGAGCCTGTGGAGAGGACAGCGAGACGATGAGGCACCTGCTGTGTGAATGCAATGCACTAGCTGCAAGGCGAATGAATGTCCTGGGTGTGGCTTATCCGGAACCCAAGGACTACAGGCTTCTGCCCCTTAGCTGCATAATAGATTTTATGCAGCGAACTGTGGGGGACGGAAGCACAGCATAGACAAAGGGGCTGACACAAAAGATCCCACAGGGTCGACGTGTCGCCGGGCGTGCCTGGCCCCCTATTAAAAGATAAGATAAGATACAGGGATATACATACATACATAATGCTCACGCCTTGGTCCCAGAGGGATAGGCAGAGACGATGTATCGCCACTTCCCGCAATCTTTTTTCCTACCTCCGCTTTCCGCTCCATAGTACTTGACGGGATGTGTTGCGAACAACACCGCCGCCTCCATGTTGAGGTACTACGATTATCTACAGGGATATAAAATGAATAATAATCTTCATCATCAGGTTATATTTGTCTCCACTGCAGGAGCACAACCCTCTCTCATCATTTCCCGCCTCCTCACCATTCTCCCCCCGCAACTCCTCTAAGCGAGGATCAACGGAGGTAACTGCAAAGACACCTACCAGTGAAGGTAGGGCAAGTCCCAGGTCATGAATTTACGCTACCTTGGGCCCCAGACAAATTTAATTAAAGAAGTAAAGAGTCAAAGTAGGAAGAGAGTTCCCACTTCTGCCGGGGACAGACGGAGGATTTGGCCTACACTCCCCGCGCTGGCCAGATGGGTTTGGGAGGCCTGATTGATGTTTTATAATGTATTCCCTTAGTCGCCTTGTACGACATCCACGGGAAGAGTTGGAGTGCTCCTATTCTACTCTACCGGAAACCAGACGGCAAATAAATATTTGCACGCACAGAACCTTTAATTGTTAAGTTATTTTCCGCCCTGTACCCCATCATTAGCCGATATACGTCCACTGTTGAACATAAGCCTCCCCAATAGAATGCATCATTTGATGGACTGTCCATTGGGGGATTTGCCATAATCACAAGGAAGGTCGAGGAGGTTAAACCCCACTATCGCTCTGTCCAACAGTGGGTTGTACAGTGACGGTATAAAAAGGTTTGTCTCTTTAGAGTATATTTTTGCTTGTACAAGTGCAAGAAACAGTATTGGCAACGTTTGAATAAATCTTACGTGTTGTTTATATCCTGACGATATACACAATTAACATCATCAGCCGACATACGTCCACTGCTGAACATAAGCCTCCCCAATAGAATGCCTCATTTGATGGACTGTCCATTAGGGGATTTGCCATAATCACAAGGAAGGTCGAGGAGGTAAAACCCCACTATCGCTCTGTCCAACAGTGGGATGTACAGTGACGGTATAAATAAGGATTGTCTCTTTAAAGTATATTTTTGCTTGCACTAGTGCAAGAAACAGTATTGGCAACGTTTGAATAAATCTTACGTGTTGTTTATATCCTGACGATATACACAATCAACATCATCAGCCGACATACGTCCACTGCTGAATATAAGTCTCCCCAATAGAATGCTGCTTTTGGTGGGCTGTTAATTGGGGATTTGCCATAATCAACACGCTTGGCAGGCGGATTGATGATCGCAGTAATGTACTTAATATACACAGTAGAAGGGGCACCATCAATTGTTTATTATTTCGGCTAAATCTTGTGCAAATAAAATTTATGTCGAGCAGTAGAAACGCTAAGTTCAATTAATATTGCAACAGTTTCTCGGTGGGTTTTCTATTAATGCAAAATGCATGACCAGTATATTATGTTTTATGAATGTTTTATGGAGCCAATTATCCACTTTATTTGACCATGTGTGTCGTGAACACTCTAACGAGTACGTTTGACGACTAAATCCGACGTTTCGAAACTAGTTTTTTGTATTTTCTCGCTCGGCAGTTCAATCCAAGTTATCTTTTGGACAGCGTTTAACTCTAATTGGTAAAATCAACTTTACAGTACGTAATGTCAGTTTACTTAAGGTTTTGAATTAAGAAATGAATATGGAAATATTCACCTTAGTACTTATTTGAATACATAGGTTTATAATAATTTAAGAACGTTATGAGAACTATACTATAACTGCTTCGTCGAAGTTTGGTCGTTAGACTCGAGAGCCAGAGGTTGTGAGTTTGATTATCATTAGGGACAGGCAACTTTATACTTATGAAAGTTGGTCCCGGTTTGGAATTATTTTGTGAATTGTCCTTTCGTTGGTTAATACTCTTTGTACAGGATAAAATTCTAGTTTGGGATTAGACGAGTGTATATTGTACATATTTATAACATATAACTTACAGCAATAATATTTTATTACACAATTATAAGAAATACAGTCCCAATTTGCGGCAATTAAATAGTACAATATATATTTTATCCTTTAGCAAAAATATAACTAGGTTTCGGAAATTCTATTAAGTCGTCGCTCATATTTATATAGTCTGAACTAATTTAGTCAAAAAACAATGTGAATATATTTTTTTTTATTGCTTTCTATTAATCAAAATATTCTATATTTTTATGAACTTGGCACCCACTTTGTATCTTTTTGTAGAGATCACAATTTTTATAATTAAAAACTCGTAGTATATAGAAACGCACAGACAAAGTGATTGATCGCTTTAATTATACACTTTTTACGGAAACCTGCGTCGGTCTAGTTAGAGCAGCGAGATTGTGATCTACAATCTATACCATGCGATGTATAGATCTGGACCATTGATTTACGCCCACGTGAGCGCAGTGTATGTTTATTCAGCTTGGGAAATGGGAAACAAGTTTGTTTCGAGTTTTCTTGTTGGTTGAGTTGTGTTACTGTCAGGTTTGGGTACTTGGCGCTTTGTTACTTGGCGCTTTGTTTACTGTCTACCCTCTTACAGGCGTTATACGTCTATGGTGTTCAATTATGTGGCCGGGCTACTCCTGGCCACACCAAACCTCTCTTTGGCAACGATCTCTATGTGCTACTAGATGGAGCATTCCAAACAATCGCTCTGTTCCACGCAAGTAGCCACAACTCTTTTACATTCACTTTGAAACTTGTGCAGTTACTACTCAGAATATTTAATTATTTACTAAATATTGACATTATTTAACCGTAGCGTCAATATTTAGTATTATTTAAATGTTCTGCGTAGTAACTGCACAAGTTTCATTGTAAATGTGAAAGAGTTGTGGATACTTGCGTGGAACAGAGCGATTGTTTGGAACGCTCCATCTAGTAGTACATAGAGATCGTTGGGGGCGGTCCTATTCTAAGTCGCGAACCACACGTTTATTTACATAATTGACACTAACTAATTACGATTCCTGATTATTATTCGTCTATAATACCTTACAAATGTTAGTGCAGCTCAGACGCAATGGATCCCACTGATGTTATAAATGCGAAAGTTTGCATGTTCGGATATTTTTTACTCAATCACGCTTCAACCACTGGACGGATCGGGATGAAACTTGGCACACATATAGGTTAGGTCCTGGGACACAGGATAGTTTTATCCCGAAAAAACACCTCATTCCTACGGGAAATACATAATAATTTATGATGTTCACTTTTTCAATGAAATACTGGCTACCCATAGAACAGGGAATCCTAGTTTGGGAGCCAGGCTACTGCTTGTAATAATACATCTACATAGATATATACTAGTATAAGGACCCTAAAATGTTCTTGAACCAATAAAGTTATTTGTATTTATTTGTATTTGTATGTTCAGTTGCCCACGCGGACGAAGTCGCGGGCAACAGCTAGTATCAAATAAATTGTATTACAGAACATTCTAAAGCCAGCGATATGTGTATTTCTGTGTGTCGTGCACGTGTTATCTCTTGAACTATGTAGGTTAGTCGCAATTTATAGACTTAGCTGGAGTTAAGCTTGTTTTGATCATGGATAGGAGTCAATATTGTAGTCATGATCGAATACTAAATCAATTTTACTGGCTTGGTTTTAAGACTCATGCTCCAGAGTGTGTGGGTTCGATTCGAATTAGGGACAGAAAACTTTGTACCATTTGTGCAAGTTTATTCCTGTCTTCACCTCATACAATGATGAAAAATAATTTTCCCACCTCATACGTCACCTTTTAAATGCAAATTTTAATATCATCTGTTATCTAATTTAATAACTAATTAGTGTCAATCATGAAGGAAAAACTTTGAGGTGACTTATGAGGTGCGAAAAAAATCCAGGAAAACCCGAATGTCAATCCTATCTATAATGAAATGACATACCTATTTGTTTGATTTTTTAATCGTTCGTTAATTAATTCGTTATATATAATGGATGCGGAGGGCGGAGGATCGCGTATAGTGGCGTTCATTGGGGAAGGCCTATGTCCAGCAGTGGACATCTAAGGGCTGATATGATGATGAGGTTGAATATATGTGATGACTGATGACAAATAAGTTTATTGGTTATTTAAGCGGTATCCCATCCCACTAATATTATAAATGCCAAAGTTTGGATGTTTGTTACTCAATCACGCTTCAACCACTGGACGGAACGGGATGAAACTTGGCACACATATAGGTTAGGTCCTGAAATAGGACATAATAACACACGGGAATACATAACAATTTGTTATGTATTGACATTTATATTTATTTATTTTATGTTAAAATGTCCGTGAAGTCATGGGCAACAGCTTGATAAGTTTTTAAGAATTTCTATTAAATCGATAAGTATATTTCTCTAAGTGTAATCGTTAAGCAGGCATTTTATTGCTATGAAGAGTTCTTGCAGAACGCATTAACTTAATTAATTTAGTTTTAAGAATTTTATTTGACATTTTTATATTTATGTTAGTTATTGATGTTTTTATATTTAATTGTGTTTAATTTGCCTTTACAATTTGATTTCATTTAACTTGTGTATAATTTTTATTTGACCTGTAACGGAAGTTAACACTAAAGTATGTCTATGTCTAAGTTGTAAAACAAGTATAACAACCACATCATGTCATTCTGTCTGCTAGAACGCAACTCTGTGACGCCCCTATTGTATTCTATGAGGTACATGTTACAACAGGCTTCCTGTTGTTGTAGACAGACAGTTTACAATGTTTGAGTTGTTATGTAGTCGTGACCTCCCACGGATACTTATGAAGTTTGATTCATAAAACCAATCCACAAGTTTTGTATACATCATCAGGTTATTTTGTCTCCACTGCAGGAGCACAAGCCTCTCTCATCTGCCGGAGACAGACGGAGGAGTTGGCCTACACTCCCCGCGCTGGCCAGTCGGGTTGGGGAGGCCTGACTGATGCTTTATAATGTATTCCCTTAGTCGCCTTGTACGACATCCACGGGAAGACTTGGAGTGGTCCTATTCTACTCTACCGGAAATCACACGGCAAGTTTTGTATGTTCGTCATAAAAAACTTTGTAACTCCTCATCCCTGCTTAGAATAGGGCCAACCTCAATCTTCCCGTGGGTGTCGCCAAAGCGACTAAGGGACAGCACCAGTGACGGGAAGCAGCGTTCTCCTGCATATTACTGCGATCACCAATCCGCCTGCCAAACGTGGTGATTATGGCAAATCCCCCAATGGACAGCCTACCAAAAGTGGCTGCTATTAGGGAGGCTTATGTTCAACAGTGGACGTAGGTATGTCGGCTGATGATGTTGATTGTGTACATTGTCAGGATATAATCAACACGTAAGATTTATTTAAACGTTACCAACTGTTTCTTGCACTAGTACAAGCAAAAATATACCTTAAAAAGACAAACCTTTTTATACTGTCACTGTACATCCCACTGTTGGACAGAGGCATCCCACCTGATGGCATTAAGCTTCGCTGGAAGCGATAGTGGGGTTTAACCTCCTCGACCTTCCAACTAATAATCGCACAATAATAATTGAAATTAATGCTATAAAATAATTACCATAATCAATCAGCATATTTTTTTACTGTCTGTCTGTCTGTCTAGACAGGCAGATGGACGGGCTTTAGTCATCCTATCATTAAGTTTATAAAAACTTAATTGACCGAATTTTAGATAGATAGATAGATAAACTCTTTATTGCACACAAATTAAGGATAACAATAAAATAGGTACAGATTTTTGGAAAGCGTACAAAGGCGGCCTTATCGCTTAAAGCGATCTCTTCCAGGCAACCTTTCAGAAGGAAAATAAGAAAGACATAGCGACAGAGTATTGCAGGTGAAAGAAGAGAAATTATAATTTTAGAACATGGTAAATACTTAGTAATAATATTACACAATTGAATTTACATACAAATATACTTAAATACATACCTATGCATACATATATAGTTTATAATACAATACATATACCGTACGTAATATACTATTATATATTTTAGTTGAGTTTTTAGGAGATACTTCAAAACGGATACACTTTGCGACAATCTTTGATTGATGTTTTATAATGTATTCCCTTAGTCGCCTTGTCTAATCCCAAACTAGGATTTTCAGAATATAACATCCAGACCGGGACCATCTTTTAGAAAGTTGCCAGCCAGGGATAGACTACTTCATACAAATTAGTCGCGTTCTAGATGTCATACCTACAGCAAAAAAATCTGAAATAATTAAAGTTTAAAAAAAAAACAATTTCTCTGTCTAGCTACAGTTCTTAGAAATCAGCAAATATTCTTTACAATCAAACTTAGTTATGAAATAAATCGAAATATATCTTTATTGTGGATCATAGGTATATAAAGGATTAAATGTCATAATTAGAGCTCAGCTATGTCCCGCCACGTGGGCACACAACATTGTGTCGCAGTAAAGCATGCATTTAAAAAGAAAGTTACAAAAAAAAATTAAGAGTTAATTTAGATACAAATAGAAACCTTAAATTGAACCGTCACCAAGAAATTCTTCCAAATATGCGGTCCTAAAAATGAACTTTATTGCATGGTAATAACACCTGCTGAAATAAGTTTTTCTACGATTCCCTTCAAGGTACGGGACCCTCGGTGCTCCAGCCCGATTAGCACTTGACTGGTTTTTTACGTTACTCAAGCGAAGTGACGGGGACCAGTCATTCATTACAATCCTCATCAATCACTGAGCATAACGATATATTGAAATGAATTCACGTATTGTATTGTATCTGTGACGATCCATAATGCGCCAGATTGTGCAATCAAATCAACACGAAACAAACTTCCTTTGCGCCTCGCTAACAAAATATTACATACGAGATGTTGGTTACACGGACTTCAGATACAACTTTGTATTACCACTTTAACGTTGCAGTTGGCGTAGCTATACTATCTATTGTGGATTTTGTTTTCGAGCCGCAAGTGGAGTTGGGTTTTCGTTTAGATTCGAGTCGTGTTGCAACAATGGTCAGAGAAAGTTGATGATTGTCACCATTATTGATAAGGCTCTTGAGTTAGACCAGTTTTGATCAGTTGCAGTCACATTTTCTTCAATGTATTTATTTATTTATTTATATTCTAACCTGACGGCTGACTACGAGTTCGCGGCGCTCGCTGTAGAGACCGAGGCCCGTGGTCGGCCGACACGAAGGCGTTCGTGAAGGCTCTGTCGACCAGGCTGGTCCACGCCTCCGGAGACCTCAGGGCTGGCGCCTACCTCGCACAACGTGTGAGCCTGGCAATCCAGCGAGGTAATAGCGCCAGCGTCCTAGGGACTATGCCTCACCACGATGGGTCTGACGGCGTACACCTGTTGTAAATAATTGATTTTCTTATAATTACTCTATTTTTAACACTAATAAAATTTAAATATTTATTTATTTATTACATTTCACAGCAATTACATTATCATATACAATACAAGTTATTATAAAATTCAAAATATGCCGACTATGAAATTAAAATAATTAAAAATCTCTATAATTAAAATATAAGATTTAAACAAGGAGATAACAAATACATATAAATAGACGAAATTATTAGATCACATAAGTCAGATATCTTCCACTTCTTGTTTGCTACGTGTTGTTTGTTGATGATGATGATGAGTTGACGACCTCCGTGACGGAACGAGTAACTCTCGGACTGCCACGCCGGAGGTTGCGGGTTCGAATCCCGCTAATTTGCCCCTAGCGGGTAGGGGCAAATGTTCGTATGATGAATATGAATGTTTGTACCCAAGTCTTGGATGTTTATATATTTATTTAAGTATGTCTATCCGTTATCTAGTAACCATACCACAGGCTCTGCCTAGTTTGGGACTGGATAATTGGTGTGAATGTCTGACATATTTATTTATTATTATTATGAGTGAGGTAAGTGATGTGAGTGATGTGTGTATAGTGAGAGGAGTGGGTGAGGGTGATATGTATATATATATGTCGTATCTCTCCTCTGATATCGTAGTTGCCACAGGGGGAAACATGCACTGAGCTTAATAATCTTGCGACTCACACTCATCGGTGTACGAGAACCTAGTCCCTATCCTAGCCGGGGCGGGCTACCAAATTGGGTTTAACACCTATACAAAGTTAACACGTTTACTGGCTTCAATTATTACACTACATCATCAAGTAACGATTTTGGAAGGCAGACGATCCGTGGAAGTAATGCCTACGCTCCGCACGCGCATCAATCGGACCGTCGCGACGTTCTCGCGACACTGGCCGAACGGCGCGACGAACACGTACTGTGCCTCCAAATCAGCTCCTCTTTTATCATTTCGCCGACATATACATATGTATGCAGGGTGGAACAGAAAAGTGTCACCAGCTGATTATTTATTAATAAAGATATCATAAAACTACAAACTAAACTGCCTGATAATAAAAATGATGTATTCACTAATCAGTGGCCTCATGTATCCTGGAGATAATTCTTGAGTAAAATCCATTAAAACTACAGTTGAAATTAAATCTGCAGGATTATACCGCGTCTAATACCCACCGACGTGTACAAACCTCTCCGTCTGGTAATAGCTTTGCCTAACAGTTTGACAGTCGGGTAAGTTCAAGTTGATAGAAGAGGTACTCGTACCACTGGATCATTGAAACTCGCTTTCTTGTTATTATATGGGGCAGTCTCTTCATCTGTCACACAAGTAGCTCTCAAACCAAGTCCCTGATATGCAATTTAAGACAAATAGATCAATGTTTTATTAATTTATTATTTCTGTTTATATGTAATGTTGCAGTGTATGTGTTTTGTTGTAGCCAATAAATGAATATTCTATTCCATTCCATTCCATTCAATTCCATTCCATTCCATTCCATTCCATTCCATTCTAATCTAATCTATTCTATGTAGGGCACAAGACGTCCACTGCTGGACATAGGCCTTCCCTAATGAACGCCACGACTACCCAGTACTCCGCCCTCCGCATCCAGCCGCTTCCGGCCACCTTCTTCAGGTCGTCGTCGGTTCATCTGTCGGCGGGGCGTCCCATTCCACTGTCTCCACGTCCAGAATTCTCCAACGACCGTGATATATGTGACCTAAGTAGTACGATAGTTCATGATTCAGTCATAGGTCGACGACTGACGACCAGAGGAAGGTGGCCGGAAGCGGCCGGATGCGGAGAGCGATGGACCGGGTGTCCTGGCGTTTATTAGGGCAGGCCTAAATTCCCCAGTGGACGTCAAAAAGCTGACAATGATGATGATGTTTAAATTTAATATTCATGAGATTCAAGTAGATAAAATAGCTTGTAACGTCATAATAGAACGTAACTTGTAAGTGACAATAGTGCGAAAACGACATCCTTAGTACCGCAACTAGCTTCACTAGTTCTGTATAATGTAGCACGACAGTACAGAAACGATATGCGCAAGCATTATTAATGTTTGCATTTAATTATATGATCCGTAGCGTGGGCTGCGCGTGCGCCGGTCGTATGGCGTACGGAATAGCTAATAGGATTTAATTCATACAGAATGCTGGCATGTTTAAAGAATAGTTATTATACTCAAAGATTTTTTAAGGTTTTTTTATTAAAACAGTGAACCGTCATCAACTCCATACGAGTGCACCAAGTTCTTGTTCCCTCGAGGGCGAGAGGTTGTGGATTCGACTTTGCCCTGAAGACAAACAAGTTGTACAATTGTACAAGTTTGAGTGGGTCTGGATATTATCTTTGTGAGTTGTTCTATCCTTAATTCTTATCGTACAGGAGAAAATCCAAGTTTATGTACAGACAAGTGTATGTACAACTATATTTCATTCCTAACCAATAGTCATACGAAAACCAACGCTATTTGCTTCTCGGTAACATGAATACGATATGGACACCAGCAGAAAAAACAGGTTTGTATTACCATGTAAACTTTGCGGTCCATTTAGGAATACTGTCTGTTATTTATTTTATTTTCGAGACGCAAATGCATTTGTTTTTATAGGACTATTAATTTGGAATACAATATATACGAGTATATATAACATGTATCTTTTTAAAGGAAAAAAAAGCATACTGTCGAATTGAGAACCTCCTCCTTTTTTGAAGTCGGTTAAAAATGAATAGTCATCTTCTGGGTAAGCGTACCTCAGGCCTCATCGTTACTTACCATCAGATGTGATTGAAATCAAGGGTAAACCCATCAGGACCAAAAAATAACTGTATAAATTATATTTTTTTTGTAAGCTTGATATCTGTAAATACAAAAGTTGTAATAAACACGTTAGAATAGGTACTCTCTCTTAGAGGCCGGTCACCGCTGGAAACACTTCTTTACAATCTGTATCCTTCATCATTATTCTCCACTGCAGGAGCACAACTCTCTCTCATCTGCCGGAGACAGACGGAGGATTTGGTCTACACTCCCCGCGCTGGCCAGACGGGTTGGGGAGGCCTGATTGATGTTTTATAATGTATTCCCTTAGTCGCCTTGTACGATATCCACGGGAAGAGTTCCTCAAATATAAAAAAATAAGGTCTAAAAAAAATGTTTAATTATTCTTCGTTTTTTTATATAGTGGTTCTTTATTTTTTAAGTAAAAAAAGATATATTGTTTATTGTTTACATAATACTGGATGACAATTTACACACTGTCTTAACCTTAGTTGGTTCTTAGATTCTAACCGTAAATGTCTAATCGCACGCGTTGATGTCTTTTGTATGGCGCAATAGGAAGTTTAACCAAAGCGTCTATTTACGATCATTGGACCCCAAACGCTTATCAGGATATAGGTCACATGACCAGTTAGAGCGTACAAAATGTCAGTTCGACGGATATAATACGAAATGCTTATACATCGTTGCATCAGGCCTGCACATACATCGTTGGAGCTGAAGTATCACATCTTGTAACAGAGGTTCAGGCGCAACTGGCGACAAGTGGATCCTATGGGACCTTTGGTATCTACATAACCTCCTGGTTTTATGATTCCTACACCCTCAAGAGTTCGCTGCATAAAATAATAATATTATTTAATAATATTTATTATATAAATTTAGTTAAAAAGTATTTTTACTTAGTATTTATCTTTATTTTAAAATTATAACCTTTTCTTTTACCTGCAATACTCTATCGCTATGTCTTTCTTATTTTCCTTCTGAAAGATTGCCTGGAAGAGATCGCTTTAAGCGATAAGGCCGCCTTTGTAGACTTTCCAAAAATCTGTACCTTTTTTTCATTGTTATTCTTAATTTGTGTGCAATAAAGAGTTTATCTATCAATTACCCAGCTAAGGGATATGTCCTTGGAGCCTGCAGTCCTCGGGTTCAGGGTAAGCCACACCCAGGACACTCATCCCCGTTGCAGCCAGTGCACTGCATTCACACAGCAAGAGCTTCATCGTGTCGCTGTCCTCTCCACAGGCTCTACAGTTGACAGACTCTGATAATCCCATAGTATGCAGGAGGTGCCTCAGGAGCTGAAACAACTAGTTGTATAACAATACGCACACACATTATCTAAGATATCCAGGCTTCTCATGGTTTACTTTCACCGTTTGAGAGCAGTCAGAAAAAACAATAGGTACATCGTATGGCCATGTGATTCCCGGCTTTGAATAGAGCCACCCTGAATCTTCCCGTGGGTGTCGCCAAGGCGACTAAGGGATTAAAATAAATGAAAATAAAATAAATATTGGGTTCGATTCTGAAGGCACAATGTTAAAATTTGACAGCACTAAAACTGTTACTATCCTTGTCACACAGTGTTATGAAGATAAAGACGAAACCAATTTTAGCGCTGTCAAATTTTAAATGTGTGCCTTCAGAATCGGGCTCATTATATATATACATACATACACTAGAATTTTCTCCTGTGCTTTGAAAATTAAACAATGGTTGGACAATTCACAGTTATAACATCCAAACCGGGATTAACTTGTAAAATTTTTACAAGTTGTCTGTCTCAAGTGGGAATCGAACTCACGACCCCTGGTGCTCGATTCCATTAGGCCAATGAGGCGGTCACACCAGTATGTACATTACTGCGATCACCAATCCGCCTACCAAGCGTGGTGACTATGACAAATCCCCCAGTCGACAGCTCACCAAAAGTGTCATTCTATTGGGGAGGCTGATGTTCAGCAGTGGACGTATATCAGCTGATGGTAACATATAGCAGGCCGCGCGTTTCACTAAGCTATCGACAAATGCCCTCATGTCTACGAAAAAGGATCTAAATCGTGTTAGAACTGTTGCACCCTTCACATATGATTATCGCCCTAACCTTGCGTTCACTATGACATCACGCCACGTCATTGGCTGACTCTCGCACGGTCTGACAACTGAGGTCAGTTGTAACCAATCAGAGCTTAGACGCCAATGTGAAAAATGTTGATGATTGGCGCTTTAGTTTAGGTAAAAACAAGACCGCCTCGTCGGCCTAGTGACGTGGTCGTCAGGCTCGAGCGACAGAGATCGTGGATTTGATTCCCATTGGGAACATTTTCCTATATTTAATGATGCCTTACTGTTTCATCATCATCATCATTAGTCTGCAACAGTCCACTGCTGGACATAATCTTTCAAGACACGATACTAAACACGATCCTCGGCTCTTCTCATCCAGTCACTGCCAGCCGCCTTGTGCAGATCGTCGCTCCATCTAGCCAGGGGGCGTCCCACACTACGACTGCCTAGAATGTCACTTCTTTACTATTAATATTTACTATTCTTAGCTGAACATATGTCTACTCATACCGGCATCATCGACTAGGATTGTGCAAGAGCATGGGCTGTATGTATATGGGCTTTGCCGTGTGGTTTCCGGTAGAGTAGAATAGGACCACTCCAACTCTTCCCGTGGATGTCGTACAAGGCGACTGAGGGAATACAATATAAAACATCAATCAGGCCTCCCCAACCGTCTGGCCAGCGCGGGGAGTGTAGGCCAAATCCTCCGTCTGTCTCCGGCAGATGAGAGAGGGTTGTGCTCCTGCAGTGGAGACAAAAATAACCTGATGATGATGATGATGAGAACAGACAATTTTGTACAAATTGGCTGGTTGAATGTAATTTTATTCAATTATTATTTATTAAAACTGTTTCAAATAAAATTGCATATAAAAAGCGAAACAAACATATATTAGATATATTGTTAGGTATATTTATATAATATTATGTGTATCTATAAGTTTAATTTACTATATGAAATAATTATTTGCTTGTGTTCATCCATCTTACAAGATCAGCTGTTTGTACAATAGAGAACTAATTCTGATTAAGTTTTAGGGCTTAACTTGGAGTAATATTTAGTCTTTATTTCATAGTAATCGGCCCATTCAATCAAAAGTTATGTGAATTTATAGTTTTTGAAAATTCGCATACACTACATCAGTATACAATGAATGAGAACTGTATTTTAAAGAGATAGGTAGAGTTCAGGAGCAGGAAGGAAATGGAGGATGACTTCCGTGGCGGTACTGGGTTCCGGGGTTCCGGAGGTTGCGGGTTCGAATCTCGCTAGGAGCAAATGTAGGTATGATGAATATGAATGTTTTACCCAAGTCTTGGATGTTTATATATTTATTTCAGTATGTCCAGATCACGCCAAGGGGTATGACGGGGCGAAAAGCGGACGAAGGAAAGCCACTTTGCAATATTACATTACGCAAAGTGGCGATACATCTTCTCTGCCTACCCCTCTGCGACCAAGGCATTATGTATGTATGTGTATCCGTTATCTAGTAACCATAGCACAGGCTCTGCCTAGTTTGGGACTGGATAACTGGTATGAATGTGTGACATATTTATTCATTATTATTTATTTAAGAAGAAGAGTGGGCCAACCTCCCTCAGGTTGGGGGAGTCAGGTATTTCAGTGATCTGCGCATACGAAGTCGCGGGAACAGCTAAGTAGTATTCCACTAATATTATAAATGCGGAAGCTTGGATGTTTGGTACTCAATCACGCTTCAACCACTGGACGGGTCGGGATAAAACTTGGCACACATATAGGTTAGGTACTGGAATAGGGCATAGGATAGTTTTTATCCGTCTCAACCCTACGGGAAACCAAATTAATCGTGAAAAGCAGTTTGTAAATATCAAAATGGCAAACGCTAGTGTAAATATAATATCTCAAGTACTTCATGATCCGTAACCTACATCTCTCCCACGTATCAGCGAGCCATGCATCATGAGCGCTATGTAATTACATGACCCGACCTGCCATTAATTATTATGCGCGTGCCCAGGTGTATGCGGTACTCGAGGCTTTAGCTGTTACATTGGTATATAACATATGTTATAGATCGAACAGTTCATGATGGCATGCTCCACTAGGCGTCTAAATCCGTATCCGTTCTATTAATGTTACTGTGTTAGTTTTATCGTCGTGTACGAATGCCTGTATGTCCATACGTATACTAATATGCTGATATTCGGATTAGCTTACCGAGTACCGCGTTCACCCCTCGCGAAAAGTAACGTTAGAAAGAAAGAAAGAAAGAAAGATTATTTATTTGCTTCAATTAAATTAATTTGATTAGATTAGATTAAATTATTTAAGTATGTCAAGTTAAAATTAATTAATTATATTAGATAGTTATTGACAATTATCCTTATTTACTGTCCTAGTCCTTGTCCCCCAAATAATCTGCAACTGAATAAAATGCGTGCTGAAGAAGCCATCCGTGTAACTCGCTTGTAAATTTATTTATTGGTAACACCCTTATTTTGTGTGGTAATTTATTAAAAATTGTCGTAGAGGGTCAAGATGCTGATATTCGGATTAGCTTACCGAGTATCGCGTTCACCCCTCGCGAAAAGTGGCGTTAGGGGTCAAGATGCTGATATTCGGATTAGCTTACTGAGTACCGCGTTCACCCCTCGCGAAAAGTAGCAATAGGGGTCAAGATGCTGATATTCGGATTAGCTTACCGAGTACCGCGTTCACCCCTCGCGAAAAGTAGCATTAGGGGTCAAGATGCTGATATTCGGATTAGCTTACCGAGTACCGCGTTCACCCCTCGCGAAAACTAGCATTAGGGGTCAAGATGCTGATATTCGGATTAGCTTACCGAGTACCGCGTTCACCCCTCGCGTAGCGTGAGGGGGTCAAGATGCTGATATTCGGATTAGCTTACCGAGTACCGCGTTCACCCCTCGCGTAGCGTGAGGGGGTCAAGATGCTGATATTCGGATTAGCTTACCGATTACCGCGTTCACCCCTCGCGAAAAGTAGCGTTAGGGGGTCAAGATGCTGATATTCGGATTAGCTTACCGAGTACCGCGTCCACCTCTCGCGAAAAGTAGCGTTAGGGGTCAAGATGCTGATATTCGGATTAGCTTACTGAGTACCGCGTTCACCCCTCGCGAAAAGTAGAGTTAGGGGTCAAGATGCTGATATTCGGATTAGCTTACCGAGTACCGCGTCCACCTCTCGCGAAAAGTAGCGTTAGGGGTCAAGATGCTGATATTCGGATTAGCTTACCGAGTACCGCGTTCACCCCTCGCGAAAAGTATCGTTAGGGGTCAAGATGCTGATATTTGGATTTGCTTACCGAGTACCGTGTTCACCCCTCGCGAAAAGTAGCGTTAGGGGTCAAGATGCTGATATTCGGATTAGCTTACCGAGTACCGCGTTCACCCCTCGCGAAAAGTAGCGTGCCATCGTGCATCATAATGGTCTATACAGCCTAAAATCAGTGTGCAGTTTCTAACTGCTGCAACGGAGCTATAGTGTGGTGGCGATCACAATAGACCAGAAATGGTCGCAGTGATACAAGGTCTAGACTGAGACCTTGAAATAGCCCCAACTCGAATAATAATAAAACAGAGTTCAATTGAATCACTGTGTAAGCGCAGAGCATGTCACTATTTGACAGATGCGTCAGATGGATCGACGACCTGGAAATGAAAGTAGATGGATAAATGATAGGGTGTAGTGGTAGGGTTTGAAAACCACACTTTGCTGTGGGAATTAGACAAGGATATAACAATTCACAGATATAACATCCACACCGGGACCAACTTGTACAAAATTATCTGTCTCCAGTCGTAATCGAACACACGACCTCTGACGCTCGAGCCCAGTGACAAAGCCATATAAGAGAGAATAGGAAAATCTAAGAATCATCATCAGGATATTTTTGTCTCCTCTGCAGGAGCACAACCCTCTCTCATCTGCCGGAGACAGACGGAGGATTTGGCCTACACTCCCCGCGCTGGCCAGACGGGTTGGGGAGGCCTGATTGATGTTTTGTAATGTATTCCCTCAGTCGCCTTGTACGACATCCACGGGAAGAGTTGGAGTGGTCCTATTCTACTCTACCGGAAACCACACGGCAAATCTAAGAATAGTTGCAAGTATCTAAAAATCTAAGAATAGTTGCAAGTATCATGTCAAAATTTTGTGTCAAAAAACTCAAAAGGTTAGTACGTTAGAGTGGCAGTGGGCTGGTCACATCTGTTGGAACACCGATTACCGCTGGGGTAAACGAGTTCTCGAGTGGATACCGCGACTGAGCAAGCGTGGTGTGGGATGTCTCCTGGCTTGAAGAAGCGACGATCTGCGTAGGGCGGCAGTAACTGGATGAGAAGAACCGAGGATCGGGTTCAGTGGCGCACCTTGCGAGAGGCCTATGTCCAACAGTGGTTTTGTTCAGGCTGATGGTCGATAAAGCATTCTATTTCAACGTAGCAAGTCGGTATTCAGCAAAGCAATTTCCATTACTACACCTCATACTATGAAGCAAAATAAATTTTCGTAGCTTGACACTAATTGGTTAATAAATTAGATAACAGATGATTGTAATGTGCATCTGTTATCTAATTTAATAACCAATTAGTGTCAATCATGAAGGAAAACACTTTGAGGTGAAACTATGAGCTACGAAATATTATTTTGCTTCGTGGTATGAGGTGTAGTAATCAGAATCAAAGGAATAAAAAACAAATCTCCAACAACAAATTGGTGAAGGAAGACATCGATAATGATAAAATTACCATTGCCTCTAACTGAAATACCGGCATACATTACCCCATAAAAGGGCACCGACAGACCGGCGCGCCGGCGGCAAATAACCGATCACCGGTTACGCACCGGTAAAAACCGAAGAGTGAATGATTAAGTGGAAGCGCAGTGGGGCACCTTGTTGGGAGTGATCATTACTTTTTTAAGGTTCTATTCCATGTTTGAAAGCAATTTATCATTGGTTACGAGGGATTTCTATTTGGTTAGGTTCTTAATCGGGCAGATGGACCAACGACCTGATAAGGATGGCCTAAACAGGGAGGAAGGGAGGGGCAGGCGCATCATCATACCCGCCATTAGATGTCCACTGTTGGACGTCTCCTTCCGACATCCTTCCCCTACTATTTCCCTCCCTTATCCTTGGCACCTAGTATTTTGCATATCTAATTAACTGTACAATAAAATGTCTGTCAAACTACTGGACATAGGCCTTCCCCAATGAACGCATAAGACATAGGCCTCTCCCACGGTGCGCCACTGAACCCGATCCTCGGTTCTTCTCATCCAGTCCCTGCCAGTCGCCTTACGCAGATCGTTGCTCCATCTAGCCAGGGGGAGTCCCACACTACAGTCTGGCCACTTCAACGTACTGACTTGTTTAGCTATGTCGAAGATGTATGTAAATAAATATTTCATTAATTCATTCATTGATTTCTTCATTCATTCATTCATTCACTCACTCACTCACTCACTCACTCACTCATTCATTCATTCAGTCATTCATTTATTCAGTGTGTCGTCCATTCATTCAGTCATCCATCCATCCATTCAGTCATTGATTGATTCATTCAGTCATTCATTGATTAATTCAGTCATTCATTGCTTCATTCATTCATTGCTTCATTCATTCATTCATTCAATCATTCATTCGTTTAAGACTAGTTCTCTTTCGGATTTCGGACCCGTCCCTTTGAGAACCGAGCATAGCTCTTTCCATAGCCCGCTAGAATGAAGGCTAACGGGACAGATAGTTAAAAATAAGTAGCAAACAATTTATTACATTCAAAATAAACAATTCCCTTTCAATAAATCACCAAAAGTTTCGCCTCGTGACAAGACAATGATGGCATTAAAATATCTAACCGACACGCTTGAGTTTCATAACGCGCATGCGCGCGACCAGACACCTCCGTTGGTAACGAGAGAAATATTCTTACGGGGAAACCGAAACGTTGCAACAAAGTTTTTAAAGGTTTATGTGAGACTAGCTGCACCTGCGGGTCCGCTCGCGTGGACTAAAGAATTCATCATCAGGTTATTTTTGTCTCCACTGCAGAAGCACAACCCTCTCTCACCTGCCGGAGACAGACGGAGGGTTTGGCCTAAACTCCCCGCGCTGGCCAGATGGGTTATGGAGGCCTGACTGATGTTTTATAATGTATAACTAAAGAATTAAACGGTTTTTTATTTCTCGCTCCAACTGCCACCCTCCAAACGTAGTCCTAACTCATAGCGATCTGAATTGTACCGAGCATTGCACTTCTTTGTTGTATAATGTATACTAACATAATTGATTTTTGAAAATTACAAATTAGCATAACTTTTGATTAAGTAAGTTGTGATGAAATCCTACTAATATTATAAATGCGAAAGTTAGGATATTTGGATGTTTGGATATTTCTCGATAAAACTAAAACGTACTAGTATTCTCGAGTGGAGAACGCGACTGGGCAAGCTTAGTGTGAGACGGGCGACCTGGTTAGATGGAGCGACGTGAAGCGTAAGGCGGGTAGTAGGGGCTGGATGAGAAGAACCAAGGATCGGGTTAAGTGGCACACTTTGGGACAGGCCTATGTCCAGCAGTGGACTCTTGATGAGATATGTTTTGAATTTTGTTACGTACAATTATAAAATTATATAGAAAAAATGCCTCCCCAACCCGTCTGGCCAGCGCGGGGAGTGTAGGCCATCTCCGTGTCTAGCTATGAAAGCTGGTTACCGAATGGGACAACGCAATTCCCATTTCGTAACCAATTATGAAAGTTAGTTACCAAATGGGACAACGCAATTCCCATTTCGTAATCGGTTACAGAATGGGAATTAATTTCCCATTTCGTAACCAATTATGAAAGTTAGTTACCAAATGGGACAATGCAATTCCCATTTCGTAACCGGTTACAGAGTGGGAATTAATTTCCCATTTCGTAACCAATTATGAAAGTGAGTTACCAAATGGGACAACGCAATTCCCATTTCGTAACCGGTTACAGAATGGGAATTTAATTCCCATTTCGTAGCCAGTTGCGAAATCTGGTTACGAAATGGGACGAAAGGATCTCCGTCTGTCTCCGGCAGATGAGAGAGGGTTGTGCTCCTGCAGTGGAGACAAAATTAACCTGATGATGATAGAAAAAATATATTTTCACTTACAACATTTTGCCTCCCAGACACTATGGTCCGACAGTTCCGATATACATCTATCTGAGAATGCAATTAAAGATCTGATATATGGACGCGAGGCGGCTAGCAGGTCGTTTGTCAAAACACCATTCGAATGGTAATAAGTGAGTGAGTGAGTGATTGATTGATGGCGATCGTTGCGCAAACGCTCCGGTTTTGGTGATGCTTCATTGAAAATTACCGAGATTCATTAATTAGGCTACTTAGACTACTGTTGGAAACGTAATCATTTTGGGGAGTGTGCCCAGGAATTACACGATTTGATTTCCCCATCCCCCTTACATCACCGAACTACCAGGCGTGGTGAGGGACTTCATCCTTATGCAGTAGACATACGACGCTCTCACACGAAGCGTTTTGCCTCCTCTTTCATAACGCGAACTGCTAAGGAATGGAACTCCCTGCCAGCTTGGGTATTTCCGGACAAGTACAATTAGATCTTTTTAAAGGAAGAGTGAATAGGCATCTTCTGGGTAAGCGCGCTGCACCTTAGACCTCATCATCACTTACCATCAGGTGAGATTAAGGTCAAGCGCAAACCAACAATAAATAAAAAAATACCAGCCTGTTATCATAGAATACTAAATACCTACGTATAGAAATGACATTCGCCTTCCCTCTAGCTCGGAGGGCCCCGGCACTCGCATACATGTGAATAGTTTTAATTCCCTACTACTAATACAGGTTCACCAGCTTATCTGTACACGTGTTTGTGTGCGTAAATTACTGTAGGGCTTCTGCACCAAACACACGAACATAGTCGACCGAGAGAGTGACAACATTATATTTCAACAACATAAGTGCTTCTCTTTCTAACTTATAGTATCGCACGCACGTGCGTAACATGTATTTTGGTTCATATTAATTAATCATACTAATAAACTTGTAACTGTGTTTGTTTGTACAATAAAGTGTATTGTATTGTATTGTATTGTATTAATATTGTATTAATTTCAACTTTCGCTTAAATTACTTTAATATCTTTACGAGTATCTTGACGACCTCCGTGGCGGAACGGGTAGCTCTCGGACTGCCACGCCGGAGGTTGCGGGTTCGAATCCCGCTAGGGGCAAATGTTCGTATGATGAATATGAATGTTTGTACCCAAGTCTTGGATGTTTATATATTTATTTAAGTATGTCTATCCGTTATCTAGTAACCATAACACAGGCTCTGCCTAGTTTGGGATTAGATAATTGGTGTGAATGTCTGAGATATTTATTTATTTACGGGGCGCTATAATTATGCATTCATTGTAAATAAAAGAGTTATCAATAATAAGATAGATTTATTATTATTTATTATAAGTATTTATTTACTATATGTATGAGTATATATGTAAAGTAGTTCCGGTATTTAGTTATTATGTAGTATATTATGCACTTTTTGCCCCCTCGCTCTTAGTGCCTTGTCTCACACCCTGTAAGGTTGGCTGGAAGAGATCTATTTTAGAGATAAGCTCGCTTTTGTACACAAAATTTGTAACTGTATTTACTTTTAAAATTTGTGCAATAAAGAATATATAATAATCCTACTAATATTATAAATGCGAAAGCTTGGATGTTTGTTACTCAATAACGCTTCAAGCACTGGACGGGCCGTGATGAAACTTAGCAAACATAGAGATTAGGTCCTGGAAAACATATGATAGTTTTTATCTCGAGAAAATAAACCCATTTATACGGGAAATACAAAATAATTTGTGATGTTAAGTTGTCCACGCGGACGAAGTCGCGGGTAACAACTAGTACATTTATATTTATATATAGTAGGAAGGATTATGTATGTATATCAGCTGTCTGATACCCATATTACAGGCTCTGCCTAGTTTGGGATCAGGTGGCCGTGTGTGAAATGTCCCCATATATTTATTTATTATTTTATAAATAAATATATGGGGACATATAAGTTGTATCGTCTCGGCATTACGTCACTCGCAAATCTCAAGTGTCCCCATCAGCTCGACTAGAACAAAAGTTAATCTTCTAGTCACGACACAAATCGGTGTTATGATAGCTATACTATGTCATGATATATGTCTCATGATACTTGCGCAAAGCGATCTAGATTGTATACTTTGAGGTCGTATGTGGCATGTGACATTGTCTATAATGGATTAGGTTGTGTTGCTTCCCACGGTTATTCGAGCTTCCTTTGGGAATATGGTAATTTTCCTAGGGTAAGAAATTTAGGTGTAAACCCTTTGCTCCTAGCAAGGTAAGAGCCGTGGTAGTCTAGTTGGTTGTGCACTCAAAACACGCTCAAGAGGTCGTGGGTTCAAACCCCGCCCGTACCATTGAGTGTTTTACGTAAGTACCGTTTATTTATTTGGCCTATTTCGGTAAACACTCAGATGGTAAGCAGAATGAAGTTGTGAACTTAATGTAGATTAAATAAATAAATAAAATAAATATCTCAGAGATTCACACCAATTATCCAGTCTCAAACTAGGCAGAGCCTGTGGTATGGTTACTAGATAACGGATAGACATACTTAAATAAATATATAAACATCCAATACTTGGGTACAAACATTCATATTCATCATACGAACATTTGCCCCTAGCGGGATTCCAACCCGCAACCTCCGGCGTGGCTTCAGAGAGCTACCCGTTCCGCCACGGAGGTCGTCAAAAGTCAGATTAAAAAGTTAATCTAAAAACCACGTTTTTAAACACACACACACCACGACATACATGGTGAACTGGAAAAACGTGGGGCGCATCTATACTACTTCATCATCATCATCATCATCAGATTATTTTTGTCTCCACTGCAGGAGCACCGCCCTCTCTCATCTGCCGGAGACAGACGGAGTATTTGGCCTACACTCCCCGCGCTGGCCAGACGGGTTGGGGAGGCCTGATTGATGTTTTATAATGTATTCCCTTAGTCGCCTTGTACGACATCCACGGGAAGAGTTGGAGTGGTCCTATTCTACTCTACCGGAAACCACACGGCAAAGCCCATATACATACAGCCCATGCTCTTGCACAATCCTAGTCGATGATGCCGGTATGAGTAGACAGATGTTCAGCTAAGAATAGTAAATATTAATAGTAAAGAAGTGACATTCTAGGCAGTCGTAGTGTGGGACGCCCCCTGGCTAGATGGAGCGACGATCTGCGTAAGGCGGCTGGCAGAGACTGGATGAGAAGAGCCGAGGATCGTGTTTAGTATCGTGTCTTGAAAGATTATGTCCAGCAGTGGACTATTGCAGACTAATGATGATGATTTTGAAACAGTAAGGCATAATTAAATATAGGAAACTATAGTTTTAATATATTCACATGCGATATTTATACCCAGAAATCACTAGCAGAGAATGCTAAATATTACTTACTATATTTCATTCCAGATTAATAGTCCTATGAAAACAAACGCATTTGCGTCTCGAAAACAAAATAGATGGTGTTCCTAAGTGGACTGCAAAGTTTACATGGTAATACAAACCTGTTTTTGCTGCTGGTGACCCTTTCATGTATATGTTACCGAGACGTAAATAGCGTTGGTTTTCATAGGACTATGAATCTGGAATGAAATATATGTAAAAACCCAAAAATCACTTCCCCCGACAGTTTAACGTCGCACGCATAATAGAGCACAGCTGGCAGTATGCGCTACTGCACCAGTTGCCGGTGCAAAGTTAGTACGCCAGCACGCTATCGACCGGCGCCGACAAATCGACGTTATAAGTTAGACAGAGAAGCACGTATGTGTTGACGTATAACGCTGTCCCTCTCTAGATAGTTCACGCACGTGTACAGATAGGCTGGTGCGCCTGTAGTACTAGTAGGCGATGGAATCTGTTCTTTATTTTTTTATTGTTGATGGGTTTGCGCTTGACCTCAATCTCACCTGATGGTAAGTGATGATGAGGCCTGGGGATTTCTGGAATTTTTTCCAGGTATCCCCTTAGCGTTTCCTTTGAGCATCGGCAGGGGATTTCTGGACAAAGATTCCAGGGATTATTGGAATGGTGGAGCGCGCTCACAGAAAAGATGCCTATTCACTCTTCCTTTAAAAAGATCCAAATTGTACTTGTCCGGAAATACCCAAGCTGGTAGGGAGTTCCAAACGAGAGAATTCGCTTGTATGGTATGCCGGGGTGTGGCTCTAAAATTACCCCAGCCACGGGCACTGTCAAGAAATTACCTCGTTACCAAAATAAACTCGAATTTGTACAAATTATCACATTTATTGCAAACATTCAGAGCGTTTCGACGAAAACGAAAAACAACGCTCATTAGCGATTCTTTCACAAGCGATGCTCGAAAGAATAATGCCCAGTTCTCTCTGTAACTGACCTTTCTTTCCTTTTTGCTAATTTAAATAATGACTTAATCAAGGTATACTTTGTACGCCTGCCCTGCGGTGTGTGACAAAAAAACCGTCTTCAAGTATTTATTTTATTTTAAACTAGCTGTGCCCGCGGCTCCGCTCGCGTGACCTACTACGCTCCCGCTCCCTTTTTCCCCTTTTCCCACGCCCACTCCCACGCCCACGTTCACGGCCACTCCCACTCCAATTCCTACTCGCAGCTCCAAATATAATCCAAACTCATCGCAATCTGAATAGTACGGAAATAATATTATGTGCAATATATTGCATACTAACCTTACCTACTAATGTATTTGAAAACAAAAAAATATCTATAACTTTTGATTGAGTTAGCCGATTGCGATGAAATAAAGACTAAATGTTAAGTTAAGCCCCATGTTTTTGTGAAAAGTCCATCAAAATCCGTTCAGTAGTTTTTAATATGAACATATTTTTCAAAATTCAACCCCTAAGGTTGCATTTTGAAAAACCCTTCGTTAGCGCTTACTTGAGCTGTATAAGGAACCGTTGTGCAAAATTTCAAGCCTATAGACTCAGCGGTTTGAGCTGTGCGTTGATATGTCAGTCAGTCAGTCAGTCAATTTCTTCTTCTATAGATATAGATAGATTATTATAGTAGGAAAATTAGGATAGCATAACATCCATTTTAGGTAGATTAAAAACGGTATTTGGTGCTCTCAAATAGCTTTTTCCGTCGCTGAACATCGTACCTAACTACCCCTCTGGGATCAAGGCGTAAGCAATATATAAGTATGTTTGTAATTATTTCCGAAATGCTTACGGGATGTGTGTAGTTATCGCTTTAGAACTGACTAGGATGCGTTACATCGCTCTCACAACCCTAACCGATTAGCCCCGGCAATCGGGGCTGCGCCGTGTATAGTATTTTTTATATTTCAAGTAATACAGGCCAACCACAAACGTGTGGTTTCCGGTAGAGTAGAATAGAACCACTCCAACTCCTCCCGTGGATGTCGTACAAGGCGACTGAGGGAATACATTATAAAACATCAATCAGGCCTCCCCAACCCGTCTGGCCAGCGCGGGGAGTGTAGGCCAAATCCTCCGTCTGTCTCCGGCAGATGAGAGAGGGTTGTGCTCCTGCAGTGGAGACAAAAATAACCTGATGATGATACTAATTTATATTTTAAGTAAGACCATAATTTCGACTAAACAAACAAACAAACAAACAAACAAACAAACAAACAGGAAAACAGACGTCGTAACACGATGTACTCGTAGTGTTGATTAGTGCAATCTAAGCACCGGATATTGTGACAAACTCATAGTTTCCGCTCCAGAGCCACATCCGGCGGCCATGTTACACTTGAACTAGTTAATTTATATCAACCAGCTAATGGCTACCTGTCACAACTTGAATTAATAATTTATATGGTAATTAAATTACTCAAGACCAATTAAAATCAGGTCAGAATAGGGAAACCCTTTCCTTGGGTATCGTCAACATTAATTGTTTAAAAAATTTTTTTTTATAAGTGTTCGACATAGCTCAAAAAGTTAGTACGCTGAAGTGGCAGTGGGCTGGTCTGAGAACCGATTACCGGTGGGGTAAGTCGCGGTCTCCACTCTAGTTCTCGAGTGGAGACCGCGACTGGGCAAGCGTAGTGTGGGACGCCCTCTGGCTAGATGGAGCGACGATCTGCGTAAGGCGACTGGCAGTAACTGGATGCGAAGAACCGAGGATCGGGTTCAGTGGCGCACCTTAGGAAAGGCCTATGTCCAACAGTAGACTCTTTCGGGCTGATGATGATGATGATTATGATTTTTTTCCTGTTTTATCATAAATTTTCCCTTGGCAAAATATTTTGTTAGTGTACAAGTGTTTTTATTATAAAAAAAATGTTAAAAGAAAAAAATAAGTGGTCATTTTGGGAATATAGTTTTTGGACAATAGAATAATAATAATAATAAATATCTCAGACATTCACACCAATTATCTAATCCCAAACTAGGCAGAGCCTGTGGTATGGTTACTAGATAACGGATAGACATACTTAAATAAATATATAAACATCCAAGACTTGGGTAGAAACATTCATATTCATCATACGAACATTTGCCCCTAGCGGGATTCTAACCCGCAACCTCCGGCGTGGCAGTCCGAGAGCTACCCGTTCCGCCACGGAGGTCGTCAAAGCTAGAAGCTAGTCTGGTCTAGCTTGCCGACATCCTGGAGCTGAGCGCACTCCGGGCACTATTAGCCTTACCGAGTCATGCGGGGCTCTGACGAGGTGGACAAGTATGTCCCTAGCTAACCGTGGTTGAGAAAGACTGTGGAGTCTTTCTCAAGACGGAGGCGGCGATGTTGTTCGCCACATATCACGCCAAGTTTTATCAAGGGGCGAAAAGTAGCTTTGCGACGTTTGATAGAATGGCACAAAGTTGCGATCCATCGTCTTTGCCTACCCCTCTGGGACCAAGGAGTGAGCATAAGAGCCGTGGTAGCCGGTTGGTTGTGCACTCGCCTCACGTTCATGAGGTCGTGGGTTCAAACCCTGCCCGTACCAATGAGTTTTACGAAACTTGGTTTATTTACAATACCACAGGCTTTTCGGTGAAGGAAAACATCGTAAGGAAACCTGCATACGCCGAAGAAGAAAATTTTGAGGCGTATGTGAAGTCCACCAAATCGGCTTGGGGCACCCTTGGTGGTCAGGAGATTGGCACAAAAGATCCTGAAGAGTCGAAGTGTCGCCAGGTCTTCCTGGCCCCCTAAGAAGATAAGATAAGATAAGGAGTGAGCATTAAGTATGTATGTAGACTCACAAACCTGGTTTATTGTTATCTTCTGAATCGTTATAAACACGTATCATTGGAATTGATTCAGAAGTCGAACCTAGGACTTCTTGTCACAAGTCCAACGCCCATGGCACCTACTCCACAACCAATTCGATTTGTATATTCATCGAAATAAATAACCATTTTGTACTCCCTAATGGAGCTTAAGACATTTTCTAATAATCGGTAGTTAGACGCCAAAAACGCTAAACCAATTCATTCATTCATTTCATTTCATTTATTTGCCATAAATTGTAAGTACATACAACATATTGTACTGGATATTTCTATATACTTAAAGTGCCTGTACAATTTTACCCCTTTAGGAGTGTAGCATATTTTTTTCTGTCTACTTAGAACTACTTAGTACTATATAAAAAATTGAATTTAATTAATGAATAAAATTATAAATTGAAGATGTCACATTACTTATTGCTACTGCAAAACTCACTGACATCATAGGGACAGAGCTCAAGCAATAGGTAGCTCTTTGACTTTTACAAGAATTTTTTTATTAGACAGGGACTTGATGTCGTCTGGTAGCGCATTATACACCCGGACCGCGTTGTGCTTAGCAGTTCTTTGCATTAGTGCAGTATGACAGGTGGGGAGCTGCAATACGCTCTTGTGCAGCTGGTTCAGTCTACTTCTTCTGAAATCTGGTCTATTTGGAAATTTTTCAGGATAGCGTCTTACAATTTTACATGCTCGATTATATATAGAAATGTCATGGTATGCAATTTTAGATCTATGAAGGACGATCTGCACGACTCTCTACTCGACCATATACTGTTTATAATACGGATATTAATTAATGTTATAATGACCCGTTACAAAGTAGAAAATTGCTTAACTTACTGTCCCTGCTAGATATTTTCCTAAAACAATTTATTAAAACGGTTTATAATAAATTTTATCGTTCGTGTACTAAATCACAGCTTGGTCACGCCCTAATATTGATACATTGTAGAATAGATACGCGCGATACACACAGACTAAAGTTTTATCGCGCAACTCAAACAAGCGTCTCTTTTTATTAATAGAAAAAGAAAGCTATTATAAAATAAACGATTATTTGATTGACAAAGATGTCTGGAACTAATGTTGCTTCAGCTTCGCACAATATATATATAATTGAAAACAAACTTGATTTTAAAGGATGTGTTGCGTGAAGTTTGTTGCGCCGTTTCTTCTTCACAGCGCTAACACCTAGGAAAAGGTAGTCGATAAAGAAAAGGCGTGTATAAAAGTACCAAGTGTACTCATATGCAATAAATGATTTTGACTCTGAGATGAGTAGAAATCTGTTTATATCGCAAGCTATAGATTGTACGCTCAAACGCTGGGCGGATGACATTCGCGCGATGGCCGTCATTACTTAGCTAGACACGGACCAGGATAGAGACATATGGCAACTTCTGGAGGAGACCTTTACCCAAACAGAGGGTGCCTCAATTTAATTAAATTAAAAATAGTAATTAAAATTACATTTGAAACTACATTAATATTAAGTACTTATTTACACTGCGTCTATCGTAAAGAAAATGAACAATAAAAAGGCTTTTTATTTTTATTTATTTTAATATAGATTATACATACATAAATATATAATGCTCACACCTTGATCTAGAGCGGTAGGGCAGATACGACGTATCGCCACTTTTTGCGCGAACCTGACACACCCCACTAGCCTCAGATTTTGTACACCACATACCAACTACAGATTATAATCTAGGCTATTCTCTAAAATCTTCAGTATCTTTCGTCCAAATCCGTTGAGTACACTACTCGACGGATTTAGCTAGCTCACTTTAGACTAAGCGGTGACAATGCTTCCAAATACTCGATCGCGCGGCCTATGACTTGCGTCTCAGAGTCTCAAATCGCTCGCACAACCTGCATTATTCTGCCGCTTTGCGTTTGTAATTTGCGTTGTAAATGACGCTTTTTGCGCCTCCATGTATTTGTTGCCTATCCTTTACAGCCGTATGTATCGTAATACCTCGTAGTCCCATTACATTTCGCCAGCGATTATGTTAATATCTGTGATATTATTATTGGCTTTGCTCACGACGCGGCTCGACGCATAATTGGGTCCGTGTGTAGCCTTCACACGTGTGGTTATCGACCACTTGGTTAGTATAATTAGAAAATAAGGCTAAGTATCCACTTGTACTAAATTTATGACTAGATTTTTGATACACATAAAGGTTGTCTGGATAAAATCGCTTAAAGCTATAAGACAGCCTAAATTGTACTATTTTAATCTGTTGAAACTAGGATAACGAGTTGATCAAATATGAAGCCATAAGCACGTTAGACCAACACGTTGGCCTAGTGGTTTGTTCATTGGACTCGAAGGCCAGAGGTCGTGAGTTCTACAGACAAGTATGTACAAGTTGGTCCCGGTGTGGATGTTAAATTTGTGAATTGTCCCAGCCTTGTTTAATTTTCATAGCACAGGAGACAATCCTAATTTGGAATTAGAAAAGTGTATGTATATATATTTCATACCAAACCTATTGTCATACAAAAACCAACGCTATTTGTGTCTCGGTAACTTGTACATAAAAGGGTCACCAGCAGCAAAAATAGGTTTGTACTACCATGTTAAACTTTGCGGCCCGCTTGGAAACACCATCCATTATTTGTTTGTTTTAGAGATGCAAATGCGTTTGTTTACATATGACTCATCATTTCAGCTCTTAGACGTCCACTGTTGGACATAGACCTTCCACCTCTCTACCAGCTTCTTCAGGTCGTCGGTCCATCTGGCGGCGGGGAGTCCCACCCTGAGCGTGCTGCCCGCGGTCTCACTACAGAACTCGTCTGCCCCAACGGCCGTCTGTTCTGTGACAGATATAGCCTGCCCACTGCTGCTTCAGCTTGCTAATCCTTTCGGCTATGTCGGTCATCTTCGTTCTTCGTTGGATCTCTTCGTTATATTACTGATTTGGAATTATATATGTATATATGTGTATATAATTTACACGACACACGTCAATGATATCATTGTCGTGCGCGTACGCAACTATCGCACAGTGGATCGGCTGCCTTGAGCCCAGATCACGCGCGATCAGCCCACCTGGCGCAGCCACGCCTCGTGTGACCCACTGGGCACCTATCACGCGCTGAATCCAATCGTTTACCTACTGTAATACTGACAATCGACTGCGCTCGCTCATTCATTAAGCTTTAAAGTTTAAATGGAAAAGTATGAATATTTGGACACTCCATGGCAAATTTGAGAATTTTATTCCACGGTCCAGAGGTGGAGCCTGGCGACTTGTATTTACACGTTACTCTGTAACCTAGTTCAGGCACCAGACTTCAGAAAAAATTGTGTATCCTACTAATATTATAAACGCGAAAGTTTGTAAGTATGGATGGATGTTTGTTACTCTTTCACGTAAAAACTACTGAATGGACTTTAATGAAACTTTACAATAATATAGCTTATACATCAGAATAACACATAGGCTACAATTTATAAAGATATTGTATGAATTGTCCAAAATATCAAGTAAGTAGGAAAAAATTTACCATCTGCGAGCTATTCTGGTGTGCGCTAAACCGCTAGAGTTACACATATTTAATATATGATAGTCCTATAAAAAAGCCCGCCACAGTATATATCTATATCTTATGTGTGAGCCTTTATAGCCAAAATAGTGAACCATCGTGATGAAACTTGGCACACATATAGGTTAGGTCCTGGAATTGGACATAGGATAGTTTTTATCCCGAAAAAACATCCCATTCCTACGGGAAATACATAATAATTTGTGATGTTAAGTTGTCCACGCGGACGAAGACGCGGGCATCAGCTAGTTATTCACATTCGCACACTGTACTTTTCTATTCATATTACCTAAATAACTTTGCCACGAACCCTCGACGTCTGGATTTAGAGGTTATCGACCATACCACTAGGCCACCGCAACGAGGCGGGCAATTAATTAAATAATAAACATACCACTACAAAATAAATGTCTGGTCACTCTCCATTGATTGACAGACACATAAATATTACAGGCTGTATTAAAATAATTGCAGAAAATGATTGACATTTCCCCATGAAATTAGTTACTAAATGGGATGAAGGAGTCGCATTTTGTAACTCGAATAGGAAAATTACATTTTCCATTTTCTGACCAGTTACGAAATGACAATGTAAAATAATTGCAGAAAATTTTTGACATTTCCCCATGAAATTAGTTACTAAATGGGATGAAGGAGTCGCATTTTGTAACTCGAATAGGAAAATTACATTTTCCATTTTCTAACCAGTTACGAAAGGACAATGTAAAATAATTGCAGAAAATGATTGACATTTCCCCTTGAAATTAGTTACTCAATGGGATGAAGGAGTCGCATTTTGTAACTCGAATAGGAAAATTACATTTTCCATTTTCTAACCAGTTACGAAAGGACAATGCTAAATTGGGCTAAAGATGCGTCTTTACCATTCATGTACCAAACCTATTGCTCTGAATTATACATTACGAAACACGTCCACAGCTAGACATAAGCCTCCCCAATACAATGCCACTTTGGTGGGCTGTCCATTGGGAGATTTTCCATAATCACCACGCTTGGCAGGCGGATTGGTGATCGCAGTAAGGATCTTAATATACACAGGAGAACGCTGCTGCCTGTCTCTGGTGCAATACCTGAGTCGCCTTGACGACACCCACGGGAAGAGGGGGTGGTTGTTTATAATTCATATATACATTTACACTTATTTATACCCAAACAACGATCTCTATTTACTACTAGAATAGAATAGAATAGAATAGGTCATTTATTCATAGCTACGACACACACATACATGAGAAATAAACAGAACATAAATTAATAAATTACAATTTAAAAATAATCAAGGTACCTATGTGTCGCAGCAATAAAATGGCGCTGACTCAGCATAATGCTGCAGCACGCAACGCGCACTCCAGCGCTGGTATTCTGTCAGCACCAGGTCAAGTGACTTCACAGATTAAGTTTTTTAAATTGTGCGTAGAGGGCTGTCAATGTATTGGTGTACATAATAATATTAAATAAATATAATTTAAGTTTGTAAATTAGTAGAAATAAGGGCATTGTGTATAGCTGAATTAATAAGAATAAAATGTACTGACAAATACATATAATGTTGAAAAGGCGCATTGAGTTAAACTGTGTAATGTGTTTTTATGTTAACTTAAGATACTAAATTTTACGAAGTAGTTTAGTGGGTGAAAAACCAAAGAAACAAACTCAGGGAACAGATTTTTGTGTAGTTATCAAAAATGAGCGGTATTGCAATTTGAAACCACGTTTTGTGTTTTGCTAGATGGAGCGTTCCAAACAATCGCTCTGTTCCACGCAAGTAGCCACAACTCTTCACTTTGAAACTTATGCAGTTACTACTCAGAACATTTAATTATTTACTAAACTATTGACATTATTTAACCGTAGCGTCAATATTTAGTAATAATTAAATGTTCTGCGTAGTAACTGCACAAGTTTCATTGTGAATGTAACAGAGTTGCGGCTACTTGCGTGGAACAAAGCGATTGTTTGGAACGCTCCATCTAGTAGTACATAGAGATCGTTGTACCCAAACTAGGATTTTCCCCTGTATGACGGGACTTAGACAAGGACAAGTTCACAAATATATCATCCAGACCGGCACCAGCTTTTACAAGTACTAAGTTGTCCCTATTCTAAGCCGGGGACGATTCATGTCCAGTATTTCTGTACCACCTTGTACTATAATAGAAAGCTGATTAAATCAACCGCAAGCGTAGACTGTTAGGTGCTAATTGGACGCGAGCCTTCGCCTGTCACTGTCACACTGTCACGATGACAGCTGACGTCTGACAGATGACAGGAGAGCGCGATGACATGCAGACCCGCTGGTGAGAAAAAAGATATAGCGTTCAATGGGTTGGAAGAAACACTACAGCTGACAGTCGCTCTTGTTTCATAATTGGGGATCGGAGTCAGGTAGTGTCATATACTTGCGACCTAGGATCAAAGCTTGCGACGAAATGTTTTTGGATATTCAGGGATTTTCCGATATTTATTTCAATTTTTGTTGATCATTTGTTTCCATGTATAAACTTATACAGTAATATTCAATTCAATTCAATTCAATAACTTTCTATTGTACGTCTATACCTATAATAAAACTGTAACTGGTGTATGTCTGTACATAGGAGATTTTGTAGAAAAAATTGTATGAGGGGTCTATTTATGGCCAATAGAAGCCCAAATAATTGTTTTTAGAATTTTTTTCTGTCTGTCTATCTATCTGTATGTTTGTCACGCAAAAACCACTGAATAAAATTTTATACAGTTTTTACAGTTGTCTTGCTGGATGTCTAACTTAAACCTGGGGCATTTTCATCTTGACACGCCACTTAGAACCTGAGATATTAATAAAGTAAATTTTTCTAGAAGCCATTATAACATAGACGGATTATTATATTTGATACAATTCATATTGCCATTGGTTTGTACTACAGTTGGAGCGAGAGTGGGAACGGGAGTGGATTCTGTAGTCCACGCGAGCAGAGCCGCGGGCACAGCTAGTCAAAAATAAAAACATACAATAATAAAGTACTTACATATGTACATCTAGGCGGTCTTATCGCTAAAGCGATTTCTTCCATACAACCTTTGGGTAGAGGATAAGAATAACAGAAAAAGGTAGGTTATGCCGTTAAATATAGTAATATAAATATGGAATGGACACTCATATAATATTATATAATTTTTGGCGACAAGGCGACTAGGAGATTTCACCTGGGATGGGCAGCAGTGTTCTCCTGTGTATATTAAGATCATTACTGCGATCAACAATCCGCCTGCCAAGCGTGGTGACTATCTCATATCACCCAAATGGACAGCCCATCAAAAGTGGTATTCTATTATATGTTCAGCAGTGGACGGATTTCGATAAATAAGTTATAACAAATTAAAAATATATATATAAAAAAAATATGGAGGTGGATCTAAAAAACATCGAGAAATATTTCTCAGCAAATGTCATTTAGTAAACTAAACGCTGTTATTGTTTTGAAAATAAATTTGTTATGTTAGATTAATTGAAATGTTGTTTAATAATGAAAAAAGTGAATAATGTATACAAAAGAAGATGTCGATGATTATACTCGTAGTTGGTTGTTTTTTAAGAACATAGTTTGTCTTGTGCCATAATTTCGTCAAGCTCAAATTATTTTTTATAACTACTTGTAAGTAAGAATAACCATATTATTTTATATTAGCTGTTTCCCGCGACTTCGTCCGCGTGGACCACTTAACATCACAAATTATGTATTTCCCGTAGGAATTAGATTTTCTTCGGGATAAAAACTATCCTGTGTCCTATTCTAAGACCTAACCCATATGTATGCCAAGTTTCATTACGATCCGTCCAGTGGTTGAAGCGTGATTGAGTAACAAACATACAAACTTTCGCATTTATAATATTAGTGGGATTTATTGAATGACCAGCATGCTTAGAACTAAATTAACTTCTGTATACTCGTATCTCTATATAATTATACGTTTCTGTGTGTCTTTCCACTTTCCACTAATCCTGTTAGGTCCTGGAATAGGACATAGGATACTTTTTTATCCCGAAAAATATTCCTACGAGAAGATATGGAAATAGGTATCGAAACCTACGCGGACGAAGTCGCGGGCAAAAGCTAGTATTATAAACTAGCTTTTGCCCGCGACTTCGTCTGTGTAGGTTTCGATATTTACCTACACATGTTCACTGCCTTCAACGATTAATTGGTTTCCCGTAGAAATTAGATGTTTTTTCGGAACAAAAACTATCCTTGTCCTATTCCAGGATATAACCTATATGTGTGCCACGTTTAATTTAGACATTTATTTATTTAAAAATAAAGTTATAACATTACAGATTTTTGGTAATCCATTGCGGTACAATCACGATCCGTCCACTGGTTGAAGCGTGATTGAGTAACAAACATTCAAACTTTCACATTTATAATATTAGTGGGATTTCTAAGTGTTCTAATAATCCGTGGAAACTGTTTCTGTCAATGTTTTGTTATTTCTCAATTACTATATAATACTCTGTATAGACTGTAAGTTCCCTGAAAATAAATAAATTAATAAACAATATGCTATGTACATAAATCCAACATTGGATTGCGCAAAGTGGCGATACATCGTCTTTGCCTACCCTTCTGGGACCAATGCGTGAGCATTATGTATGTTATTATGTATAAATAATATAGAGAGAAGACATCTCATACAATATATAAACCATGTGATTATTACTTCCAAGTTTTCTACGTTTATTCTAGTTCAATTTCGAATATAAATATTTTGACTAGAGTAAGAGTCTTTCAATTAAAAAAAAAATCTTTTTTTGAATGCTGGGCACACACCTGCCTAGATTTAGCTTTTTTGCCTCGTATGACATCCTTATGACAGTTGGGAGCGATGTTATCTTCTTAGGGGGCTAGGAACCGCTGCCAGGAATTAAGAGCTTCTGCCATGCCTACTACTGGCACTACATCACCCACCTACACACACACACACACATACACACACATACACACACACACATACCTACACACGCACACACTCACATAAGCACAAATACAACATACCTGAAGCTAGCAAATGGTGACGTATGTAAAGAAGGAAAAGAACAATGTAACTTTTGATGATGGCCAAATGTAGCTCTAATGCTGAACTAACATGAGGAGGAACTGTCTCCTAAGACACAGGTTTATACCTAGTTTAGGAAGCAGGGATCGCTATCGCATGCCATATATACATAGTTATATATATGTACCTGAAAAAAATATGTATTTTTAAGTTATCAAAGGGAAATGTACCAAACCCCTGTCTACCAACAGTGCCCCAAGCCGATTTGATGAACTTCAACATACACCTTAGAATGTCGTCTTTGGCCTATGCAGGTTTCTTGATACTTGTATATTTTTTCCAGGATCTGCTGGAGAGAATCTTCCGGCTGTGCGACGTGGAGAGGCAAGACCACCTGGTGCAGGACGACTGGATCGAGTTCCTCAAGGAGAGGCTCACGTGAGTTTGTTATTTTATTTATTTGCTACAGAACGCCTGAACTGAAATGTGTGCGGTGTGTATGAAAACCAATGCATTTGCGTCTCGAAAACAAAATAAATTATAGATGGTGCTCCTAAGTGGAGCGTAAAGTTTACATGGTAATACAAACCTATTTTTGCTGCGGGTGACCCTTTCATGTATATGTTACCGATACGCAAATAGCGTTGGTTTTCGTATCACTAATGGTTTAGAATATTTTTATTCGATTTCGTTGGTTGAAAAATATCCATGTTCCTTGGTCATTACTGCCATCTATGGAAGTCGCTTGGAGGAAGGATCTTGCTCTCACTTGTTGAAGAACCAATCGTATACCGTGTGGTTTCCGGCTTAGAACAGGGCCACAGTAAGTAGTTTTCGTAAGGGACGGGCAGCAGCGTTTTTTCTGGTCCAGCTCCAGGTCCATCGTATATTTTTATTACGTTATTAATTAAATATTACTCAGTAAAGTATTTCGCCGTGTGGTTTCCGGTAGACTAGAATAGGACCACACCAACTCTTCCCGTGGATGTCGTACAAGGCGACTAAGGGAATACATTATAAAACATCAATCAGGTCTCCCCAACCCGTCTGGCCAGCGCGGGGAGTGTAGGCCAAATCCTCCGTCTGTCTCCGGCAGAGCCTTCTGCTACTCCGTCACAGCTCACTGCGTCACAAAGGCGCTAAATACGTCTGTGGTGTTCAACTAGGTGGCCAGGCTTATCTTGGCCACACCAAACCCCTCAACCCCCCCAACCTTGACCACTCTGGTCACCGTTTCAATGCTACACTCCCATTTGCTAGAGGGGAAGTGGGAACTCTCTTCCTACTTTGACTCTTTACTTCTTTAATTAACTTTGTCTGGGGCCCAAGGTAGCGTAAATTCATGACCTGGGACTTGCCCTACCTTCACTGGTAGGTGTCTTTGCAGTTACCTCCGTTGATCCTCGCTTAGAGGAGTTGCGGGGGGAGAATGGTGAGGAGGCGGGAATGCGTCAGGCAGATGAAAGAGGGTTGTGCTCCTGCAGTGGAGACAAAAATAACCTGATGATGAATATACCTATTTATGTTTTCAGGGAGGACAAACAGATCGAATTTGTGGAGCAGGTAGAGAGCGTGGCCTATGTGCTGTGCGGCACCGGCGTCATTACCCTCGACACCTTCCAACACATCCTGCAGAACAAAGTGGTAATGAACTATCAGACCTTCCAGAGAACCTTCCCCAATGCAGAAATCGTTACTGGATATGAAGAGCAGAGGTGGTCTGCCCTTTCTATCCAGTCACTTGCAGTAGACATCCTCAGGTCATGCCCATATTACCGTCTGGCGACACGGTCTATTGTATTTATGATCTAGGTCTTTTTGATTTTACAGTTATCTAAAGAAACGTGAACACTGACACGTGGGCCTGATCCATAAGATTCAACTCGATCTGCGAGCTATGGAAAAGGCTATGTAGGGGTTTCTTTGAGGGATATGATTCGTTATGAGGAGATCTGACGAAGAACGAAGGTGACCGACATAGTCAAAAGGACAAGCAAGCTGACGTGGCAGTAGGCGGGCCTCATTTGTAGCAAAACCGACGGCTGTTGAGGCAGACGAGATAAGAGAGTGGAGACCGCAGATCGGCGCGTGCAGGGTGGGACGCACCGCCGCCAGATGGACCGAGGACCTGATGAAGATGGCTGGAAGCGGCTGGACTCGGAGGGCGAAGGGCCGGGTGTGGTGGCGTTCATTGGGGAAGGCCCATGTCCAGCAGTGGACGTCTAGAGGCTGATATGATGATGATAAAAGCTTTCGCCAAAGCAACTAGGCCTGCTGGCGATGTGTCTCTAAATATTTACTTTTTAATGTATTGCCTTCCTTTCCAGGTGACGAATAAACTGTTCAGGCTGGTGGACAGAGACGGTGACGGGTTCACGACAGCAGATGAAGTCATGGAGATCCTCTCCACTATAACTAGTAGTAGGTAATGATTTCTTGTTAATATTTTTCCCTTTCTCCATACTCCAATGGTTGTTACTCGTCTGCCTAATCAAGGCTGCCTAATCGGGCCACCCCTATCTTTCCCATGGGCGTCGTCAAGACGACTAAGGGATTGCACCAAGGACGGCAGCAGCGTTTTCCTGTGTGTGTATGTTAAGGTCATTACTGCGATCACCAGTCCGCTTGCCAAGCGTGGTGATTATGGCAAATCCCCCAATGGACAACTTACTAAAAGTGGTATTTTATTGGGGAGGCCTATAACCAGCAGAGGACGTATTTAGGCTGATGATGATAATGAGGAATAATTTACGCATAATAGTGAATGCCCTCACAGGATATTATGGTCTGAACAAACATATGTTCAACCTGAAGCTCCGAACCACAGGAGTGTGTAGGTTCTGTGAGGAAGCAGAGGAAACCCCCATGCACCTCCTGTGCGAGTGTGGACCACTGATATGCAAAAGAAATACACACCTAGGTAACTGCTTCCTTCGCCCTGACGAAGTAAAGCAACACAGTGCTAAAAGCATTGTGCAGTTTCTAACTGCTGCAAAGCTTAGCACCGAACTATAGCATGATGGCGATCACAATAGACCAGAAATGTTCGCAGTGATACAAGGTATATACTGAGCCTTGAAATAGCCTCAACTCGAATAATCTTATAAATAAAATCGTAAACATCGCGTGTCTGTACATTGAAGATATTTGCAAAAAAAAAAATTGGGGGTCTAAGGATAAGCAACAGAACACATTTCGATCATTTTTGAAATTTTTGTCTGTTTGTCTGTTTGTCTGTTTATCTGTTTGTCTGTTTGTCTGTTTGTCTGTGAGTTTGTGCACGCATCACTTAAAAACTACTGATCGGACTTTGATGGACTTTTCACAGAAACATGGGGCTTAATTTGGTGTAACATATAGGCTTTATTTCATTGCAATCGGTGCAGTCATTCAAAAGTTATGCGAATTTATAGTTTCCGAAAACTGAGTGTAGGGTGTAAATGCTCGATTGAATTCGTGAGCGGTAGCGGGAGCGGGTATCGTATCAATGTAATGTGAGATTTTGAAAACTATAAATTCGCATAACTTTTGACTGAGTTAGTTGATTACGATGAAAAATCTGGAGCTGGAGCTGGATCTAGATCTAGAGCTGTATCTGGAGCTGGATCTGGAGCCGGAACTTTAGCTAGACCTGGACCCGGACCCGGACCCGGGCCCGGACCCGGACCCGGACACGGACCTGGACCTGGACCTGGACCTGGACCTGGACCTGGACCTGGACCTGGACCTGGACCTGGACCTGGACCTGGACCTGGACCTGGACCTGGACCTGGACCTGGACCTGGACCTGGACCTGGACCTGGACCTGGACCTGGACCTGGACCTGGACCTGGACCTGGACCTGGATTTATAGTCTGAGTGGAAGTGGGATAGGGAGCGGAAGTGGGAATGGGAGCGGATCCTGTAGTCCACGCGAGCGGAGCCGCGGGCACAGCTAGTAAAGAATAAATAATAAATAATAAATAATAAATAATAAATTATATATTATAAATAATAAATAATAAATAATACTAGTCTGCCTCAAGTGGTTATTAGAACTATACATGCATTAGAGAATACCCTATCTTAAGAACGCTTTCTATATGTTCCTTCAACTCACCATAGTTCTCTTAGATCTTCAGAATACCTTATCATTTATGTCCCCACTCATTGTAAGATCCAACACCTAAGGCCGAGTTTCTCAATTCTCCTCCTCAACTCTGTCACTTAATTTTTCAGGTCCCGTGCAGGCTTCGATAGGCACAGCGTGGACTGGCTCGAGGAACTGTTCAAGAACACCGTGGGCGACCAGCAGGAGATCACCAGGGAGCAGTTCCAGAGGATCGTCGTCTCCAAAAACGTAATACGTAATATCTATACTACGACCAAAATGAGTCGGAGACCACTCCATACATAATATTGATCATTACTCTAAGAAGTCATAAAACGTGTCCAATAATGTCAGAATGTCATAATAATTCAGACTTGAGACTTATTTTGGAAAGGGTTTTCTACCTCTTTTTACCTTTCTACTTACTGTCAGTGGTGATCCAGACCAGGGGTTGAGATCATCACCACGACTTTCTTGAGAAAAATTGAATGAAATTCTGTTTTAAATTCAGTATTCCCTAACTTTATTAGCAGGTACTTCATAATGCAACTTATAAAGGTACTATTTTAGTAGAAGAAGAGGAATTCTACCTTCTTACTGCCACTTTCATACAGAATGAAGTATAATTTAGGTGTTTTTAAAGATTTTAGTGATTTCTTAATATTTGTTAGTCGTCTTTCTTAACAACGTTCCTCTATTAAAAGTACCTCATCGATATTTAATAATTCTTCTTCCCCAGCCATTCTTCACGGAGCGAGTGTTCCAGATCTTCGATGAGGATGATTCCGGAAGCATCTCCCTCCAGGAGTTCATAGCGGCCGTGCATCGGTTTGCTGGGAAGACCCCAGATGACAAGCTACGGTTTCTCTTCAAGGTCTACGATTTGGATGGTAATATCTCGAACTTCATTTCCAAACTTCCCCGAATATACTGAGGCTTACTTGAGCCTCGCCATGTGGGACACCAGATGCCATCTTGCTAGATGGATAGCCTGAAATGAGTGTTTGGAAGCAACTTAATGGGGAAAACTGAAGATTGGGTGTAAATCTCCCCCTATAAAATTTTGAACGCCTGTGTCCAGTGGGGGGATAAGGACCAAAAAAAGTATCAGCCCATCACCTTCTAGGATTTAGAAGTTTTACCTTAGCTGTAAATTTAATCCAGGTGACGGCCTGATTCAACACCGTGAACTCCAGCACGTGATGAGAGCTTGCATGGAGGAGAACGGTATGCAGTTCAGCGACGACCAACTCCTGGAGTTAACCAGTGCCATGTTTGAGGATGCTGATACGGAGAACCGAGGAGCTATCACTTATGAAGCTTTAAAGGCTCAGCTGAACAATCATGGCGGGCTTTTAGAGAACTTGTCCATCAGGTGAGAGGTTAGGGAGCTTTATCGCTACACCCAAGCGTGATGATTATGGATGATCCCCAATGGACAGTTTCGCAGTGAACGTATTTCGGCTGATGATGATGGCTTCACCTGTCATCTCCTTAGCAAAACAAAACAACCGATTATCAAATCATGTCAGCCCCTAGAAGTCCACTGCTGAACATAGGCCTTCCCCAATGAACGCCAGCACACCCGGTCCTCCGCCCTCCGCATCCAGCCGCTACCGGCTACCTTCTTTAGGTCGTCGGTCCGCCTGGTGGCGGGGCGTCCTACCCTGCGGGTGCCGATCCACGGTCTCCACTCCAGAACTCAAAAAATTATCAAATGATCAATGGTAAAGGATAACATCGTGAACAATCACGCAGATCTTATGATATTGTCCACACCAAAAGGCTAGACCTCTCAGTCCCTAACATTTGGTACATCGATACATGTCAATTATTCTTCGTTGACAACCAGTTGCCTACGTGAAGTAAGGTTTTTTTTATTCAACACAAATTCTTAGATTGAATGCGCTTCAGAAACGGCGCATAAACTTCTAGAAACACATCTTTTATAATCAAGTTTGTTCACAATAGCTGAAGGGCATCATCTGCAGGCATCTTTGTTATTTGAATATTATAATAGGCTTTCTAACAAGCTGCTTTTTAATATGAGTCTTAAACTTTACATCCGTTATGTTTAAGATTTCAAAAGACCAAATCTTTCCCCACAGTATAGACCGCTGGCTGGTCCCACCCAAACCGGACCCGGAACCAACCTCCTTCCTCCACAAGATGGCCAAGTTGAAGCCGTACCAGTTATCTCTGCCGTACTTCAGGAACAACTACGTGTTCCTGATATACCTGGCGCTGTTCTCTGTGGTGAATGTTGGTCTGTTCGTGTCACGATGTGTGCAGTATAGGGAGTCGAATGGATTCGTCATTTTGGCGAGGGGCTGTGGTAAGTAAAAGTCATAAATATATTATGTACGATGGGTACAAGAGCGTGGAAGCCAATATAGTTGGTTGTGCACTCGCCTCACATTTATGAGACCCTGGTACAAACCCCGCCAGTACCGATGAATCGTCGGCTTTTCCGCAAAGAAGAACATCGTAAGGAAACCTGCATAATGCCAAAGAAGAAATTCTAAAGTGTATTTGAAGTCCATCAAATCGGCTTTGTGTACCGTTGGTGGACAGGAGTTTGGCACAAAAGATGCTGAAGGGTCGAAGTATCACCAGGTCTTTCTGGTTCACTAAGAATATAATTAACAAAGGGCACAACTAAATGATAGATATAAGAGAAAACTACAAGCAGGAAATATTTGAAATTAGCTTTTCGACTTCTGCATTCGCACAAACCATTAAAAAATAATTCCAATCGAAGATGGGGTTGTTAAATGCTTCCACAGGTTCTTTAGGGTCTCCAAACCTCTAACCATGGGGGACGTAAATTTTTTTAGGACTGGTCCTTAGTGTCAATCTAATATTAACTTTATCATCATTGTTTAAGGTGCTAGGATCACTTAATTCGCAATGTGACTGTTGAAAGTATCGTAAGGATTGTAGCGTCAGCGTGTATACTCAGCTCAAACCGCTCGGTCTCGAAACTTGGAATTATCTATAAAGCTTTCTCCTATGACGTAGGCACTTTAGCAATTCCACCTTAGGAGGTCGAAATTATCTGCGACCGAGTTTTTTTTATTGATATTGGGTTTACGCTTGAACTCAATATCATCTGATGGTAAGTTACGATGGGGCTTAAGGTGAATCGCGCTTTCCCACAAGATGCCTATTCACTCTTCCTTTAAAAAGATCCAAGTCCGGAAATACCGAAGCTGGCAGGGAGTTCCATTCCTTAGCAGTTCGCATTATGAATATTATGAAAGTTAACACATTTACTAGCTTCAATGACACTACATGAAATTACACTATATCAACAAGTAACGATTTTAAAAGGCAGACGTAACGCTTGCGCACAGCACGCCTTTCCATCGAAGACTGTCTCGGTTTGCGCCAGTTATACCCGACGTTCCGTCAGCGCGTACTCGCGACGATAGCCGAACAAACCCGAACGGCGCTCTGTACACGCACTATGCCTTCAAATTAGCTACTCTTTTATTATTTCGATATAGTAAATCGGTTCCTAAGAGAACTCTGCTGTTATTCTCTGATTAAAATAAGAGAAACGTCACGCCACTGCTCGACTAATGTTTATTCTTTGGCTTCAACCCAGAGGCTTATTTTATGTATCTCCTACTCCAGGTCAGTGCCTGAACTTCAACTGCGCGTGGGTGCTTGTCCTGATGCTGCGCGCCTGCATCACTCAGTTGCGCGTGCGCGGGCTCAGTTCCTTGCTGCCATTGGATCACCACATCTACCTGCACAAGCTGACTGGGGTCCTCATTGTGATCTACAGTGTAGTGCATACTGTTATGCACTTATGTAACTTTAGTACGTATATTTATATAAGTATATAAGTTTGTGAAATAAAATAAAATAAATTAATTAAAAGTAAATTTACGCTTATATTTCTATGTGAAATGTAACTGACTTCGGAACGGTAGCATGTCGAGAAAGTTTGGTGAGATCGTGGAAATGCGCGATTACGGAGATAAAATTTGACAATATATGGGTAGAACTTATCTTCTTCTGGAGCCGATACCAGGGTTGCTGGTCACCATATAGCTTGACACTTAGCCATACAACAGCGAAAACCCCGTAAAATCTAATCAAAGACAGAACATAGACTGAGACAGTCAAAAACAGATAAAGACGGACAGAGCCGGACAGAGACGGACAGAGACGGACAGAGACGGACAGAGACGGACAGAGACGGACGGAGACGGACAGAGACTGACAGAGACGGACAGAGACGGACGGAGACGGACAGAGACTGACAGAGACGGGCAGAGACGGGCAGAGACTGACAGAGACGGGCAGAGACGGACGGAGACAGACAGAGACGGACAGAGACGGACAGAGACGGACGGAGACGGACAGAGACGGACAGAGACGGACAGAGACGGACAGAGATGGACAGAGACGGACAGGGACGGACAGAGACGGACAGAGACGGACGGAGACGGGCAGAGACCGACGGAGACGGACGGAGACGGACAGAGACAGACAGAGACGGACAGAGACGGACAGAGACGGACAGAGCCGGACAGAGACGGACAGAGACGGACAGAGATGGACAGAGACGGACAGAGACGGGCAGAGACGGGCAGAGACGGGCAGAGATGGGCAGAGACGGACAGAGACGGATGGAGACGGACGGAGACGGACAGAGACGGACAGAGACGGGCAGAGACGGGCAGAGACGGGCAGAGACGGGCAGAGATGGGCAGAGACAAGCAGGGAGAGGCAGTTGAGCTGACTAGAAGGCATAAACGTAGTTCTTTGCCACACATACAGTTTAAGCAACCGTCTTTCTTCCCCCACAGGTATATTAGTGGTCAACGACCCCATCGTGAACAAGTCCAACCATTCCTTATACGAGTGGCTGCTCACCGAGCGGCCGGGGCAGTACGGGCTGGTGGGCGGATGCGCCAACCCCACCGGCGTGGCGCTGGTCGCCACACTGCTCATTATGTTTGTGTGCAGCCAGCCGTTTATAAGGAGGGGAGGGAGTTTTGAGGTGAGTTCAGTTTCGTCGCAGATTTACTGGATGGTTATCAAATCAAGGAAGCATTTCCAGGCTACCACGGCTCGGGACTTCCCACCAGCACCAGCCCCACGCACTCCATTGCCCACTGTTCGTTCATCTGACCCGCCGACTGCTCCCCGCAAGCCGCGAACTACTCCCCTCAACCGAGATAGTTATGACACAATCCGCAATCCCAACCTACACCCCACTCTGGCATTAGCACTGCCAACTGACAACACTTCTTACGAGGAGGACACCGACATCAGGCATGGGGTAGGGACTTCATCCTTATATAGTAGACATACCAGGCTCTCACACGAAGTGTTTTGTTATACTGCGAACTGCTAAGGAACGGAACCCTCTGCCAGCTGCTGTGTTTCCGGTAAAGATATAAATTCCACTTGGATCTTTTTAAAGAAAGAGTGAGGAGGCATCTTCTGGGTAGTTGACCTAAGTCTCATCGTCACTTACCACCAGGTGAGTTTGAGGTAAAGCGTAAACCCACCAGGAATATAAATAATTACAGGAAAAAATGGTATCATACCAACGATCTCTATGTACTACTGTGGAGCGTTCCAAACAATCGCTCTGTTCCACGCAAGTAGCCACAACTCTTTCACATTCACAATGAAACTTGTGCAGTTACTACGCAGAACATTACGCTACGGTTAAATAATCTAATAAATAAAATCGTAAATATCGCGTGTCTGTACATTGAAGATATTTGCAAAAAAAAAATTGGGGGGTCTAAGGATAAGCAACAGAACACATTTCGATCATTTTTGAAATTTTTGTCTGTTTGTCTGTTTATCTGTTTGTCTGTTTGTCTGTGAGTTTGTGCACGCATCACTTAAAAACGACTGATCGGACTCTGATGGACTTTTCACAGAAACATGGGGCTTAATTTGGTGTAACATATAGGCTTTATTTCATCGCAATCGGCTAACTCAATCAAAAGTTATAGACATTTTTAGTTTTCAAATACATTAGTAGGTAAGGTTAGTATGCAATATATTGCATATAATAGTATTTACGAACTATTGAGATTGCGATGAGTTTGGATTACATTTGGAGCTGCGGGTGGGAATTGAAGTGCGAGTGGGCGTGGGTTCGGGCGTGGGCGTGGGCTTGGGTTCGGGCGTGGGAAAAGGGGAGTGGGTGTGGGAGCGGGAGCGGGAGGGGAGCGGGAGTGGGATCGGAGCAGGAGCGGAAGCGGAAGCGGGAGCGGAAGCTGAAGCGGGAGTGGGAATGGGAGCGATTCTGTAGTTCACGCGAGCCGAGGTCACCTGGACCTAGACCTGGACCTGGACGATACACTGCGAAGAATTTAGGGTGTAAATTTTCGACTGAATTCGTGAGCGGTAGCGGGAGCGGGTTTGGCATCAGTGTAATTTGAGTGTTTGAAAATTCGCATAACTTTTGACTGAGTTAACCGATAACGATATGGTATACGTATACGTATGCAACAAAGTAATGTTGGTCGGAATTTGGATTGCGATGGATTAGTTACGAGGACTACATTTGGAGAGACGAGGAAAAGAGGTTTGAGGGGAGAGTTGAGGGGAGAGCTGAGGGGAGGGTTGAGGGGAGAGTTGAGGATCTGGGCCTGGACCTGGGTCTGAGCCTGGATCTGGACATGGACCTGGACCTGGACCTGGACCTGGAACGGGACCTGGACCTGGACCGGGACCTGAACCTGGACCTGGACCTGGACCTGGACCTGGACCTGGACCTGGACCTGGACCTGGACCTGGACCTGGACCTGGACCTGGACCTGGACCTAAACCTGGACCTGGACCTGGACCTGGACCTGGACCTGGACCTGGACCTGGACCTGGACCTTGACCTGGACCTGGACCTGGACCTGGACCTGGACCTGGACCTGGACCTGGACCTGGACCTGGACCTGGACCTGGACCTGGACCTGGACCTGGACCTGGACCTGGACCTGGACCTGGACCTGGACCTGGACCTGGACCTGGACCTGGACCTGGACCTGGACCTGGACCTGGACCTGGACCTGGACCTGGACCTGGACCTGGACCTGGACCTGGACCTGGACCTGGACCTGGACCTGGACCTGGACCTGGACCTGGACCTGGACCTGGACCTGGACCTGGACCTGGACCTGGACCTGGACCTGGACCTGGACCTGGACCTGGACCTGGACCTGGACCTGGACCTGAACCTGGACCTGGACCTGGACCTGGACCTGGACCTGGACCTGGGAGTTGGAGCAGATCCTGTAGTCCACGCGAGCGGAGCCGCGGGCACAGCTAGTGTCTAAATATTGACGCTACGGTTAAATAATGCCAATATTTAGTAAATAATTAAATGTTCTGAGTAGTAACTGCGCAAGTTTCATTGTGAATGTGAAAGAGTTGTGGCTACTTGCGTGGAACAGAGCGATTGTTTGGAACGCTCCATCTATTAAGTAGTACATAGAGATCGTTGTATCATACTACGTTTAACAAACAACGACCTGCAAAATATTTCCAACTCTAATAAGGAGTTTTGTCATTGAGAAATTCTTCTGTAGAATAATAAATAATACATATCCAATAGTGTCAATTATTAATGAACTAGCTGTGCCCGCGGCTCTGCTCGCGTAAACTACAGATTCCACTCCCATCACCGTTCCCACTTCCGCTTCCGCTCCCCTCCAGCTCCCGCTCCCCTCCAGCTCTCGCTCCCGCTTCCGCTCCTGTATCCGCTCCCGCTCCCGCTCCCGCTCCCAAACCCACTCCCCTTTTCCCACGCCCACGCCCACTCCCACTCCCACTCCAGTTCCCACTCGCAGCTCCAAATGTAATCCAAACTCATCACAATCTGAATAGTACGGAAATACTATTATGTACAATATATTGCATACTAACCTTAATGTATTTGAAAACTAAAAATGTCTATAACTTTTGGTTGAGGTAGCCGATTGCGATGAAATACAGACTAAATGTTAAGCTAAGTTAAGCCCCATGTTTTTATCAAAAGTCCATCAAAATTCGATCAGTAGTTTTTAAGCGATGCGTGCACAAACTCACAGACAAACAGATAAACAAACAAACAGATAAACAGACAAAAATTCCAAAAATGATTGAAATGTGTTCTATTACTTATCCTTAGACCCCTCAATTTTTTTTTTGCAAATATCTTCAATGTACAGACACGCGATGTTTACGATTTTATTTATTAGGTTGAGGTTGATGGATATGCTGATTGTTATGTATCCGGTTATAACCATACTGTGAGACTAAAACTTTTTGCTTCGAGGTAAGAACAGTTTATATTTGAGCCTTGTAGATGTTTTAAAACCTCTTTTTTAAAATCTGTCTGATGTATTAACAAGGCAATGGGTAACATTATTAAATTGGCTGATCGAGAGTCCGATATTAAAATGCTGCAGATAATGCTGAAGAATTTAGAGGTGTTCTAAAATAATAAAGGTTACAAGCAGCCTAACAAGAACTAAAGTGAGATGCCGGCCTCGTGAGTGATGACGAAATCGCTGTTTCAAGCAGTCGGTAGTTCTGGAACAAATTATTACTTCTTTGTTTGGCACTGTAGACAAACTTGTCTGCACCGGGTGCGACTGAAAATCAGCGCCCAGCACCTTACTTGGTCTAGGCATATGCTGAATCGTTTGCCCTTTTGCTGCCACGGCACACGCATACTATTTTAACTATGTTAAAAAATTTAAATTTTTTTCGCTAGTTCTTATAATTTCTTTTTTTCCTTTTTCTTGCTTTGTTGGTTTTATCTTTGTGTGTGCCAATTATGGTAGTAAATAATAGTGTTTTCTTTCTTTCTTTTTCTTTCAAATTCTCCGCAATTCTCAACTGCTAAGGCAAGTTCCTTGTCTCATGTGCATCGATGCCATAAATGGTGTGATAGTTAAATCAAAAACCACTGTTGTAGGTGTTCTACTGGACGCATCTACTTTACGTACCGTTCTGGTTGCTGCTAATATTCCACGCGCCTAACTTTTGGAAATGGTTCGTGCTGCCGGGGAGCATCTACATTGCCGAGAGGATACTGCGATTGGCTTGGATGAGGTGAGTTGAGAATCATTCGTTAGAGATAAGAGTTTTATAAGAGAAGACGTAAAGAACGTTAGGCTTACAACAGAGACGGGACAGGTAATGAAGCCATGCTTCGTTATATCCTTGCAGGACAGGTAAAAGAAGGCATGCTTCGTTAGTTGAGACATGTTGAGCAAATTAATGTCATATAGCTTAGACTGTACCTAACCAGTAATAGCATTTGGTCACACTGTGATCAAGTATGAAGATAATTTGAGACTAAAGTACACGAAAGAGGTATGTATGTATTTATTTATTTATTCAAGGAAGATTTACAGCTTTGATTAAGATAAAAATAGATACAGTAATAATATCTCTAAGCGGATAATAAATCTTCGCACATAGGCGTCTAGTTTTGTTCATTGAGTAAGACATATGAAATAATATAATGTATAGATAACTAGATAAACGAAGCAAACAGATACAATAGAATTATGAGTAGAGTAACAATAGACCATAATTATGAATAACAACAATAAAAAATAAAAAAAATAGACCATATAAACATTAACAATTATACAATTTGAAAAATTAAACAATAGAAGAAATGATCGTAAAGGTAAAGGTAGTGATAACAAGTTCAAGACTGGAAATATTGTTCAGCGAGCGATGATCCAGATACTTGGCATACCAATCTTTCTGTTCAGTCCGAAGAGGGTATTGTGGTTGTTCTATTATTTAGATACATCTACAAATAGCTTTTAGATGGCACCATTTTTTACATTAAGACAATTGACGCATATAAATTCAATAATCTTCATGTGGTGTCTAGAAGGGATAAATTTATGGTCAAATAAATGCAGACAAAATGTATAAACCATTTGTTCAGCGAACACCGTTGTAAAACCTTGAAATATTACGTAGTAGAGGTTACTACGTTACACCCATAAATGGATACCCCAATAATAAAGAAAAATAAATAAAACAAAACTTAATTGGGCTCGATACTGAAGGCACAACGTTAAAATTAGACATCACTAAAACTGTTGCTATCCTTGTCACACAGTATTATGAAGGTAAAGACGAAGCCAATTTAGCACTGTCAAATTTTAGATGTGTGCCTTCAGAATCGGGCCCATTAACTATGTATATCTACTTGTATTTAAGCTTACGTAAATAAGAATTAATATTAATGTTATATCGAAATAGATGTAATTCAATTGCCTTAATTTAATTAATTATAATTGTACATAGTTTAAAAGATCAATTATTATTAATTTAATTTTAAAATTAGAATTTTCTTTTATTTATTTACTTTGAGGAAGACTTACAGACAAATTAAAAAATAAATAACAATGCAAATATAAAAAAAATGCTGATTACAAGTCCCCACTTATAAATAGCAATACCATTTCACAAACTTAATAAATCTTATAAATAAAATCGTAAACTTCGCGTGTCTGTACATTGAAGATATTTGCAAAAAAAAAATTGGGGGGTCTAAGGATAAGCAACAGAACACATTACGATCATTTTTGAAATTTTTGTCTGTTTGTCTGTTTGTCTGTTTGTCTGTTTATCTGTTTGTCTGTTTGTCTGTGAGTTTGTGCACGCATCACTTAAAAACTACTGATCGGATTTTAATGAACTTTTCACAGAAACATGGGGCTTAATATGGTGTAACATATAGGCTTTATTTCATTGCAATCGGTGCAGTCAATCAAAAGTTATGAGAATTTATAGTTTCCGAAAACTCGCATACACTGCGAAGTTTGTAGGGTGTAAATGTTCGACTGAATTCGTGAGCGGTAGCGGGAGCGGGTATGGTACCAATGTAATGTGAGTGTTTGAAAATTCGCATAACTTTTGTTTGAGTTACTAGATGACGATGAATTTGTGGTATACGTATGAAACAAAGTAATGTTGATCGGAATTTGGATTGCGATGGATTAGTTACGAAGACTACATTTGGAGAGACGAGGGAAAGAGGTTTTGAGGGGAGGGTTGAGGGAAGGGTTGAGAGGAGTGTTGAGGGGAGGGTTGAGGCCCAGGTCCAGGTCCAGGTCCAGGTCCAGGTCCAGGTCCAGGTCCAGGTCCAGGTCCAGGTCCAGGTCCAGGTCCAGGTCCAGGTCCAGGTCCAGGTCCAGGTCCAGGTCCAGGTCCAGGTCCAGGTCCAGGTCCAGGTCCAGGTCCAGGTCCAGGTCCAGGTCCAGGTCCAGGTCCAGGTCCAGGTCCAGGTCCAGGTCCAGGTCCAGGTCCAGGTCCAGGTCCAGGTCCAGGTCCAGGTCCAGGTCCAGGTCCAGGTCCAGGTCCAGGTCCAGGTCCAGGTCCAGGTCCAGGTCCAGGTCCAGGTCCAGGTCCAGGTCCAGGTCCAGGTCCAGGTCCAGGTCCAGGTCCAGGTCCAGGTCCAGGTCCAGGTCCAGGTCCAGGTCCAGGTCCAGGTCCAGGTCCAGGTCCAGGTCCAGGTCCAGGTCCAGGTCCAGGTCCAGGTCCAGGTCCAGGTCCAGGTCCAGGTCCAGGTCCAGGTCCAGGTCCAGGTCCAGGTCCAGGTCCAGGTCCAGGTCCAGGTCCAGGTCCAGGTCCAGGTCCAGGACCAGGTCCAGGTCCAGGTCCAGGTCCAGGTCCAGGTCCAGGCCCAGGCCCAGGTCCAGGTCCAGGTCCAGGTCCAGGTCCAGGTCCAGGTCCAGGTCCAGGTCCAGGTCCAGGTCCAGGTCCAGGTCCAGGCCCAGGCCCAGGCCCAGGCCCAGGACCAGGCCCAGGCCCAGGCCCAGGCCCAGGCCCAGGTCCAGGTCCAGGTCCAGGTCCAGGTCCAGGTCCAGGTCCAGGTCCAGGTCCAGGTCCAGGTCCAGGTCCAGGTCCAGGTCCAGGTCCAGGTCCAGGTCCAGGTCCAGGTCCAGGTCCAGGTCCAGGTCCAGGTCCAGGTCCAGGTCCAGGTCCAGGTCCAGGTCCAGGTCCAGGTCCAGGTCCAGGTCCAGGTCCAGGTCCAGGTCCAGGTCCAGGTCCAGGTCCAGGTCCAGGTCCAGGTCCAGGTCCAGGTCCAGGTCCAGGTCCAGGTCCAGGTCCAGGTCCAGGTCCAGGTCCAGGTCCAGGCCCAGGCCCAGGCCCAGGCCCAGGTCCAGGTCCAGGTCCAGGTCCAGGTCGAGGTCGAGGTCGAGGTCCAGGTCCAGTTCCAGACCTAGGTCAGGTCCAGATCCTCAACCCTCCCCTCAACACTCCTCCCGGACCCGGACCCGGACCCGGACCCGGACCAGGACCCGGACCCGGACCCGGACCCGGACCCGGACCCGGACCCGGACCCGGACCCGGACCCGGACCCGGACCCGGACCCGGACCCGGACCCGGACCCGGACCCGGACCCGGACCCGGACCTGCACCTGCACCTGGACCTGGACCTGGACCTGGACCTGGACCTGGACCTGGACCTGGACCTGAACCTGGGCCTGGACCTGGACCTGGACCTGGACGTGGACCTGGACCTGGACCTGGACCTGGACCTGGACCTGGACCTGGACCTGGACCTGGACCTGGACCTGGACCTGGACCTGGACCTGGACCTGGACCTGGACCTGGACCTGGACCTGGACCTGGACCTGGACCTGGACCTGGACCTGGACCTGGACCTGGACCTGGACCTGGACCTGGACCTGGACCTGGACCTGGACCTGGACCTGGACCTGGACCTGGACCTGGACCTGGACCTGGACCTGGACCTGGACCTGGACCTGGACCTGGACCTGGACCTGGACCTGGACCTGGACCTGGACCTGGACCTGGACCTGGACCTGGACCTGGACCTGGACCTGGACCTGGACCTGGACCTGGACCTGGACCTGGACCTGCACTGGACCTGCACTGGACCTGCACTGGACCTGCACTGGACCTGCACTGGACCTGCACTGGACCTGCACTGGACCTGCACTGGACCTGCACTGGACCTGGACTTGGACCTGGATTTAAAGTCTGAGTGGAAGTGGGATAGGGAGCGGAAGTGGGAATGGGAGCGGAAGTGGGAATGGGAGCGGATCCTGTAGTCCACGCGAGCGGAGCCGCGGGCACAGCTAGTAGTAAATATACTTAAATAAGGTATTAAGAGATAACAGAAAACTAACAACAATATTACAGTACAAACAAAATAATAGATCAAAAATACAAAGATGTACAAAGGAAGACAATACATATACGCGGGTAGGTACATTATGTAAAACTATTAGGGAAAATAAAGATTTTATTGTTATTATTATAGAGGTTACTTATTTGACTACCTCCAAGAGGTTGACATTTACGCAGACAAAGTCGTGGAACAAGTGGAACACGAGTATTGTAAGTTTGTCTAGTCTTATTGTAGTAAGTGAGTGCTTCTTTACTGTGCTTCTCACTCACAATGTTCCAGGCACTGCTCTCTTGCAGACTCAATGTAGACGAGAGAACAGCAGAAGTTCCTTTGTTTGCGAATTTGTGTTTTGTCACTATCTATCTGTCTTTTTGTTATCTTCTCTTCCTTCTCCACTCCAACAGATCGGAGCGAGGCAAGACATACATCTCCTCCGGTATCCTGCTGCCGTCCCGCGTCACTCACCTTGTGATCAAACGGCCCCCACACTTCGACTTCAGGGCCGGGGACTACGCGTTCGTCAATATCCCTGCTATAGCCACGTACGAGTGGCATCCTTTCACTATTAGCAGTGCACCTGATCAGGAAGGTAGCTTTACCTCTCGTATTTATAAGTCAAGTGTTCTACAGTCTTCATTGACTGAGACATACTTTTAAGTCAAAATCACATCAATCCTTTATAATATTGTGTACTAGCTGTTGCCCGCGACTTCGTAAGCGTGGACAACTATTATTACTAGCAAACGCTATAGGGCTACGCCCGCGTGGAGCAAGTTTTTATTTCCCGAGGGAACCATTTTTCCAAAGGTAAACAGGAACCTATGAATATATATACATATACATCATCATCAGGTTACTACTGCAGGAGCACAACCCTCTCTCATCGCTGGAGACAGACTGAGGATTTGACCTGTAGGTACTGTGTGTACTCCCCGCGCTGGCCGGACGGATTGGGGAGGCCTGATTGACGTTTTATAATGTATTCCCTTAGCCGCCTTGCACGACATCCACAGGAAGAGTTGGAGTGGTCCTATTCTACTCTACCGGAAACCACACGGCAAATACATATTAACATATAATATTAAAAAATGTGAGAAGCTGAAGCAACATTCACACTTTCTTCTTTGTCAAATGCATTATAGTCTATTTTATATTGGGGCACCGTTGGTGGTCAAGCGTTTGGCACAAAAGATCCTGAAGGTTCGAAGTGTCGCCAGGTCTTCCAGGCCCCCTAAGAAGATAACTTTTTTGCAAATCTGTTTTTGTATGAATCCTAACCTTTATGTCCGTCTTAGTTAAGATTTCCTCTTGTACGTATATATTGTTGTAGAAGCGTATGCTGAACAACAACATTGCTGATCAATTTAATAACCTTCATAAGTCTTAGTCGTAACTAAACTGAAAGCATTCTTTCATCCTCTTGCAGATTATATCTGGCTGCACATCCGTGGCGTGGGCGAATGGACCAACCGTCTCTACTCCTACTTCGAGATGGAGCAGGCTCGTCTGCATGCTGGGGAAGTATTGCCTCATCAGGCCGGGGACTTGCACGAGTATGATTATCTCCTAAATCTTTGTTCTATTCTTCTTTCTTTATCTTTATCTTTATTTTAACTATATACATTACTTTGGAAGTAATACTTTTTACATTACACAAATTGGATTACACAAATATGGCCTATTCAAATAGATTCAAGGTCGCATTTTATAAAACTAAAAATACTGACTCTCCCGTGTATGTATATCTATGAATCGGCGGTTTTTGCAAAATCTAATATTAACATGTTCACATTTAAAATTCGTACGAGGCAATTAGATAAAATGGCAGTGTTACCAGCAAACACTGCCTTGTTACACAAAAGCCTATTCTGCAGGATACCTTACATATATAATAAAATCGCTAAAACGATACGAGATGAAGATCATATTAATTTATTTAAAAAAAAAAACTGCACGATCTGTTGACAGAAAAATGTTATTATAGTTTGGAAGAATTTCTTGGTGACAGTTCAATTTAAGGTTTCAATTTGTATCTAATTAATTCTTAATTTTTTTTTGTAACTTTGTTTTTAAATGCATGCTTTACTGCGACACAATGTTGTGTGCCCACGTGGCGGGACATCGCTGCGCTCTATGACATGTAATCCTTTCTATACCTATGATCCACAATAAAGATATTTCATTTAATTTCATATTCGATTTGTGTTGTTTAGATTTGAATGAAAATGTTTCACTTTGTAAAATATTAGTAGATATCTCATCTTACCCCGAGATACGTCGATCCTATGATATCTTTTGTCTCAGCCTCTTTGTTTGTATATGCTTCTATCCCACAAAAGAAAGGCAGGTTGTAAGTTAAATAAAGTAGGATTTATAGTTTAGTAGAAAGTTAGAAAGTCATATATACATATAATAAGGGTTTTCGTTCCATTCGATAACCCAATTTCGTAACTGGCTACGAAATGGAAATTAATTTCCATTCCGTATTCTATTATAATGGAAATTTCCTAACTGGCTTATTACACCTTAAATCTCAAATTGCAGTGTCCCATTAAGTAAGGGGATGGAGAATTGAGGTGATCCGCCATCAGCCAGAGAACTAAAGACTTCGACATAGCTCAAAAAGTACGTTGAAGTGCCAATGGGCTGGTCACATCTGTCGAAGAACCGATTACAGCTGGGGTAAACGAGTTCTCGAGTGGAGACCGGCGTAGTGTGGGACGCCCCCTGGCTAGATGGAGCGACGCTCTGCACAAGGCGACTGGCAGTGACTGGATGAGAAGAACCGAAGGTCGGGTTCATTGGCGCACCTTGGGAGAGGCCTATGTCCAGCAGTGGACTCTTTCAGGCTGATGATGATGATAATAAATGAGGCCCATAGAACTGTGAAATTACATTTGCCATTTCGTAGCGAGTTACAAAATTTGGTTACCAAATGGGATGAAACACCCTACCTGCGAAAATGAAATGTAAATGAAAATTTTATTGATAACAATTGTTACAAGTCAAAAGTATCTATAATAAGTTAAATAAATTAAATTAAATTTTATTACATACAATGTCAAAAATAGTGTACATCAATATACAACATTAAGGAAAATAAGGTATTTGTCTCATTATTATTATTATGAATTATATATTTATATATTTACTTCCAAGAATACTATAATACGCAAATGCCCTAAAATATTGATATACGTTGTCGTTTTAGAAAACTAGACCGGACCAACTCCAACCAAAGTAACAAGAGTAAAGGCAACGGAAAGAAACGCTCCGTTGACTTTTCTCCCGAGAGCTACGCCAACGGGGACGAGAAAAGCAACGGGGAATTCAAAGGTAAACCAACAATAATGCCCGAAACACACAGAAGGCGAATGCGTGGCGGAGGCGTTGCGGTATAGTGTGAAGTGTCTCATACTAAATCGAGCAATCCAAAAATAACCGGAGCTCGCCTCCCCCACGCTTTCCGTGTATTTTGGGCTTAAGACACGAATGTCTTAAACTCCGCAGAAACATACCAGTGAGTCAGATAGCGGACATTAAAAAAATATAGAATACCTACCTACAATACACTATAAATAAATATCTCAGACATTCACACCAATTATCCAGTCCCAAACTAGGCAGAGCTTGTGGTATGGTTACTAGATAACGGATACACATACGTAAATATATAAACATCAAAGACTTGGGTACAAACATTCATATTGATCATACGTACGAACATTTGCCCCTAGCGGGATTCGAACCCGCAACCTCCGGCGTGGCAGGCCGAGAGCTACCCGTTCCGTTGCACGGAGGTCGACTATGGCAGTCCAAACATCAAATACTAACTTCAATGTCCTAACTTTCCTTCTATGATTTATTTCTTATAGAATTTAGTCAAAAAACGAGAAGTCATATGTCCATATGTGGACGTCTAAGGCCAGATATGATGATGAAGATGGAATTTGTATTGCGACCGATTCTGGTTACACATTTTTATAATTAAATCACATAAGATAACGGACACATTGACTGCCCTGAACTGGTGAGTCGTGTGGGAGGGCGCCCCCCCCCCCCCCCCCCCCCCGCTCCTCGGTGCGCACGCGGACATCTTCTTTATGGGACGAGGGGCATTCCTGTCTACCATACCATATTACTAAATATTGACGCTACGGTTAAATAATGTCAATATTTAGTAAATAATTAAATGTTCTGAGTAGTAACTGCACAAGTTTCATTGTGAATATGAAAGAGTTGTGGCTACTTGCGTGAAACAGAGCAATTGTTTGGAACGCTCCATCTAGTAGTACATAGAGATCGTTGCTAATAACTAACTACCTAATTCCGTCCACATCCCTGGTCCACAGTCTCAATTAATTATCGACTTTATGATACTCCAGCAAAGTTTCAATGTCCAAAAACTACCCATTAAACTTGGCATTCCAGCAGTATCCCCACTGCCACACATACCGCGGAAGCCTGCACTCCTGGCGCCCCCGTTCTCCCCGCTCCGAATACTAGAGAAGTCTCGCTCCATGCCCGATGTACACAACAATGTGAAGAAGAAGCAACGATTAATGGCGTAAGTACTTTAATAGTAGATTAGTAGCCAAGGGCTGTAAGGCTTCAATTGCAGCCCGAGATATTTAGTTCAAGGGTGCAATTGATGCTTACACCCGAGTTAACTACTCTGCCTTACATCTCGATTGTGAGGTAAGTAGAAAAATAACCCGCATTATAAGAATAAAACATTATATTAGTTATTTAAAGTAAAAGATTTCTATTCCCGCCTTTTTTCTTTTTTTTTGATATTTTTTTTTTATATTTAAAATTGATGACTATTATACTAATAGAAAGACAAGGCTGAATAGCGAAGCGACCTCTTTTGTCATTGGGCTGAATGCATGATGTCTATTGCCAGTATGATGGTTAGATGTACGCGAACTTTTTGAAAGAGTGAAGTTTTTTTTTAATTACTTACCGCCCTAGGGCTTTTCTAGGCTCTTCTAGCTACATTATTACCCTAGAGCGCTAATTGGTCACCTACAAGCCCCATTTGGGGGTAATAAGGACCTACTTATCGAATATGAGAGATGTAAAGGAAGCTTTCGTATCTGGGGACGAAGCAATATTTTTAATTTCTCATGTTCCACGTGTCCGCTATACAATAGAAACTCGGTAGTAGTGTAATCGTGGTCGTAAACTTAAAAACTCGGTTTGAATCAGCTCAGTGTTAAGAAATGGAAAGTAACTCCCTGCCAGCTTCGGTATTTCCGGACAGTTTTAAAGGAAGGCTGAAGAGGCATCTTCTGGGTAAGCGCGCTCCACCTTAGGCCGCATCGTTACTAACCATCAGGTGAGATTGAGGTCAAGCGTAAACTCATCAAGAATAAAAAAAAGAAGCTCTGTGGCTTTAAAGGGCTTGGTCCCCAAATTACCTAGAGTGAGACATTGGACCTCTAAATCGTACGCTCTCATTTCGTTTCACAAATCGATTAACTCCTGTGTGCCAATTCTGACTAGATAGACCTCCGTCACTCGATCGAACCTACCGCGTACATTTTTGGCCCGCCCGGCACGCACGTACGGAGTATTAATAACGCTAAGTCGAGTGCCGTAGATATATTATTGCGCGCTGCGCGGCACTTACCTAGAACGTAGCCCGCACATCGCGCCCTGTCTACGAAATAGAAACAACGCTAAGTCGAACGCCTTAGACACATTTTTGCTTGTATTGTCTGACTATAGGTGATTTAAAGCGTATGTATTTTCATTTTACCACGGAGTGATGTATATGATGCCGTGTGGTTTCCGGTAGAGTAGAATAGGACCACTCCAACTCTTCCCGTAGATGTCGTACAAGGCGACTAAGGGAACACATTTTAGAAGATCAATCAGGCCTCCCCAACCCGTCTGGCTAGCGCGGGGAGTGTAGGCTAAATCATCCGTCTGTCTCCGGCAGATGAGAGAGGGTTGTGCTCCTGCAGTGGAGACAAAAATAACCTGGTGATGATGAACTATTAAGTAATCTGTGGCCTAGTTTTCTAGAACAAAATGTTGAAGTTATCAACTAATCCAATATCTATCCTGATCTCTACTTGCCTTAGACTCCGCGACTACATGCGTTCAGAATCCGAGAACAGCTTCGCCGAGTGCGAGATGCGGCGAGCCCACTTCCGAGCCCTAGGGCTCGCGTACCGGAGCCCCCAGAACCGAGGGCTGGCGCACAGCTTCCGCTACATGAGGACCAAGCCCACCATCATCGCCTTCAAGACGCCGAGCATGGAGGATTGCGAAAGAAGGAGGAGTAATGAGAGCATTCTTACTATTGGTATGTACTCGTACGTCAGTGAAATATTTCTCTAGTATAGTAACAACGCTAGGATAAGAACTCAAAATGCAATGTATAATTAAACGACCTCAGCACAACCTTATCATGCCGTGTGGTTTCCGGTAGAGTAGAATAGGACCACTCCAACTCTTCCCGTGGATGTCGTACAAGGCGACTGAGGGAATACATTATAAAACATCAATCAGTCCTCCCCAACCCGTCTGGCCAGCGCGGGGAGTGTAGGCCAAATCCTCCGTCTGTCTCCGGCAGATGAGAGAGGGTTGTGCTCCTGCAGTGGAGACGAAAATAACCTGATGATGATATCATGCATGAGTCGTTAACTATACGGCCTCAGCACTACCATCATCATCAGCCGAAATACGTCCATTGCTGAACATAAGTGTACCTAATAGAGTTCCACTCTTGGTGGGCTGTTCATTGGGAGATTGGGAGGTCACCACGCTTGGCTGGCGGATTGATCGCAGTAACGACATCCACGGGAAGATTGGGGGCGGCCTTATTCTAAGCCGGAAACCACACGGCATCCAACCTTATCATGTGTCTTTAATGACCTGTTGATTTTTGTTATGGTTACATCAATACAGCCAGAAGACGTCTCTCCAAGAGTCTGTCTCCGGACAAGGACCTGGAGAACCAGCCCGACCGGCCCACCATCAACGTACTCAGCCCCACGGACTCCTCCAACTGCTCGTTGGACACATCCTTCGCTAACTATCCTGTGGGGAAACCGTTAGAGGTAAGAGTTGTTTTTTTTAATTAGGTGGATTTACTCTTTATCTTGGCCAGTAGCGGCTGCGTCGTCTACGTCGTCGTCGCAGTGAGAGTTGAGTGCGTGTGTGTGGGGGTGCGCGTGCGCATGTGTGGGTGACTGGGCGAGCGATGCGAGGAGGGGGGGGGGGAGGGTGGGCTGCGGCGATGCTCTATAGGTTGCACGTAAGCTAATCTACATGGCGTGTACAAATACATTATATTATAATTTGTTTTTGTAATTAAAAATAAACAAACTAAGTATGTAGGTTTATTCGTGTATCGTCTATGTATATATTGTAGATTCTGAAGCCACACATTTTTAATTTGACAGCGCTAAAATTGGTTTCGTCTTTATCTTCATAATACTGTGTGACAAGGATAGCAACAGTTTTAGTGCTGTCAAATTTTTACGTTGTGCCTTCAGAATCGAGCCCATTGTTCGTTTATGTTTATGTAATATGTATTTTAAAACTTTATTAAAAGTAGGTACATTTCTTTATCAAATTTGGTACTAAACGCATTATACTTGTCCTTTCGGTTACTCAAGGTTGACTGGAAGAGATCCCTAAGTAGGATAAGTCCGCCTTTGTACACAGTTTAATTCCTATTTTATTATTGTTGTTGTTGTTATTTTTGGTACAATAAAGCGTTTACATACATAAATACATACATAAGTTTAGTGTAACAGCTTTCTTGATGTTCCAACAGATCTACCTGGACGGCCCGTACGGCGCCGCGTCGTCGCACATATTCCGCGCCCAGCACGCGGCGCTCATTGCCGCCGGCATCGGGGTCACTCCCTTCGCCTCCATCCTGCAGTCCATCATGTACCGCTACTGGAGCACCAGAAACGTCTGTCCAAAGTGCGACCACACGTGGGCTTCCAGTCTGCCGCAGAATAATATGAGTTTAAGAAAGGTATGTTCAAAATCGATGAGACAGACTCTGAATACAATATGTGATTAAACGGCCCCAGCAGCACCTTATCGTCAGCATATGTACTTACGGGCCTTCACGGTTACTTACATTTGTCTTCAATTATCTACGCTAATACTGCAAAATATCTTGGGGTGATGCTAGATTTCTTGATTTTCTTTCTCACACTCAAATGCCTCTAAAGCTTATTACCATTGGAAAAATTCTTTAGCACAATCTCAACCCATCTTGGTGCTGACGGTTGCTACCTTAACATCACAGATCATCTCTAAAATAAAATTAAGGGTCTCCAAAACCTTTATATTGATATTTATTATGATTTTTTTTATATTTATTTCAATTTTAGCCCCATTATAATACACTAACTGTTGCCCGCGACTTCGTCCGCGTGGACAACTTAACATCACAAATTATTATATATTTCCCGTAGGAATGCGATGTTTTTTCGGGATAAAAACTATTCTATGTCCTGTTCCAGGACCTAACCTATATTTGTGCCAAGTTTCATCACGATGGTTCACTATTTTGGCTATAATGGCTTACACATAAGATAGAGATCTATACTGTGGCGGGCTTATTTGTAGGACTATTTAAGATAAACATTTCCATCATACATTACATATGTGTAACTGTAGCGGTTTTGGCAGCGCACGCCAGAATAGCTCGCAGATGGTAGATTTTTTCCTACTTACTTGATATGTTGGACAATTCACACAGTATCTTTATAAATTGTAGCCTATGTATTATTCTGATATATAAGCTATATTACTGTACAGTTTCATTAAAATCCATTCAGTAGTTTTTACGTGAAAGAGTGACAAACATCCATCCATACTTACAAACTTTCGCGTTTAAAATATTAGTAGGATTCGAAACATAGATTATTATATAAACCTGCAGACCCCACACGCCACAAGCAAGTCCACGCCCTAAAGACTATGTAAAGGTTGTCTGGAAGAAATCGCTTAAAGCGATAAGAGCGCCTAAATTGTACTATTTGTAATTTTTATAACGTGTAACTGTATTTGTTTGTGCAATAAAGTGTATTGTATTGTATTAGAAGCCTTATCATCAGCAGGTGGTGACCTCTGGTTTATTGTAGGTAAAACCTGTGTCATTAAAACCAGTGATGATATATATCCGCTAAAACAAATGCAGAAGGCTTAATATAATTATTCCATTATTCCTTATTCCTTATTCCTTTTTTCCTATCAATTCTGCCAACAATTATTCATCTCATATTCTAGATTTCGTTAATATTTTGAACTAATAGAGACCTCTGTTGGCGATAGCGGTTAGTTATTTGTATCGATGCGTCAGTGACTAGAGCTTGTGTTTGTTCTGGTAGAATAATTTCGGATAGTTTACATAGATGGCGCTGAAGCTTTTTCCATGCGTAAACCACGATCTCTTTGATCGACTCGGTTCGGATGGTTCCCGTGTTCTTTCTTATATTGTGTGAATCGGTGTGCTGCGTATAGCTTGATTAGGTATATAAGTAAGTATGGCTCATAGTAGGAACTTGGTTCGGTTTACGATTTAGTTCATCGTGTAGTGTGTCAGAACAAGTCAGAGATAGACCAATCTAGCAGTAACAGAAGTCACTTCATCATCAGGTTATTTTGGTCTCCACTGCAGGAGCACCACCCTCTCTCATCTGCCGGAGACAGACGGAGGCGGGTTGTGGAGGCCTGATTGATGTTTTATAATGTATTACCTTAGTCGCCTTGTACGACATCCACGGGAAGAGTTGGATTGGTCCTATACTACTCTACCGGAAACCACACGGCAATAAGTCACTTAACACGTTTGGATTTTACTTATGGGTTATCTCACTGCCACAGGTGGACTTCTTCTGGATCAACCGCGAGCAGCGCTCATTCGAGTGGTTCGTATCTCTGCTCTCCCAGCTGGAGATCGAGCAGGCGGAGCTGGGCAGCGCGCTGGAGAGGTTCCTGGAGATGCACATGTACATCACGAGTGCTCTGCAGCGGACGGATATGAAGGCTGTGGGGCTGCAGTTGGCTTTAGATCTGTTACATGAGAAGGTGAGAAATAGGTTGGAATAGATTAGTAAAATGAGCATGGTGAAAACCCTAGAAATAACCTAGGTAGAGAAAAATAAGACATTGGGCTCGAATCTGAAGGCACAACGTTAAAATTTGACAGCACTAAAACTGTTGCCATACTTGTCACACAGTATAATGAAGATAAAGACGAAACCAATTTTAGCGCTGTCAAATTTTAAATGTGTGCCTTCAGAATCGTGCCTATTATTTATGTAACAGGTTAGTTAAGAATACCCTCAAAAGATAAGATTGTGAACTAGCCAAATTGTATAAATAGTAGTGAACTCTGATCTTTATTTCGAATATCACTACTATATATACAATTTGATTGGTTCACAATCTTATCTTTTGAGGGTATTCTTAACTAATCTGTTACCCAAATAATATCAGTTGATATGGGTATCCCACAAATTGTATGCGCTGGGCTACATCATTTTGAAGTTCAAACACATACGACAACCCTTTACAGATTTCAATAAGAGTCTAAAATGAACTAAAATGGCAGATCATATGACATTGCTTTGATTTGACACTGAAAATCTTCTTTTCGGGGAAGAATATTGTTATATTGTTAACTAATAATTAACTAATCATATTTTTAGGGTTACTTACCTATGTAACGAGGTGTTGCATGTACCTTATTGTACCGAAAAAAAAACCTGGTGATGACGTGTAAATTATTCTAGAAAATCGTTAACCACCGACTGCACTCTCTACGAATGATACAAACCCCTGTTTTATAACATATGCTAGAGATGATGAAGTTGGTGATAATTAACTTGTGATTACAGGAGAAGCGCGACCTCATCACCGGCTTGAAGACTCGAACTAACGCTGGCCGGCCCAACTGGGACAAGGTGTTCCAGCAGCTCCAGGAGCAGCATAAAGGGAAGGTTACAGTGTTCTACTGCGGCCCTCCACAGCTCGCCAGGATCCTTAGAGTCAAGTGCGACCAGTTCGGGTTTAATTTTAGGAAAGAAGTGTTTTAACTAGAAAAATGTACCTATAAGAAGCAAAATTGACTAACGATTCTACTCACTGTATGAATTGTTTATGATAAAGCCATAGCGAAGAACTTTGCAGAACAAAATTGCAGTGTCATAATTGTAACAGTTATCACCATTCTTTATTATGTGGTAGGTCCTCGTAGATAAAGAGCGAGAGAAATTATTGTGATATCATTGTGGTATGAAAGAGATAGAAGTAGCATTGATGAACCTGACAGAGTTTAACATTAGGAAGCAGATATTGTAAGTAGAAAATATGTATGAGAAGCAAAAATGTCTATAATATTGCCACTTACTGCACGAATTGTTTATGTCATATGATCCGTAAAGCAGTCATTCCCAAACGATTTTGGGCAAGAGACACCTTTTCCAAAATGAACTGATACCTCAGTCCCTCATAGCCACATTACTTTAAAAATCCTGTCTCTAGTTTATTTACTTGATAGTTGAGTTTTTAAAAGTACAAAAATGATACTTCCTGCTAAAATATTAGTGATTTTCATAACAAGTTTGTACACGTAAACCAATTTACTTAATACTAATATTACTTAATAATACAATTATTTCAAATAAGAACTTGTGTTAATTAATAGTGGTCGATTTTTATCTCGTCGAAACCCAAAATCAGCTTTCGTTTATGTCGACCCCTGGGTAACCGATTTCGACTCCAAGGGGTCTATTTCGACCACTTTGGGAATCACTGCGATAGAGGGTACATAATGACTCCTTAGTTCGACGTATATAATCCGAAATGGTTTTTGTATTGTAATTCTCCTTTTATGATATCTTATTTATATTTTGTTCCGAAAACCGCTACGGACAATATTACAAATGATATTTTTACATATTTTTTTATTAATAAGTGCCATGACATGGTTTCTGATTATTATTATTATAAATGCAATTATTCATTCAATTATTGAATTCAAAATATATTATAATTGAAGAGATTATGTAGTTAAAAGTTGTAACAGGAATCAAATCTGTACTTTTCTATCGATTAACAGGGTAATAATTACAGAGCGGGATCAATTCTTCTTATTAATTGTACGAAGTTGTCTGTCTTCACAGCTCCGTCACAGCTCATTGCGTCACACAGGCGCTAATACGTCCGTGGTGTTGAACTAGGTGGCCAGGCTTATCTTGGCCACACCAAACCCCCAACCCCCCGATTGACCACTCCGGTCATCGTTTCTTTGCTACACTTCCATTTGCTAGAGGGGAAGTGGGAACTCTCTTTCTACTTTGACTCTTTACTTCTTTAATTTAATTTGCCTGGGGCCCGAGGTAGCGTAAATTCAGTCCTCGGGATTCGCCTTACCTTTACTGGTAGGTGTTATGTGTTAGTGTACCTCCGTTGATCCTCGCTCAGAGGAGTGGCGGAGGGAGCTGGTGTGGAGGTGGGAAATGTCTTCAGAGAGTCGAACCCACGATCTCTGGTGCTCGAGTTTAACGCAAAGCCAATAACTAAGCGACAAATTAAACATCGTAGACAGCGGGCGCTGAATCTGCTTTAACTTGGCTCAGTTGATTAAAAATAAAATAAAAATAAAAAACAGCCTTTATTCCCAAGCAATTTGATAGAAAATGAAAACATATTATTAATTTACAGTTGAGAAAAATAAAAAAAAAAGATAACTCATTAATCATCATTAGGCTCAGTTGATTAGAGTAGTGTAAAGTCCCGGTATGATCGCTTACTGGTTCAAATCTTGCTTGCGTGTAAATTTACCTTAATTATTTTTATACTATTTAAATAAGTGAACCAATTACTGTGTTACCAATGGAATAAGTGTTCATTATAGCTTTGTAGGATATGCCGAATACCCAAAAGGAACTTAAAATTTAAGAGCGTCTTATAGAATCGATCGATCATATTAATCTATAGGTTTAGTTTGGGTTTAAGTAGCTCTTAAGTTTAAAGAAACGTTGTGTATTTGAATTTTTTTTATATTTTTGTATAGTAACAACTTAGTTTTTTTATTATTATTTTTGTATACATACTATTATTACCCAAAAGTTTTAAAATAAATTGTTCAAAACATTTTAACTGCCTTTCTATAAATAGATAAATAAATGTTACATATAATATATGTCGAAAGAAATGAATGAAAGTCGCTTTGCGACGTTTGTTCGCGTAAAGTGGCGATACACCGTCTCTGCCTACCCCTCTGGGATCAAGAGCTCACGGGCATTAAAAAAATATATATATGTCAGACATTCACACCAATTATCCAGTCCCTAACTAGGAAGAGCCTGTGCTATGGTTACTAGATAGCGGATACACATACTTAAATAAATATATAAACATCCAAGACTTAGGTACAAACATTCATATTCATCATACGAACATTTGCCCCTAGCGGGATTCGAACCCGCAACCTCCTACGTGGCAGGCCGAGAGCTACTCCGTTCCGCCACGGAGGTCGTCATTATGTATAATTACATAATTATGTATATACAATATTACATAACGTGGTTCCCGGCTTAGAATAGGGCCACCCCTATCTTTCCTGTGGGTGTCGTCAAGGCGACTAAGGGATTGCACCAGGGACGGGCAGCAATGTTCTCCTGTGTGTGTATGTTAAGATCATTACTGCGATCACCAATCCGCCTGCTAAGCGTGGTGATTATGGCAAATCCCCCAATTGGGGAGGCCTATGTCCAGCAGTGGACGTATTTAGGCTGATGCCACTTTACAGCAGCTAATAATGCATATCTATTGATATTTATAATTATTTTATCTTGTATATTTGACAGTGCCATCTACCGCAGCTTAATGTTTATAACGTAGAAACTGGTCGCTCATTGCCATGTATTCATAATGGTCGCGTTAACGCCAGCCATGCATAAATGTGAAACAAAATGTAAACAAAACAATGTCGACTTAGCCTAGAGTTCTCAATGTCCCAAAAGGTTGAAATAAATGAGTATGAGTATGATGATGATGATGATGAACATAATTATATACATATACATACAGTTGTCTAATCCCAAAATAAGATTTTCTCCTTTGATTTATCATCTAGACCGGAACTAACTTGTATAAAGTCTGTCCCGCGTGTGATCCCTACCCACGACCTCTGGCACTCGAGTTCAATAACCAAGCCGAAGCGGTCAATGAACCAACTAAGCAGATTACATCATGCTAGTACTTATTAGTACTTATTATTTCGAATCCCAGATCTCCACTGCCTAACCACAAGTTAACAAGGCGGTCAGTAGTAATAAATAAAAAAAAAACTAAAATATATCAGTAAGTACCTACTGTTATTTCTTATTGCATAAATCTAATTTCATGACAGCTTTTGCATCTAAAAATATTCTTAAACGTCTTATTCCGTACCCGATAACGTCTCAAATTGATGCCAATTCAACGATCCGAATGTAAATTCAACATTGCCTGTTCAACGTACAAATAATTCTATGTCTATAAATCGGATGTATCATAACTGTGACGTAACACCCCACGTCACACACGTCCGATATGACGTACGTATCTTATCACCTCGGCAAATGTTCGCGGAAACTCGCGGACCTTGGCGTCAAGGCGATCGCCAATGCCAATGTCGAGGTTAAGGTCGCGTTTGGAGGTCGCCCTCGACTCGGTGCGACCTCGCCAGGACGCGCGACCTGGCGAGGTCGCAATCGACGAAGGTTGCGGGTTTTAGGGGCTTGGTACGTACATCTGCTTATCGATTACAGAAATTATCTATACGTACATAATATTGTATTTTTGTTTGTATGTATATTTGGAAGTTTATATTAATGTAGATTTTATAGGTACGCGACCAGACTAATCTAGATACGCAGTACGGCCCCGATTGCCGGGGCATCTAGGCGAATCGCGTACGACTGACAATGTTGAGCGGTTCAGCGTTACATTGTAGGTAGGTACATTAACGAGACTTTAAAAATGCTTTCATATGGAATGTGCCTTCTGCATTTGTAAAGAATTTATTCTGTGACGCGACTGTGGTCGTCCTAAATTATATTTCATCATATTAGACGTCCACTGTCGGACATATGTCTGCCTCAATGAACGCCACCACACCCGGTCCTCTTTAAAACAGAACTAAGGCTATTCTTTCATTATCGAGTTATAATTACAATGGAACATCGCATTTTACAATATCTCGATAGCCTTGTATCTTTTATCTCTCTCACTATGCCTCTATAAGAAAGGGACAGCAAATATGACTGATCGACACTTGGCAGGTTTGGTTTAAAGAGGATGTAAGTTTGTATTGTTAATAATCAGTGGCGCCCTCAGTCATTTATAAAAATCAACAGATACTAGACTGCTGTCATTATTTAAAACAGCGCCATCTAGGATTATTGCAAATTACTTCACAGTTAAAAGAGAGACATGAAACTAACAACGTAGTGCTTTATTTTCTCAACTTTGGTCGACACTTGGTAGGTTTAGTTCAAAGAGGATGTAAGTTTGTTTTGTTAATAATCAGTGGCGCCCTCACTCATTTATAAACATCAACAGATACTAGACTGCTGTCATTAAATAAAACAGCGCCATCTATGATTATTGCAAATTACATCACAGTGAAAAGAGAGACATAAAACTTTACAACGTAGTGCTTTATTTCCTCAAGAGATGGCGACACTAGTCTTAGAAAAAAAGGAAAGATTGTTGGGTTTTCCCTCGAAGTTGAGTTTGCATGACTGTCGGTAGGTATGTATTAAAGCTCAAGTTATGTGCCAACTGCTGCTTTAGTGACGTCATAATCGGATTCCCGTGGTGGCAGCCAGCCAGTAGTGCTAGCTTATTAGAGTTTTGGGTTGGGCTGGACATAGGGCTCCCCTAGGCTCACCACTGAACCTGAACCTCGGCTCTTCTCACCCAGTCACTGCCAGCCGCCCCACGCCTCCCGACACTCCACCTATCCAGCCAGCACGCACGACCCACACTACAGTCTGCCCATTCGCAAAAAAAATAGAGAAACGAGAAGAAAAAAAAGATATGAGCGATATCTATTCACGTATCTATCCGACTGTATTGACTGAATGTGACTCGACAGACTGACTGAGCAGTCTATCAGGTTTGCATACAATTAATAAAGATTTTGCGAAGCTGAATTAACATTAGTACCAGGCATCTTTGTCATTCAAATAATCGTTTATTTTATAATAGGCTTTCTTACAAAGTTGTTTTTTAATGTGAATCTTAAACTTTCTGTCCGTCATATTTAAGATGTCCTCTGGTAGTTTGTTGTAGAAGCGTATACATTGCCCCGTGAACGATTTGCTGACCTTACTTAGTCTTAACCCTGGTAAAACAAGTTTATTTTTATTTCTTGTATTATAACTATTATTGTCACAGTGCCTCAAAAAGAGAGATACATTTTTTCTGACATATAAAATATTATCTATTATCAATGCTGACATTACGTTGGCGCCAGGAATAAATAAAAGGTTGTTGACCATTTAGCCGGACAATGTAAACCTCCCACCGTTACATATGATATAAGAATAGTAGTTTTAAGTTAGGACATCACGATTTAGGTTAATTAGGCACTGCCCCGAATCTGAACCGACTGGTGTCAAGTAGGGTCAGACATACGTCCGTACCTACCTGGTAAGTGTAACAATAAACTTCGGTTGCGACCCGCAAATAATATCGTCCAAATGCAGTAAGTCAAAATCATCCAATCAAAAAACGACCTAAGTGGCAAACAAATTGGTTCCACTTATTACATTTATGTGCTAGCACGACTGCACTGCGTTTGTGGTTTGTTCGGCAGAATAGGGTTGCCATCTCTAAAGCTTATAAACCGGACATGTCAGCAGTTTTTTTAAGTTACTCAGTAAATTTAGAAATAATAATAAATAAATAAATATAAATATCTGAGACATTCACACCAATTATCCAGTCCCAGACTAGGCAGAGCTTGTGCTATGGTTACTAGATAATGGATAGACATACTTAAATAAATACTATAAAATAATCGTACGAACATTTGCCCCTAGCGGGATTCGAACCCGCAACCTCCGGCATGGCAGTCCGAAAGCTAACCGTTCCGCCACAGAGGTCGTCATTATATAGTTTTAATTGTTTTTAATCAACTTTATATTTATTTTTATACAATTTATGATTAAATATTAGAGATGAAACGGATAGTGGTTTGGCCGGATACCGAATAACGAATATTCGTCCAGTCTCTAGGCCGGATAGCCGGATATCCGTTCGCTGGATATCATACAATTTGGAATTCAAATTGTAGAACATTAAAACTAATTCTCTTCAACCAATTTCGAGAAAATCGAAGTTTTGCATTTTGGTAGTACTGCTGTAAGATAATACTCTAGGAGATTCTAGAACATGCAACATTTTAAAACTTAAAAAAAAATTACGACAATTTCTTACTGGCTACGCTTGAAAGTAAAAGCAGGTTAATAGTTACTTATGTGGTTTTTTTCCATTATCAATAAATCAATTTGTCATCATAGATTCTAGGAAATTTTTGCATTTTAATTAAAATCTGGTATCCGCCCGATTTTAGGCTACTATCCGGTATCCGGCCGGATAGTAAAACTAGGCCGGATACCGGATAGTTGCCGGATATCCGTTTCATCTCTACTAAATATGTATTGTAAAGAAACAAAACAGCAACCGCGACACACGGGGCGCGCGGTGTCCCGGCGGCGGTGGTTTAAAAACCGGACTACAAATGAATTCCCTCCCGGACGCTCCCCGGACGCCCCGTAAACTAGGACAAATCCGGAGAAACCCAGACGGATGGCAACCCTACCCACAAAGGAGTTCGGAATATAAATTACTCAGCAAATTAATATCATGACTTACAGAGTGAAAATAAAAATTTCATAGAATACGTACCTAACCAAAGTAATAATCCTCTCTCTAAAATATTAAAAAATATTATGTACTATATTTTAATATATACTATAATACTACTTACTATATTTATAATTTTTTTTATTTAATTTTTATTTAATATATACTATATTTTTAATACTATGTACCGACGGCCGTCGCAGACGAGTGGAGACTGCGTGGAAACCGCGGATCTGCACGCGCAGGGTGGGACGCCGACCTGAAGAAGGTCGGAAGCGGCTGGATGCGGAGGGAGCAGGTCTGGGTGTGGTGGCGTTCATTGGGGAAGGCCTATGTCCAACAGTGGACGTTAAGGGCTGATATGATAATGATGATATTTAATTCCAAATCAATAGTTATGTGAAACAAACGCATTTGCGTCTCGAAAACAAAATAAATAATAGATGATGTTCCGAAGTGGGCCGCAAAGTTTACATGGTAATACAAACCTGTTTTGCTGCTGGTGACCCTTTCACATATATCTTACCGAGACGCAAATAGCGTTGACATTCGTATGACTATTGGTTTTATAATGAAATATAGCTTTGCCTACAACTTAGTACGCGCAGACTACTAAAACACGTGCCCATTTCTCTTCCTATACATTCCCCACCTTCCTGAACCCCTTCCTAGACCCCCTGTTCTGTACCCTTATTCTCCTCACGCCTTCCATTTGCCCTCAGGGGTCCAAATCCCTTACTCTCAACTTCACCCATACTTTTCCAAAACTATAAATTCACTTAACTCTTGATTACCATGAAATAGAGACTAAAGGTTACCTACTCTAAGTTAGCGCTTAGCAGGAATAATTTACACATAGTAGTGAGAGCCCTCACAGGACACTGTGGTCTGAACAAGCACATGTTCAACCTCAAGCTCCGAACCACAGGAGCGTGCAGGCTCTGTGAGGAAGCAGAGGAAACCCCCATGCACCTCCTGTGCGAGTGTGGCCCTAAAAGAAATACACACCTGGGTAACTACTTGCTTCACCCTGACGAAGTAAAACAACTCACTGCTAAAAGCATTGTGCAGTTTCTAACTACCACAAAGCTTAGCACCGAACTGTAGTATGGTGGCGATCACAATAGACCAGAAATGGTCGCAGTGATACAAAGTCAAGATTGAGACCTTGAAATAGCCCCAACTCGAATAATAATAACACTCTAAATTGAACCCTATGTCATAAATTAAATCATATTCAAATATCTGTGTATAATTGTCAAGTATAATGTGTTCATATGTATAAGGATACTAATAAAAAATGTAAGTCTCTAAAACACCAAATTGTTCCTGACTGACTTGCGTTTTTTTGTTCCTGCTGCCTCACAATGTTTTCCTTTACTGAAAAATCTGCAGTACGATGACATTTCATTATTAATTTCCGAAAAACCCATTGGTAAGGATCCATCTGTAGTTCATTGTATGACTTGCAGGAAAAACAACATAAGTTTGCGGTGAATGTTAGACTCGATGAACAATCATCTCCCAATGCGACTGAATCCGATCCTCGGCTCTTCTCATCCAGTCTTTTTGTTTTATTGTTGATGGGTTTGACTTCAATCTCACCTGATGGTTTATTTATGATGAGTCCTAAGGTGGAGCGTGCTTAATCTGAAGATGCCTCTTCCTTCCTTCAAAAAGATCCAAATTTACTTATCAGGAAATACCCAAGCTGGCAGGGAGTCCCATTCTTTAGCAGTTGAACGAGGAAGCAAACCGCTTCGTGCGAGAGCGGGGTATTCCCGTCTCCTGACCATTCTCCCCCCGCAACTCCTCTAAGCGAGGATCAACGGAGGTAACTGCAAAGACACCTACCAGTGAAGGTAGGGCAAGTCCCAGGTCATGAATTTACGCTACCTTGGGCCCCAGACAAATTTAATTAAAGAAGTTAAGAGCAAAAGTAGGAAGTAAGTTCCCACTTCGAGAGAAGAGAGTGTGGTGTGTCTACTACATAAGGATGAAGTCCTCCCTGGTAGTCCAGTGATGGAAGGGGGATGGGGGAATCAAATCGTGTAACTCCAGTCGCTGCCAGCTGCCTTATGCCTCACGTGTCGATCCATCTATACCAGCCAGGCCGCCCGTCCCACAGATTGATCATTATTGAGGTTGAACATGTGTTTCTTCAGACCACAATGTCCTATGAGGGCTCTCACTATTATGCGCAAGTTATTCCTGCTAAGCGCTAAAGCTTGAACAGACTAAGATAAAACTGACGTTCCGAATAGCTGCCCGCGTCCCGCGATCAACGCTCGTGCGTTACAATCAATAGGTAACTTTCCGTGATATAGTATATATTATGTATATGTATGGTATATTATATATTTGTATATTTTTGCATGTATTTATATATATATATAATATGTATAGTTGTAATTATAATATTTAATATATTCTTTATTGTACAACTTAAAACTAAATATAAATGGTGTGTACAAAGGTGAGCTTATCTCTAAAAGAGATCTCTCCCAGCCAACCTTACAGGGTGTAAGACAAGGCAGTAATATATAATGTTATATATATATATTATTATGTATGTACTTTACTTAGTAACTTTCACCTAAATTTTTTATTGCACACAAAATAAGGATAACAATACCACCAGTGCAACGAGAAAGATGTGTACTCAGCCATTTTTTCCTTTAAAACCGGCTCGGCCGCCGGACTAGACGGTCTTTCACCGCAACATCTAAAAGACCTAATTTCTAGCTGCACCGGTGACACAGGACAAAGATTGATCAGGTCTCTCACGAACCTTATCAACCTGATGCTAGCGGGAAGTGTCAATCCGACAATCATACCCATTATTTACGGTGCGAACCTGATTGCCCTTTCAAAAAAAGATGGAGGAGTCAGGCCAATCGCAGTGGGCTCCACAATCAGACGTATAGCTTCCAAAATTGCCGTAAAACATATCCTACCGAAACTACAATCTATGTTTTCACCAACACAATTAGGTTTCGGTATCAAAGGAGGGTGTGAGGCAGCTATTCATGCCACCCGCACCTTTCTCCTCGACAGCGATCAAAGTGAGGTGCTGCTCAAAATCGACGTAAAAAATGCCTTCAATTCAGTTAATAGGGACACACTGTTGGACGAAGTTCGTCAAAATATGCCCGAATTTCTGCCCTTTTTGTTCCAGTGCTACCAAAATCCTTCAAAACTAATGTATAAAAATCATGAAATCGTCTCAGCTGTTGGTTGCCAGCAGGGTGACCCGCTCGGTCCGGCTATTTTCAGTTTGGCAATAAACCCCATCATACAAAATTTAAACAGTAACCTAAACATCTGGTACCTGGATGACGGCACTCTCGGAGGTAATGCAGATCTGGTCCTCTCTGACCTCAAAAACATAATCTCAAAATTTCAGGGTATAGGTCTAGAATTAAATTTTGACAAATTCGAATTATATCTTTCGGACGGACTCCCTAACAAAAATGAAATCATTCAAAATTTTAACACACTAGCAAACAACATCAAAATAGTTGACAAAAAATCGCTTCACCTCCTAGGATCTCCAATATTCACCGAGGCGGTAAACCCTCTCATTGAAAAATCCATACAAAAATTCAACGAACACTCTCACCGCCTAATGGAAATTAACACCCATTCAGCTTTATTCATCTTAAAATTCTGTCTCTTTGTTCCCAAATTTACTTATTTGCTCCGTTCTTGTCCAGTCTGGAAATTTCCAAATTTAATGCGTTCTATCGATAATTCGGTAAAGACTTTGTTAGAATCTATAGTAAATATAAATTTAAGTGAGCAGTCCTGGACCCAAGCATCCCTTCCAATCAGGTATGGTGGATTAGGGATACGCAAAATTACTAGTATTTCTTTGCCGGCTTTTCTTTCCTCCGTCCACAGCACGTCTCGTCTCACCGAAAACATCCTGAGGCGCTCACTATCCAGCTTGGAGGTGGCATACTTGGACGACGCCAGAAACGCCTGGCAAATAGCCTGTCCGAACGAAAGCCTGCCTTCGGATATGCACATTCAAAGGAGGTGGGACGATATATATTGCAACATCATACACAAAGCCCTAATGGAAAACAGTTTCGGCGCGGAGCTCGCAAGATTGCAGGCTGTGTCTAAAAAAGAATCGGGCCACTGGTTAAACGCCTACCCGTCTACTAATACAGGTACCTACCTGGACCCTGACACCCTTCGGCTGGCGATAGCCCTCCGTCTCGGAGTGGAGGTCTGCGTTGCACACACATGCCCTTGTGGTACTAGCGTCGACCCCAAGGGGCACCACGGACTATCATGCCAACGGAGCGCCGGCCGTCTCTCCCGCCATGCTGCGTTGAACGACATCCTGCGCCGCTCTCTTGCCACCGTCAACGTACCGGCTCTCCTTGAGCCGAACGGTATCGTGCGTGACGATGGTAGGAGACCGGACGGGATGTCACTAATCCCGTGGAAGATGGGGCGTGCACTGGTGTGGGATGCGACCTGCGTCGACACGCTGGCCCCGTCCCACGTCCAGAGCACGTCGAGGAGAGCTGGTGCGGCGGCAGAGGCGGCCGAAAAGAATAAGGCTTTTAAATATAGGGGCATCGGCACCGGATATCACTTTGTAGCATTCGGTGTCGAGACCCTCGGTCCGTGGGGTCCCGGAGCACGGGGTCTTTTTACGGAGCTCTCCAAGCGCTTGGTCGACGCTACTGGGGACCCAAGAGCTGGCGCATTCCTCGCACAAAGGATCAGTATTGCGATCCAAAGAGGAAATGCCGCCAGCATCTTGGGTACGTTACCACAAGGGCCCAATTTTTTACATTTCTTAGGTTAAGGTTCTTTTTAGTTAATTTTAGTTTAGCTTATTTAGTATTAATTCTATTGTTTATTTGTTATCCTTATTTTGTGTGCTTAGTAACTTATATTAATATATATATCAATAGCTATACCTACTCATTTATTCTATGTATAGTACAATATTTTATTATAAAATTTCAATATACATGCACATTTTATTTTTATTCTTTTTGACCTACCGCTTGTTTTAGCTTTTGTGAAGGTTGACTGGGAGAGATCTCTTATAGAGAAAAGTCCACCTTTGTACACTTTTATGTTATGCCCTTTTTTTTGCTAAAATTTATGTGCAATAAAGAATATAATAGGTATTAGAATATTTAATTTAGACCTGACATGATTGACTTGACGGTACGGTATTTTTATGGTATTGGTCCAGACCTATATTAATACTGAAAAGATTTTTATGCGGGTTTGAATTGACAACCAAACAACGTAAGACCAGACGTTACCAACTACGCAGACTTGCGATATGTATAATAATAATAATAAATAATAAATATGTGGGGACATTTCACACACGGCCCCCTGATCCCAAACTAGGCAGAGCCTGTAATATGGGTATCAGACAGCTGATATACATACATAAATACGTAATATAATATATAAATAACATCCAGTCACAAGGCAAACCCAAGTGTTCATCACACGAATGTTTGCCCTGGGCGGGATACGAACCCGCGACCCCGAGGTTCGCAGGCAGGTTTACTACCGACTAGGCTACGGGGACGACTGTCTATATGCCAGTTTCTAATAAAAAATTACAGTCACTTATCAATATTGAAAATACATCACGTATGTGATAGATAACACCTATCATTCACGCACACACTCGTACGCCGCTTAGTAGTGAATGTAGTAGTCACCCGTCAGCCGATCGCTTCAGACGTGTAGACGGACAGACAAACATATGGTGTTATGAATATTATATTAGAGTGACACACGATGCAGTTTTGGATTGTACTTGCACTAGCCGCCGTTGCACTTGGGGCAACGAAAGGTGAGTTGATTGTTTGTATGTCTGCTTCTTTAATAACTTCTTAATGACTAACTATTCCAGTGGTAACCTCGATTTTAGTGGGGTGGAAAACTACTTACTCCTACCAATAGTGAATTTTTTAAATCAGTTTGGTCATTTCGGAGACCATCAGCATCAACCGAAATATGTCCACTGCTGAACATAAGCCTCCCCAATAGAATGATGTTGGTGGGCTGTCCGTTGGGAAATTTGCTATAATCACCAGGCTTGGCAGGAGGATTGGTGATCGCAGTAATGATCTTAATATACACAGGAGAACGCTGCTGACCGTTCCTGGTGCAATCCCTTAGTCACCTTGACGACACCCGCGGGGAATTGGGGGTGGCTCTATTCTGAGCCGTGAACCACTCTGCACACTTTAACTGTGATAGGGGGATTGTAGTTCTGGATCCTCACACGTCTGCCACCAAACAACAATGTCAGCATTGGTGTGTTCCAGTTTGCTGTGTAGGGGAGCCAGTGTACTGACTGGTACACGAGTAATTCTAACATAGTCCTCAGGTGACGTGCTTGTAGACTTTCGGATCCAGGGTTAGTGGTCGCTTACCATCAGCCGGGCTATCCATTTGCGACTTCAGCAAAAAAAAAACACTTATTTCACTTTAAAAAAAGGGATAATCACTGCACAGATAATGGCATGAGTAGCTCAGTCCAGCAGTGGACATATTTACCCCCCCCCCCCCCCCCCCTCCACCCCTTCTTAGGAAGGTATATATCTCAATATCTATCGATCAGCTTTACCTCTTTGATACGTTATATTGTATGTAAGTGTGAGTAGGTTAGATATACCTATATATTATATTTAGTACTCGTATAGATTAAACTTATTTTTCAAATTATTTGCTATTGCGAAATTTTCTGCAAACATATTGTCGTATACAAAGATATATGTATATCGCATGATAAACAAGTACAGACTCAGTCACCACGGATAGTCATTCGTCTAATAATACTGCAAAGCTGAGAATGTTAGTTTGTACTACCAGACCCGTTTCAAATTAGTTCACTGTTGGACTTAGGAATGTGTGCTAGGTATCCATTGTATTTTTTTTTGTTGTTAGTTGGTGTCTGAGTCACAAAAAAGTGTGGTTTCCGATAGAGTAGAATAGGACCACTCCAACTCTTCCCGTGGATGTCGTACAAGGCGACTAAGGGGATACATTATAAAACATCAATCAGGCCTCCCCAACCCGTCTGGCCAGCGCGGGGAGTGTAGGCCAAATCCTCCGTCTGTCTCCGGCAGATGAGAGATGGTTGTGCTCCTGCAGTGGAGACGAAAATAACCTGATGTTGAAAGCTGTAAGCACTTAAGTGCTAACTTCTGCAGTGGTATTTCGAACAGAAATTCAATTTTGTAATATTAATAAAACATTTATTTTCCCAAATAAGTTTTACATAAAATCTAATTATAAAATGAAATTAATAATTGATCTAATAAATATGTACAATACTAATTAGTTAGATTAAGGCGATTGATTGGATTCCATTTCAAGATAACATTAATTTCTTTAATTATTATTTTTTCTTTATTACTTACGGGTGAAAGTCTCTTCCATAATATGATATTGTTTACTGTCAACAGCTTGTCTCGTCCATTCAATTTTGTAATTAAACCTAAATATATTCCATACTAAATCCATGTTTAATAACATATAGTAAATAAAGCACATACATTATATTTTTAAATATAGTACCTATCAGTCAAAGATAATATATAAATAAATAAATATGTCAGACATTCACACCAATTATCCAGTCCCAAACTAGGCAGAGCCTGTGCTATGGTTAATAGATAACGAATACACATACTTAAATAAATATATAAACATCCAAGACTTGGGTACAAACATTCATATTCATCATACGAACATTTGCCCCTAGCGGGATTCGAACCCGCAACCTCCGGCGTGGCAGTCCGAGAGCTACCCGTTCCTCCACGGAGGTCGTCAATATTACTAGTCAGTTTACAATGTTTTGAAGATTGACTCGAGCCAGAGGTCATGGCTTCGATTCTTACTAGGGACAGACAACTTACATGGGTTCGAATTCTCTGAAAGAATACTCTCAATTTAAATATAGGCTACATTTCATTCGATTATTGACAAGATGCGACAAGGCTCTGGCAGAATTACCAGCGTCGCTGCCACATGCTAGCGGCGACACATGCTAAGTCAGGGCCTTTCCACTAGCACGACACACGGGCACACACTCGCCTCCAGGCTGCGCTCGCGCGGGCTCCCAACGTAGACGTGTAAACAGTAGAAGTTCTATTGTGTCTCGTTGGGTGCCCGCGAAGCGATATGTTATGTTTTGTCCACGAAATTTATGTTTTCTACTTGTTTGTGAACTTGTGTTGTGTCAGTGAATAAATGTCTATCTATCTATAAAACAAAACGATCCGTGAGTGCTCTCTACAGAAGGCATTAGAGAAAGTTTTTCCTGCATAATATAAGCCCTGAAACCCTGGACATAGGCCTTCCCCAATGAACGCGAACTGGGTGTGTTCAGCTCCCCCGCATCCATCCGCCCCCGGCCACGTTCCTCAGGCCATCGGCCCCCTGTCCGCGTTCTCCACTCCAGAACTCGTCTGCCCCAACAATCTATTCCTTGGTCTACTATCTTGACTATTCATCACAAATACATACTCGATAATGACAAATGTCATTTCAATATTCAGCTCAACGACGAATGATTTTATTATAGTACTAGCTGTGCCATTTTGTACTTTTGGACATTTTTATTATTGGTAATTTTTATTAATAGACATTTTTATCATTGGACATTGGCTTTGGATATTTTTCTTTTTTGTCATTAGTCGTGCAAATCGATTAAAAGACGTCGCTGCCTGATCTTGTGGCTAACCGCTTCGCTAGTCGACTGTACTTACAATAGTTGTGTTTGAATTGTTTTATTTTCCTGTTTCCTTATTTTGTTGTAATGCAGTAGGAGCTTCGTGAAATAGATCGTCCAATTCACGACGGCACGCCCCCCTCCCACATCATAATCATCATCAGGTTATTTTTGTCTCCACTGCAGGAGCACAACCCTCTCTCATCTGCCGGAGACAGACGGAGGATTTGGCCTACACTCCCCGCGCTGGCCAGACGGGTTGGGGAGGCCTGATTGATGTTTTATAATGTATTCCCTTAGTCGCCTTGTACGACATCCACGGGAAGAGTTGGAGTGGTCCTATTCTACTCTACCGGAAACCACACGGCAACCCCCACCATTTCATTAAATTGCTTACGTTTTACTGTTTTACTGTATGATATTATAATTTTTCTTTATTTATATTATGCTAGCTGTGCCCGCGGCTCCGCTCGCGTGGACTACAGAATCCGCTCCGGTTTCCACTCCCGCTCCCGTACTTTTTTCCACTCCCACTCCCACTCAGACTCTCAATCTCCCAATCCCACTCCCAAATGTAGTTATACATATCCCATACTCCCACTCCCAAATGTAGTTAGGCATATTATTATGTTGTTTACAACTCATTGCAATACGAATTCCGTCGAGCATTTACACCCTACACTTCTTTGTTGTATAATAATGCAGTGTATGCGAGTTTTCGAAAACTATAAATTCGCATAACTTTTGATTGACTAAGCCGATTGCCATGAAATAAAGCCTATATGTTGCACCGAATTAAGCAACACGTTTCTATGAAAAATCCATCAAAATTGGTTTATTAGTTTGTAAGTGATACGTGCAAAAAAAAACAGATAAGCAGACAAAAATTCCAAAAATTACTTATCCTTAGACCCCCCAATTTTTCTTTTGCAAATATCTTAAATGTACAGACACGCAAGGTTTAAGTTTTTATTTATTAGATATTTAAAAACTGCAAAAAAATACATACATTCCACTTTACATAATGTGTGATTTAAGTTAGTACAGTGGTCGTATGATAAGGGTTGTCATTTTAAAGTCTATTTTTGCTTGCCCACTCGGCCAGTTTAATTTCTGACTCATAAAATCATGCTTCCCTATTGCAGTCTCACACAACCAACATGTGTTTTTGTTATCAGCATATCAGCCCTTAGATGTCCACTGCTGGACATAGGCCTTCCCCAATGAACGTCACCACACCCGGTGCTCCGCCCTCCGCATCCAGCCACTTCCGGCCACCTTCTTCAGGTCGTCGATCCCGCTGGCGTATCAGCATATCAAATACCTATTATTATTATTATTTATTTAATAAGACAAAAATACATCCATATTGTTAGTAAAAGTCTTAATAGTACTCGTATGTTAATAAACTTACAAGCTAGTTTTTAAATGCATAGTAATAGGTTTCAACAGCCCCCACCCAGTGCCTGGCGATGAGGCCGTCGAACCTCTCGTCTGTCATCTTCAGGATCCCGTTAGCGCCGCCCCGCAGCCTTCGCATCAGGGAGCTCGCTTTATTGCAACAAAATCATTTGTGCGAGCTTCTGCGAACATCCCAGATGATATTGAACGCACAGTGCGCTGTAGGTTCGCTTGGTGTATGTCGTCCACAGACAGCCCGCGTACACAACCTGATAAGGAAAAAAAATGAATTAACAAATTTCATAGTCTGTTACGTTGACGATTTTGAAGAAAAATAAAAACTCAAATAAGATGAAACGGATAGTGATTTGGCCGGATACCGAATATCGGATATCCGGCGAGTATGTAGGCCGTATAGCCGGATATCCGGCCGCCGGTTTTTTTTTATTTATTAACCAATAAAAACAAAATTTACATATTTCCAGTACAACAAAAACCAGACTTGGTATGTCTGTGCACCGCGACGACTTACAAACTAACATTTAGCATACATTAAAACTAATTCACTACCACCCCTATTTTGACAGATCAATGGATACTGCCATAAGATAAATACGCTAGGAGATTCTGGGACATGCAAAGTTAGATCAAAATTGTTCAATCCGTTTTTGACAAAATTGTTTTTTTTTTAATATCGTAATATTAACAGCAAAATTTAATTCAATTTCTTGCTTGAAACTTATTTTTGGAGATATACTGGTGATATCATCATCATCATCATCATCAGGTTATTTTTGTCTCCACTGCAGGAGCACAACCCTCTCTCGTCTGCCGGCGACAGACGGAGGATATGGCCTACACTCCCCGCGCTGGCCAGACAGGTTGGGGAGGCCTGATTGGTGTTTTATAATGTATTCCCTCAGTCGCCTTGTACGACATCCACGGGAAGAGTTGGAGTGGTCCTATTCTATTCTACTGGAAACCACACGGCAAAGAGAACCAATAAAGAGTAATTGAATTAAACTGAATTGAAAACTGGAGAACCTTTTCGTTCCGCCACTGTACTTAGACATACCTAGTATTTTGAAGAGGCAAATAATATGTACATATAGATTTTGTGTTTCAAATACCAATAAACATTACTATTTAAGGATTACTCAACTCTATTAATCTTATCATAAGAGTGTCATTTCAGTGAGTTGTCTACAATAGCAGCTACTTATCAGTCATTTATGTGACTAACTACTTACATAATATGTAGGTACATAACTGCCAACTTCGTCAAAGTTCATCAAAACCGACAGACTGTTCGACGAAGAACGAAGGTGACCGACGTAGCCGAAGTGGCAGTGGGCAGGCCACATCTGTCGCAGAACCGACGGCCGTTGGGACAGACGAGTTCTGGAGAGGAGAACGCGGATTGGCACGCGTAGCGAAGGACGCCCCGCCGCCAGATGGACGAACGATCTAAAGAAGGTGGCCGGAAGCGGCTGGATGCGTTCATTGGGGCCTATGTCCATCAGTGGACGTCTGAAGGCTAACATGATGATGATGATGATGGGACTGTTAATCAGACGAGAAAATGACTGTAAACTCCCCTAATATTATAAAAGTGAAAATTTGGATATTTGAATGTTTGTTACTCAACCACTAGACGGATCGGGGTGACACTTGGCACACATATAGGTTAGCTCCTGGAATAGGACATAGGATAGCTTTTATCCCGAAAAAACATCTCATTCCTACGGGAAATACAAAATAATTTGTGATGTAAGTTGTTAGAACTCCGAATTTACTAAATATTGACGCTATTTACCCGTAGCGTAAATATTTAGTAATAATTAAACGTTCTGCGTAGTAACTGCCGTGTGGTTTCCGGTAGAGTAGAATAGGAGCACTCCAACTCTTCACGAAGATGTCGTACAAGGCGACTAAGGGAATACATTATAAAACATCAACCAAGCCTCCTCAACCCGTCTGGCCAGCGCGGGGAGTGTAGGCCAAATCCTCCGTCTGTCTCCGGCAGATGAGATAAGGTTGTGCTCCTGCAGTGGAGACAAAAATAACCTGATGATGATGATGTAGTAACTGCACAAGTGTCAAAGTGAATGTGAAGGGGTGCGGCTCGCGGAGCCGCAGTTGCGTGGAACAGAGCGATTGTTTGGAACGCTTTATCTAGTAGTACATAGAGATCGTTGTCCTTCTTTTTTTGCTGCTCAGCGAGACTAAGAAGGACTTTCAATTTGTGGGCATACAAGATAAGTCCATCAACATTGATAAGAAAATGAAATTCTATGTATAGTATAAGTTTATCCCCTTTGTTATAAACATTTGTACCTATCAATTGATAATCAGTCATTGATACGACGTCAATAATATGATGTTTGATGACAATCTGAAAATTCTGCTCTTTTGTAGTGGGGGATGCCGTGTGGTTTCCGGTAGAGTAGAATAGGACCACGCCAACTCTTCCCGTGCATGTCATACAAGGCGACTGAGGGGATACATTATAAAACATCAATCAGGCCTCCCCAACGCGTCTGGCCAGCGCGGGGAGTGTAGGCCAAATCCTCCGTCTGTCTCCGGCAGATGAGATAAGGTTGTGCTCCTGCAGTGGAGACAAAAATAACCTGATGATGATGATGTAGTAACTGCACAAGTGTCAAAGTGAATGTGAAGGGGTGCGGCTCGCGGAGCCGCAGTTGCGTGGAACAGAGCGATTGTTTGGAACGCTTTATCTAGTAGTACATAGAGATCGTTGTCCTTCTTTTTTTGCTGCTCAGCGAGACTAAGAAGGACTTTCAATTTGTGGGCATACAAGATAAGTCCATCAACATTGATAAGAAAATGAAATTCTATGTATAGTATAAGTTTATCCCCTTTGTTATAAACATTTGTACCTATCAATTGATAATCAGTCATTGATACGACGTCAATAATATGATGTTTGATGACAATCTGAAAATTCTGCTCTTTTGTAGTGGGGGATGCCGTGTGGTTTCCGGTAGAGTAGAATAGGACCACGCCAACTCTTCCCGTGCATGTCATACAAGGCGACTGAGGGGATACATTATAAAACATCAATCAGGCCTCCCCAACGCGTCTGGCCAGCGCGGGGAGTGTAGGCCAAATCCTCCGTCTGTCTCCGGCAGATGAGAGAGGGCTGTGCTCCTGCAGTGGAGACAAAAATAACCTGATGATGATGATGATGTAGTGAGGGAAGGGTGGTAGGAAGGAGGGGTCCGATGCTTCGTCACTTCCTGACAACCGTCGCAAAGCGACTTTCCTTCGCCCGCTTGTCGCTCCGCGATACCACTGGGCGTGATGTGTGGCGAACAACATCGCCGCCTCCGTGTTGAGACACACACTAATTAAATACATTGTTCACGGAGAGGAGAAAGTGACCGATTACCAACGAGGGTGTAGTTTGAGGCCCGATGCGCAGCTGAGAGCCTTAATACACCTGGGGGCCAATTATACCAGAAGATTTCTATTCACTGTTCCTTTAAAAAGATCTAAATTGTACTTGTCCGGAAATACCCAAGCTGGCACTGAGTTCCATTCCTTAGCAGTTCGCATTATGAACGAGGAAGCAAAACGCTTCGTAGTAATCTACCTAGTAAATAAGATTCTATATAACGATATGACTATCTACTTATATCACTACGTATTCACAAGCAAAGGACAGTTCTCTTTAGTAACATAAATTATATGTACTGGGGGCCAATTGTACTAACGTATTTTCAACATTTATCGTTCGTTTAAACAACAGTTACGTTTAAGTTTTACTCAAACCCCGTTCCATACGCAAATTGCTATTCTTCTCATTGTTTTACTTCAGACGATAACCGAACGTAAACGAAACGCAGACGGAACGCACACGCTAGGCACTCAGATGTTAGAGGAGAACGGTGCAATCCCTGGTGCAGTCCTTTAGTCGCCATGATGATACCCACGCGTGGGCTCCCCGCCCATCCAGCCGCCGACTGTTGGGGCAGACGAGGTCTGGAGTAGAGGGTGGGACGCGCAAGGTGGGACGGCCCGCCGCCGCTAGGACCGACAACCTGAACAAGGTGGCCTGAAGTGGAACGCGGAGGACCCGGTGTGGTGGCGTTCATTGGGGAAGGCCTATGTCCAGCAGTGGATTTATACACAACTAGCTGTACCCGCGGCTCCGCTCGCGTGAACTACAGAATCCGCCCCCGTTCCCACTTCCGCTCCCGTTCTATTCCCACTTCTACTTCCACTCACACTCAGACTCGAGACTCGTATACCAATCCCAACTCTAACCTAAACCCCATGCCTATCCCTAAAAACTAAATTTCACTCAATCCCATACGCGCCGCGCCGTTCGCCACGCCGCGGCCGTTGACCTCGCCCATATGATGAACATACTCGTGCGTTCGAGAAATATTGCATTTTTTTTATCAAAATTTTCGTAAAAAAGAGATGTTCTTTTCATAAATGATTTCTAAATGTCATACTGAGTTACTGGAAGAAATATTAACTATCGTTTTATCATCACCGATATAATGGCTTCTAGAAAAATTTACTTTATTAATATCTCAGGTTCTAAGTGGCGTATCAAGATGAAACATGCACCAGATTTTAAGTTAGACCACCAGCAAGACAACTGTGAAAACTGCATCAAATTTCATTCATTAGTTTTTGCGTGATGCGGTAACAAACATACAGACAGACAGACAGACAGACAAAAATTCTAAAATTCTAAGAAATGTTTTAGCTTCTATTGGCCCTATAAAGACCGCTCATATTTTTTTTTAATATCTCTCATATACAGACATAGACCAGTTACAGTTTTATTATAAGTACTAGCTGTGCCCGCGGCTCCGCTCGCGTGGACTACAGGATCCGCTCCCATTCCCACTTCTATCCTACTTCCACTCAGACTCTCAATCTCACTCTCAATCCCACTCCCGCTCCCGTTTCCGGTCCAGGTCCAGGTCCAGGTCCAGAACCAGGTCCAGGTCCTGTCCGGGTCTAGATCCAGGTCCAGGTCCAGGTCCAGTTCCAGCTCCAGATCCAGGTCTAGCTAACGGCCCGGCTCCATATCCAGCTCCAGATCCAGATCCAGCTCCAGATCTAGCTCCAGATTTTTCATCAAACTCAATCAAAAGTTATGCGAATTTATAGTTTTCAAAATCTCACATTACACTGGTACCATACCCGCTCCCGCTACCGCTCACGAATTCAGTCGAGCATTTATACCCTACATTCTTCGCAGTGTATGCGAGTTTTCGGAAACTATAAATTCGCATAACTTTTGATTGACTGCACCGATTGCAATGAAATAAAGCCTATATGTTACACCAAATTAAGCCCCATGTTTCTGTGAAAAGTCCATCAAAGTCCGATCAGTAGTTTTTAAGTGATGCGTGCACAAACTCACAGACAAACAGATAAACAGACAAACAGATAAACAGACAAACAGACAAAAATTTCAAAAATGATCGAAATGTGTTCTGTTGCTTATCCTTAGACCCCCCAATTTTTTTTTGCAAATATCTTCAATGTACAGACACGCGATATTTACGATTTTATTTATTAGATATAGATATGTAAGAGCGGGATAGCGTCACATCGACGTAAGAAATACCTATTGTTATTGTCTAGAAATTACAAATACACAGACGGACTTCGTTGTTTTCACGAACAATAGTGGACTAACGATCCTACGAGTTTCATTTAGTAGAAAATACAGTTCAGTTTCAGATATTGAGCAATTACAGGGTGTGCAATAAAACAAGGAACAACTCTACAAACACTTGTGACGTAATTACCTTTTAAGTTTTTGAATGAGTACTCTCATACAAATGAGTTTAGTTTTCTTACGGTTTTAGTACGTACTAGCTGTGCCCGTGGCTCCGCCCGCGTGGACTACAGAATTCTCTTATCTTATCTTCTTAGGGGGCCAGGAAGACCTGGCGACACTTCGACCCTTCAGGATCTTTTGTGCCAAACCCCTGTGCACCAACGGTGCCCCAAGCCGATTTGGTGGACTTCACATACGCCTCAGAATTTCTTCTTTGGCGGACTACAGAATTATTCCCCTCTCCCGCTCTTGCCTCCGCTCCTGATGCTCCCGCTTTCGCTTCCGCTCCGACTTCTGAAATACCCTTCCCCCTCCCCCCTTTTACTCCAACTGCCACCGCCACCGTGGTTCAAACTCACCGCAATCTGTATTCCGCCGAGCATTATATTTCTTTGAATGATTTTTCGAAAACCACAAAGTCGCATAACTTTTGATTCCGTTAAAATAAAGACTAAATGTTACTCGTAATTAAGCTCTATGTTTTTCTGAAAACTCAATTAGTATCGGTTTAGTAACTATTACTTGATGCATGAACAAACTTGCAGATAAACAAACAAAAAATACAAAAATGATGTTCTATTACTCGTCCGTAGACCCCAAATTTTTTCTTGATAATATTTTCAGTGTACGCGAAGTTTACGTTTTTATTTATACGAAAAAGTATAATATGGTTATTATATATTTAAGATTGTGTCTTACTGGACTGGTCATAGACCGGATAAGGCGAGCGATGGCGTTACTCAAAAGAAACACAAACGGGTTTTTCCCCTGACCCATCGATTTATAGGGGACAGGAAACGAAGATTTCACAAATTCACAGAGTTTAAATAAAACATTATCTCCAAATACAGAACATAACAAAATAGCTGTGTATTGCATTTTGTGACCTTAACTTTTCTTAATAATAAAGTTCAAGTTTAAGTAACATAAATATAAATAAAAGCACGTTAAGTGCAGCGTTAAAAGTTATAAAATAAATTATATATTAAAATAAATGTTTTTTTTTGTGCTTACTTACGATATAAAAACGATTTTAAAATTACATTAAACTAAAACGAAAAAAAGTATATATTATTATTATTATTTAACTCTTTATTGCACACACACACACAGATAAAACAAAAATAATACATTAAAAAGAAACACAAGTACAAAGGGCGAACTTATCTCTGAGAGAGATTTTTTCCAGCAGACCCGCATATATTTAACTAAGTAATAATAAAATAAATTTACTCAAAATAAATAATACAAAGATAAAATAACTAATTCAAAATAAATTAAAAAAGAAAACATCAACAAAAAATAATATTTTTACAATATCAGTCAAAGAGCCCCTTAACTTAAATCAGTTAATTCTTTTTATCTAATGAGTACTTGAATTTTTCTGTCATATTTGTAAGAAAGCCTATTATAAAATAAACAATTATTTGAATGACAAAGATGCCTGGTACTAATGTTAATTCAGCTTCGCAAAATCTTTATTAATTGTATGCAAACTTGATTTTTAAAAGATGTGTTGCGTGAAGTTTGTTGTGCCGTTTCTTCTTCACAGCGCTAACACCTAGGAAGCGGTAGTCGATAAAAAAATATGACGTGTATAAATGTAGGTACCAAGTGTACTCATATGCAATAAATGATTTTGACTTTGATATATGAAGCTGATTTTTTTTCCTATACAGCCTGTATAACCTTACGTTATGATATAACAAAAGTCAGTTCAGACGTAAGATGGTTCAGACAATGTCGTTCCGACATACTGTTGTTTGTTGCAGCTGCTATGAGTTAGCCTTGAGTTTGTTTAATTAGTTCATTTATTCAATTTAAATTGTTTTAATGCACTCGATCTTTCAAAATAAACTCCGCAACGGGCTACCTTCAGACTAAGGTTTCTATCTCTAAACTCTGCCAATCAGGACAAGAAGCATGATAATCCCGGATTATGGAGCTTACAACCAGGACATGACTTTTTTATATTATTTTTTCAGAGTTTTTTCAAAACTCAGTACAAATAAAAAAATGTTTTAATTGTCATAAATCAACGTTTTATTTATTTTATTTTATTTATTCATTCTGAAACCTACAGCTAATTTACAAAAATATATAATACAGTATAATATAAATTAAACATTAGCCATTAACAGATTTCTAATATATAAACATAAACATAGGCATAGGGTAATAAAAGTAGACAAAAGTAGGAGGGTACAGAAAAAAAACATTAGATAGAAATTTACAACCAAATAGGAGCTTACAACCAGGACATGACTTTTTTATATTATTTTTTCAGAGTTTTTTCAAAACTCAGTACAAATAAAAAATTGTTTTAATTGTCATAAATCAACGTTTTATTTATTTTATTTATTCATTCTGAAACCTACAGCTAATTTACAAAAATATATAATACAGTATAATATAAATTAAACATTAGCCATTAACAGATTTCTAATATATAAACATAAACATTATTGCATAGGGTAATAAAAGTAGACAAAAGTAGGAGGGTACAGAAAAATAACATTAGATAGAATTTTACAACCAAATAGGAATAAATAAATTATCTACAATCTACGACCTTTACAATCCTTACAATCCATATTTAGTCTATTTTCGTACAATTTTAGTCTAAATATGGATTGTAAAGAAACAAATCAGTATCTTCTTCCCAGCGGTGCTCCGGTGGCCAGCGGCTACTTAAAAACTATAAAACCCGGACTACAAATGAAACCCGTATCGGACGCTCCCTGGACGCCCCATAAACTAGGACAAATCCCAGAAAACCCGGACGGATGGCAACCCTACTTCATACTGCAATAATCAGAATACATTTGAAATTCAAATGAGAATTCGGTTTTCTATAGGATGCATTTTGGGGAGTGTGCCCAGGAATTACATGATTTCATTCCCCCATCCCCCTTCCATCACCTGACTACCAGGCGTGGTGAGCGACTTCATCCTAAGTAGTAGACATACCACGCTCTCGCACGAAGCGTTTTGCTTCCTCGTTCATAATGCGAACTGCTAAGGAATGGAACTCCCTGCCAGCTTGGGTATTTCCGGCAAGTACAATCTGGAAATGTTTAAAGGAAGAGTGAATAGGCATTTTCTGGGTAAGCGCGCTCCACCTTAGGCCTCATCATCACTTACCATCAAGTGAGATTGGGGTCCAGCGCAAACCCATGAATAATAAAAAAAATATATTGTTATTTCAGACTTGTCCATATTATTATTAGTAAACAATCAATAGCTTACTCAACTCATAGCAGTAATATTCCTTAGATACATAAAATTAGAAGGTTTCTGAGTTTCAATAACAAGTACAGTCGATTCGCTACGATAAAAGACCAAGTTCATTCTAATTTTGACTTTATCATCATTGGATAAGGTGTTAGGAATAGTTACTTAATTCAGCATTCTGGATTAAGTGATATTATTTATAATTTATTTTATTAGTTGCCGTGTGGTTTCCGGTAGAGTAGAATAGGACCACTCCAACTCTTCCCGTGGATGTCGTACGAGGCGACTAAGGGAATACATTATAAAACATCAATCAGGCCTCCCCAACCCGTCTGGCCAGCGCGGGGAGTGTAGGCCAAATCCTCCGTCTGTCTCCGACAGGTGAGAAAGGGTTATACTCCTGCAGTAGAGACAAAAATTTATAAGTATTCATTACAATTAGCATTGCCAGGGTTTAGTGTCTACTCCAAATAGACTGCAATACACATCAGTTTTAATTTTTTTACAGACGCAATAAAGCATCTACGGTAATGTGTATTTATTCTTATTCTCTTTATTTATTTCCAGAACAAGCAGACGACTATGTCTTCCCAGATTATTGGCAGAATGATTACGAGTGGTATTCAGATGAGGCAGAGAAACTTGGCATTATCAGTTCAGAGAATAATGAACCAGAAAATGGAAACAATCAAGAGGAATTAGCTGAAAAGGCGCTTGATGATGTAAAACTAGAGGATGCAATTGACTCGAATGAAATAGTACCTGCTGAAGAACCAGAACAAAAAGAGAATGATGAAAGCGAAATAGAACTAAATGAAGAAGATAAAAAAATTCTGCAAGCGATAGATACGATCAGAGAAACCATTGAAACTGAAAAAGATAAGGAGCCCTTTGACCTTTTTGACGATTATCAATTTGAGGATAACAGATCTGATCCTAAAGAACAACTGGATGTTGCTGATGATGTAGTAGAACAACCAAATATTGCTGAAAGTACAAGAGATGAATCGGACGATAATCAAGCCGAATTAGAAAATCCTGCAGCTAATGACCTAGAAAACGAAAAAATATTTGACGAAACTCGTCATATTTTGAACAGTGATGAAGAAGAAAATCTTAGATCAAATGACGATATCAATAGAATTTTTGATGAAATAAACAGACAGATGAATGAAATGGGCAACGAAGAACCTGTTCTTGATGATACCGATAATCATGAAATATTTGATGAAACTCGAGACATTTTAGCCGAAGATGATGATATTGAAATGTTAGCCCCAGCAGAAGATACTGATAACCAGCAAATATTCGACGAAACCCGTGCAATATTAGACGAAGATGACTCAGATAAAAATGAAAAACCAATCGGCTTAGATGCGCAGAATAATGAAGACATATCAAATGTGTCAGGTATTTCTGAAGAGTCTGAAGATTCTGATGATACAAAAGAAGATGAAACCATTACTAACAACGAAGAAACTCAAAACGGTGATCATCATTCAGTTTCCAAAGAAGAGGAAAAAGAAGTTATTTTCAGATCCGATAAGGAAGAAGACGATGATGTAGAAGAAAATAACATTGAGGGACAAGCAGAGGCAGGAGATACGAGGAACTCAAATGAATCAAGCGTAAGTGAAAATGACACTAAAGATGAACCACAAGATGATGAAGAGGATACTGTTGATAAAGTCATTGATGACCTAAATGACGATCTGAAGCAGTTATTTGAAACTTGGGGTAAACTGACAAGCGGTAATATTGAGGATGATGATGACGTAACAAACGAAGATGATGTATTGAAGTACGAGGAAAAATACGGCAAACCGTTCAGGGAAGACCTTGTTTTATCTCAAAGAGATGATTATGACAATATTGACGATGATAATATAGACCAACTTTTTGCTAAAATGTTTGATGAAATCGACGACAATGTACCTGATAAAGTTAACGAACCTAATTCAGACAACGCATCTAAAGCGAACGATCAGATAGTATACAACAATGATGCTTTAGACGTCAATGACAATAACAAAAAAATTAATGACGATTCGGAAGCAGAAAAACAATACATTCCAGTTGACGAGGAACTCAAAGACGATGTTAACCCTGAGCCAGTAGATACGGAAAAAGAATCAACTAAAAGCATTCGAGTTGAGGATCTAACTCCGTCACAGTACGAAGATCTAATGAAACAGTTTGCAATGGTGTACAATGCAGAGTTAGATACAAACGCCGATGACTTTGGAAGGAATGTTGCCCCGATCCACATGACGCTGAGCGTAGATGAACCTAAAATTATTGAATCACCTAACTTCCCTAATTTTTATCCTACAAATAATATAGTGGATTGGATATTTGATGGAGAAGGAACAGGAATTGAACTCAACATTACAGATTTCGTTGTCAACGGGGCAATTGGAGATTATCTCTTGATTAAGCCAGGTAATTGTGTGATATAACTGCAGGATTCCCTTATATTATATATCAAACTCGCGATCAATAATTTCTTCTCTCAAGTGCTAATTACGCGACGATGAACCAGCAATTATTAATTAACTTTTCCAATATCCAGGTGGTGTAGACGACTCTCGCACCGATGGTATTATATTCTCCTACACGTTAAACGAGCAGCGCAACTTCCGATTTATGGACGTGGATCGAATGTTCGTCAGGTTCGTGTCGAGACAAGCATTTGTGGGCATGAGGGGATTCCAGTTCAGTGCCAAGATGGTCGGTAAGTACTTTATCATCACAGACAATGGAGCTATTAATACGTTTCTGCTCTTATTCTATTGCAAGACTAAATAACGTAGAACTGATGGAACACCTTGGTACCAGAGGGGTAGGCAGAGACGATGTATCGCTACTTTGCGCAATGTAATATTGCAAAGTGGCTTTCCTTCGTCCGCCTTTCGCCCCGTGATACCCCTTGACGTGATGTGAGGTACCACGATTAGATAGGGAAATATATGTCCACCTCATCAGAGCCCCGCATGATTCGGTGAGGCTAATAGTGCCCGGAGTTCGCCCATCTCCGGGATGTCGGCACGCTTACGTCCAGGCTAGCCCCTGGACACGCATCCATCGGCACGGCAGACCTAGGATTGGCGGATGGGACAGGGATCGGGGCGAGAGAGACAGGAGATGGGGGTATGGGTAAGGAGTATAGGGTAGGTATGAGATACCGCTATTACGGAAGGATAGTGGGATTGTAGTAGCGATAACTCGGGAAGCCGGGACCGCATACCCGTGACTCGTCTGGATAGCACCGATGATAACTAATCCTTATATAAAAGGTCAATCCACATTTTTCGCGTCAACTTACTGTCAAAGCTCTTATATCGTCCCTAGTTAGACAAATATCCTATTTTTGTCGATTTCAAATCTGAAATCTCATTCATACTGACCCATCTCCATTCCAGCACCGATCCAAGAAGAACCAGAACTGGAGGCAAAACCAGCTCCCTTACTGCCCGTTCCGGAAGAAACACTTACCCTCAACCTGGGCGGCCTCACGCTGGAAGAGTTCGTCGGGATCAAGGAGGAGTTCAGGCAGATCATCGCTGATATGGCCACTCTCTACATAAACACCAACTCTATCGAGATGGGGCTAAATACCACGTGAGTCTTTATCTATCTTTATATTTTAACATTCAAAGGTAATCCATCTAAAAATCTATGTTGTTTGTCTCGATTTCCTATTGAAATAGTCAACAAATTCCATGTTTATAATATTTGATTATATTTCTGCAAGGGAACAGACCAACCACCTTTTTGTTATTCCTGATGGATTTAGGTTTGACTATATCAATCTTACGATGGACCTAAGGTGTAGCGCGCTTACCCAGAAGATACATATTCACTAAGATTCAAATGGTACCGCCTAATATAAAATAAACGATTTGTTGAATGACAAAGATGCCTGGTACTAATGTTGCTTCAGCTTCACGCAATCCTTTTATAATTGTATGCAAACTTTATTTTAAAAGATGATGATGTGTTGCGTGAAGTTTGTTGCGCCGTTTCTTCTTCACAGCGCTAACACCTAGAAGCGGTGGTAGAGTCCATAAAAAAATGATTTGTATAAAGTACCAAATGTGCTGGGATTTTGACTTTAATATGTAGCTTTGTAAATAGATTAGTTTTGGCATTCATACTAATCCATAATAATTGTGTGAAATCAACTTGGAATAACATCAATTGATTGTCTAGTCTATGGAAGCTGAAGGGTAGTTTATAAACCCGGGGAGTTTTCTCCCAAAATAAAACATCAGTAACAGGCTTCATCAAAATGGACAGCAACACCTTTTCCTTGTCTCTAGAGAAATATTTGATTATGGGAAAGAAGTGCTTTTTAATGAAAAAAAAAATCCTTACTAGCTGTTGCCCGCGACTTCGTCCGCGTGGACAACTTAACATCACAATTATGTATTTCCCGTAGGAACGAGAGGTTTTCGGGTTAAAAACTGTCTTATTCCAAGACCTAAACTATATGTGTGCCAAGTTTCATCCCGATCCGTCCAGTGGTTAAAGCGTGATTGAGTAATAAACATCATAATATCCAAACTTTCGAATTTATAATATTAGTAGGAATAATAAATAAATAAATATAAATAAATATCTCAGACATTCACACCAACTATCCAGTCCCAAACTAGGCAGAGCCTATGCTACACATCCAAGACTAGGGTACAAACATTCATATTCATCATATGAACATTTGCCCCTGGCGGGATTCGAACCCGCAACCTCAGGCGTGGCAGTCCGAGAGCTACCCGTTCCGCCGCGGAGGTCGTCAATAAATAAAGGTCTGACGTGGATAAGCCGCTTGACATAATTCGATGACCCCAGCGCTGTTTTAAGTAAATTTATAATTTGTTTGTGGAAAATATCTAGAAATTGCCTTATCTTGTGTAAACTTATTTGTAACTAAATCTTTATCAGCCTTTGTCTATACAGTCTTCCGTCACATATACTTACGTATTATATGTATGTTTAGTAATTCATCGATAAGCCGTCGCGCAATTCTACCAAGAAAATCATGTTTACTACATACTTACTTCGTTCGCGTGAAATTCGGTGCGAAATTCCATAAAATCCTTCTTTGTGTAAAATATGTGTGTGGCGGGGGGGGGGGGGGGGGGGGGGCGCATTAGACGCCAATGAACGCCAGAATACCCGGTCCTCTGCGTCCAGCTGCTTCCGGCCACCTTCTTCAGGTCGTCGGTCCATCTGGCGGCGGGGCGTCGCACCCTGCGCGTGCCGATCCGCGGTCTCCACTCCAGAACTCGTCTGCCCCAACGGCCTTCGGTTCTGCGACAGAATTCTTTCGGCTATGTCGGTCACCTTTGTTCTTCGTCGGATCTCTTTATGACGAATCGTATCCTTTAAAGAAACCCCTAGCCTAAACTCCATAGCTCGCTGACCGAATTTTCATTAATTCAATTAAATTAAAAAAAATAATTAAGTAAATTGATCACGTATTCGTCATTCTGTGGGTCAAAAAAAGTTCATCGTATTTGTAGAAAGAAAGTTATTTTAGTATATCCGCTATTAAGTCATTTAATAACCCCCAACCTTCCCGTGGGTGTCGTCAAGGCGACTAAGGGATTGCACCAGGGACGGCAGCAGCGTTCTCCTGTGTACTGTGATCATAACTGCGATCACTAATCCGCCTACCAAGCGTGGTGATTATGGCAAATCCTCCAATGGACAGTCCACCAAGATACATTCTTCTGGGGAGAATTATGTTCAACAGTGGACATATTGTGGCTGCTGATAGATGTAAAAGAACCTCTACGCGAAATTATAGGTGTCTGAACAACGATCTCTATGTACTACTAGATGGAGCGTTACAAACAATCTCTCCGTTCCATGCAAGTAGCCACAACTCTTTCACATTCACAATGAAACTTGTGTAGTCACTACGCAGAACATTTAATTATTACTAAATATTGACGCTACGGTTAAATAATGTCAATATTTAGTAAATAATTAAATGTTCTGAGTAGTAACTGCACAAATTTCAAAGTTAATATGAAAGAGTTGTGGCTACTTGCGTGGAACAGAGCGATTGTTTGGAACGCTCCATCTAGTAGTACATGGAGATCGTTGCCTGGGTCTAGCGTTTGATAAATCACTCAGTCGATAAACTACTTTCCCTATAATCATCATCAAATCAGCTATTCGACGTCCACTGTTGGACATAGGTCTTCCGCAATGAACATACAAATGTTTTTTCTAAAGAAGTCTGTCCTCAGCAAGAATGGATGCAATTCCATCGTCAAATAGCTTTAGGAACAACTAAGACAAACGAAACAGAAACACACTCTCAGAATAACTTACAATAACCAACGTAATTTTCAACTTTGCAGTGTTATATGACCGTCAGTACGCATGCGCGTACCCAAGCTTTACGCATGCGCTCTTGTAAACGTCAAACCTGTTCAGTAGTGAAGCTTACGTGCTAAGCAAGCTTACAGACCAAAACCGCTTTAAAACCCAAATGTATACACCCAACGCGTTAAAAAACTACAATTATATTTAATTTCGTCGCTAGTGTTTGTGTTCAAGTATAGATTATAGTTGTATAGTTAATTGTTAAGCCATCGCCTGCAGTGCCATTAATTTTAAACAAGATAAACACAGTGTCAACCCAATGCGGCAATGCGACATGACGAAATCGATGCACCCCATATTTCCTGATGCCAAATTTACCAAAATATAGTGTCAAATTTACCAAAAATGGAGCCTCTGATGGACAGAAACAATTTCGCCGTAAGCGCTATGGTGGATATTGCAATGCAAATATTATTTTTCACCATAGCCTCGCTGTTTCAAAACGACAAAGTCACAGACTTCACTGGAGGAGCAAACTTCATCATTATAGCTCTTCTCACGTTCTTCCTCGGTCAAGGCTCGAGTAATTTAAAAACCTATGATAGTAGACAATTGATGGTAACATTATTTGTGTGTCTATGGGGCGCTAGATTGTCTGGATATTTAATCTACAGAATCTACCATATCGGCAGAGATAAACAATTCGAAGATCGCAAGAGTAATACTTTGAGGTTCGCCGTATTCTACACGTTTCAAGCTGTTTGGGTGTATGTGGTCAGTCTGCCGGTAATAATAATCAATTCCCCTCATCACTCGTATCCTAAATCTCCAAAGACTATGACAACATTAGATTCAGCTGGTGCTGGAGTGTTCATCATAGGATTGTTGATAGAGACTTATGCAGATCTTCAGAAGTTCGCATTTAGACAAGAGCCTGCAAACCAAGGGAAGTGGTGTAACGACGGCCTCTGGGGTCTTTCGAGGCATCCAAATTACTTCGGTGAGGTCGTGCTGTGGTGGGGGATATTTATAATATCATTGAACGTAATCCAAGGCGTCGAATGGGTTGCAATATTATCGCCCTTATTTACAACAGCTATCATATTGTTCTTATCTGGTATACCGCTGCTCGAACGGTCGGCGGACGAAAAATACAGAGATAACCCAGATTATTTGTATTATAAGTCGTCCACGTCACCTTTAATTCCGATACCGCCAGCGTTTTACGTGGAAGTACCAACATTCCTTAAATGTATGATGTGCTGTGAATTTCCTATTTATGATTCTACTACAGAAGAGTTTCCAGCTACGACTAATGTGACTGAGTCAACTAGTATATCTATGGTGCAGTCTTCGACATAGCTAACAGGGGCCGCGCGCGAACCCGCCGCGGCTAAGAACCTGACGACCAAACAAAAGAGACAGGTTTCGTCGAAGCAGTTGTGATACACGGCCGAGGAAATACCTCAGAAGAAATTGCCAAACACATTGCCACTGAAACAAAATAATACTCTAGACATGAACTTACATAATATGCAAATGGAGAACCTTAGAAAAGGAAGAACAATTGCTTTAGGCTTATTGGAAGATACGAGAGATTTATACGATGGAATCTCCGTTGAAAATAATGCAACTAAAGTTAGAACTAACAAATTCAGTCCTAATGATGATATAGAATTAGTAGCAGGTCCTAGTACTAGTAAAGACTACCCTAAGAGACCAACAGAATTTGTTAAATATGGTAAAATAACGTTTAACACAACAGCTATATTACACCATTATCCTCAAATGCAAAACAAAAATTGTACTGATTATGAACCTCAAGATGTGAATATAGCTTCTAAGAAATCTGATCTCAATCAACCAGTAGAGGAACTACGGTTAGACAATAACAACAAAGACAAGGAGATTAAAGGATCTAAAGTAACGTTAACGGAGGTTAAGGATAATGATAATAATAATGACTCAAAGAAAGTCAACATCGTCGTCAAATCGGACAATGCCAAAGTGAACTGCATCGTCAAATCCGACAATACCATAGAAGTATTAAAGAATCCTATCAAATTTACAGAAGAAAAGCTTGTATGAGGTTGGGAGATACCGTTTTTTTCCTTACACTTTCTACTGTGTAGACTATGGCATCAAATGCGACGGCCTGTTAGAGCGAAATCAAACATATCGAACTATGAAATGCTGTAAATATGATACAAAAGACTGGAGATGATTTATAAAGAAAATATTTAAAAGATATAATAAATATTCAACGCGAAAAATTAATGTTATTGTAAATGCGAGCTCTTTGTTCTAATGATAAGGAAGAAAATTAAGTCGTTATAATTAGATGAATAAAAATTTAATAATGTTTTATCCAAACGGTAAAGATAGTCCCAAAATCCGTCTTGATTAGAATAAAAAGTAAAATACCATAGACTAGTAGAATTAAATTGTACATTTCAAAGGATATAGCAGCAATATAAGTGGTGAGTACCTACATTTTTTTCGTTCCCTTTCGACAACTTTTTTCCATAAATAAATCTTACATAACATATACTACTGTTCGTGCATACACTTGTTTAATGCGAAACTATAGGACAATTCACAAATATAACATCCAGACCGGGACCAACTTGTACAAATTGTACAAAGTTGTCTGTCCCCAGTGGGAATCGAACCTACGACCTCTCATGATCGAGTCCAATGACCAAACCACTACCACCGGGCACAGACAACTTTGTATAATTTGTACAAGTTGGTCCCGGTCTGGATGTTATATTCGTAAATTGTCTTATCCTTGTTTAACTCCCATAGCACAGGAGAAAATCTTAGTTTGGGTCTAGATAAATGTATGTATATGCAAAAGTAGGTATATGACGACCTCCGTGGCGGAATGGATAGCTCTCGGACTGCCACGCCGGAGGTTGCGGGTTCGAATCCCGCTAGGGGCAAATGTTCGTATGATGAATATGAATGTTTGTACCCAAGTCTTGGATGTTTATATATTTATTTAAGTATGTGTATCCGTTATCTAGTAACCATACCACAGGCTCTGCCTAGTTTGGGACTGGATAATTGGTGTGAATGTCTGAGATATTTATTTACCAATTACTATTTAATATATGTAATTATTTAATTCTAGTGTCCAAAGCCTAAATACTCTATTTATTAACATAAGAAATTTTGGGTAAAATTTTTTTATGTTGACCTCTTGGAAGTTGTCAATTTATCTATGCTGAAGACATCATTAAAACTTTCTGGAAACAGTATCAAATTTTCGAACTATAATATTATTGTAATAGATGGTAGAATTTGAGGTTAGATTATTGAGCCTTAATTTTTTTTTAAAGATGATATCTTTGTCTAATTATCAAAATATATGATATTTTTGGTATTATGGTGGTATTTTAAAAGAGGCAAACAGGCCACATTCCACGGTAAATTTTACGAACTTAATTATATCATTAATATACTGAAACACTTTAACAAGTCAACTTTTTGACAAAACTGACTTTTTTTTTAAATTCAGTGTTACCAAAGTCCTGAAAATAAAAAATTAAAACGTTTTTATTAAGTCTATAGTAACACTGCGTCATTTTTCTTTTCATTCGGCATTATTCCAGAGAGAGACGACAATATACTTATTGTCACTTAATGTCAGCTGAATCAGTCTTTTTAATTTCCATAATTTTTCCGTCACTAACGAAAAAAGTTTCAAATTTCAGCTCAATCGGTCGAGTAATTTTTAAGTTATCCGCCGGACCGGCAGACGGACAAAACATCTCACTATTAGGGTTGACTTTTTATTTTATAAGGAACCCTAAAAACCTTCCTTTAGCAGAAACGAGCTCTTGAACCCCATAATAATTACGGTGTGTAATAATCTGATATTACAGAAATAAAAAGTATCTCATTATTTTAAAATACAAAAGAATTCATCATGTCAGCCCATAAACTTCCACTGTTGGACATAGACCTTCCCCAACGAATGCCACCTCACCCGGTCCTCCGCCCTCCGCATCCAGCCGCTTCCGGCCACTTTCTCCATGTCGTCGGTCCATCAGTCGGCCCCGTAGCCTAGTCCGTAGTACACCTGCCTGCGAAGCTCGGGGTCGCGGGCACGAATCCCGCCCAGGGCAAACATTCGTGTGATGAGCGCTTGTGTTTGCCTTGTGACTGGATGTTATTTATATATTATATTATGTATCTATGTATGTATATCAGCTGTCTGATACCCATATTACAGGCTCTGCCTAGTTTGGGATCAAGTGGCCGTGTGTTAAATGTCCCTAAATATTTATTTATTATTTATTTATCTGTAGGCGCGGCCTCCCAACCCGCGCGTGCGGATTCTCGGTGAGCTTCGTTCTTCGTCGAGCAAAAGAAGTACTTGTATTAAGTTGTATTAATTTTTTATTCAGCCAAAATTACTTCTAGAACATTCGACATTCCGACTTAGGAATGCAAGGGAGAGCCGTGGTAGCCGGTTGGTTGTGCACTCGCCTCACGTTCATGAGGTCCTGGTACAAGCCCCGCCCGTACCAATGAGTTTTACCAAACTTAAGTACGGTTTATTTACAATACCAGCACAGGCTTTTCGGTGAAGGAAAAAATCGTGAGGAAACCTGTATATGCCGAAGGGAAATTCTGAGGCGTATGTGAAGTCCACCAAATCGGTTTGGGGCACCGTCGGTGGTCAGGGGTTTGGCACAAAAGATCCTGAAGGGTCGAAGTGTCGCCAGGTCTTCCTGGCCCCCTAAGAAGATAAGATAAGATAGGAATGCAGCGGAATTCCACTCGATTCAAAGCGACTGTCAAGTGCTGGCACAGTGCCAAATGCAATTCCTCGCGATTGCCATCTACTTGTTAGCAGTGTTTTAAATGCACTTCGCTTGCCATAACGATGTGCGCAAAAGCAAAAGAGAATTGTGTAATTACGTAAGATAATTTGAAAACGTTGCCAATTCACCCCAACCTTATGCATAACTAGCTGTGCACGCGGCTCTGCTCGCGTGAACTATAGAATCCGCTCCCATTCCCACTCCCGCTTCCGCTTCCACTCCCGTCCCGCTCCCGCTCCCGCTTCCACTCCCGAACCCACTCCCCTTTTCCCACGCCCACGCCCACGCCCACGCCCACGCCCACGCCCATGCCCACGCTCACAGATAAACAGACAAAAATTCCAAAAATGATTGAAATTTCTATTACTTATCCTTAGACCCCTCAATTTTTATTTTGCTATTATCTTCAATGTACAGACACGCGATGTTTACGATTTTATTTATTAGGTAACTACTACAATTACAATTTTAGCAACAATAAACCTCCACCGCTACTTGGGTGGTTAGTGGGTGGGTGAAGACCAATTCCTTGAGATTACCCTTATATGACTTATATAACTTGCATAACTTATATAACTTAATATGCTTTAAATATGTAATGCGTACGATAGTTCACATAAAGCTTTGCAGCACATGCTTTCCCAATAAGAAATATGACGGAGAATTAAATTCTTGCTCTACATGCCTTATTTAAAACTTTAAATGGGCCTGATATCCTGGAGATGGGTGAACTCCGGGCACTATTAGCCTCACCGAATCATGCGGGGCTCTGATGAGGTGGACATATATTTCCCTAGCTAATCGTGGTACCTCAACAAGGCGGCGATGTTGTTCGCAACACATCACGTCAAGGGGTATCACGGAGCGAAAAGCGGGCGAAGGAAAGCTACTTTGCGACAGTAGATTGCGCAAAGTGGCGATACATCGTCTCTGCCTACCCCTGTGGGAATATGAAATGGGCCTTTATGAAATGGGCCTGAATTCTAAACGTCTCTTCTAAAACTATTCCATACAATCAGAATCGTATTCAAGTATATGTACAGTAGTGTGATTTCCAGTAGACCGTGTGGCTCCTGGCTTAGAACAGGGTCTCCCCATTCTTCCTGTGGAGTCAAGGTGACTAAGATATTGCACCAGAAACGCAGCAGCGTTCTCCTGTGTATATTAAGATCATTACTGCGATGTCCAATCAGCCTGCCATGCGTGGTGATTTTCGCAAATCCCCCAATGAACAACCCACCAAAAGTGGCATTCCAGGCTTATGTTCAGCAGTGGACGTATTTCGTCTGATGATAAAACATCTCGCGAGGAGAGGGCGTCTGTTTATGTAGCTTTAGGAATTCTTTCCTCTTTGTCTAGTATACGTAGTATAGTTGAAACGAACGCAGTGGTCTGGACTTCACATGAGAACAAATATATTCTCATGTTGGAACAAGTTCAAAAACGTTTCTTAAGATATTTGTATAAGAAAAACCATCAATATTACCCTCTCATGTATCCGACTCGCTTCTTGGAGGGACATCTAGGTTACGACTGCCTCGAACTGAGGAGAAACTTAGCCCTGGTAGGGGAAACAAGATTGTGTGGACCTTGTCGGAAGGGTACTAAAACTGTACGTGCCCGAGTGTTACCTACGAGCGCGGAGTCACCCGCTGTTCATACACCACACTCGCGCACCAACCTCTACCGGCACTCGCACGTCGCGCGCGCACTGCAGCTGTTCGGCTCCCTGCTCGCCGAGGCACCGCACTGTGACGTGTTCGTGGACGGCATAGGACGGCTGATGACGGAATGCAAGGGAACGCTAGAGAGAGGAATGCCTGTTTCGTCTATACCATAAAAATTATTGTAACGCAATGGAATAATAATCTGTAATGTTTCAATATTTTAAATAAATAAGTGTCTATATAGGTAAATAAATAAGAGAATTTTCCATTGTTTTCCAGGGCAGAAATAACTCAAATCACCCGAGCAGAACTCTGCAATGTGGACTGGCCTAACGCATCATACTGCGTTGAAGTGTCCGTTGGAGTGCCTCTGGTGTACCCCGTCACCGTGGATGAGGACCAGCCAGCGAGACTGAACGAGACCGAGTTGCGCGCCATGTGGGAAACTTACATGGACGAAGATCCGTTCTCAGCGAGGCTGTGGAGGTTGGGCATTTCGGTGAGTTAGCACTATACATCATCATAAGGTTATTTTTGTCTCCACTGCAGGAGCACAACCCTCTCTCATCTGCCGGAGACAAACGGAGGATTTGGCCTACACTCCCCGCGCTGGCTAGACGTGTTGGGGAGGCCTGGTTGATGTTTTATAATGTATTCCCTTAGTCGCCTTGTACGACATCCACGGGAAGAGTTGGAGCACTATACATACATACATACAATGAACATACTGTACTTTCGGATTGTGGAGCGGCGCAGGACTTTACTAAATGCGTAACATGACTGTCCCTACCCTGACCGATTGGCCCCGACAATCGGGGCCGCGCCGCGTAGGTATATATTTACACCTAAAGGGCGGAGTGACACAAACCTGCCGAGGTATCCGTCTTCTATTTGATCCGTTTTAAGATATATTTGTGCCGTGTGGTTTCCGGTACAGTAGAATAGGACCACTCCAACTCTGCCCGTAGATGTCGTACAAGGCTACTAAGGGAATACATTATAAAACATCAATCAGGCCTCCCCAACCCGTCTGGCCAGCGCGGGGAGTGTAGCCAAATCCTCCGTCTGTCTGCGGCAGATGAGAGAGGGTTGTGCTCCTGCAGTGGAGACAAAAATAACCTGATGATAAAGATATATTTGTAAAACATTAAAAAATAAGCGTCTGGCAAACCTAGGCTACACTTGTATGTAATAAAATTAGTCGATATATCTATATAGAACAGCTCCTCATCTGTTTTCCAGGAGTTCCCAGTCCCCGATCACCGGACAGTGCTGATGGTGTGGCTGATAATAGCAGTTGGTGTTCTAGTGTCCATGAGTCTGTTGGCCTTCACACTCTGGCGCTTCAGCTGTTTCGAGGATTACACCAGGTATAGTTTTGTGGGATACTTACATAATATTTACACATAAATACACTTACATCCACAAGCATATTCACACAGACATACTTACATACATACAGTCATACATTCACACAGACATCCCAAGTGGCATTCGGGGTTCTATATAAGATGTATAGTGGTTCACATGTACTCCACAAGCTGTATAAGTCAGCTGTATAAGAGCTGTATAGCTTGCTATAATGCTCTTATAGAACCAGTTTGGGCACAAATTAGACAGCCTTAAGTTCACTATGGCTGTACATTAGCGTTATATTAGCAGTTTAAGTAGTAACATCGGGCTTAAAGGCTGACTTACGGCGCTATATGGGACACATGTGAACCATACAACGTCCATGAGCGTAATAAAGAGTAACAAGTGGCTAAATACACAGCCTTCACAGTTATAAAATCCCACAAAAGTACTCCAGTGCTACCTAAAGTTCACGTGTGTCCTAAATTATTTCTTTTATTTATTAATTTTCCTCATTTAGTTTGGTTTTGTGTGTACGCCCGGCCATATCAGAAACATTAACTCCGGCGGATATCAATTGGATAAAAATTTATGATAACACGCGGTAAGTATACCTGTTTTAAATACTTAATAATGTTAAATGCCATGGGAATGCAACTTTATCGTGAAATGTATACATATTTACAGCTAAAATATTCACGCGCCTCTGTAAAAACGCGATATTCATTTTAAAATATTTAAAACTGGCTGAGAGGAAATCTACAATTTTCAGTTTTTGATATTATATTGGCATTATAATTATACTACGGTAATTAATTAAAACATGAAACCAAAACTCAATCGCTCTCTCTGCGTATTTTGTGATAAATCTGCATGATAATTTTGGAGATTTATATGGTAAACATTTTAGGTTACGTGAACAAAATGGTGGAAATGAAATACGGCTATGTGAACTGTTATAACTCCAATTTAATGCGGTAGAGCGTATATAGGTTCACATGTGTTCTGTTAGAATGCTGTTGGCTATATGAAGTCCCACATTTGTACCACTACAGAACCAATCTCTATAAATGTATTCTAATGTGAACTTATGTACAGCTTTAAGATGTAGTTCAGGTCAATTGTGATCATCGTTTTTTATTCATTTTCACAAATTTTTGCACTCGACGTAATAAACACAATACACGTCGGCTTGTGGGATAAGTGTAATAGAATATCACATTCACATTCATGTTCAGTTTACAGCAAATAAGAGTAGTACTTGTGGACAAATAAACTGCTATTGAAGTTAATGGACAACACATGTAGTCCTTTTAACAGCCTACAGTGCACATGTGAACCATTTAAACACTTCTATACAGATAGTAAAAAAGGTTATTTTAATGACCACAAACAACTCCTACTACAGCTACTAGCTGTATAACAGTCTAAAACAAGTAAATATAACAGCCTTTGGCTGTATAATTGACCACGTGTGTTCTATTAATATGCTAGCTGTATAACATCGTACAAGTAGACCGTTAAACAGCGATTGCCGTATCTCTACCCTCCTATAATGCTCTTAGTCAGACGGCTGACTAAAGGACAGTTGTTAGAGTATTATAACACCAACAACCGTATAAAAGTATAACTCTACACTCCTATAAGTCCCTTAGACAGGTATAGGTGGTGTTAATCGCAATAATGCAGCTTATACATCACGAGTGAACTGTAATAATGCTTTAAGTTCACATGGGAACTAAATGTGTACTCTTAAATGGAGTAAAATGCTACTTGGGATACATTCATAACATTCTTACAGTAATACACTTACCATGACGGACGATACCCGTTACGTACCAACTCGACGTGCTGTGGAAACGCGCATTGCGCGTTGCGCACGATGTTCAGTGCAGATACATAGTGACGAGTTGTGGTGCGCTGCTTTGTTTACCACCAAGTAAATTATTGTTTATGTCGTATAATTTCACCTGTGATATACTGTTGTACTGCGTATAGTGTATGTGCCCCTTTTGTATGTTTTCCTCATCTGTGTATAAACTGTGGTTGTGTAGATTTACAATAAAACTGTGAGTAGATCATCAACAATTATTTTCCTACCCTACGCAACCGATACATACTTGGAGCCTACATACGAGTCCATAGTTTTATGCGCCTATTCCACATATCCCTACTGGTCTGTCCCTACTAGTACGGAAGAATGGATTTTTTCCACTCTTTTCTACTAGGGGGGATACTTTTCCATTTATCTCCACTGTTCTAATAATTCAGGAAATCGGTATCGTCACATTGTAAATGTATGTTTTGCTCGTGTTTTGTTTTTTATAATTATTATATTCTAAAAGTATGCAAACTTCTTCATTATGAGAGGAGTAAGATACTCTTTCATTGCGAAGTCTACGAAAATGTCACAATGACTTATTTATATCTTTAAAAGCAGATGGACGTCTAAAATCAATTTAGATTTTTTAGGTTTGATTATATTCTTTTGAAAGTAAAACCAGTAGAGACATTTGCCTTTTTTGTAGTCATAACCATTATACAGCCTTATTATCTGAACCTTGTATAAAAAATTATAATACAAATCTGGTATTTATTAAATTTTTGCCTTCGAAACATGTCTAATTTCGCTTGATGCATAAATTCTATGTTGGTATATATATAATAAGAATAAAATAAAAAGCCTTTTATTTCTTGCATAACATAAATTCAATATTTACAATACTTTTAATCTATAATATTAATCTGCAAGAACCCCTCCGCAGGTGAAGACCTCCTCCAAAGAACTCCATTTAACTCTATCTTCGGCTACTTGCAGCCAGCGAGGGCCAGCCGTCTTAGTAACGTCATCCTCCTATCTCGTGTGGGGTCTTCCTTTGGGACGTTTACGTTGTGGGCCCTCCCACAATGTTACCCTTTTGTTCCATCTCCCATTCTGAAGTCGCTCTACATGTCCTGCCCACCGCCATTTTAGTTTTAGTGCCTGAAATGTTGGTATATATAGCTTTAAAAATAGCTGTGAATGACGAAGGATGACTAAGGCTGCAGCAGACAAAAGGAAATACCACCAACCGAGTCCTGGTTTTTTATTTGACACTAACTAACACTGACAAGGTTCTTTTTACAAAATCATAAAAATAATAAAAACTATCAAAGAGTTCGCAACAATAGCTTTATAATTTTTTTTCTTATCTGATGGTATACGGAATCATGCAGCCTTTAGATAACTTAATCATCATGAATCGCTTATAAATATCTTAACGTACTCAATCATCGATTACCGTCGCGGTAAACGATTTGTCGAGTGGAGACCACGATTGGACAGATGTAGTGTGGGAAAGGCAAAAATTCAAAATTCATTTAAAAAAAATAATTTAAAATATATTTATTTTCGTTAAACAAGAGTAATCATAAAGACGGCCTCCGTGGCGGAACGGGTAGCTCTCGGCCTGCCACGCCGGAGGTTGCGGGTTCGAATTCCGCTAGAGGCAAATGTTCGTATGATGAATATGAATGTTTGTACCCAAGTCTTGGCTGTTTATATATTTATTTAAGTATGTTTATCCGTTATCTAGTAACCATACCACAGGCTCCGCCTAATTTGGGACTGGATAATTGGTGTGAATGTCTGATATAATATATATTATATTATCATAAGAAAACATTTGGGGGCTGATGTCTCCTTTTAGACTTGGTGAGTCTGGGTTAGGAGGCACCGCTCTTCATTACAAATATAGTAACTCTGTTTTATTATAGATTTCCTAATACTAACATTTGTTTTTATTTCAAAAGATGCTTATTTCTACTTATTATATGCAGTGAAAATTAAACAACAAAAACAAAAAGTAAAAAGGCACAAAGATAGGATCAGATCCCGCGTGCACAGTGTGTATGAAAGTAGGTGTATGTGTGTGTGTGTATGGTGTGTGTGTGTGGGATGTGTGTGGATTGTTTGTGGGGGGGGGGGGGTTTGTGTGTAGGGTGTGTGTGTTGTGTGGGGTGAGTCTGTATGATGCTTGTGTAGGTTTTAGTGTCATGAATATATTATAAGAGGCAGTAAAGTACAAAGTGTAGGAAATCACATAGGTGCAACTTCCACCCACTGCTAAGTGAGTAGAAAACTTTATTGCGATACACAGGTGTTAGAGGTGGTAGTATATTTGTATAATGGGCTCTGTGATCTATGGCATCCTGGCTAGATGGAACGACGTGGGGTGTAAAGCAGTGACTGGATGAGAAGATCCGAGGATCGAGTACAATGGCGCACCTTGGGAAAAGCCTATGTCCAGCAGTGAACACTCGCAGGATAATAATTATGACTCAATCACGTCTACCTAATATTACAGGATGGCAGCTTATAGCGAGACCGACAGCGTCAACGACAAGCGCAACCTCGACCTCTACCCCACGCCCCACCAGACGCTGCCCCCCCTGTTCGCCGACACGGACTACAAGTGGGACGATGAGGTCAAATACGATGACTCCACTCGAGGTAAGAACGAGTATCGTTAGCTACTGAAAATGTGGAGGGGACCGAATAACCGGAAAATATTCTTAGTTTCAAAAAAGCTATTTAAACATATCTTGGTCTTTGGCTCACGAATGAAAAATGACATGTTCATCAGCATCATCAGGTTATTTTTGTCTCCACTGCAGGAGCACAACCCTCTCTCATCTGCCGGAGACAGACGGAGGATTTGGCCTACACTCCCCGAGCTGGCCAGACGGGTTGGGGAGGCCTGATTGATGTTTTATAATGTATTCCCTTAGTCGCCTTGTACGACATCCACGGGAAGAGTTGGAGTGGTTCTATTCTACTCTACCGGAAACCACACGGCAAGATAAATCAGTTAAATATTATCAATTAGTATTTTATTTATTATTTATTTTATTATTGAAGTACTGATATGATGTTAATATGGACATTTTCCTTAAGATTAAAAAAAAATCTGTCTCATTTAGTAACTAACTCTTATAAATTTTAATTGCAGTGGACATGGGCGGGTTTGCCAATAGAAGTTATGTGCGCGACGAACTGTTTGACATTGACTCTGATGAGGACATCGTTGCCACTCCCCGGGACAGGTTAGTGCGCATCGCCTTTATATAACCTTTATACAGCTTTTTAATAGGAGACAGTAGGCGTTAGGGTAGCTTTGTAGTGTTGTAACTGCACTTTAATATGGTATATGCGATTTTATGCGTGAGTGAACAGCAAGTGACTTACAAAATATTTGAGTACACTTAATACTCAGAGATTTCAATCGCTTTAAAATTCTTTATTGTTTAAAAAATGTCTCATCTTTTAAGTTACAATGGACTAACATTGTCACCTTGTGACAAAACTCCTTAAATTAAATTAAAAAAAAAAAACTTTTAAGTTAGTTTAGTTAGTTCGTTTTATAAGTTAACAAAGAAATCATTAATTTCAACTTTGAATACTCAGAGATTTCAATCGCTTTAAAATTCTTTATTGTTTAAAAAATGTCTCATCTTTTAAGTTACAATGGACTAACATTGTCACCTTGTGACAAAACTCCTTAAATTAAATTAAAAAAAAAACTTTTAAGTTAGTTTAGTTAGTTCGTTTTATAAGTTAACAAAGAAACCATAAATTTCAACTTTGAATACTCAGAGATTCATCGCTTTAAAATTCTTTATTGTTTAAAAAATGTCTCATCTTTTAAGTTACAATGGACTAACATTGTCACCTTGTGACAAAACTTCTTAAATTAAATTAAAAAAAAAACTTTTAAGTTAGTTTAGTTAGTTCGTTTTATAAGTTAACAAAGAAATCATCAATTTCAACTTTGAATACTCAGAGATTTCATCGCTTTAAAATTCTTTATTGTTTAAAAAATGTTCATCTTTTAAGTTAAAGTTGGAATAATAATCTGTAATGTTTCAATATTTTAAATAAATAAATGTCATGTCTGTCTGTCAAGTTACAATGGACTAACATTGTCACCTTGTGACAAAACTCCTTAAATTAAATTAAAAAAAAAACTTTTAAGTTAGTTTAGTTAGTTCGTTTTATAAGTTAACAAAGAAACCATAAATTTCAACTTTGATTACGAAAGGCCTGTCTGATAGTAGACTAAATAGTATCGCATACTACTTGTATATGCCAGCTACTCTGCCTTCTACTGTACTCATATAATTTCTTGCTTGATATAGGTTTTATCTGACCTTTTTATAACAAGGACTCAGATATGTGTTTGTAAATAATCTATTCCAGGTACACAACAGACGTGTAGCCGTAGTTTGTATATAGCTGCTATATACTTCACTAACGCTTAAGCATTGTTGGTACGCTATTTTCTATTTATTTTTTTATCTAAAATATCCTTGACATTTGAATAGTTTTATTTATATTTTTGTATATCACTTGGATGTTAAAAAAATCGTTTAACTTTTTGCTTTTATGAAAAGTTAAGAAAGATTTTTCATACTTCCACAAGTCATACACTAGAAGGTTCTTTATCTGATTATTATTACTGAATGTCTCTTCAATCAGGTCACTATAAGATCAAATGTCACAAATGTAATCTTTGTATTTTTGTGAAGGGTACTAATTAATGAAAAACTTATACAATTTATTCTAATACTCATGGTTTGTGATGACTATTATTTCATTTATATAAAAAAAAATTATTTATATTATAAATAAAGATATATAAATATGTTATTATATAATTTCAGAACCTCCTTCAGTCCGAGAGATATCTACCAGGTGTAGTTTAGTACTTCTACTCTGATGTTACAAGTTACATTGTTATAAGGACCTGTGAGAATGTATAGCTTCATGTACAATTTCTTTGAATTAACGAAGAATATTCATAATTTTGAAAAAATCATAAAAGTCCTCACACGTCTCTTATACAGCATGTCACTGTAAATGCAGAGTGGGTTTCGTTATTTTTAGTTGTAAGCATCTAGCATACTCCGTTAGAGATTCACATGTTATTTTATTGTGATTTTTCATTATAATGTTATGTAAAAAATCCGCTTGATATATGTAAGTACCTATTTAAAAAATTAGGCTTAATATATATAAGGATATGTAAATAATCTAAATATATACAAGATTTGACGTGAGTTCATAAAATTGGGGCTTTATATAGTCTTAATTAACATTCATCACGTTTATACAGCCTTCCAATGAACTGGTTTTTTATATAACATTATAATATTAGGCCTATTGTATAAAACTAATTCCATTGATTTGAAAGCTATTCAATTAATTATGTTACATACATTGCAATGTTTAATTTATCAGTAAAATTAAATCTTTCGATTAGAAGTCACATTAACTTAAAATAAACTAGGCCTTCAGCCCCGTATTCTACTGCAAGATCATTTTAGTTTATGTATTCACTTTATACATATAAATATCTACAATAATACCAGAGGTGGGTTACTACTACATTGTGCGGGAGCGCAGAGTATTTTCAATGTACCGGTATCTCTCGAAAGTGCTTTATAGCCAGTCTATATAAGGCATAATATAGCATAACAAATATTGCGATAAAAATAGTCGTGTTATGTGAAAAGTAATAATTGTACGAGAACTAGCCTTAAAAGAGCTGTTTGTCTAAATTCCTTCTAATAGCTCTCAAATTAATGATAGAATAAACGGTTTGTAATTTAGTATAATAATTATAAATACGAACTTAATGTAAATGTAAAGTATACCAAAAGTTGTGACTATTTGTAAAATTCCTAACGGCTGTTGTAAATTATTACTACTCTATATTTTCTCTAGTTCTTTTGTTTTTATTTGTTTTATTTTCAATTAAACTGTTTTATTTTTATATTATTTCATTTGTTTCCTTACCCAATTATGACCATGTCAATTATTTTATAATGTTCCTAATTTTTTTTATACAGAAATCACGCGCTTATTATAACAAACGATATAAACACGCTACTTAAACTTGAGGCAAATTCTTACTCATATAAACCACTTTAGCTATATATATAGCCATATAAAAAATATAACCCATTTTCTTAAGCGATAAAGATATATTTTATATCGATGGAATTTTAACATATTAAACCATAAAGTATATAGAGTTTAGTCTCTATCATGCTAGAGCCTGATTCTTAAATAATTTGAAGAATCAGATTCTTTACTTATACAGCATTTATGTCCCGTATATCCTAACGGCTATATGTATTGAGTTCCCTGGTTGTGTGACAGAGTTTAGAAAACGGTTGTGAAAAGCTTTCCTCAATATAAAAATATACCTATACAAGTACTATTTTATCCTACGCCATTTTAAAACTTTAAACATTTATATAACTCAAATCACAATATTATACAGCTTATTCAAGAAATATTACAGAACATAGCACAATTTTGTCAATAATTGTATGTAATTTATTAACTTCCAAATTCTTTTGTTGATAAATTATATGCCGTAAACATAGACTATTACACTTAAAAATAACTTTTAATAATGAACTGTGTATGTTAAAGAAATCTATTTAAAAAGATTACTTATACAAAGTCTATTACAGCATTTGTTCAATTTAGAAATTAAGTGTCGAAGCTTGCGAGTCCATACGTTTTTTATAAAGCTATAATTTTATATTTATCAGTTGACTGTATTTCAAAATCGCCTTTTAACGCTTACATAATAGGTATTAGAAATAGTAATAATGTGTTCCTTTGTCGGTAAAAGTCATTTTATACACTAATCAGAAACTATTAAATATTAGAGCAATAATATTTCTTTTGACAGTAAACTATACGCCATCGAAATCGGCCTGTTGATGCTTACATAAAAACTAGTACACAATATACTTAGCAATAATATTTTATTTCAAATAAACTAAACTATAAGTGCCATAAAAACGCCTCTCAAAAGCTTCAAAGCTGAGACAAAATCTTTTTCACAGCATAGCAATAATAAGTTCATTTGTCATTAATTGAATGACATTGAAGTCACTTTGTTACCTGAATATATAGTAATATGTATAGTAATAATAATAATATTATACAGCTTATTTTAGATAAATAATTATAGAAGGCTATATAAGTAAGAATATTCAATGTATATAATGTCCAAAACTTTAAATTAGGTACTTATTGTTTATTCAATATGAAAAGCCTTTAACTTCAAATCTGAACAGATAGTGCGGTAAAAATTAGAATTAGTACGTAATGGTAGTTATAATTAATACTTCTCAATTTAGAATCAGCATAGAGTAGTTACTAATGCAGTAAATCGTAAAAAATAATATACTGAAAAGTGCCCATTCTATTACAATAAAGAGTATTTAAATTTTGCCAAATTTAGATGGAAAATAGTCAATTTAGAATGCCAAACGATTTCCTTGCTTTCTAGATAGGTATTAGGGTTGTACTCTCTCATCTTGACGGATGTCCCGAGCTCTACAGCGGTATATAAGTGCTATATGCGACAGTGAAATATTAAGCTTTCATATATAAATAAATAATAACAAAAATTTATTTGCAAGTCTCAATCTTTTATGTAAGTTACTGAGACAATTATTTTAGTTTATATCTTTTCGCGGGTTCGAACCCCGCCCAGGGCAAACATGCGTGTGATGAGCACTTGTGTTTGCCTTGTGACTGGATGTTATTTATATATTATGTATTTATGTATGTATATCAGCTGTCTGACACCCATATTACAGGTTCTGCCTAGTTTGGGATCAGTACCCACATATTTTATTTATTTCATTATCAAAAAAATCTATCGAAAAGAGGTGTTGGCTATTCCTAGTCATTATTTCCTGTCCACCTTTGGTTGAAATATTATTTTAGGACTTTTTTTTATTTATTTTCTACATTGATAATCCTATTTCAATTTTTTACGCCAATGAATCATTTTCACAATAACAAACTTAGCGTTGCAGTCGAGCATAAGAGGTCGTGGATTCTATTCCCACTGGGGACAGACAACTTTGTATAAGCTGTACCTAGACTAGGCCAATCTATATTTGTGTATTATCCTGTCCTTGTCTAATAAACATAGTTCAGGAAAAATCCTAGTTTCGGTTTAGACAAAGCATTTATAATTTTAATTAAAATAAACTATCATCTTGTTTTGTATGTCGCATATAGTAAATAGTAATGTTACCTAACTTTTCTAGATAATAAATCGAATGTAGACATATTATAATACAAAACATATATAACTGTATACAGCATCGGCTTAAGCATTTTTTTTTAATTTATTGGTCATTTGTGGTTAAATTTTGTTATAATCAATATAAGTCGGACACGTGTTTTTGAGAAGTAAATCAGAATCTGGTGATCTTTATCAGTTTTACAAAAATTTAATATTTTTTTGTCGAGGGTTATCCCAATCCTTCAAAATGTTTTCTATTTAAGTATACTACATTTTTCATTGTCACTTCCCTAAGATATATTTTCTACAATATACCGCTCACAACAATCAGGAGAACGAGATTTTGAATGTTTTGTCATTTTTAAAATATTAGTAAGGTTATAATAAATCAATGTGGAGTCATACAAGGCGACTAAGGGAATACATTATGGAACATCAATCAGGCCTCCCCAACCCGTCTGGCCAGCGCGGGGAGTGTAGGCCAAATCCTCCGTCTGTCCCCAGCAGATGAGAGAGGGTGGTGCTCCCGCAGTGGAGACAAAAATAATCTGATGATGATAATGATGATAAATTTTACGTCATCTTACTCCTTGTGAATCTGTTAAATAAATCCATAAATTAAAGTGGTGTCTAAGGAATATGCTGTCGAGAAACGGTGGTCAAAGTGTACATAGTACAAGATCAAAGTGACACCATAGCATTTTATTAGCTTTTCAATCACTTAAACTTATTTCAAAAGGCTGTTGTATTATTGACGAGAGAGAGTGTGAATTCCTTTAGATCATGCTAAATCTGGTTAACATCTAATTCCAATTTTATATTTCACCCAATCTCCATAAATTGATTAATAATGGTCTTATTTAACAGATTAATAAAGAAATACAATTACGTTAAATAAATATTACCTTAACAATATATTTTAAACATACTAGGTATTCAAAATCTTGTTTCCCAAATTATTTTGAGCAGCGAGCCAATTCTACTAACGCATTTTTGCACAAAACGCAACTGAACTGCAGCTTCAGCTGCGTTTCAGCCGTAACTAACGTTTTATATAAACGTCAGACGTAGATGGAACGGACATTTCTACATTTTAAATTTTTTATTTGACAGTTGTCTCTGGTAAAAACGAAACTCAGCTGCTGTCAAAATAGCGTCTGTTAAAAAGTTGGTAGAAATGTACTTTTTCAGACACACAGTTCAGATGTTACGCTTAAATTATGCAGAAAAAGGTTATTTTCACAATAAATAACCATTTTACGGATACACAATCAACCAAAAAGAAACACATGCGAACATTTATAATCAATAATAACAATACAACATTTACCTTAAACGCAAACATCCTATCATCTGAGTGCCTAGCTTGTGCGTTCCGTCTGCGTTTCGTTTACGTTTGGTTATCGTCTGAAGTAAAACAATGAGAAGAATAGCAATTTGCGTTTGGAACGGAGTTTGACTAAAAACTTAAACGTAACTGTTGTTTAAACGAACGATAAATGTTGAAAATACATTAGTAGAATTGGCCCCCAGTACATATAATTTATGTTACTAAAGAGAACTGTCCTTTGCTTGTGAATACGTAGTGATATAAGTAGATAGTCATATCGTTATATAGAATATTATTTACTAGGTAGATTACTACGAAGCGTTTTGCTTCCTCGTTCATAATGCGAACTGCTAAGGAATGGAACTCAGTGCCAGCTTGGGTATTTCCGGACAAGTACAATTTGGATCTTTTTAAAGGAACAGTGAATATGCATCTTCTGGGTAAGCGCGCTCCACCTTAGGTCTCATCATCACTTACCATCAGGTGAGATTGAGGTCAAGCGCAAACCCATTAATAATAAAATAAAAGTAGATCCAATCTTAGGCTGGAATTAAAAATTCATTTCCAAAATCGAGCATGAATTCAAGTTATACAGGGTGTAAGAAGATTACTTAAAACCGAAAACTGTAATGATATATTAGTTTTTTTTTTATATTTGCTATGTCTATATAGATCTCTAATATGACATGATATGATATCATGGTAACTTTTCAGATTAACCACTCCCTGAATGACCACTTTCTATAATGGCCACTTCCCGCTTCCACTTTTTCAATAACATCGGTCCACTTTTTCAAAACTGGAAACTGGAAACAGACAGACATAGCGAAAATTAGGTTTAACTTTTTGCCATTTGGCTACGGAATCATAAAGTCTTAAAATCCGTGCAAACCGTAAAGTGATCATTCCTGAAAGGTCATACGGGAGGCCTATCATCATCATCATCAGCCCGAAAGAGTCCACTTTTGGACATAGGCCTCTCCCAAGGTGCGCCACTGAACCCGATCTTCGGTTCTTCTCATCCAGTCACTGCCAGCCGCCTTACGCAGATCGTCGCTCTATCTAGCCAGGGGGCGTCCCACACTACGCTTGCCCAGCCGCGGTCTCCACTCGAGAACTCGTTTACCCCAGCGGTAATCGGTTCTCCAGCTCACTGCCACGTCAGCGTACTAACTTTTTGAGCTATGTCGAAGACTGTTCTCTGGCGGATCACCTTATTTCGGATCCTGTCTCTTAGAGAAACTCCGAGCGGGAGGCCTATATTTAATTGTCATTTGCATAGATCGTGTTTTGTTATAATTATTTGGAGAAGTCATTGTGGGAAGTGGACATTATGGGACGAAATACCTGAAAATTTTACGGCGTGGATTTGAGATGGGGCAGTGAGGGCAACTATCGACCCGTTGTAGTAGGAAAACATTCTTAGAAGACTGATTATATAACTTTTGAAGATATATAGACCTGCATTCACGGATTTCAGTCAACAAGAGACGGGCGTTACTCGCGTTTTATTTTATGCCGTCAATCTATCCTGTTTCTTATAAAGATTTCAAAATATATAACAGGAGAAACTAAGTTTTCGGTACTGGAAATGACAGAAATAGGGAAAACTTTTCTTGTACAGTATTCCTAGAACCATTTTCTGTAGCTACTTATAACTGCAAGCCTTTGCTGCCTACTGTATGCAGTTGACGTTTAAATGATATTTGACGATGTTCAGAAAAACAATTTTTTTTTTCATATATATGTTTTGGTTTCCTCTTCATACCCTGTTTATATAATTTTTAACTCGAAAATCGGGGATGACATTTTAGAATTATAAAGTTAATTAATACTAAAAATATACGACGACATGTAGTATAATAATAAGTTTGTGTTCATTTCTAGCTAGTAATTTTAAATATTTAAACGTTTTCCGTAAATATATAAGTATATTCCCTGTTGTATAAGAATTTCCTGTTTCTTATATAGCGTTTAATAATTATAAGTAATTTTACTTAAGGAGTTTTGGTAGTTAGAGTGCTATATCGCAATAAGCCCCTGACTAACCCCCTTAAGGATTTCACACACTGGCGCGATAAGATGCGCGGCAATTCTCGTGATGCCGCGTAACATACTTTCTACGCATATGTTACTTTCGTTAGTTCAATGTATTTTGTTAGACATTCCGGCATACAACATGCTATATTATATATTTATGAAGTCCAGTTTGTATAGTATCATAATTATAACGATCTACATATGTATAACTAGCTGTTTGACCGCGACTTCGTCCGCGTGGACCACGTGACTTTATAAATTATACACTACTACATGTACTATGACACTCCTAAATAACGTGGCTTTCTATTGGTAAAAGAATTTTCAAAATCGGTTCAGTAGATCCAGATATTACCCGCTACAACCTCACAAACACACAAACTTTACCTCTTTTTAATATTAGGATATATATGTCTGACACAGGAAATTTTGACAGAAACGATGTAAGGATTTGTCCTGGTTATTCATTAGACTCGAGCACCCGAGGTTGTGGGTTCGATTTCCAGTAAAATCAGTCTTTGTACAAAGTTCCTGATCAGTTCTTCCTGTCTGGATGTTATATTTGCGACTGGCTCTATTCTCTTCTCAATTATATCATACAGAAAATAATCTTAGTTAATAGACAGGTGTATGTGAAGTAAAAATATAAAAAATTAAAGAGTCGGCAAAAATCGAATTAAATATAGGTATGAAATAGAAAAAAGCCGGCAAAGAACGAAAGTCGGCAAGTACCGAAAATTTACATGAAATCTTATCACTGTCAGTTTAGTTTATGTCATTTACATATATTTATTATGTTAGATTAAGTAAATACTATCGTAATGTCCTTATAGGACACAAGTTCTTAAATTACAAAGAATATAAATTTCCTGAACAGATAAATAATATAAATTTCCTGTGTTGTCCATCGCTGTACTAGACTCGTACCGATGGCACTGCTGCACATTTATTGTCGCTGGTTTTAATGGTGTTGTATATGCATGTGTGAGTGGCTGCGACCACGCAATAAACCAGTGCGAATCAAGCAATCTTTTGTATCACTCGTGTCCCTCGCTCACCGATATAACAGTGGCGACTAGGATGGGATTCGAACCCACGCGTGCTGTACATTGGATTAGCAAGAAATTATTTGGCCGTTATTTTTCATTCCTTTCATTTCTTATGTTAGCGCAGGTAGTCTGAAACGAGTTTCCAACATCGTTGCCGCTGCTGTCGTGCTCTTAACAGCGCCAGTGTGTGGAAAGCCTTACCATAGGTGGTCAACTAAATAGAGTTATTTAATAACTCTGCCCTCCTTTATTTAGCATATCGTAAAGAAATATTATGGTTGTTATAAACACGTTTTCGTTAATATGTAAATATGAAGCAAAGAACACCATTACTTGCTACAATTATTGTGTGAATATTATACATTATGTATATTATTATGTACGGACGAGAGGCAAAAATAAACGCCAAAATATTAAATTTTGTTTAATTTTTTATATTTTCCTTCAGAGTATACTAAAAATTACTACATATATAGATTAGCTGGAAGAGATCTCTTATAGAGATAAGTCCACCTTTGTACACTTTTATGTTATGCCCTTTTTTGTAAAATGTATGTGCAATAAAGCATATAATAATAATAATAATAAAGAACACAACGAAAGTGAAGAAGAACAAAGGTACCCGACATACAACGGATTAGCAAGCTGAAGTGGCAGTGGGCGGGCCACATCTCTCGCAGAACCGACGGCCGTTGGGGCAAACGAGTTCTGGAGTGGTGACCGCGGAGTGGCACGCGTAGGGTGGGCCGCCCCGCCGCCAGATGGACCGACGACCTGAAGAAGGTGTCCAGAAGCGGCTGGATGCGGAGGGCGGAGGACCGGGTGTAGTGGCGTTCATTGGGGAAGGCCTATGTCCAGCAGTGGACGTTAAAAGGCTGATATAATGATGATGATTAGACTTTTTTTTATTTTAAATAGAATAATGAAGACCTGTGTTAATATTAGAAGTACCATTTGTGTCTGCGAACAATTTCCTTCGAACATCTTGTGCTAGAACCTCAAAAAAACTGTGATAAATGTTCATTGTACGGTACGGTAATATCAAATGAAACAGAAAGATATAATTAAATATGGGAAAACATAGTTTCTGTATTTAGAGACTCAGAAATCACTGGCATCTGCCATAAACATGTCTGTTACCTCTCATTACCAATTTTATATTTATAACATTCTAAATATTTACAGTGCGATTCTCTAAGGCTGTTTAAGCGTCATTGAAGATAACTGATATCAGGGATCGGAATAAGGTAGTGACATGTACTTGCGATGAGCATTTTATTAACTGTTGTAATAAAATACTGGGACTCTTTGTAGTAATAATTAAAAAGTATGTAATAAAGAAGAATAGATTACTAGCCGTTGCCCGCGACTTCGTCCGCGTGGACATCTTAACACCACAAATTATTATGTATTTCCCGTAGGAATGGGATGTGTTTTCCGGATAAAAACTATCCTATGTCCTATTCCAGGACCTAACCTATATGGGTGCCAAATTTTATCTCTATCCGTCCAGTGGTTGAAGCGTGATTGAGTAACAAAAATCCAAATATCCAAACTTTCGCGTCTTAAATAAAATCGTAAACTTCGCGTGTATGTACATTGAAGATATTTTCAACAAAAAAAAATTGGGGTGTCTAAGGATAAGCAACAGAACACATTTCGATCATTTTTGAAATTTTCGTCTGTTTGTCTGTTTATCTATGAGTTTGTGCACATATCACTTAAAAACTACTGAACGGATTTTGATGGACTTTTCACAGAATCATAGGGTTTAACTTAACATAGTCTTTATTTCATCGCAATTGGTTTACTCAATCAAAAGTTGTGGACATTTTTAGTTCTCAAATACATTAGTAGGTAGGTAAGGTTAGTATGCAATATATTGCAAATAATAATATTTCCGTACTATTCAGATTGCCATGACTTTGGACTACATTTGGAGCTGGGAGTGGGAATAGGAGTGGGAGTGGGCGTGGGCGTGGGCGTGGGCGTGGGCGTGGGCGTGGGCGTTAAGATCATTACTGCGATCACCAATCCGTCTGCCAAACATTGTAATACAATTACATCTACGTCAAAATTGTATGTAAAATTGTATGTAAATTAATTTTGACTTTGACTAAATGAGTGAAAACATTTATTGTGGCACTTTACCACGATAGTTTAATAGGAACTAACTGAGACCTACCAATGTTATTTTTATATGCCACCAATATTTAAATTGACGATTCTAAGTATACTATATGTATTAGACGACCACCGTGGCGGAACGGGTAGCTCTCGGCCTGCCACGCCGGAGGTTGCGGGTTTGAATCCCGCTAGGGGCAAATGTTCGTATGATGAATATGAATGTTTGTACCCAAGTCTTGGATGTTTATATATGTATTTTAGTATGTGTATCCGTTATCTAGTAACCATACCACAGGCTCTGTCTAGTTTGGGACTGGATAATTGGTGTGAATGTCTGAGATATTTATTTATTTACAGAAAATTTTGTAAAAAAAAGAGGACTCATGTTAATTTCGGCTGATGAAGATGGCATAAATGGCTACCTTATTCCGATCCCTGCTGATAATGTACGACGTAATCTTATATTTTCCACACACGAAGGTGTACCCACTGGATTTCAGAATCTTGTAGTGGATTAAACCTGTTTGAACTGCAAAAAAAGATGAAATGAATTCAGGTACGAGAAGAGCAATGCACATTATGGCCTTTTATAGGAAATCTCATCATCATCACATCATCCCCAAACGTCCACTACTGGACATAGGCCTTCACCAATTGCATTAATTCGCGCTGTGATTCCCGGCTTAGAATAGGGCCACCCCCTTACTTCCTGTGGGTGTCGTCAAGGCGACTAAGGGATTGCACCAAGGACGGGCAGCAGCGCTCTCCTGTGTGTGTATGTTACGATCATTACTGCGATCACCAATCCGCATGCCAAGCGTGGTGATTATGGCAAATCCCCCAATGGACAACTTACTAAAAGTCAACGATCTCTATGTCCTACTAGATGGAGCGTTCCAAACAATCGCTCTGTTCCACGCAAGTAGCCGCAACTCTTTCACATTCATAATGAAACTTGTGCAGTTGCTACTCAGAACATTTAATTATTTACTAAATATTGACATTATTTAACCGTAGCGTCAATATTTAGTAATAATTAAATGTTCTGCGTAGTAACTGAACAAGTTTCATTGTGAATGTGAAAGAGTTGTGGCTACTTGCGTGGAACAGAGCGATTGTTTGGAACGCTCCATCTAGTATTACACAGAGATCGTTTCCAAAAGTGGTATTCCATTCCACTACTGAACGTATTTAGGTTCATGATAATGATGATGACGAATATTCCACAATAAACCAGTGTGATATCTTGTGTAAGGTTTTAAAAAACGTACAATGACGTATAAACGATGCTAAGTGAAAAGTCAAACACGCAGTGGTAAATAACAGATGATAAATCAGTTAGCGATTAGCTGGTCACACGAATCTCTTAAAGACTCTTTACACCTTACGATTCGATCCAAAAGAGAAAATGTAGGATGGTAACAAAAATCGGATAATTATTTTTACACGCGATTGATTTACTGTGTTTTTTTTTTTGACGAGAGGGAAACAGATGTCAATTTTATTAAATAATATATTAATTATTAATTTACACTTGCCGTGTGGTTTCCGGTAGAGTAGAATAGGACCACTCCAACTCTTCCCGTGGATGTGGTACAAGGCGACTGAGGGAATATATTATAAAACATCAATCAGGCCTCCCCAACCCCGAGTCAGCGCGGGGAGTGTAGGCCAAATCCTCCGTCTGTCTCCGGCAGACGAGAGGGCTGTGCTCCTGCAGTGGAGACGAAAATAACCTGATGATATATGTATGGCTGGAAGAGATCTCTTATAGAGATAACATATATATATCTATATTACATATTTTTTTATATAACTTACTTTTATATAACTTTATTTAAATACTAGCTGTTGCCCGCGACTTCGTCCGCGTGGACAACTTAACATTACACATTCTTATGTATCACGTGTTACTAAATCCTAAAAGAAATCTATTAATCTGGTTATGCATTTAAAATATTAATATACATAAAAAAACATACTATCCAATTGAGAACCTCCTTTTTTGAAGTCGGGTAAAAATTTGCGTTCTGGCGGCGGTTTCGCCCGTTGTACCACAGTTTTTTAGGTTTCCGTAGCCAAATGGCAAAAAACGGAACCCTTATGGATTCGTCATGTCTGTCTGTCTGTCCGTGGGTATGCCACAGCCACTTTATTCCGAAACTATAAGAACTTACTATTGAAACTTGGTAAGTGGATGTACTCGTATTCTGTGAACCGCATTAAGATTTTCACACAAAAATAGAAAAAAAAAACACTAAATTTTGGGGGTCCCTATACTTAGAATTGAAACTCAAAACTCAACTTTTTCATCAAACCCATACGTGTGGATAGGTCTTCAAAAATGATATTGAGGTTTCTAATATCATTTTTATCTAAACTGAATAGTTTGCGCGAGAGGCACTTCCAAAGTGGTAAAATGTGTCCCGTCCCCCCACCCCCTGTAAGAGAATGATAAAACTAAAAAAAATATATGATGTACATTGCCATGCAAACTTCCACCGAAAATTGGTTTGAAAGAGATCTAGTAAGTAGTTTTATAACTATAAGATCTATACTGTTAAGATTTTCACACAAAAATAGAAAAAAACAATAAATTTCAATAGACAAATTTCAATAAACAATAGGTTTCCCCATACTTAGAACTGAAACTCAATTTTTTTTTCATCAACCACATACGTGTATAGGACATACGCATCTATGGATAGGTCTTCAAAAATGATATTGAGGTTTCTAATATGTAGTTTTTTTTTAATACGTCATAAATCGTAAAGCACAATACTATTATTAAAACATCGATCAAAGTTACAACGAACTACAATAACTTTTAGATTATGTTACTTGCTGCTACGGAACCCTTCATGGGCGAGTCCGACTCGCACTTGGCCGCTTTTTTTTAAATAAAGTTGACATTTACATTTATCATGAATTAAAAGATTATCATATAATCAATAAAAAAAATATATTTAATATTGTGCAAATTATGTGATATTTCCTTCCCCCCCCCCCCTCCAATTTGTCCTTTCCATACCCTTTCTTTCTTTCCTTCTCCATCCCCTTCCCACAACGTTGAAAACCCTTTCCCCCACCCCTTCCCTCTCCCTACTCCTACCTATCCCCCTTCCCTTAACCCACCCCTTCCTACACCCTTTATTTACCACTGCCCCCTCATCTTTCCTCTCTTACCCTAATCCCTCTATTCTTTTCCATCCGACTTCCTTCCCCTCCTATTCCCTTCCTATGTTGCATATCCAATTAACTGTACAACAAAATGTCTGTCAAACTGCTGGACATGCCTTCCCCAATGAATGCCACAACGCCCTACAGATCCAGCCGCTTCCGGCCACCATCTTCAGGTCGTCCATACACCTGGCGGCAGGGCGTCCCACCCTGCGCGTGGGACGTCGCGTCCCACTCTAGAACCCGTCTGCCCCAACGGCCGTTCGGTACTACGACAGATGTGACCTGCCATTTCAGCTTACTAATTCTTTCGGCTATGTCGGTCACCTTCGTTATTCATAGGATCTCCTCATTACGAATCATATCCCTCATAGAGACCCCGAGCATTGCCCTCTCTATAGCTTTCAGAGCCACTTGAATCTTGTGGATCAGGCCCACCATCAGTGTCCACGTCTCCGCGCTGTAATCATGACAGGTAGGACGCACTGATTAAAGATTTTTGTCTTTAAACATTGTGGAATAGGTGACGTAAAGACTTGACGCAGTTTTCCGAATACTGCCCACCCTAACTGGATTCTTCTGTCAGCTTTTGAAATTGATCCTACCCAACTATATTGTCTGTCCTAGGCAGACGTACTCCTGAACAGCTTCGATATTGACATTGTCGACGATCACCGGTCTAATACAGGGCCACTAATTATCGAATAGCGAACTTTTTGTATCGAGACTTGTGGAAATACCTGAAATACATCAGCTAAAATAAATCTATAAATGAGCTTTAAAACATCTCTGTCACTTTCTGTCAAGTTCTTGCATCGACCAGTAATGTTGAACTACACTTTCATACAAATGATATGAAATGAGAGGTCAACTTGTATATCAGCTTCCTGACATTTTATTGAGATATGACTTATACCAGTATGAGGCCCGAACTCAAAGCTATTAAACAGTGAAAACGCCGTCAAATTCTGTTCAGCAGTTTCCAAGATTAGCCCGTACATACATACATACATACAGACAGATAAGAAATTTTTTAATTATATTTTTGGACTCTACTGGTCTTCAGTAACGTCCGGGCAGTGAAATTTTTTTTTTACCTTCAATGTACAGATTCGCTTTTCTTTTGTTTTTTCTACTCTTTTATTATATGTATAGATTTATTTTCAATGGGAATGTCTTCTGATTAGGATCAAATCGGATCGGAAAGTGTAAAAGTCTTTTACGAATCGTGCACATTACGTGAGTAGCTACCGCATAGAGATATTCTGCAATTGTGGTTGTTCATGTCAACACTATTGGGAACTTAAAAAATGTAAGTTCTCTATATTCGTACCGCATCGACGAAGCACGCAATCCCCATGTGCGAAAGGGACAAACGCTGTGTAGTTAGCACCGGCACCTTCTCTTTTCATTTTGACATATTTATTAATTCTTCTTACTCTAGAACTTTACGATTTTGAGGTCTACTGTCTGGTTGTTAGAATTCTTTTCAATTAAAATATCATTTCCTAAAATTAAAAGTCGTGTGGTAGTTATTGAGTAGACTGGATTTTATATCAACAAACCTTGTTTAGTAAATATATTTTTAATACACTTACTTATACATATATTCCCCAATAATATAATAAACCATTGTACAATAAAAATAAGTATTAGTTATTTAATTAAATAAAAGGTTTTTGTAACAATTCTTTAAAAAATATTCATACCTTTTAAAAATTGTATTGAAATCACCATTAGCCGAAATATAGCTGAACATAAGCTTTCTCAATAGAAAGCAACGTTTATTGGGCTGTCCACTGGGGGATATGCCACAATCACCACGCTTGGCAGGCGGATTGGTGATATCAGTAATGATCTTAACATACACACACAGGAGAACGCTGCTGCCCGTCCTTGGTGCAATCCCTTAGTCGCCCTATTCTAAGCCGGGAACCACACGGCGAATTAATGCAATCAAGTGAACGGATATAATCATTTACTATTACTAATACAGACGTACCCGCCTGTCCGTAGACGTGCGTACGTGTGTGCGTAAATTATTATAGGGCTGGTACACCCAGCGCGCGATCATAGTCGATCGGGAGAGGGATAAATCGTTATATGTCAACCACATGAGTACTTCTCTTGAGATCACCTTGACGACACCCGCTGGAAGTCTCGAGTAGCCCTACGCTAAGCCGGAAATGACACGGCTGTAATTACTATTGGTATAATTATAAATAAAGATATTAACTCATTTACCGTTTGCTTATGTAAAATAAACGCAATGTTCAAAAAGTAGAGAATAACCCACGACTTCCTCGCAAGGTCACAGTCGAGATCTGTGCGCTTAGTGGCCGCTCTCGAGTCGCACAATTAGTACTGATAACAAGATAACAGAGATAGCGATCGGATAGCAAGTGCCGCAGTGAACAACGACAGCGGATGGCGAAAATATTCGCTAATTACGAAATGTCTTTAGGAAAATTGTCAGTGAAAATTGTGTCAAAATTGTAGAAAACAAGGTCAATTTTGCAACAAGTGTAGGACAAAAAGTGGATGAATGAATGCAGGGCAGTGGAAAATGTATTAAAAGTGATTTGTTAGAAAAGTAAGTGAAAGTTTATTAATAGAAAAACTGTGGAAAGTTGTCTAAAAATAATAAAATTCCTCCAGAACTGTGAAACAGTGTTTTGTTATAAGTAAATAGATGAAGAATCAACAGAATTTACTGAAAAAAGATATAATTAAGTAAATGTAGAAGTGATAGTTTAGTTTTAGATAGTGGAAGGGAGGTGTTAATATTGTTATATAAGAGAGTATATAAAATACTAATTCTATAAGATTTTAAAGTAATAATTCAATATATACGTACACGAATAGCTGGTATTATAAAAAAATGGAAGATGATACATTGTTACCCAAAGACACAGAGTTCGAGCAAATAAATCAAGTGTACGATGAATGTCTTAATTATTTGAAATCAATTAACGCATTGAAAGATAAAAGGATAAATGAAAAATACAAGTTCAGAACAAATGATACAGAAGCCATAGAACTTTACGACAGTGAGGAAGAGGATCCGGGATATGAGACTATTAAACCCAAAAACGAAGACGATGTCATCGAAAATACAAATGAATTCCACGAAATACCAAAAGTAGATTTCAAAGTGGAAAACGAATTGGAGTACAACGATAGTATACATTCTTTACCAAATGAATTCAAATCCGATAGGCTTAGAAGATTATCTAAGCAACTTCCGAAGATTATTATTACTCAGAGTAGTACCAGCCTAAGTAACAGGAAAGGCAGTACCAATGTTATTATTGAAGGTCATTACGCTCTGCCGAAGAAAGAAAAGAGGAAACCATCTGTAGTAAACATGTAAGTGTCTTTAACTTAAAAACTTAAGGAAAAATAGACAAAACAATCCCAAAATATGTTATGTAGTATTCGGACATTAGAATTCTCAGGGCACGAATAATGTTACATAGGGTTTGGATAAAATTTTATCGACTTATGAAAGCATTGACGAAATTCTACGTAACCGCTAGAGTAGTTACGTAAATCATAAATATTAATTAATATTATTAGCTCCTTTCATGACGGGGAAGAGGGGATTAATATAGATAGATCAACTGACGGATAACTTAATGGGTAAAATGCACATTAGAGACCGCAGAATTAAGTGTTTTGGGGGAGGGGAGGGAGGAGGGGGAGGGGGAGGGGAGGGGGAGGGGAGGGGGAGGGAGGGGGAGGGGTGAGGGGTAGGGGAGGGGGGAGGGAGGGGTTTACCTAAGAATTCATTAAAACAGATAGATTTTACTTTCAAAATTCAATCAATTATATCATTCAACCCTTATGAGATGTTTATTCCAACGTCTGCAGTAAAAGTTAACCTACATTATGTTTGAAAGAAAATCTATACATATTGTTTCTCTATTTATAGTCACAAGATGTTTCTATGTGAGATAGACTAGTTAGCCTACTGATGTGGGTCTAGGACGGACCCGTCTGATGATAAGAGATTACTGTTAATACTGTTAATTTCGGGCTGAATCATCGATAAGTGCCTCTTTGAAGGTAAATTTTTGTTAGTCTCATTATGTGTATTACTACAGCATAGTACTTGATTAGCCTATCAGGGAATCAGTAAACTGGCACTACTTGGAAAAACTTCATCTGTGGTTAAATAGACCTATAGTGGAAGACGAATATAAGAGCCGTCAGAGGACATATTGGTCTCAGAGGGGTAGGCAGAGACGATGGATCGCCACTATGCGCGATTCTGACCTCACTAGCCTCACTCACATCCATCAACCTTTTCCATGCACCTCCTTTTATTCTTCTCACTGCGGACCCCAGCCTTTTTGAGGATGTTACTAATTTGATCCCTGAATGTCCTCCTAGGACGACCTCTAGCTGTAGTTCCTTCCACATTCGCACTGTATATCTCTTTTGTCACTCTTCTTTCACTCATACGCTCTAAGTATCCAAACCAATGCAACATACCCTTCTCTACCTTCGTTACTACATCTTTCTTCGTCAGAGAAATATGACAGTTATCTATTAGTTGTGTACGATAGGTTGGAAGTTTCACGTTGCTATCTATCTTACCTCACAACATTTCTCAAAGCCCCATTAACTTGGTCCCCAACTGTATTAATATTTCTTAAATCATAAAATGCATAATAACTGTTACGCAGAGATAGGAGCTACGCCAAGGAAAATAATCTTCTTACTCAATTTACGACAACTCGACTTACAAAATAAAAGTCATGTTGACATTTCCTTTTGCATACTTAAGGATTTATGTATGTCATATCAGGGACTTCTGCTGACAGTCAGAGAGACAGACAGATATATCTTGAATTAATCTTTGTGTTTCAGCAATTTCAGAAATGCTCCTCCGCTTCGCAACAGAACAGCTTACGGGGATTTTCCCAAGCGTCTGGTCTCCAAGAGCGGGATGGAGAACGTGGCTCTGATATCCAATGTGCCTTACGAGAAGATCCGTTTGCTGAATGATACTTTTCATACATTGGTAATAACTTAATTAGAAGTTTCTAGGTTTTCTAGTGATTCATGATATGTAACGTGCGGTTTCCGGCTTAGAATAGGGCCACCCCCAGTCTTCCCGTGAGTGTCGTCAAGGAGACTCAGGGATTGCACCAGGGACCAGCGTTCTTCTTAGATCTTCAATCCACCGGCCAAATTTGGCAAATCCCCCAATGAACCAGAGTGGCATTCTATTGGGGAGGCTTATGTTAAGCAGTGGACGTATTTTGGCTGATGATTATTTCTTACTATATTTCATTACTAGCTGTGCCCGCGGCTCCGCTCGCGTGGACTACAGGATCCGCTCCCATTCCCACTTCGCTCCCTATCCCACTTCCACTCAGACTTCAAATCCAGGTCCAGGTCCAGGTCCAGGTCCAGGTCCAGGTCCAGGTCCAGGTCCAGGTCCAGGTCCAGGTCCAGGTCCAGGTCCAGGTCCAGGTCCAGGTCCAGGTATAGGTCCAGGTCCAAGTCCAGGTCCAGGTCCAGGTCCAGGTCCAGGTCCAGGTCCAGGTCCAGGTCCAGGTCCAGGTCCAGGTCCAGGTCCAGGTCCAGGTCCAGATCCAGATTCAGGTCCAGGTCCAGGTCCAGGTCCAGGTCCAGGCCAAGTCCAGGTCCAGGTCCGGTTCCGCTCCTGCTCCCCTCCCGCTCCCCTCCCATCCCACCCCCCACGCCCACTCCCACTCCCAGTCCCACTCCCACTCCCACTCCCACTCGCAGCTCCAAATGTAATAATCCAAACTCATCGCAATCTGAATAGTAAGGTACGGAAATACTACTTTAAGCAATATATTGCATAATAACCTTACCTAACTAATGTATTTGAAAACTAAAAATATCTATAACTTTTGATTGAGTTAGCCGATTGCGATGAAATAAAGACTAAATGTTAAGTTAAGTTAAGCACCATGTTTTTGTGAAAAGTCCATCAAAATCCGTTCAGTAGTTTTTAAGTGATGCGTGCACAAACTCACAGACAAACAGACAAACAGACAAACAGACAAAAATTTCAAAAATGATCGAAATGTGTTCTGTTGCTTATCCTTAGACCCCCCAATTTGGTTTTTTGCAAATATCTTCAATGTACAGACACGCGAAGTTTACGATTTTATTTATTAGATTATCGCCTCTTTATCGTCACTTGTTCAGTCAATGGTTTATCTGCCCAAAGTGCGATTTAATTGACAAAGTCTCGTTGTCTACGTAAGCAAAATCTACGGCCTATCGTTTCATCAGCTTGCTGTCATGAGAGACCTGCTGGTTCCTTGGCTGACTCAATTTTCATATTAGATAATTGCCCTTTACAGTAATTCCAGTTTATCACACGAACTTATTACCCCATGATAAAAATCAGTCAATATTACTTTTGCCGCGTGGTTTCCGGTAGAGTAGAATAGGAGCACTCCAACTCTTCCCGTGGATGTCGTACAAGGCGACTAAGGGAATACATTATAAAACATCAATCAGGCCTCCCCAACCCGTCTGGCCAGCGCGGGGAGTGTAGGCCAAATCCTCCGTCTGTCTCCGGCAGATGAGAGCGGGTTGTGCTCCTGCAGTGGAGACAAAATAACCTGATGATGATGATTACTTTGCTTTTCAAAAACTAGTATGTTTTTTTCCAATCTTGATCCGTTGAGATCTAGAGGAGTAAAAGATTAATCCTAGACATTTGACAGGTTTGAGATTAGAACTTTATTTTCGTTTATAGCCTGCATAAAAGTACATTGACCCATCTCAAGTAAGAAGTCGAATTGGCTATACTTATCTCTCGTCATACACGTGTCACTGTCAGTCACTAACACTCTTGCGCAACCGTTTCATTTATTATTATTCTTCTTGGTACATCGGGTCAGTGTACTTTTATGCAAATAAAGCTGGCACGTTCTGTGTTGTATGTACTTATTTTACGATTATTATGATATAAGTACAAATGTATTACCGCAGTTCTTACAGGTTTTTTTAAAAAAATATAGGAAACACGTCATCAAACAGCATTAACATCTTCCTGTACGTTTCCTCCTCAGATCAATCTGCGCTGGCGATGGATCGTGATTGGAACCATCGTGGTCCACTTCGCGATGTGGCTGGTCTTCGCCGTGTTCTGGTACATCACGGCCCTGGCTCACTATGACTTCGAGCCTGACCCTCCCAAGATCAGCTGCATTACCGGCGGAAAGGATTTCGTCACAATCTTCTTGGCGTCTGTTGAGGCTCAGGTGAGGATTTCAAGAATCAAATCATTCATCATCATCAGGATGGAAAGCTCACTGCTGGCTTAAGGCAGTATCTTGGATGATCACGCTACATATTGACTATTGATACCAACAGTTCGAAATTAGTTGTCTCCAGTGGATAGACTGAAAAGATAGGAAGATTGGAACGAAGCAGGTACGGCGACCGATAGGAGCAGTGGTAAGAAAGGAAGGCGAAAGGGAGGGAGGCTGCGAAGAAGCTCTTTTCGCCTTCCTTCCTTACCGCTGTCCTTCCCAGAACTGTTAGAGATATTAGAGAAGTTACTAAATACGGAAAACTTGATACAACCGAGGGCCGCAAATGTCATTACTGGTTGCGTCAATCAAGCTGTAGTTACTCAACGGTCCACTAGATTGCGCTACAGGTAACGAATTATCACAATTCGATAAGAATATTGAAAAATTAGACTTTTACGCCATCTATAGTCGAATAGTCGTATGACGTTATATGTTTCATAATGTTATAGCATTTACAAACCCCAATAGATGGCGTTTAGGTAAATAACAAGACATGTATGTAATCAATGATGATAATACCTATATTACTTAGTACAAAGATAATATTATAAACTACGACGAGCAGTTAATGAACAGTAGCTCTCAATTTCATTATATAACAGCTTTGCTGTCAAACACATTTCGTTTCATGTTTGCTGTAATTCATTCGCTTACCCAAATAGCTCATATCTTTGAATGCATTGATGCATAAGAAGTGACATTTCTTTAGCTATTAACGGAATGGAACGTCGTTGGACGTTTGCATCGCGTGTTTGTTGTACGAATATAAGCTACAAATGAAAACTCAAAAATTATATCTCGAAATCTTAGCTTACGCAACGGAACGTCGTTTGACGTTTGCATCGCGTTTTTGTTGTACAAATCTGAGCTACAAATGAAAACTTTCAAAAATTATATTACGAATTTGAGTTTGCAACTTTAACTTTAAATTATTATTATTACCTTATTATCACCTCTACCCATAGTAAAAATATAAATTGAGTACATAAGCAAAGCGAAACTAAAAATGGTATGGATCGAAAGTATCCAAAAATCGTCGATTTAATTATGTTAGGGGAAAATTCATATTAAAAGAATTTAAAACACTGGTTTAGTTTTATTTAAAAGGTTCAGATTATTAAGATTTTCAATAAAATAAAACATTAATTAAAATACTGCAATCGGCCATTTTGACTGAAACACCAATCACAGTGCATGACGTCACGCCTAGGTAAACAATACATTCTCTGTGTTTTGTTGTTGTTAGGGATACGCAAAAAAATAAAAGTAACGATACTGTATTCGATACCAGTATCGCATCAAAAGTATCGATGCCGACGATAGTATCGAATCAAAAGTATCGATACTACTCGTATCGAGTACTTTTTCATCACATTAGAAACCTCAAAATTAATAATAAAAATAGTATAAATAGAGACGGAATATTATTATTGGTATAATAATATTATTCCGTCTCTATTTATTTATTACAATAAACATTGACATAATGGTAGATGTAAATATGGTTCTTTTTAAACCCCTAGTCTTTATCACTGCAATCAGACCAAAATCAGACATAAAAAGTAATTTGTCTCCATGCAACGACATCATATTTTAATAAGATAGTGGTTTCCTCTAAATCTCGACCGAGAGGATCGTTATGCATCAGCAAAGCAAGAAAGAAGAGAACGGTAATGAGATGACACTCTATGAGTATACAATGCGGTTTGCCGCATTTACACACGGAGCGTACGGAGCTTGCGCTGGCGTATTCTCATCCCTGGCGCTGGGCGATACGCAAAACAAAGTAGGTCTGGTATCGGTACACCAAAAAGTATCGAGTATGTGACGAAGTATCGATACCTAGTAAAGTATCGTAACAAAAGTATCGAGTACGAAAATACTTGGTATCGTAACGAAAGTATCGATACTACTCAGGTATCGATACTTTTTGCAGACCCCTAGTTGTTGTGAATACTACTGATTACGCATTTGGATTGATTTTTTTTTCTTTTACGTGTGATTTATCGACTCCACTGTACTATAACAATGGAACCAAGCTTTGTTAAGGCAAATAGCTCAAATTTGCCCAGGATTGATGTATTAATGTTGGGCGATTTCCTCGCACCAAATAAAGAATTTTGCTCGCTGAGTTACGAGAAACGTGAAAACTTCCTTGTAAGTAAATTTTGTATTTATTTTTACCCTAGATACAACCAACCTAGATATAATCAAACTTTTTGAACTCGTGCGAGTTTATTTTACTTTCATAGGTTATTTGCACAATAAACTTGTCATTGTTTATTTTTGAGGTCACAGCTTGTATGTTGCTATTTTAGAGTTAATACCATGTTAATACCCGATAAAACTAGTACATTTCTGTAACTAAAAAACACCTACTAGTATAGTATTTTTCCTCATAGTAAACACCTAAAATCGGATAAATCACCAAGTCAGTGTGTATGTATTTGTTCTAATTAATTTCAATTATTTTAGGTCTTCAAGACCATCATATGGGGATGATGCAATCAGTTATGTGCAACTAAAACGGGAAGGAAACATTTGTACAGTAAAGTGCAAAATTTGCCCAGAGCATAAAGTCCATGCAAAACTATATGCTGTTACATTGATGGTTGATGAAGATGAAGAAAAAGTAATATCAATCGAATGCCATGATTGTGTTGCTCCCCAGGGCGGATGTAAGCATGCCATAGCGCTGCTTATGTGGATCCATAGATGAAGCGAAGAACCTTCATGCACAGAAGTTCAATGTTACTGGCGGAAATCAAAGCTATCAAGAGTTGGCACTACCTTGAAATTTATATCTGCAAAAGATCTATCTAAAGGTAGCCCTATATTGCCTTCTAACTCCACAGTTCTTGAAAAAATTTTAGAAGAAGAAGGGAAATAAGACTCACCAGCAATGAAACGGGAAATAATAAGCAAGAAACTAGGGGAAAAAATCAAGAATACTGGACTGTTCATATCCCAAAAATATCCAATGATAGCAGGTTCCCCTGATGGAATAAGTCAAGATAGCATTGTGGAGATAAAATGTCCCATAAGCAACAAAACGTATCTCAATTATATAAAAAATGGGGAACCCAGCAAGAAATGCTTTGCCCAGGTTCAAATGCAAATGTACCTAAGTGGTCTAAATAAGTGTTATTTCAGCATCGCAGGCCCAAATTTTACTACTAATAAAAATATAGAAATTATATGTATAACTTTTGATGAGCAATATATGTCAGGCTTGAAAGTGTTATTAAATTTTGAAAAAACTTATGTGTATCCATTGTTATATAAAAGTATAGAATAGGAAATAAAAATGCAGTAATTTCATTTGTGTTTTATTTAATAAGAGAATCTTGTATATTAATCAAACCACAAGCTATAGATATCACATCATCAAGAACTTTAACCAAACTTAAGATAGGCATGTTACTATTAACACCTTGATGCTTGATTTTAAATGGTGATATAGAGACAGAATGTAGAAACGGCTTCAATGGTGATGTCATCTGATTTACTGAACTGACAATTGTTTGGTTAGCTTTAGTTCTGAATGTTTTCCATGTGTGTACTTGAATTGATTTATCCAACACTCTTGGTGTTACTTGGGGCACTTCTACATTCTGCTGAACTGTAAAACAAATATTTTATTATTTAAGTGCAATGTTATAATTATGAACACAAATAGGAGATTACTAGGTCACAGAAAAATCTATGTAGTTTTGTGTGTACCAACAATGTACCTATGTAATAACACTGAGAATAAAATTAACTTTTTCAATGCTATATTCTGATAAATAAGTTAATATTAAATACCTGAACTACCGGATGCAATTTCTTCAAAACTTGATTGTTTTGTAACTATACATTTTTCTTCGAATTCCTTTTTACACTCTTCAAGAATCATAATTCTTCATTTCTTAGCTATATAGGGTCGCTCTGTTGTGTCAGATGTTCGTGTTTTCCTGTCTGGTTGGCATATAAATTTATGGGGCATACATCCTGGTTTCATACGTACTTGTGATACTGACCCCATCACATGATACTCCATATAATTTTCCATATCATTTGGCAACTGGAAAAAGAAAAGTAAACGATTAAAATTGTTATTAGGAATGATGGCCAAGACCAAAACAAACATAACCTCAATAAATTAGTTATTCCATAGCCTCAATATTTCAACTATTTCATATCAAACAAACATTTTAAGTATAAGATCTATCAATATATGATAACATACTCACATCAAAGTGGTCTTCACAGAAATAAAGTGGCGAATTCGTGACTACGTTGTTTCGCCGTGCGAGCTTTAACCAAACCATTTATCTCTTGTTCATAACTTGTTTGGAACATGTACAAACACTTTGTTGGGTGTTTTTATTGATGTGTTTTTACACTGCAGTACTGCACACCACTTATAAACTTTGGAATTCATTTTTATCACACGAATTAATTGAATATTTTGTTGACTTTCTTCGTACGCATAGACACAATGACATGTTTACCTAACCGTGACGTCAGAGCCGAGCCGACGCCATGACAGTTTCCGTATATTCATAGTACTCTTTGATGACAGCTGCGAGCTGTTTGCGCGCAATATTGAAAAAATATTATCAAAATGGCTTCAAACTCCGTTAAACTTAAGTTTTATACCGAAATAAAGGTTTTCTCGTAAATAGTAAATGTGTACCTACATTACGGAAGAGGATTTCAAAATCTTTCGTCATGCCTATTTGGTACTTTCGGTTGATACGATAAATAACCATGTTCATTCTAATTTTTACTTTATCGCTATAATAATAAGGTGCTAGGGATGGTCACAATTCGGAATTTGACTGCACTACTAGTAGTAATCGCTACCAAACATAACATATTTCGCAACTGTGAAAAACAAATGGAACGAGAAAGAACAGCTGACCTCAGGTCAGTGACCTGTTTGAATATCTAGATATCTACCTCGGCTTGATTTACCAGAGCACTGTGCAATTGCGATTGTATTCCAATTTTAGTTACCTAGAAGATAAGAAAAACAAGTTTACAGGTCATAGTAAAGCAACGATCTCTATGTAGGTACTACTAGATGGAGCGTTCCAAACAATCGCTCTGTTCCACGCAAGTAGCCACAACTCTTTCACATTCACAATGAAACTTGTGCAGTTACTACGCAGACATTTAATTATTACTAAATATTGACGCTACGGTTAAATTATGTCAATAGGTAATTAGTAAATAATTAAATGTTCTGCGTAGCAACTGCACAAGTTTCATTGTGAATGTGAAAAAGTTGTGGCTACTTGCGTGGAACAGAGCGATTGTTTGGAACGCTCCATCTAGTAGTACATAGAGATCGTTGTAGTAAAGATAATATTTATGTACTAGAGTGAGTGAGTCAGGACTCGTGATTCTTACTGGAGGCAGGGAACTTTATATAATTTGTACAAGTTGGTTCGAGTCTGGATGTTATATTGAATTGTCCTTTCCTTAGGTACTTTGTTTCCATAACACAGAGATGTATATACCTACATGTAATATTAATGACTCATTAAAGGAATTTATGGATCGGATTTGAAAGAAATAGGATCAGAAAGTACTGAAAAAAATACATTTGGTTATTTGAGATAAAATCCCGCCAGCCCATTTCCTCCATTTCGATAAAATTTATATGGGATCACCTCTGAAGTATAACCTACCAAAAAAAAAAAAAGAAACATCAAAATCCATTCAGAATTGGCGAAGTAATCGCGTAACATACTAAAAAAAACATACTGTCGAGCTGAGAACCTCCTCCTTTTTTGAAGTCGGTTAAAAAGAAATTCAAAGAACAACACTGCAATAAGAAACATGGCGGGCATGGCGGCTAGGGGTGTGAATGAGAAGTATCTATGTTAAAGCAAGACAGGTATATCTGCCATTAGTTCGTTTCATATAACTGTTGTTACTATGAAAGTTGCGACAGATTGTAACTAGTTTCGTATTAGCGCCATCTGTTACGTAACACGTTCATGAACTCATTAGGTGATTACATGTAATGACATCTAGCGACGGGTAGTGTTACCACTCTTTACCTTTGCTACAACTAGAAACAGTGCACTAAAAACACCAGCGCCATGCGGATTTTAGATAATACTTTTAGAATTGGATAGCAAATGCGCCATCTAAGTTTATGCTACCAATTTTAGATTTACACTTTTTGTTCGGGGATTGCTTATCTTACTCTAGTATATATTATCTTTGATACAACATAAGCTTGTCGACATTCTGTTTTGTGTATAAGACTTCCTGACTACAATTTTCAGATCATGACTAGCATGTACGAGTCCCTGGACAAAGATCTCTCCCAAGGTCTTTCACATGTCAGGAAAGCTTTCGAAGCCATTCGACGTGTAGGCCATAGAGGACGAATCACGGGGTAGGTGCCCGGTACCAGCTCAGGTGCTCTTTATATAAGCACCCTGCTTGATCTAGTGTACAGGTATATAATACCGTTCCTTGTACACACAACTCTCACCATTCAGGGGCGTGATACCATACTGATACCTTCGTCGTCGGCCTGTCTAATCAGCAGTCAAGTTCTAACAGTAAAGAACAGTAAAGTCAGATAGATCTTCCCCCCCCCCCCCCCCCCCCTCTCTTTGTTTCATGCCAGTTACTATTGGACGTTGTTGTAGCTGATTTCGTCTTATGCCGTCTGGTTTCCGGTAGAGTAGAATAGGACCACTCCAACTCTTCCCGTGGATGTCGTACAAGGCGACTGAGGGAATACATTATAAAACATCAATCAGGCCTCCCCAACCCGTCTGGCCAGCGCGGGGAGTGTAGGCCAAATCCTCCGTCTGTCTCCGGCAGATGAGAGAGTGTGGTGCTCCTGCAGTGGAGACAAAATAACCTGATGATAATAATATAATTATTAGCTGATTTGAAATGCCAGTTACGATCAAAACGGACAAACAAAGTCCTCAAGACAGTATCAAATCTAAAATGACTTCATCTCCATCCTTCTTATCTGTCGGGAAGTACAACTACGTACGATTGGTCACGATTTATTTGTACCTAAATATAGCGGAGCGTGCGCAGCGCCAAACAGATGGGATAATAGGAATAATGATATTGTTGTATTGTGAAATGTCATTCACATCGCAGCGGGGGGCGAGTCAGAAGTGATCCGCGAGTATCAGTACTAAAATTTGCTTACTGTTTAAAATTACGACGAATATATTGGTAGCATGTCCAGACTTCCTCCGTCTGTCTCCGGCAGATGAGAGACAAAAATAACCTGATGATGTGTCCAGACTTACAGTGTAAAATGACGACATCGCAACAATATATTTGTAGCATGTCGAGAAATTTGTCGGTGTCGTGTAGTTTCCGACTTAGAATACCCCCCCCCCCCCCCAATCTTTCAGTATGTATAGTCAAGGCGACCAGATACGGGCAGCAGCGTTCTCTTTTTCATATTAAGATTATTACGGCGATCACCAAACACTTCTCACGTATCACTGAATTCCTCACTCTGTAACATAACTAGAAATGTATATTTTGAGTTTAATTATAGATTTGAGTTTAATGATGTAGGATTCGTATCATTTACTGCCCCTGGCTGGGAGGATTGACGGTACTATCCAACACATAGCTCTTTCCATAGCCGTTGAGCGACTTGAAGAACAAATCGATCTACATCGCTACCGCATGTCACTTATACTAACATCTCATAATGTGGGCAGAAAGCGCTTGTTTCCTATATGAAAGATTGATGACTGTTATTTAGTAATATTCCTTACTTTATTCACAGTATATGAGTAGGTACTAAGTACAGTATGGTCACTCCCTGCTTCCCGTCGATTCGGCCTCCCAGCACATCAGTTACCGATTAGCTACCGACACAGTAAAGGCTGTCACGACTTTAAAAAGCTTTAATGAGAGAAATTTGTGTCTGTTGCACTGTGTAAGGATTTAAACTTAGTAAAAGAAAATATTGTAGATTCTCTACAAAAAGACTAAGGTAGCAGTTTTTATATTTGAATTTTATTATTTTTTATTTTATTAAGCGGGCGAAGGACAGCCACTTTGCAACATTAGATTGCCCAAAGTGGCGATACATCGTATCTGCCTACCCCTCTGGGCCAAGGCCTGAGCATTATGTATGTATTAAAGTGTTAAAAAGAAAATATATGACGTGACTCAATATAATGATGAAAAGAAATATTGAGGGTGACCTTCAAAACTTATTTCATAAAATGAAATTTTTACTTTGCTTTTAAAATGTAAACGTTCAATGCAAAAAAGAAAAGGCACGTATGAATGACGATCGTGCGTAAACGGGATAGATATACTTTCGTAGTAGGTATTTTTTTGCAGCAGTGACGAAATATCGCCAACCCTAGCGTATATTGCCTCACGCACACATACGCACGAAAAGATCCTTCACAAATCGCACACAATAACAAACGCATTAGCATATCGGAAACAAAGAATAAATGGTATTACGAAGGTAACGTGGTAATTTTGAAAATTGTTTTTCTATAGAATAAAATATAACTAATCTATTGGCTATAATAAAACACACATACCTACCTACTAACTACCTACAAGCAGAAACAATCCAAAAACTAGAAGTAAAAAAGCGTGCGAGTCGGACTCGCCCATTAAGGGTTCCGTAGCAGCAAGTAACATAATATAAAAGTTATTGTAGGTCATTGTAACTTTGATCGATGTTTTAATAATAGTATTGTGGTTTACGATTTATGACGTATTAAAAAAAAACTACATATTAGAAACCTCAATATCATTTTTGAAGACCTATCCATAGATGCGTATGTCCTATACACGTATGTGGTTGATGAAAAAAAAATTGAGTTTCAGTTCTAAGTATGGGGAAACCTATTGTTTATTGAAATTTGTCTATTGAAATTTATTGTTTTTTTCTATTTTTGTGTGAAAATCTTAATGCGGTTCACAGAATACATCTACTCACCAAGTTTCAACAGTATAGATCTTATAGTTTCGGAATAAAGTGGCTGTGACATACGGACGGACAGACACACAGACATGACGAATCCATAAGGGTTCCGTTTTTTGCCATTTGGCTACGGAACCCTAAAAATCGGGTCCCACCCCAAGATCTCGTCACGCGGTTTGTCGGACGATAATTTAATAATACCCTCGCTTGCACAACAACGCGAGGAACGTATCCGACAAACCGGGAGTACAACCGACGCGTGCGACCGACTTGTAGGGTAGGGGACAACAGTACAGTGTGGCAACACTGTAGTAGACACAGTATGTGTGCTGCAGCAGCAAACAGGCCCCAGCTCAGCATATTGCTTTGCCTGAGCTGAACACTGATTTCTTTAAGAATGTATGACATTTCATTAACACCAGGGTCGAACTTGGTTATCGCATTTTATGAAGTTTGATGACGAATCCTGCCTGCCTATCATCCCATCATCATAAACCACAACTTCACGTCAATAACCCCATTTCTTCAAAGCAATTTCTCCATCAAGCGCTTCCGTCTGTCCGTCGTCGGTGCGTTAATTCCATAAAACAGGAAGTTGGCCCAATCGACCTTGATTGACAAATTGCTTAATCTTTTAACTGGAACTGGGGTGATTCCTGCTTTGAATCAACTTACGTTAGGAGCGAGACTGGTTTGGGGCCCAGGACATGAAGGCATACAGGGTTATAAGAATGCTGATGCACTGGCTAGAAAAGGGTCAGAGCAAACTCTGACAGGAGCAGAGCCATTTGTGGGACTCTCGATGAGTACCATCAAAATTAGATACAGGCAAGCCAATTAGGATGTTAGCACCTCCTGCATAAGATAGGATCAGAGACAGCAACTGTAGAAACTGTGGAAAAAAGAAAGTCCAAAATTGGCTAAAGGGCTTAACCTACGAAGAAACAGAGAGTCTACTTAAATAATGGGATTACTATAAAACAATATATAACTACTCATAAACACACACACTTATATTTCTTTTGTTCACTCAATAATAAACATCCCAATCACACAATCATATACACCCATACAAATCCCTCTCCACACACATCACCCACCTACACACACACATACACACACACATACACACATACACACATACACACACACATACCTACACACGCACACACTCACATAGGCACAAACACAACATACCTGAAGCTAGCAAATGGTAACGTATGTAAAGAAGGAAAAGAACAATGTAACTTTTGATGATGGCCAAATGTAACTCTAATGCTGAACTAACTTGAGGAGGAACTGTCTCCTAAGACACAGGTTTATACCTAGTGTAGGAAGCAGGGATCCCTATCGCATGCCATATATACATAGTTATACATAAGTACCCACTGTAATTTGAAATAAATTATTATTATATTATTATGATTACCTGTGTAGAACAGCGACACGATGAACCACTTGCTGTGTGAATGCAATGCACTAGCTGCAAGGGGGATGAATGTCCTGGGTGTGGCTTAGACTGAACCCAAGGACTACAGGCTCCTATAGCTATATAATAGCTTTTAAGCAGCAGACTCTTGGGGATAGAAGCATTATAAAGGGGGCTGTCACAATATCCCATAATCTCGACGTGTCGCTAGGTGTAGCTACCTAGCCCCCGAGCTAACGTTAGTTATAATAAGACATACCTTTGAGTTTCCTTTGACCAGCATATCAGACTTAAGTCATCATTATAAGCTTGACTCGTATCTTCCTGACATTACGAACTAACTCTACATATTCGTTGGTATTGACTGAACTCGAGCCCAGCCCAACTGGATTCTTCTGTCAGCTTCCCTATCAAAATTCTTCCTACCCAACTGTATTGTCTGTCCTAGGTAGACGTACTCCTGAACAACTTCGATATTGACGTTATCGACGATCACCGGTCTTAGGTCGACGTGTGAGTTGGACATGACTTTCGTCTTGTCTACGTTCATCCTAAGACCTACTCGTCTGGAAGAGCAGTTGAGGCTGGTCAGCATTTCCTCGAGATTCTGCAGCGAGTTTTCGAGTGGAGACCGCGGATCGGCACGCGCAGAGTGGGACGCTGTTGCCAGATGGACCGACGACCTGAAGAAGGTGGCCGGAAGCGGCTGGATGCGGAGGGCGGAGGAACGGGTGTGGTGGCGTTCATTGGAGAAGGCCTGTGTCCAACAGTGGACGTCTAAGGGCTGATATGATGTTTGACTGAACAATAAATAGCCAATTTGACGAAAACAGGATGTGACGATTTTTATTTGCACAATTATGCTTCTGAAGAGTTTCTGCAAAAACTTCTAGAAGCGAATTGTAATCAGAGAAATACTTCTTTTAAAATCCCCAACCGCTTTGGATCACTATTATCATGAAAATCGGTTTATTATTTTTGTTTAAATAATGCGAGTTATTTTTTCAGACGACCATCGGGTTCGGCGATCGAGCGATAGATGAAGAATGTCCTGAATCCATATTCCTATTCATAATGCAGGTATGTCCATATAACTTTGACTTACCTCGCTACATATACTACAGTTTATAGATATAGTCAGTACAGATAGTAGCTGTCTGCCTAAGTATAGTAGCCTAGTTAGTTATATACTCACCTCACGTTCATGAGGTCGTGGGTTCAAACCGCGCGTTCTAATGATTTATTCGAAAACTAGCTGTGCCCGCGGCTCCGCTCGCGTGAACTACAGAATCCACCCTTTTTTGCGTGATGCGGTAACAAACATACATACAGACAGAAAGACAGACAAAAATTCTAAAAAAAATGTTTTAGCTTCTATTGGCCCTATAAAGACCCCTCATACAATTTTTTTTTAATATCTCTCATGTACAGATATAGACCAGTTACAGTTTTATTATAAGTATAGATTATGTACAGTTTAAACGTAATACCACAGGCTTCTCGATGAAGAAAAATATTGTGAGGAAACATGAATATGCCAAAGAAGAAATTATAAGGATTGTAGGTAATTTAAAAAAAAAAACTTTTCCTTGCAGACAAAAGTGAAATGAGAATGTTATACTCGATATTAATTACTTAATTATTAGTAACTTATTGATGACATACATACATACATAATGTTCATGCCTTGGTCCCAGAGGGGTAGGTAGAGACGATTTATTGCCACTTTGCGTGATCCTGACTCACCTCACCAGCCTCACTCACGTTCATCAACCTTTTCATGCACCTCCTTTTATTCATCTTATTGCGGATCCCAGTCTTTTTTGTGGACGTCATCAGTTTGATCCTTGAACGTCCTCATCAAATAATCCTTAACATTTTGCCAATGTCAAGTATGTTGTATGCCGTGTGGTTTCCGGTAGAGTAGAATAGGACCACTCCAACTTTTCCCGTGGATGTCGAATGGTGAGGAGGCGGGAAATGTCTCCGGCAGATGAGAGAGGGTTGTGCTCCTGCAGTGGAGACAACAATAACCTGATGATGATGATGAAGTATGTTGGACGAATACAAACATGGAGAGCTCGCTTTGAAGGAGTAACGCTGTGGGTTGTGCCACCATAGCACCGAGGGATGGTCGCTCAGGTCACAGGATATCACCATAACCTTTGACCTGCCTACGTGGACTCCCGTAGAGAAGACCTACAGCTTCAAAAGTGCAAAGGACTCAATGGCACGAAGTTATTTCTTAGTCTGATAATAGCGCAGATATTAATGGTTACCTGTGACTTTTTCAGCTAATTCTGGGAACAGGACTTTCAGGAGTTCTGACGTGTGTTGTTTACGCCAAGCTGACCCGCCCAGAGAAACTTTCCCGAGACGGCGTGGGATTCAGCAAGAAAGCTGTTGTAAGTAAAAAAATACTAGAGATATCTTTTATACATCCACTGCTGGACATAGCCCTGGACAAGGACCAAGTACCAAGGACTTCCCCTGGATTCGGCCTATATGACCATGACGTCGAAAGGCCATGGGAGGTGGTGGATCTGATTCCTGGACATAGAACGCCCTGTCCCCCACATCCAGCTACTTCCGGCCACCGTACTCAAGTCGTGCCCCAACTTCCGGTGGTTCTGCGACAATTGTGGCTTGCCACTGCCACTTAAGCTTAAGAATCTAGCTCCAAATATATACCTATATTATGTATACATACATAAATAAATACATTCTTACATACATACCGCCTTTGTAAACTTTCCATAAATCTAGGTACTTCATCATCATCAGCCGAAATACGTCCACTGCTGAAGCCTTTGGGGGATTTGCCATAATCACGACGCTTGGCAGGCGGATTGGTGATCGCAGTAAAGATCTTATTATACACAGGAGAACGCTGCTGCCCGTCCCTGGTGCAATCCCTTAGTTAACGACACACACGGGAAATTGGGGGTGGCCCTATTCTAAGCCGGGAATCACATGGCATATTGTACCTACTGGTTATTTTTTATTTTAATAATTAATAGTACGTCGGTGACATCCTTTAAGACTAAACTAAAAGAGCACTATCTGTCTCACTCAGTATAATATGGTATGTATGTATTTATGTAAGTATGTTTATTATAGTTATTATTATTTACTAGCTGTGCCCGCGGCTCCGCCCGCGTGGACTACAGGATCCGCTCCCATTCCCACTTCCGCTCCCTAACGCACTTCCACTCAGACTTCAAATCCAGGTCCAGGTCCAGGTCCAGGTCCAGGTCCAGGTCCAGGTCCAGGTCCAGGTCCAGGTCCAGGTCCAGGTCCAGGTCCAGGTCCAGGTCCAGGTCCAGGTCCAGGTCCAGGTCCAGGTCCAGGTCCAGGTCCAGGTCCAGGTCCAGGTCCAGGTCCAGGTCCAGGTCCAGGTCCAGGTCCAGGTCCAGGTCCAGGTCCAGGTCCAGGTCCAGGTCCAGGTCCAGGTCCAGGTCCAGGTCCAGGTCCAGGTCCAGGTCCAGGTCCAGGTCCAGGTCCAGGTCCAGGTCCAGGTCCAGGTCCAGGTCCAGGTCCAGGTCCAGGTCCAGGTCCAGGTCCAGGTCCAGGTCCAGGTCCAGGTCCAGGTCCAGGTCCAGGTCCAGGTCCAGGTCCAGGTCCAGGTCCAGGTCCAGGTCCAGGTCCAGGTCCAGGTCCAGGTCCAGGTCCAGGTCCAGGTCCAGGTCCAGGTCCAGGTCCAGGTCCAGGTCCAGGTCCAGGTCCAGGTCCAGGTCCAGGTCCAAGTGCAGGTGCAGGTGCAGGTCCAGGTCCAGGTCCAGGTCCAGGTCCAGGTCCAGGTCCAGGTCCAGGTCCAGGTCCAGGTCCAGGTCCAGGTCCAGGTCTAGGCCCAGGCCCAGGCCCAGGCCCAGGTCCAGGTCCAGGTCCAGGTCCAGGTCCAGGTCCAGGTCCAGGTCCAGGTCCAGGTCCAGGTCCAGGTCCAGGTCCAGGCCCAGGCCCAGGTCCAGGTCAGGTCTAGGTCAGGTCCAGGTTTGGTACAGGTCAGGTCCAGGCCAGGCCCAGGCCCAGGCCTAGTTCCAGGTGCAGGTCCAGATCCAGATCCTCAATTCTCCCCTCAACCCTCCTCTCAACACTCCTCTCAACACTTCCCTCAACACTCCCCTCAACCCTCCTCTCAACCCTCTCCTAAGCTCTCCCCTCAACCCTCCCCTCAAACCTCTTTCCCTCGTCTCTCCAAATGTAGTCCTCGTAATTAATCCATCGCAGTCCAAATTCCGACCAACATTACTTTATTGCATACATATACCACAAATTCATCGTAATCGGGTAACTCAGTCAAAAGTTGTGCGAATTTTCAAACACTCAAATTACACTGGTACCATACCCGCTTCCGCTCCCGCTCCGGTCCAGCTCCGGTTCGGCTCCCGCTCCCCTCCCGCTTTCGCTACCGCTTTCGTTTCCGTTTCTGTTTCCGCTCTCAATCCCACCCCCACGCCCACCCCCACTCCCACTCCCACTCCCACTCCCACTCCAATTTCTACTCGCAGCTCCAAATGTAATCCAAACTCATCGCAATCTGAATAGTAGGTACGGAAATACTACTTTAAGCAATATATTGCATACTAACCTTACCTAACTAATGTATTTGAAAACTAAAAATGTCTATAACTTTTGATTGAGTTAGCCGATTGCGATGAAATAAAGACTAAATGTTAAGTTAAGTAAAGCACCATGTTTTTGTGTAAAGTCCATCAAAATCCGTTCAGTAGTTTTTAAGTGATGCGTGCACAAACTCACAGACAAACAGACAAACAGACAAACAGACAAACAGATAAACAGACAAACAGACAAAAATTTCAAAAATGATCGAAATGTGTTCTGTTGCTTATCCTTAGACCCCCCAATTTTTTTTTTTGCAAATATCTTCAATGTACAGACACGCGAAGTTTACGATTTTATTTATTAGATTATATGTATATATATAGTTCAGGTATTTCGTTATTATGTAGTCTGTTATGCACTTATTTGCCCCCCTAGCTCTTACTGCCTTGTCTCACACCCTGTAAGGTTGGCTGGAAGAGATCTCTTTTATAGATAAGCTCACCTTTGTGCACACCATTTATTACTGCATTTAGTGATGAATAGAACTGATATTTCGGAAGGAAATAAAAGATAGAAATAATAAATTGCGGAACGGCATATATTCAATCGAGTGCAAGTCCAAAGAAGGAATGTGAAGGTGGTGGTGACAGATGTCACAGTATAGCAGATGACGTTGACACTGACATTTAGCATGTCAGTATTGCCACTTATTTCCAACATTTAGTTTTAAGATGTGCAATAAAGAATATATAATATGTGGGGACTTTTCACACTGCAATGTCTAGAGTGTGAAATGTTGAATGGAATTATTATAAAATAATAATTGCAGACAAGTAACAATTTATCCGCAACAACAAAATTATCTAACAATCTACATACATACAAACACACACACATAAATCCTCTCGTGACTTGTTTGTTGAGTCAGACTGAGATCTCAACATTTATAATTGCTATTCCATTTCACTAGGCGTATTTGCTTGTTATGTGTCATGTGGGAGGACTCCAGTGCAGGATCCTTCGGTATGGTCCATCAGTCTACCACCAAACATCAATGTCAGCTTTGATGTGTAGGAGAGCCAGTGAGGTACAAGCATACCAGGAATTGCGTGCACGAATTGCGCCAAGCGTGGTGATTATGGCAAATCCCCCAATGGACAGACCACCAATGTGTCATTATATTGGAGAGGCTTGCGTTCAGCAGTGGACGTGTTTCGTCTGATGATAAGGCTTCTAATACAATACAATACAATACACTTTATTGCACAAACAAATACAGTTACACGTTATAAAAGTTACAAATAGTACAATTTAGGCGCTCTTATCGCTTTAAGCGATTTCTTCCAGACAACCTTTACATAGTCTTTAGGGCGTGGACTTGCTTGTGGCGTGTGGGGTCTGCAGGTTTATATAATAATCTATGTTTCGAATCCTACTAATATTATAAATGCGAAAGTTTGTAAGTATGGATGGATGTTTGTTACTCTTTCACGTAAAAACTACTGAATGGATTTTAATGAAACTTTACAATAATATAGCTTATACATCAGAATAACACATAGGCTACAATTTATAAAGATATTGTGTGAATTGTCCAAAATATCAAGTAAGTAGGAAAAAATCTACCATCTGCGAGCTATTCTGGCGTGCGCTGCCAAAACCGCTAGAGTTACATATGTATATTTCATTCCAGATTAATAGTCCTATGAAAACAAACGCATTTGCGTCTCGAAAACAAAATACACAATAGATGGTGTTCCTAAGTGGACTGCAAAGTTTACATGGTAATACAAACCTGTTTTTGCTGCTGGTGACCCTTTCATGTATATGTTACCGAGACGTAAATAGCGTTGGTTTTCATAGGACTATGAATCTGGAATGAAATATAATGTATGATGGAAATGAAGAGTAAATAATACATGAACAAAGAAGATGTGACAAACCGGTAGAGAACACATGTGATTGATTCTAGTGTCTTCTATTAGTACTCTCAAGGTTGTTTATACAACGCACAGGAGACTGTTGGGGCTGCCCCTCACACGGCGCGTCAGGGACGCGGTTCTTTTGCGAATAATTGCGAGAAAATCGTCAGTCTCCGCGAACATTCCTGATGCGCTGCAGAAACGTGGCAGCCCCAAAAGTACCGTTTATAAGAGTGGGTGCTGGCTGTCCGTTTGCCACTTTAGACCGTAAGCCAACCATGTAATGTTTAGATCTGCATGCGCGACGGCCGGCTGTGCCTGATGCTGCGAGCGTGGGATCTCAACTACGACCACATCATCGGCTCAGAGTTCAGCGCGCACTTCGTCAACATACATAGGTAAGAACGTTTGCAAAATGTTGATAGAGCTGTAGTGCTATTCTGTAAAATACAAACTCACGTGCGAGTCTCACTCAAGTGACTTCACTCACTTCGAAACCTAATCCATTGGCATTCTGTTAACATTCCAGAGCACCACTGTCGACGTGAAGTGAGTTCTTTATTCACTTCACGTCGATAGTGCTCAGGAATGTTTACAGAATTACCAATGGATTAGGTTCTAATAAGTTTGTCTACATATATATTTGTTGGTTTTCTCCATATTTAATCATCATCATCGTCAGTTTGAAAAAGTCCACTGTTGGACATAGGCCTCTCCCTTGGGAGAGGCCTTGGTGCGCCACTGAACCCGATCTTCGGTTCTTCTCATCCAGTCACTGCCAGCAGTCTAACGGAGATCGTCCCGTTCCATAATCTAATAAGTATAATTTATTAATAACTAGCTGTGCCCGCGGCTCCGCTCGCGTGGACTACAGGATCCGCTCCCATTCCCACTTCCGCTCCCTATCCCACTTCCACTCAGACTCTCAATCTCACTCTCTATCCTGCTCCCGCTCCCGCTTCCGCTCCAGATCCAGGTCCAGGTCCAGGTCCAACTCCAGGTCCAGGTCCAGGTCCAGGTCCAGGTCCAGGTCCAGGTCCAGGTCCAGGTCCAGGTCCAGGTCCAGGTCCAGGTCCAGGTCCAGGTCCAGGTCCAAGAACTGGTCCCGGTTCAGGCCCAGGTCCAGGTCTAGGTACAAGTACAGGTCCAGGTCCAGTTCCAGCTCCAGATCCAGGTCTAGCTAAAGGTCCGGCTCCAGATCCAGCTCCAGATCCAGATCCAGTTCCAGCTCCAGCTCCAGCTCCAGCTCCAGCTCCAGCTCCAGCTCCAGCTCCAGCTCCAGCTCCAGCTCCAGCTCCAGCTCCAGCTCCAGCTCCAGCTCCAGCTCCAGCTCCAGCTCCAGCTCCAGCTCCAGCTCCAGCTCCAGCTCCAGCTCCAGCTCCAGCTCCAGCTCCAGCTCCAGCTCCAGCTCCAGCTCCAGCTCCAGCTCCAGCTCCAGCTCCAGCTCCAGCTCCAGCTCCAGATCCAGCTCCAGCTCCAGCTCCAGATCCAGATCCAGATCCAGATCCAGCTCCAGATCCAGCTCCAGATCCAGCTCCAGATCCAGATCCAGATCCAGCTCCAGATTTTTCATCGTAATCAACTAACTCAATCAAAAGTTATGCGAATTTATAGTTTTCAAAATCTCACATTACACTGGTACCATACCCGCTCCCGCTACCGCTCACGAATTCAGTCGAGCATTTACACCCTACATTCTTCGCAGTGTATGCGAGTTTTCGGAAACCATAAATTCGCATAACTTTTGATTGACTGCACCGATTGCAATGAAATAAAGCCTATATGTTACACCAAATTAAGCCCCATGTTTCTGTGAAAAGTCCATCAAAGTCCGATCAGTAGTTTTTAAGTGATGCGTGCACAAACTCACAGACAAACAGACAAACAGATAAACAGACAAACAGACAAAAATTTTAAAAATGATCGAAATGTGTTCTGTTGCTTATCCTTAGACCCCCCAATTTTTTTTTTGATAATATCTTCAATGTACAGACACGCGAAGTTTACGATTTTATTTATTAGATTTGCCGTGTGGTTTCCGGTAGAGTAGAATAGGAGCACTCCAACTCTTCCCGTGGATGTCGTACAAGGCGACTAAGGGAATACATTATCAAACATCAATCAGGCCTCCCCAACCCGTCTGGCCAGCGCGGGGAGTGTAGGCCAAATCCTCCGTCTGTCTCCGGCAGATGAGAGAGGGTTGTGCTCCTGTAGTGGAGACAAAAATAACCTCAATTTGCTCTCACATCACCATCATCAGGTTATTTTTGTCGCCACTGCAGGAGCACAACCCTCTCTCATCTGCCGGAGACAGACGGATGATTTGGCCTACACTCCCCGCGCTGGCCAGACAGGTTGGGGAGGTTTGACTGATGTTTTATAATGTAATCCCTTAGTCGCCTTGTACGACATCCACGGGAACAGTTGGAGTGCTCCTATTCTACTCTACCGGAAACCACACAGGAGCATGTGTATCTGTACCTTAAATGATTCTTCCCCAGGACCAAAGAAGGCGAGGTGCTGCACTATTATGCGCGAAGCCTGTCCCTCCAGCAGCGCCAGTTTCTGCTGTGGCCTGTCACGCTGGTGCACGTCATCGACGCGGCCAGCCCGCTCTACCTCTACACCCCTGATCTGATCGCCAACAACAAGTACAACCAGCACCCTTAAATATTTTGTTATAGCAAAGAATTAGCATTACAGTACTGTACAGAAGGAGCACTCCCTAAATGATTCTTCATTTTCTCTTAAACTTAGAAATAATTGTTTTCTCTTTTTCTATTACGAGTTTAAAGATTTGGCACTAACTGACGAAATTAAAAGTTACCAGACTAGAGAACGTATCCATACCAAGTGACCCGTTCCCGGGGGTATTCAAAACACCACGCTTGGTCACAGGGTGGGGGGAGGGGTTAAGTATCCGTCACGTAGTCAATATCCTCTAGGGAAATCTCGCACTTTTTCGAGCTATATTCAAATATGGCGCGCAGTTTTTAGCGTTGTTTAAACTCACAGTTGACAGTTTTTTTCTTCTCGATAATATTTTTTTCACTTGTAATTATAGGTATGCACGCACTTTTCGCGTCATGCGCCAAGTGCCGTATTAATATTTTTTTATAAGCAATTTTTTTCTTTTAACTTTCTGTTTGCAAAAATTTGTTAAAACCCATATTTTTATGCATTACTACGTGAAAAGTAGAGGGTGAGTCTTGGCATATACTACAGGTGGTCACCTAGAGGGGGAAATGGGTAAAAAATAATAAAAAATGGGTCACGTTGTTTGAGTACGTTCCCCTAATAATAATATTACCCGTCTCAATTAAATCTCTTTGCTTAAAGCTGCAACATGATTACAAAAAAAAATACAAAAATACAAAAAAATTTATTACAGAAACTTAGGGGGTTAGAGAGGATAGTTGGGGCCCTCTTTTAGACATAAAAATGTCTGTGCCAGAGGACCTCGCTCTTACATACTTATATCTTATTATATATAAATTTAATCAACTTGTGTGAGTGGTGTATGTGTGTTTGTGTGTGTGTGTGCGTGTGCGTGTGTATGATATATATGTATGTATGTATATATATAAATAATTTTGGACCTTATTTTATATAAGTATTCTAAGAGTAAATTTTCTAGGAATTATTGTTCGCGACTATACGTATTTCGTTAAATACGTTCTTATCCCAAAAGTTCTGTTGGTAAATGCGGGCATCGGAATGGTTAAGCGTTTTTTATCTCTAACTTCAGAATACATTATTCAAAATGTGTCTTTAATTCCAGCTACGAGATCACAGTAAGCCTGAAGGGTGCGTCGGCATCTATGGGGACATTTACCCAGAGTCAGACCTCGTACATGCCCCGCGAAATAGTGTGGGGACACCGCTTCCCGCCTGTTGTTAAGTACGTATGCACTTGTTATCAAGCATCATCATCAGCCGAAACACGTCCACTGCTGAACATAAGCCTCACCAATAGCATGCCACTTTTGGTGGGCTGTCCATTGGGGGATTTGATATAATCATCACGGATTGGTGATCGCAGTAATTATATTAATATCATCATCATTATCAGGTTATTTTTGTCTCCACTGCAGGAGCACAACCCTCTCTCATCTGCCGGAGACAGACGGAGGATGTGGCCTACACTCCCCGCGCTGGCCAGATGGGTTAGAGAGGCCTGATTGATGTTTTATAATGTATTCCCTTAGTCGCCTTGTACGATATCCACGGGAAGAGTTGGAGTGGTCCTATTCTACTCTACCGGAAACCACACGGCACCACATATTAATATACCTAGCCACAAGTTTTAAGTCGCTCAGTAAACTTTGGAGAGGGTTATGCTCGGGATTTCTTTAAAGGATATGATTCGTAATAAGGAGATCTGACGAAGACCGAAGCTGACCAACATAGCCGAAAGGATTAACAAGCTGAAGTGGTGGTGGAAGGGCCACATCTGCCGCAGACCCGACCGCCGTTGGGGCAGACAAGTTTTGGAGTACCGACCGTGGAACTACACGCGCATGGATAGACGCTCCGTCACCAGGTGAACCGAAAACCTGAGGCCGGAAGCGGCTGGATGCGGAGAGTGCAGGACCGGGTGAAACGCCTATGTCCAGCAGTGGACGTCAAAGCACTGATATGACGAAGTGATAATGACGTATCAACACAAAACAAAACCTTTTTCAGATACGACAGACGGAAACAGAAGTACGCGATAGAGCACAAGAAACTGGATGCCGTAGAGCCAGTTGAAACTCCTCTCTGCAGCGCAGCTCAGCTTTACAGGTGAAATGATTTCTGTATTTTTTTTTTATTATTTTATTTGGAAAACCAACAGCTTACAAACATTTGCAGTATTACAATAGGGATATGATAACATTTTAGTATAGCTAATAACAGGTTTTCACGTAATATAATTAATTAAGAACGGATATGTTTCAGAAGAAAAGGAAGAAAAATATATATATGAAACAACAATAAAAAAATTAAGTGTTTGGGATGTTGTGTGTGCATGAAGTGTAGAGTTGTGTGTGTGTGGGGGGGGGGGGTAGTGTGGTTAGAGGTAGTGAATGCATACGTTCTATATAGATAGGAGCTTTAAAACATATCATAACAAAAGTCCCTAACATAGCTGAAACAATAAAAAAACTGAAACCTGGCAAAACCAGTGGACGTTGAAGTAAACGTGTTCTAAATTTAAGAATATTTAGAATATTTATTTATTTATTGGCTGCAACAAAACACATACAGTGCAACATTACACATAAACAAAAATAATATACAACTAAGAGTCTGGTGCACACGCCGGGATCACGTCACACGGCTTGTCGGACGATAATTTAATATTACATTCGCTTGCACGAGGAGCAGAAACAACGCGAGGAACTTACCCGACAAACCGGGAGTAGACCAAGGCGTGCGACCGACCTGTAGGGGAAAGCCTGTTTCACTCCGCACTTTAGGCATAGGATACTTTAAAAATATACGTGACGCGGCCCCGATTAACGGGGCCAGTCGGTCAGGGTTGCGAGAGCGATGTGACGCGTTGAGTAAAGTCTCGCGCCACTCCACGGAATCTGTACTCGAAGAATATGTACCAACCCTAAGGTTAGCGCGCGTGTACGACTGTCAATGCGTGATTTAGCAATTTAGAGCGACAATGACTTTATTCCATGAGCGAAAGATTCAATTTGGCTTGCATTGAATTTTGTAGGTATGATTTAGAGAAATTTTATTTTATTTATTTATTACATTATTATATGCAAGTTATTATAAAATTCAAAATATGCCATTTAAGAAATGGAAATAATTAAAATTCTGTATAATAAATATAAGATTTAAACAAGGAGAAAACAAACACATATAAATAGACAAAATTATTAGTTCTAATATATCAGATATATTTCCTTTCTTGTTTGCTACGTGTTGCTTGTTGTATGATGATGATGAGTGATGTGAGTGACTTGTGTGTGTAGTGAGGGGAGTAGTGTGAGGGCGACTGATATGTAGAGTAAAAAAAATAGTGGTTACAGGTCTATCATCACTTAATCTCCTTAATGTATTCGGCGCGTTTGAAGACAAATATATCTGCAGTCTGGAGGTGGTGTTCATGGAAATTTAACAAGATTTTTTAGGGAGTGCGCCTTCTGCTCTAGTACTATTATTACTTATTCTGTGGTATTAATAGCTGTTCCTGATCTGTACTAAATCTACCGTTAGCAAATTGTAACGCATCAGTCGATACGTCTACTGCTGAACATAAGCCTCACCATTTGTGGTTGACTGTCCATTGGGAGTTTTGCATTAAGCACCACGTTTAAAAGGCGGATTAGTCATCGCAGTAATGATCGGAGAACGCCGTTGCCCATCCCTGTGATGCAGTCCCCTTTGACCACACCCACGGGAAGATTGGGAGTAACCATATTCTAAGCCGATAACCACACGTGTGGTTTCCGGTAGAGTAGAATAGGACCACTCCAACTCTTCCCGTGGACGTCGTACAAAGCGACTAAGGGAGTACATTATAAAACATCAATCAGGCCTCCCCAACCCGTCTGGCCAGCGCGGGGAGTGGAGGCCAAATCCTCCGTCTGTCTCCGGCAGATGAGAGAGCGTTGTGCTCCTGCAGTGGAGACAAAAATAACCTGATAATGAACCACACGAAACCTAAAAGAAGATTTCTTTGCAGCTTAAACAAAGATAAGGAAGAACCATCATCATCCCCCTGCCCTGGTACTCCGAGCAGCTTCAGCGAGAAGATCTCCGGCTTCATCCTCGAAAGGTCCTCCTCCTTTAGAAGGAAGGACTGCAAATTATGAAGGTTTAGGGCGAGCTTCAGACGTGGCTCCAAACCAATCCCATTCGCTTTACCAAAAAAACGATTCCGTAGAGCTAAGAAAGCAGTAACAACAGCAAGAATACGTCACGTCGCTCGAAGCAACCATCAGCTCCACTCGCTGGCTGAATTCCCAAGACCTTTTTCTAGAGTAAAGCCCTTAGGTGCATGTCGTAAGGTCCTAGTTGTTCACCGAGCGACCTCTTTCCGGTGGAAGGAGAGAAGGCACAGAAAACCGCCCTCATGGAAGCCCCTTTGTAGTCGATTCGTAGGTCTAAAGTCTAGGTTAGTCTAAAACCTTAGTTTTTAGCGATCCGTGAAATGACGATACTTTGTTGTTTGTCTGTCTGTCTGATTATAACTCTCATTGTAACTCATTATAGAAGTGGGAACTCTCTTCCTACTTTGACTCTTTACTTCTTTAATTAAATTTGACTGGGGCCCAAGGTAGCGTAAATTCATGACCTGGGACTCGCCCTACCTTCACTGGTAGGTGTCTTTGCAGTTACCTCCGTTGATCCTCGCTTAGAGGAGTTGCGGGGGGAGAATGGTGAGGAGGCGGGAATGTCTGATTATAACTCGAAAGGTACTGGGGTCTGAAAATGTGCCATATTCGGATGTATTTGTACAAAGTTATCTGTTCCTGGTGGGAATCGAACTCACGACCTCTGGTACTCAAGTATAATAACCATGGCAATTGGCCAATGAGGCGGTCGAAATGTTTGCCCTGGACGGGATTCGTACCCGCACCCAGAGTTTCGGAAGTAGGTGCACTACCGCCTAATCTGCGGGGCTGTCAGCATCTTTAACTATCCTTTTAACATAGTGTGTAGTTAAACTATAAAGAAAATAGATTGGTTTGTCTTTGAAAAATAATTCCCTAAATTGTTAAGCTAGTAACAACGATCTCTATGTACTACTAGATGGAGCGTTCCAAACAATCGCACTGTTTCACGCAAGTAGCCACACCACTTTCACATTCACAATGAAACTTGTGCAGTTACTACGCAGAACATTTAATTATTACTAAATATTGACATTATTTAACCGTAGCGTTTCGCAATATTTAGTAATAATTAAATGTTCTGCGTAGTAACTGCACAAGTTTCATTGTGAATGTGAAAGAGTTGTGGCTACTTGCGTGAAACAAAGCGATAGTTTGGAACGCTCCATCTAGTAGTACAGAGAGATCGTTGGCTAGTAAGGGTTGGGCTACACAAGCGCCCTGGTGAGTTTTAAACCTTTAACATATTCTTGGACACAGACACAGCCCACGTAACGTGAGTTCGGGATACGGCACTAGACGACGAATATGTACGAAGTAAAACTACGTCCATACACGTACTGTTGCGACAGAAGCCACCGGTTTGACGTCTATTGAAGTACTGTCCACGAACGTGTTATTCATCTGATTGTTTTTGCATTTAGTACTAAATAGTGTGGTTCTTACTTAAATGTTTGGTTTGACGCCTGTACGACGGTTGTAGTTAACTATAATAAATAACTATATACTCATAACTGTCAATTAATTTGTTTGAAAGATACTAAAATTATATTTAAACATATAAATACATTAAGTAGCATGTTTATCTATTTAAATGATAAATATAATATATTATTTGCTTTCATTTCGTTTTTCTTCCACCATACCTAAATATATACCTACAAAAGTAGGTGTGATTCAGTTTTCGCATATTTATAATTATAATCATTTGTTACAGCTTCAAATAATACAGTTAAAGTGGTGAAAATTATCAGCTGAAATAACACAAAGGCAGTAAAACCGAGTTCACACTTTATATACAACCTAAAACCACGAAGAATGCATATCTAGTACCGCAATAATATTTCAGAATATAAGTTGGATGTTTCCATACAAAAAGTTGGTACACATATCAACTTGTATTTATTTTTATTTTAAACGGAAAGGCAGCCTATAGCTGGTGCTATATCAGGCAGTCTATATCAGATAGTCGACTTGGTTATTTTCTTTTATGAATTTGTCTACTTCATCTGTTCTTAAACATGACGTGATATAAACATTTGATATATCAAATCGAATGAACCTTTGATAAAGATCAGGGTAACCAGCGTGACGGGACGTGTGCTGCCTATTTCTTAAAATTTATCCAGAAAAGGTGTGTATACTCAATTATTGTAACTATGAGAACACAACCTAAAGCTGTAGATGCGAGTGATCTCGCGCTTTTTTGAGCTATATTCAAATATTGCATGCAGCATTTAGCGATTTTTAAACTTACAGGTGGTAACACTGACGCACATATGCCAGCTGATTGAAAATTGACAGTTTTTATCTTGATAATATTTTTTGAATTGCAATTATAGGTATTCACGCACTCTTGGTGTCACGCGGCAAGCGTTGCATTAATAGAGACAAATATGAGCAAAAAAAACTTTCTGTTTGCAAAAATGCTTTCAAACCATATTTATGAATTACTACGTGAAAACTAGAGGGGGGGGGGGGTCTTGGCGTATACTACAGGTGGTCACCAAGGGGTAGAGGGGGTAAAAAAATGGGTCACGTGGTATGGGTACGTTCCCTTACCTACTACTTAAAATTCCAGAGTTACAGTGAGAGCACAGCCTAAAATCATATTTGCAGAGACATCGATGTCAACGCACCATCAAGTTTCTAGGCTAAGAACACACTGATCAAAACAATACATGAGCAAATATTATTCCTTATCTGTCCACGGACAAAGAGTGTACCTTATCTTGCATCAGTTACAGATAAGTCGTAGTACACAGATGTCTTGTGTGTGCGACACACATGAGTGTTCCGCGAAATGTATAAATAAAAGTTAATGTTGTTGAAAGAGGTGAAGAGAAAAATTGTGCTGATTTTTTTGAAAACTTGGGATATTTGTGTTTTAAAAGGTGTGTATGTTACAGATGTGTTTAGTTCAATAGAAGAATATATTTATACTAACTGTTGCCCGCGACTTCGTTCGTGTGGACAACTTAACATCACAAATTATTATGTATTTCCCGTAAGAATAGGATGATTTTTCAGGATAAAACCTATCCTATGTCCTATTCCAGGTCCTACCCTATATGTGTGCCAAGTTTCATTACGATCCGTGCAGTGGTTAAAGCGTGATTGAGTAACAAACATCCAAATATCCAAACTTTCACATTGTGATTATTAATATAATTTATCATTTATAATATTAATATAGTAGGAAGGATAAATATTCTAATCGATAGACAACTTTCATCTAACTGAAATATAAATATGTAGTAGGTAGTATTAGGAACATCCGAGGTATCACTCGCCGATTTTGAAGAAACTTGGTTCTTTGGTTCCTTTGGTAAATTTTACTTGGATCACCATCAATTGAATCGATAATGATATCGATAGTGTTTGGAGGCTTTAGAGTATCCCCCCCCCCCTCTTCTCTCTCCAATTTGGGATATTCCAAAAAGAATGAATGTCAAAGTAAATCAATTTATGAGAGCAGCATTTGTACCGAGTTTCATCAAAATTTAACATTTAACTTTTAAAACACTTGTCTCAACCATCAAAACTATAACCTACACGTAATTAAATTCCCAGCTGCAAACAAACCAGATGTAAAAACCAAATGCGCAACTGAAACAAAAACTCAACCACAATGGAATACGTAGAAGAAAGACGGGGCAGTCGATCAAGAACGTTAGAAAGATCCCTGAGCTACAACGAAGCCATCGGCAACGACTCCAGAAGATCATCAATACAGATACCCCGCATCATCAACAGTGATGTCTACACTAACGAAGAACTAAAGAAACACTATCGAATATCCCAGACTTACGTCGAGGGCAAAGAAATATCATTCCAGTCTGGTATTACAAATGTGGACAATACAAGAGAAACTATACACACAATAGGAGAAGTTTTACTATCAGATAGTCAGTATTCCAGTGAAGATGAAACTGCAGATCATGGACTTGTTATGTCCATAGATATTAACACAGAATCGAGTCCAAAGACATCAGACACGAGGCAGTTTTCGAATGCGTCCACTCATCCTCTAGTGAGTACTAGTATTCCGATTAGTACAGATATATATGATACGATAGAAGAGGCTTCTGCTAATAGTACTTTCGATGATAGAGACACAATCGGACCATCCGCTCATGGATATGCTACTCCATACACTAAGAGGAAGAAGAAAGGAACAGTACATAGGTAAGAAGTCTTTTACGTAACTAATGTTTAGAATAGAATAGAATATTTATTTATTGGCTGCAACAAAACACATACAGTGCAACATTACACATAAACAAAAATAATATACAACTAAGAGTCGGGTGCACACGCCGGGATCACGTCGCACGGCTTGTCGGACGATAATTAATATTACATTCGCTTGCACGAGGAACAGAAACAACGCGAGGAACTTACCCGACAAACCGGGAGTAGAACCAAGGCGTGCGACCGACCTGTAGGGGAAAGGGCAACAGTACAGTGTGGCAACACCGTAGAAGACACAGTTTAGGTACCTATATTCGTATATCTAATCTATTCTGGGCAGCATTTGGGAAGTGACGTCATATCTTCTCGTCGTGTATACCACAGTGTTTGAAGACAAAAGTTTTCAAACGATGTATACTGTTAAAGGCCTACGGCAGACCCTAACAGTGGTGCTAGTCCAAACACTCAAAGTCGCTCAGCTGGCTATAGAAACAACTATGGAGTTTCTCTTAGGATCGGGTTCAGGGGCGCGCTTTGGAAGATGCCTATGTCCAGCAGTGGACTCTTTCAAACTGAAGATGATATATGAAGCCTTAGATTCTTAGGCAACGAAAGACTCAAAACACAATACTAAAGTAGTACAAAAACTTTACAGGAGCTATCAAAGAAGACAATGGTTTTTTGGTCAGACTTTTATAAAAAACTTATTGTTACATAATACATATGTTTGACTGTAGGCATACCTAATAATTAAGGGTTAAGCTATACGCATGCATTCGCATTATGACGGTTGAGTCGCACCGCACCCACTGGAAATCGCGAAATATCTGGAAATAATCAAGCGTTTCAATCGCTGTCATTCCCGTCACCTTAAAAAGATTCCAGACCACACCAGTCCATCGTTTTATTACGCAATCAGTTTCGTTCCTAGCACAGATTCGGCAATGGTGGAAAATGTAATTAACTATATTCTTTATCATCCACTTTTGGAGGTTAAAGTAATTACGGCGGTTGAAATGCTAGAATATTTACCCCCGTGGACTAACCGATACGAAAGGTAGATCGCATCGCATGCCGTGTCGGTGCTATACGAATCGTGTCGCTGTTCCATACAAAACACAAGATTTGTATAGAAAAAAAATCCTATAGTGGAGTTCAACCCTGTTACATTATATCCGTACATAGTAGTTAGGTGCCGTGTGGTTTCCGGTAGAGTAGAATAGGACCACTCCAACTCTTCCCGTGGATGTCGTACAAGGCGACTAAGGGAATACATTGTAAAACATAAATCAGGCCTCCCCAACCCGTCTGGCCAGCGCGGGGAGTGTAGGCCAAATCCTCCGTCTGTCTCCGGCAGATGAGAGAGGGTTGTGCTCCAGCAGTGGAGACAAAATTAACCTGATGATGATATTAGTTTTGAAAATATAAGTTTGCGAACAAAGTTACTTGCGTTTAATAGTAAATATAGATATAGTTTAGTAGAACGCGTAGTTTATTTACTACAGAAACATGGAATCCATCAAACTGAATCATTGGAACGACTTGATAAGAATTATCGATAATGTCGGATAAGATAGCCGAAATAAGTAAGGTGTCTTCAAGGAAATGGCAGTTTACAGAATTCTACAAACTGTTATTTATGTAAATAATGAAATGCAACATACCATGCGACACGACTAAACTGAAAGTCAAAATCATCATCATCATCAGCTGAAATACGTCTACTGCTGAACATAAGCCTCCCCAATAGAATACCGCTTTTGGTGGGCTGTCCATTGGGGATTTGACCTGATGATGATATTGTTACTTCTAGACGAAAGCACGGTAGAAAAGTCCGTTCCAGAAGAGTGGTTTTGAAGGATGGCGAGGAAAACGTCCCCATAAGAAGCAATATACCCGCCAAGTCCATCAAGTATATGAGAGATGTCGTCAATACTGTGGTATGTACCTCAAACTCGTCTTCTTAGGGGGGCAGGAAAACCTGGAGACACTTCGACCCTTCAGGATCTTTTGTGCCAAACTCCTGACCACCGACGGTGCCCCAAGCCGACGTCTTAGAATTTCTTCTTTGTCATAAGCATGTTTCCTCACGAAGTTTTCCTTCACCGAAAGGCATGTGGTATTTTTAAACCGTACATAAGTTTCGACAAACTAATTGGCACGGGCGGGGTTTGAATCCACGACCTCATGTATTATACGCTTCTACAACAAACTATCTTAAACATATTAAAAAAAAAACCTGAAAAAAGCCTATTATAGACAATATACATCCTTACCGAAACCAACTTGCACAAATTGTATAAAGTTGTTTGGCCCCAGTGGGAATCGAACCCACGACCTCTGACGCTCCAGTACAATGACCAAAAAGCCAATTATAAGGTTTTGCGTCACTTGTTAAAAAATGGAACGTATTTTAAAAATAATATAGTCGTTTGTTGAACAGTAAAAGTCCAGCAGAATGATGATGATAAAATCACTCACACACACACACCCCACAGATACCACACCCACCCCACACACACCCCACAGACACCAACCCCCCCACCCCCCCACAGACACCACCCCACACATACAACACACACAATCACTAGACTATTAAATAGATAGATATATCTATGGTAATTCCGTTATTGGCAGTAAGAACTATAATTTTTTTATGTGTAAATAAACAAAAATAAATAAATTAATCTCCATATCCTCAGATCAACAGCAAATGGCGCTTCATCCTGCTCATGATGGTGATGGCCCATTTCGTCTTCTGGCTGGTCTTCGCCAGCATCTGGTACGCCGTGGCCAACTCCTACGCAGATGACATCGGAGACGGCCGGCAGCACTGCGTGAACGGGACCTCCTCATTCGCCGGCCTGTTCATGATGTCTGTCGAGACGCAGGTTAGGTTTCTTCGTGCGATATTTTCACCGAAACTTTAATCGAAATCAGTCCTGGCCAACGATCTCTATGTACTACTAGATGGAGCGTTCCAAACAATCGCTCTGTTCCATGCAAGTAGCCCCAACTCTTCACATTCACAATGAAACTTGTGCAGTTACTACGCAGAACATTTAATTATTACTAAATATTGACGCTACGGTTAAATAGTGGACTTTGGAGCTTACCACCCGGACATGTCAAAAGAGGTTTTTTTTTAAGTTACTCAGTGAATTTTAAAATAGTTTTAATTGTAATAAATCAACTTTTTATCCATTTTCATACATCATCAAGTTATTTTTGTCTCCACTGCAGGAGCACAACCCTCTCTCATCTGCGGAGACAGACGGAGGTTTTGGCCTACACTCCCCGCGCTGGCCAGACGGGTTGGGGAGGCCTGATTGATGTTTTATAATGTATTCCCTCAGTCGCCTTGTACGACATCCATGGGAAGAGTTGGAGTGGTCCTATTCTACTCTACCGGAAACGAATTGGAGCAATTCAACATGTTTGCTTTTTTTTGTTGCAGATGACAATAGGATACGGCATCAGATTCCCAAACGAAGAATGCCCTGAAGCAGTCATCGTTATGGTGGTAGAGGTATATACAATTGGACAAACTTAGTATTTATCTCGTATGGTATCCATCATCATCATATCAGCCTTTAGACGTCCACTGTTGGAAATAGGCCTTCCCGAATGAAGCCACCACACCCGGTCTTCCACCCTCCGCATCCCGGATCTATTAGCTACACAGACACTAGACCAAGACCATTCGACGTAGATTTTCTATTCTGATTATCAATTAGCAACAAAAAGGGTTTGACAAAAACGATCTCTATGTACTACTAGATGGAGCGTTCCAAACAATCGCTCAGTTCCACGCAAGTAGCCACAACTCTTTCACATTCACTTTGAAACTTGTGCAGTTACTACTCAGAACATTTAATTATTTACTAAATATTTACCCGTAGCGTCAATATTGAGTAATAATTAAATGTTCTGCGTAGTAACTGCACAAGTTTCATTGTGAATGTAACCGAGTGGCGGCTCCTTGCGTGGAATTGAGCGATTGTTTGGAACGCTCCATCTAGTAGTACTAGAGATCGTTGCCTGAAAGCTGTTGAAGGCTGTAATGGTTTTTTCCAGATAGTAGCAGGCACAGCAATGTCAGGTGGTCTCGCCAGTTTGCTGTTCACCAAGATGGTCAGACCTAACAGGCACGTGTCCTCGGTTGGATTCAGCAGGAAAGCCACTGTGAGTTTAGTTCAACTACCGCTATCTAATAAATAAAATCGTAGACATCGCGTGTCTGTACATTGAAGATATTTGCAAAAAAAAACAAATTGAGGGGTGTAAGGATAAGTAATAGAACACATTTCAATCATTTTTGTCTGTTTGTCTGTATATCTGTTTGTCTGTGAGTTTGTGCACGCATCACTTAAAAACTACGGAACGTAGTTTGATGGACTTGTCACAAAAACATGGGACTTAACTTAATTTAACATTTAGTCTTTATTTCATCGCAATCTAGCCGATTCTACTCAATCAAAAGTAATAGACATTTTTAGTTTTCAAATACATTAGTAGGTAAGGTTAGTATGCAATATATTGCACATAATAATATTTCCGTACTATTCAGATTGCAATGAGTTTGGATTACATTTGGAGCTGGGAGTAGGAATTGGAGTGAGAGTGGGCGTGGGCGTGGGCATGGGAAAAGGGAGCGGAAGCGGGAGCGGGAGTTGGAATGGGAGCGGATTCTGTAGTTCACGCGAGCGGAGCCGCGGGCTCAGCTAGTCTATAATAAGGTTTCGATCAAAAAACAACCAGCCCAGAGGCAAGAACGACCTAAGGGTCGTAGGCCTTCATGACATTAACATCCGGTGACGTAATAGTATAGGCAATCAAGAAGGAGAAAAACAGTCAAAGACTGTGAGATATATATATTCTTTATTGCACATCTTAAAACTAAATACAGAAATAAATGGTGTGTACAAATGTGAGCTTATCTCTAAAAGAGATCTCTTCCAGCCAACCTTACAGGGTGTGAGATAAGGCAGTAAGAGCGAGAGGGGCAAAATGAGTGCATAATAGACTACATTATAACTAAATACCTGAACTATATATATAATAAATAATAATAACTATAATAAACTTACATAAATACATACATACCATATTATACTGAGTGAGACAGACAGTTCTCTTTTAGTTTAGTTGTAAAGGATGTCACCGACGTACTATCTCGAATGACCGTCGGAAGTCTATATATGTCTATCGAAGATACCATCATAAGAAAAAAACGCAAGGTCACTGATATCGCTCAACGAGTTGCTCAATATTCTGCTAGAACAGTTAAGAGATAGCTGCATTCTCGTTAAATGGCAGAGGGAGACAAGGAATCCGATGATCAGATGAAATATTGGAGTGCTGTGTGATTTCCGGCTTAGAACAGGGCCACCCCTATCTTTCCCGTGGGTGTCGTCATGGCGACTCTGGGATTGCACCAGAGACGGGCAGCAGCGTTTTCCTGTGTGTGTATGTTAAGATCATTACTGCGATCACCAATCCGCCAGCCAAGCGTGGTGATTATGGCAAATCCCCCAACGGACAACTTACCAAAAGTGGTATTCTATTGGGGAGGCCTATGTCCAGCAGTGGAGAGTCCAGCAGGTGTCCAGTAGTACCTACGTCAGAGAAAACTTGATTACGAGAGGCTTGGCGACTGTCACGCATATTGGGATAAGTGGGACGCATAAGTGGGAACTCTCTTCCTACTTTGACTCTTTACTTCTTTATATTAATTTGTCTGGGGCCCAAGGTAGCGTAAATTCATTACCTGGGACTTGCCCTACCTTCACTGGTAGGTGTTCTTGTTAGTTACCCTCGTTGATCCTCGCTTAGAGGAGTTGCGGGGGGAGGCAGGAATGTCACGCATATTCCACTCGGCGCGCCAACAGGCTTCGCCCCATCACCCACATCCTGGTAAAGTGCGCCAGGACAGTACACATAATGGGTCCCATGGTATACTCGTACCACCGGCTTCCCACTGAGGTCCCCAGCTCTCCGAACCTACCTAGTTTCAAAAAGAGGCTGTGCGATGCTGGCTTGTCAAGCAGTCATTTTATAGTTATGGAAAGGTTTTTCCAGAACCCATTGACTTAATTAGATTAAAATTTATACATCATATTTAACAAGACGACCTCCGTGGCGGAACGGGTAGCTCTCGGACTGCCACGCCGGAGGTTGCGGGTTCGAATCCCGCTAGGGGCAAATGTTTCATATCATCATCATCAGGTTATTTTTGTCTCCACTGCAGGAGCACAACCCTCTCTCATCTGCCGGAGACAGATGGAGGATTTGGCCTATACTCCCCGCGCTGGCCAGACGGGTTGGGAAGGCCTGATTGATGTTTTATAATGTATTCCCTTAGTCGTCTTGTACGATATCCACGGAAAGAGTTGGAGTGGTCCTATTCTACTCTACCGGAAACCACACGGCAAATGTTTCGTATGATGAATATGAATATGAATTTTTGTACCCAAATCTTGGATGTATATATATTTATTTAAGTATGTTTATCCGTTATCTAGTAACCATAGCACAGGCTCTGCCTAGTTTGGGACTGGATAATTGGTGTGAATGTCTGATATATTATTTTTATTTTGTAATTAATTTGACTGACCTGTGACAAAAGTTATTAATAAAAATATGTCTGAGTCTATAGAATCAGTGGAGACGTAAACTAAAATCTGGAGGATATACTTCAGGAAGTTTGCTGTCTAACTGTAGATAATGTACATGCGGAAATATTTTCAGGTCTGTCTCCGGGACGGCGAGCTGGTGCTTCTGTTCCGGGTGTGGGATCTCTTGCACCTGCATCTCGTCGGGAGTTCCATCACCGCCTACATGCTGAAACCTATAAGGTCTTTACACAAATATTTCATGCCCGTCTGTGGTCCTAGTTTCTCATAACATAACAATTATTAAATGAGTAGAGAAGGTGTGGCAATATACCTACCCTAGATCTTAACATTAAATAAATAAATATGTGGGGACATTTCACACACGGCCACCTATTCCCAAACTAGGCAGAGCCTGTAATATGGATATCAGACAGCTGATATACATACATAGATATATAGTATAATATATAAATAACATCCAGTCACAAGGCAAACACAAGTGCTTATCACACGAATGTTTGCCCTGGGCGGGATTCGAACCCGCGACCCCGAGCTGACATTCAGGTAGCAGTATAGACTAAGAAATAATCGAACTGCTTCCATTTTAAATTTTGTTTCCAGACGATTCTGAATTTCTTCTGCAAATGTTCACAATGTTCACACATTCCAGGACCCTCGAAGGTGAGATGGTACAAAACTACATCCATCAACTGAAGCTGAAACAAGGCAATGCGTTCCTCTTCTGGCCAATCACAGTCGCTCACGTCATCGACGCTGAGAGTCCGCTCTTCGACTTCGCGGCTCAGGATATGATGGATTACAGGTTTGTTTGGCCTAATACAAACATACAAAAAAAATACAAATACAATACAAAAAAAATACAAAAATGTTTATTACAGAAACTTAGGGGGTTACAGAGGATAGTTGGGGCCCTCTTTCAGACATAAAAATGTCTGTGCCAGAGGACCTCGCTCTTCCATACTTATATCTTATTATATATAAATTTAATTTAATTTAACTAATGTGTTTGACTTATTGGCCTGACCATGAATTGTATATCATTGGACTATCAGTATCTTCTTAAATATAATAAATAGCCTACTAGCGTTGCCCGAGACTTCGTCCGTGTGGACAACTTAACATCACAAATTATCATGTATTTTCAGTAGGAATAAGATATTTTTTCGACATAAAAACTATCCTATGTCCTATTCCAGGATCTAACCTATATGTGTGCCGAGTTTCATCACGATCCGTCCAGTGGTTGAAGCGTGATTGAGTAACAAACATCCAAGCATCCAAATATCAAAACTTTCGCATTTATAATATTAGTATGATAGGATAACAACTCATGAATGTACTCCAATGTACCCACCCCGTTTGTCTAGCTGCTTCCGCAATATTTTTGTGGAAATGTACTAACAAAGGGCCTGATCTACAAGTTTAAAGTCGCTTAACAGCCTTTGCGTACAGTTCTTTTTTAAGATGTCATTCTCTAGGATAACCTTAGAATTCGCAAGCTGAAATGACAGTCGGCAGATCACTCGTTGTAGAGAACCAATGGCCGATGGACAACGATCTCTATGTACTACTAGATGGAGCGTTCCAAACAATCGCTCTTTTCCACGCAAGTAGCCACAACTCCTTCACATTCACTTTGAAACTTGTGCAGTTACTACTCAGAACATTTAATATTTAGTAATAATTAAATGTTCTGCGTAGTAACTGCAGAAGTTTCATTGTGAATATGAAAGAGTTGTGGCTACTTGCGTGGAACAGAGCGATTGTTTGGAACGCTCCATCTAGTAGTACATAGAGATCGTTGCCGATGGACCAGAGAGCGTTGAAAGCTCTTCAGGCTAAACGACGATGAAGAACAGTTGACTGGCCTAGGCTGATGATGAAACTGTATTTTGCAATCAACAGGTTCGAAATCGTTGTATGCCTGAACGGTGCGTCCAAGAACATGGGTACGGCTATGCAGAGCAGGACCTCCTACCTGTCCAAGGAGATTATCTGGGGATATCGGTTCAAGAATGTTCTACGGTAAGTTTTTATCCTAAAACGGTAATAGGCCAGTACACCTTTAACTGGCACACCTGCAATCTTTGAATTGCTGTGAGAAACAGTCCCAAATTTTAGAAGTGCGTTGCCAGTTAATTAGCCTCAGGACTAGGTTAATATGCATCGTATTTAGATTCTGTAATTACATTCACACTACTGTTTAGTATTCATCATCAGGTTATTCCTGTCTCTACTGCAGGAGCGCAACCCTCTCTCATCTGCCGGCGACAGACGGAGGATTTGGCTACACTCCCCGCGCTGGCCGGACGGGTTGGGGAGGCCTGATTGATGTTTTATAATGTATTCCCATAGTCGCCTTGTACGACATCCACGGGAAGAGTTGGAGTGGTCCTATTCTACTCTACCGGAAACCACGCGGCACTGTTTAGTATTAAAGCTAGATAAAAAGATGGTACTCAGATGTACCGTGTACAACTATTTTTCTACCATCCGCTTACAAACTACGAACTTTGTTTGCTGAAACACATCTGCTGCTACGAAATCCTTTCAATCCTAATAAGATGACCAGAAACGACAGTATTCAGAGGGTGAAAGACCGGTGTTGTGACGTTTATATGTGATGATGATTCTACCTAACTTATCTTCTCAGGGGGGCAGGAAGGACTGGAGACACTTCGACCCTTCAGGATCTTTTGTGCCAAACCCCTGACCACCGACGGTGCCCCAAGCCGATTTGGTGGACGTCACATACGCCTCTGAATTTCTTCTTTTTCATATACAGGTTTCCTTACGATGTTTTCCTTCACCGAAAAGCCTGTGGTATTATAAATAAACCGTACTTAAGTTTCGAAAAACTCATTGGTACGGGCGGGGTTTGAACCCACTACCCCATGAACGTGAGGCGAGTGTACAACCAACCGGCTACCACGGCTCATGATTCTACTTAGGACTTGCCTTAGATTTGGAGCCTTCTTATTTACTTTCACCCTTTTCAGATACTCAAGAAAGAAAGAGGCCTACGTCGTTGATGTGGACAACCTCAACACCGTAGAGCAAGTCGAGACTCCTCTGTGCAGCGCCAGTCGCCTCAAAGAGTTCGAAGAGGACATTAAATCCTCCCGAGAGCTCCTCACGACCCCCAATATCTCTATGACAAACATATCTTTGAGTCAGGAGAACTCCTCAACGTTATCCAAGATCGGGGAGTCTCTGCCATCGTCGTCACCGAGTCTGAACAGGATGGCAGGAACACAAAGGAGCTTTGGTTGGAACTTCAGAAGGTTTCATCCGGAGAGATATGTAGGAGCGAATCAGCAAGTTATGCATGAGCAAAGTCAATAGTTTTAGTCTAGTAAGGAGTGCACTCGCCTTGACTTCGTGAGAGATGGGGGTTCTAATCCAAGCCAGTACTAATGAGGTCTTTGGAACACGTTAATTTCGGTGAAGGAAAATATCGCAACGGAATCCGCAGTTGTATGTATCCTTGTCTGGAGTGGAAATCAAACTGAACCAAAACCTCTGGCATTCGAGAACATACATCCGAACCACTGCCCCGGCGATGTGGTCAAAGTCTTCATAAGTCGAATTTATTTAAGGTATAGTTCAGAATAAATGTCATGCTCAGAATTGTGTATCTTACGTACATATATCGAGAGTTGGTTTTGATGAAACTCGGTACAGGTGGTGCTCTGGTAAATGGATTAATTTTGATATTCATATCGCTTTTCACTTTTAAAAAAATTTGTACAGAAATTTATTACCTATTTTCTATTGCTATTCTTAATTTCTGTGCAATAAATGCATAATGAGTTTTGAGACTGGCGAGTATCATGTACCCTACATATATACCTCACGCCTTGGACCCAGAGGGGTAGGCAGAGACGATCGCCACTCTGCGCAATCCAATGTCGCTAAGCGACTTTCCTTCGCCCGCTTTTCGCTCCGTGATACCCCTTGACGTGATGTGTTGCGAACAACATCGCCGCCTCCGTGTTGAGGTACCACGGTTGGCTAGGCAGAGCCCCGCCTGACTGGGTGAAGCTAATATTGCCCGGAATTCGCCCGGCTCCGAGTTGTCGGCACGCTTACGACCAGTATCTTTCATACATCATGTCATCATGTCAGCCCTTAGACGTCCACTGCTGGACACAGGCCTTCCCCAACGAACGCCACCACACCCGGTCCTCCGCCCTCCGTATCCAGCCGCTTCCGGCCACCTTCTTTAGGTCGTCGGTCCATCTGGCGGCGGGGCGTCACACCCTGCGCGTGCCAATCCGTGGTCTCCACTCCAGAACTCGTCTGCCCCAACGGCCGTCGGTTCTGCGACAGATGGGGCTCGCCCACTGCCACATCAGCTTGCTAATCCTTACGGCTATATCAGTAACCTTCGTTCTTCGTCGGATCTCTTCATTACGAATCATATCCTTCAAAGATACGCCGAGCATACAAAATATATGAATGCCTTCTACCAAGGTTACGACTTTATAACCCCCTCCCACCCCCTCTCGATGAGATAGTAACTTACCAAAACTACATCAGCTGTTCCAAGTTTACTCAAAATCGGTGAGCGACGCGCATCCGAGGTGACGTCGTGTGTTTTGCGAATTTTGCGATATTTGAACTAAGAAAATAATCTGTAAATAAAACCGTCAACATGTTGTGCTTCGTTTCATTTATAAATAACGTAAACAACGGAATCCCATATGGATATAACGAGCCAGACGCCTTTTAAAACATCCCGTTATAAATAAATTGCATTTGTGCGAAAAACCAGCAGGACCCAGGCAATGAACCCTCGATTTAAAACATGTGTTGTGTTTAAGAAAAATATTTTGACAACCTCACCAATTTCAACGGTATCGTGTGTTCATGAGGTCTTTCACGAAGTCCTGGGTTCGAATCTATCTAAGGATGCTCCCACAAACGTTCCTCAACACCTGATGAGAGCGTGTGGTTTCCGGTAGAGTAGAATAGGACCACTCGAACTCTTCCCGTGGATGTCGCACAAGGCGACTGAGGGAATACATTATAAAACATCAATCAGGCCTCCCCAACCCTTCTGGCCAGCGCGGGGAGTGTAGGCCAAATCCTCCGTCTGTCTCCGGCAGATGAGAGAGGGTTGTGCTCCTGCAGTGGAGACAAAAATAACCTGATGATGATGTGAGAGCAAATGTGTCGAAACGTTTCCATACGTTTGCAAACATTTAAAAACTCATCTCTAACATGAAAAGTAATCTAATAAATAAAATCGTAAACTTCGCGTGTCTGTACATTGAAGATATTTGCAAAAAAAATTGGGAGGGTCTAAGAAGCAACAGAACACATTTCGATCATTTTTGAAATTTTTGTCTGTTTGTCTGTTTATCTGTTTGTCTGTGAGTTTGTGCACGCATGACTTAAAAACTACTGAACGGATTTTGATGGACTTTTCACAAAAACATGGAGCTTAACTTAACTTAACATTTAGTCTTTATTTCATCGCAATCGGCTAACTCAATCAAAAGTTATAGACATTTTTAGTTTTCAAATACATTAGTAGGTAAGGTTATTATGCAATATATTGCATATAGTAGTATTTCCGTACTATTCAGATTGCGATGAGTTTGGATTACATTTGGAGCTGGTAGTGGGAATGGGGATGAAAATGGGAGATGAAGATGGGAAAAGGGGAGTGAGTGTGGTTGTGGGAGCGGGAGCGGGAGTGGGAGCGGATTCCGTAGTTCACGCGAGCAGAGCCGCGGGCACAGCTAGTATTGAATACATTACTACATTCCTCAACAAACAGATTTTGCAGCATTTTGCTACAAAACATAACTGTTTGTAACAGTGTCCAACAGTTTGGAACACATGTGTGGGAACACCCTAAAGATTCTAGCGATTATTAAAATGGTGAGATTTTTTGTATGGAACTTGAACCAAAAATGTATAGGTACTCGTAACGTCGAAACTACAGCTAACTGAAATTAGACGCCATCACCATCAGCCTAAATACGTCCACTGCTGGACATAGACCTCCCCAATAGAACAACTTTGGTAATTTGTCCATTGGTGGATTTGATTCACCACGCTTGGCAGGCGGATTGGTGATCGCAGTAATGATCTTAACATATACACACAGGAGAACGCTGCTGCCCGTCCCTGGTGCAATCCCTTAGTCGACTTGACGACACCCACGAGAAACATAGGGGTGGCCCTATTCTAAGCCGCGAACCACACGGCAAAAGTCATAGTAACTATTAACTACTAACATGTACGCTAGCTGGGTACACCGCGTGAGGTAAGTTTAGCATTTGTATCGCTCCATGTTGTTGTAAACTCCCACTAGTTGTAAACATTGACTCCTAAATATTAGAAATCCAAACTGAAATATCAGTAATCTTTGAACGAACAACGTTTTGGCAGCAAGACTGTGAATAATGGGGGACACGGGTCCATATTCAGGGGAAGGTCGCACAATAATATCGACTTATTCATAGTGAAACGCAGTACACAGGAATACATTTCTGTATTCCGGCTTAAAGGGTAAAGACATGCAAAGCAACTCAGTAGCTGCAAACCGTGGCAAGTGCTAGCTGACAATCAAATAGGATATTTATACCCTACAGTTAAATATATAAGAAACAAACTGCCTTTGTCTGCGCCAACGATTGGAAGAAGAAATAATCTTATATTATTTTTTAAGGATTCGAAATGCGAAATATTTCCGGAAACTACATGGAAAACTTTTCTGGCAGTATGGAAACTTTAGAAATGTTTATAATTCCTTACCGGTGGAATTTAATTACCTACTGAATAAGAACACCAGCCTGTTCGTTCACGTACGTGTGTCGAATCATAGTCGACTGAGAGAGTAATAACTTATAGCGTCTTTCTAACTTATAGCGTAGATCTCTCAGCGCCGCACAGTGGAGTGAAATTCGCGTTTCATAGACATTCAAATTACTTTTCTTAAGTGGCGCTTTTTTTGCTTGAAAACGATTGAGAATAACCTATTACATGCCTTTTATAATAAACTATAATAAACTTTCAGGTTTATAATCGTAAACAGCGCACTCAGTTTTTTTTTCTGAAAATTTGTATTGAGTCACCATAATAAATGATGACATCTCCATTAACGACAATTGCGCCTAATATCCTCTTAGGTTATTAATACATGAATTATTTTGGACTTTTTGACATACTCCATGCTAAGATCATACGTGCGCTATTAAAAAGAAACTTTTTTTTAATAATAGCGTTAAAATATTAATATTGTGCTTAACTGGCGATTTTGAGAGTCGTTAGACAATTACTCTGTCTGCTTAACATTTATACAACTTAGTTGTTCATAAAATTTAAGTCGTTATGTGTAGATGTTTCTATGATGTAAATATAAGGATAAAGAATAAAGAATAAAGATATTAAGCCAATTTTTTATGGTTTTTAATAAATTTCACTTTCTAATGTGGCACACAAATAATTTGCGTAAATGTCCAGTCTATATACATCCTTGTTAAGCTTGATATTAGCTAAAAATGAAAAATAAACAACCAAAAAATGATACATTTTTAAAGATTAAAAAAAAAAGCGCACGTTTGACCTTAGCATGGAGTGTGTCAAAAATTCCAAAATAATTCATGTATTAATAACCTAAGAGGATATTAGGCACAATTGTGCGTTAATTGAGATATCATCATTTATTATGCCGACTCCATACGAATTTTGTGGAAATAATGTCTGAGTGCGCTGTTTACGATTACAAACCTGAAAGTTTATTATATAAGGCATATAATAGGTATTCTCAATCGTTTCGAAGCAAAAAAAAAGCGCCACTTAAAAAAAGTAATTTGTATGTCTATGAAACGCGAATTTCAGCCCACTGTGCACCGGGCGGCACGGCGGCAGCAGCGCAGTAATTCATCCATCCCCGTGATATATTTTGCGGGTGAAATTAAACTGGCGGGAGGGAGGTGAGATCTACGTTCTTTACGTAGTAATATTTAGTATAGGTGGTTTGTATTACAAATTGTTTGGTGCCGTTTGGTTTCCGGTAGAGTAGAATAGGACCACTCCAACTCTTCCCGTGGATGTCGTACAAGGCGACTAAGGGAATACATTATAAAACATCAATCAGGCCTCCCCAACCCGTCTGGCCAGCGCGGGGAGTGTAGGCCAAATCCTCCGTCTGTCTCCGGCAGATGAGAGAGGGTTGTGCTCCTGCAGTGGAGACAAAAATAACCTGAAAATGATGATGCATTACAAATATAATCCACTTTGTTTTAGTCATATGAATGCCAGCATTCCAAATCGCAATGGGGCGGTAAAGACCATCTAATTACGGCCCTGTGAATTAATGTGTGTCAATAGTAACATGCACCGGTTAAGAATAGATATTTGACCGAATTCTGGACGCAACGATTCAGTGTTGGACCATTGTCAACTCGCCTCCTGAGATGATTCCCTCCCTAAACCGATTTGAAACTGGGTTCTTAGTATGCAGTACATACAATATTGCCACATTGCCGTGTGGTTTCCGGTAGAGTAGAATAGGACCACTCCAACTCTTCCCGTGGATGTCGTACAAGGCGACTGAGGGAATATATTATAAAACATCAATCAGGCCTCCCCAACCCATCTGGCCAGCGCGGGGAGTGTAGGCCAAGTCCTCCGTCTGTCTCCGGCAGATGAGAGAGGGTTGTGCTCCTGCAGTGGAGACAAATATAACCTGATGATGATGTTTATGATTAGTAAATATAGAATGTCTATATGAACAAATTATATGCAATTTTTTTTATTGCCTATTATTTAATTTTAATTTCATTCATTGTCATAATTTAACAGCAACAATCCATAATGGTACAAAGTCAAATACAAACATTAAAAAATCTTAAAATTATATACACATATACTTACATTAGATCAAATATACAAATATACACATCACAAAGTATTTTTTTAGTATTAATAAAAAAAATGTATGTCACGATATTATTTGAAATCAATTTATAATGCTATTATTCCCACGCAACCACTGTCCGACCAACCTATTGTGGTTGTGGTATCGCTCGTCTGAACAGGCCCTTACTCCGCGACCAGAGCTAATGAACTACATGCTTTAGCTACCTATCTTAAGTTGTTTAGTTTTCTTTGTTGTTACCTATTATAAATTGATAACCACAATCCCTAGCGATAGAAGAATCTTATCAACTGAAAATTTCCACCAGCAATTTTACTAGAGATGTACCGATCGATTTTAGAGATCATTAAGCTGCCTATTAATCGGTTCTTCTCAACGATCTCTATGTACTACTAGATGGAGCGTTCCAAACAATCGCTCTGTTCCACGCAAGTAGCCACAACTCTTTCACATTCACTTTGAAACTTGTGCAGTTACTACTCAGAACATTTAATTATTTACTAAATATTGACATTATTTAACCGTAGCGTCAATATTTAATATTAATTAAATGTTCTGCGTAGTAACTGCACAAGTTTCATTGTGAATGTGAAAGAGTTGTGGCTACTTGCGTGGAACAGAGCGATTGTTTGGAACGCTCCATCTAGTAGTACATAGAGATCGTTGGTTCTTCTGAACATTATTCAAAATTAACTATTCAGGCCTTTCAGTGTATTAGTATCTAGTTATTTAATTAAATACAAAAAGTGAATATAACAATTAGCAAGACTGATTTTAATATAATTAAAGATTATTCAGTTGGTTATTATTAATGATTAAGACAATAAAAGATAGTTGATTTTAGTTTTTCTTCGTATATTTTTACTGCAGAATTTCCCTTAAAATATATAAACTCGAGATTGTGCTGAATGGCGTTAGTGCGTTTGTGAGTGACAATGTATTATGTATGTATGTAAACGCTTTTTTGTACCAAACATAACAACAACAACAATAATAAAATAGGAATTAAACTGTGTACAAAGGCGGACTTATCTCACTTAGGGATCTCTTCCAGTCAACAATATTACAGACAATATTGAGAACTTTTCTAGAATATTCCAGATTTTTGCAGAATGTTCTAGAATAAATATATATATTTAAATTAACTATCAAAATGTGCGACTGTAATTGCTTCAGAATTGTCTCAAAATTACAAGAATGATCGGGGAAGCTCTGTTTATATTATCAGAAAAGCGACGATCGGGGAAACCTGACAATTGTCATGTCGGCTGTCTGCAGAGCCTTAAAATTCGCACCTTACGTAACTTATACACGCGAACGAAGTCGCAGGAAATAGCTAGTACTCTAGTAAATCGACTCCATTCTCAAAGAGCAAGGTTGAATTGGTTGCCTATGCGGCACGCGGATACCGGAAACTTGCGATAGCACCAACAGCTAACCATAAGTGTAGGGTCGCCATCACTAAAATGGCCGACGCCGGACAAGTACTTTAAAAACCCCGGAGATTTAATAATATAATATGAATCGGCGGTATTTGCAAAATCTAATATTAACATGTTCACATTTAAAATTCGTATGAGGCAATTAGATAAAATGGCAGTGTTACCAGCAAACACTGCCTTGTTACACAAAAGCGTATTCTGCAGGATACCTCACATATATAATAAAATCTCTAAAGCGATACGAGATGTAGATGAGATTAATTTATTTAAAAAAAAAACTCCACGATCTGTTGATAGAAAAATGTTATTATAGTTTGGAAGAATTTCTTGGTGACGGTTCACTTTAAGGTTTCAATTTGTATCTAAATAACTCTTAAACTTTTTTGTAACTTTGTTTTTTAAATGCATGCTTTACTGCGACACAATGTTGTATGCCCATGTGGCGGGACATAGCTGAGCTCTAATTATGACATTTAATCCTTTATATACCTATGATCCACAATAAAGATATTTCATTTCATTTCATTTCAGATTTGGGTGAAATTGAGTTCTTTACCCGGACACACTTGAAAAAATGTTTACTCACGACATAGGACGCTCCAGTCCAGTGACCAAGCCAGTACAAGATTTTTGAATGCAGTGTTACCTTTTAAAATATATGAATGTTTCTCTAAAATCTGTCAACTAGGACAAAAAGCATGATAAGGATATTGGAATTTACAACCCGGACTAGCCGTGTGGTTTGTGGTTTGTGTGGTCAAAAGCGTATTCTGCAGGATACCTCACATATATAATAAAATCTCTAAAGCGATACGAGATGTAGATGAGATTAATTTATTTAAAAAAAAAACTCCACGATCTGTTGATAGAAAAATGTTATTATAGTTTGGAAGAATTTCTTGGTGACGGTTCACTTTAAGGTTTCAATTTGTATCTAAATAACTCTTAAACTTTTTTGTAACTTTGTTTTTTAAATGCATGCTTTACTGCGACACAATGTTGTATGCCCATGTGGCGGGACATAGCTGAGCTCTAATTATGACATTTAATCCTTTATATACCTATGATCCACAATAAAGATATTTCATTTCATTTCATTTCAGATTTGGGTGAAATTGAGTTCTTTACCCGGACACACTTGAAAAAATGTTTACTCACGACATAGGACGCTCCAGTCCAGTGACCAAGCCAGTACAAGATTTTTGAATGCAGTGTTACCTTTTAAAATATATGAATGTTTCTCTAAAATCTGTCAACTAGGACAAAAAGCATGATAAGGATATTGGAATTTACAACCCGGACTAGCCGTGTGGTTTCCGGTAGAGTAGAATAGGACCACTCCAACTGTTCCCGTGGATGTCGTACAAGGCGACTAAGGGAATACATTATAAAACATCAATCAGGCATCCCCAACCCGTATGGCCAGCGCGGGGAGTGTAGGCTAAATCCTCCGTCTGTCTCCGGCAGATGAGAGAGGGTTGTGCTCCAGCAGTGGAGACAAAAATAACTTGATGATGAACCCGGACGTGTCGAAAGTTTTTTTTAAGGTAGTAAAATAAATAATTGTTTTAACTGTTATAAATCAACTCTTTACTGAAAACTTTAAAATCCGGACTACAAATGAATCCGCCCAGATGCTCTCCGGACGCCCTGTAAACTAGGACCAACGATCTCTATGTACTACTAGATGGAGCGTTCCAAACAATAGCTCTATTCCCCGCAAGTAGCCACAACTCTTTCACATTCACTTTGAAACTTGTGCAGTTACTACTCAGAAAATTTAATTATTTACTAAATATTGACATTATTTAACCGTAGCGTCAATATTTAGTAACTGCACAAGTTTCATTGTGAATGTGAAAGGGTTGTGGCTACTTGCGTGGAACAGAGCGATTGTTTGGAACGCTCCATCTAGTAGTATATAGATATCGTTGACTAGGACAAATCCGGGGAAACCCGGATGGATGGCAACACTACATAAGTATAGTTCAAGACAGATCATGTTCATTCGAGTCTGAGTCATTTTCATTTAGTGAGTAATCAACGTATTGGTGAATCGTCAAATAATTGGTAGGTAAATAATCTTGTGGAATTTTCAAGGTTTTTTGGTTAAAATGATAAAATAAGTGTTTTTGTTTACATTTTTATTGACGGGTAATGACGGAATGATAATGAGTCATTTCTTTTAAATTAATTTAATAAGTAATTAATTATGCAAGGCTGACGAATATCTTATGACTTATACGAAGTTGTAAAGATAAGTATTAGAATGGAGACTCTAATTAGAGGTCTACTGCTGGAAATCAGGCCTTCCCCAATGAACGCCGCCACACCGATCGGGTGTGACGGCGTTCATTGGGGAAAATAAAGTACAGTGAAATTTTAGTCAACAACTGGCATTTTGTCTTGGTGGTAGTTTGTAATAAGTTTGTGGTCAAGTTAACAAGCTTGGTGCGCTCGCATGGATTTAAAATGACTGTTCACGGTGCCGCGTGGTTACCGGTAGAGTAGAATAGGACCACTCCAACTCTTCCCGTGGATGTCGTACAAGGCGACTGAGGGAATACATTATAAAACATCAATCAGGCCTCCCTACCCCGTCTGGCCGGCGCGGGGAGTGTAGGCCAAATCCTCCGTCTGTCTCCGGCATATGAGAGAGGGTTGTGCTCCTGCAGTGGAGACAAAAATAACCTGATGGTTCACGGTTAACAAGAACTTTTTCAAATAAACCGTGTTACATTATAATTAAAAATATATATTTGGGGATAAAATTTCACACAGACAGAAAATGAAGTAACTTATAAAGTGCAGAATTTAATACATTATTAACTAAGGAAGTACTTCCAACATTCCAACACAGCTATAGATAAACGTGGAAAGTCAAACGTCCTGTATAACTGGATATAAACGATTGACTTGCAATTATTCTTTACTTACTTGTAGTTTATAAGAAGGAAGGGAAAGACAGGTTTCACGGGTTGTCTTGCTAAACATATACCGTTAATAATCTTATAAGCCCCCCCCCCCCCCCCCCCCAACTCGTACACTTAACTATATTTCATTCCAGATTAATAGTCCTATGAAAACAAACGCATTTGCGTCTCGAAAACAAAATACACAATAGATGGTGTTCCTAAGTGGACTGCAAAGTTTACATGGTAATACAAACCTGTTTTTGCTGCTGGTGACCCTTTCATGTATATGTTACCGAGACGTAAATAGCGTTGGTTTTCATAGGACTATGAATCTGGAATGAAATATACCTACTACTACTATAACAGGCGCATCAGCCTGTCCGTACACGTGCGTGTGTGCGTAAATTATTATAGGGCTGCTCCACTCAGCGCGCGATCATAGTCGATCGAGACAGCATGATTTAAGCGTCAGTCTCTCGACGCTGGTCGAAAGCGCGCTGGCGTAGTAACTTGTTGTAACGTGATGCGTGCACAAACTAACAAACAAAAATGAACGAAAAGTGTTCTATTACTTATACTTAACCCCCCCCCAACCCCCCCCCCCCCCTCCCCTCAGTTTATTTTTTGCAAATATCTTCGCAAAGTTTACGTTTTTATTTATTAGATTCTCAAAAAATAACCTGGGGGTGGGGGGGGGGGCTCCCCCCAGTTTATTTTTTGCAAATATCTTCGCAAAGTTTACGTTATTATTTATTAGATTCTCAAAAAATAACCTGGGGGTGGGGGGGGGCCTCCCCCCAGTTTATTTTTTGCAAATATCTTCGCAAAGTTTACGTTATTATTTATTAGATTCTCTGACCTAATTCCATTCTCTAGTCAGGAGTCAAGTCATCACTACCACGTGTATCCTTTTTTCATCGTCTATATTAATGTAGACGATGAAGTTAAAAATATAATAATAACAATTGTCACAGTTTTTAGCATAATAAGCAACTTCCCTATAGATATTCGTTTCCATTCAGCCGGCAGCGCGTTCAGATTACAAGTAAACAGTATATTCGGATCACGTAGTAACACTTCTAGTAAACACCGTGTACAATGGCGACGTAGCGGCTCTCAAAGTGTAGATACTGACACCCCACTAATATAAATCATATTATTATATCATTATAACGCCATGAAAATGCGATAAGTATATTTTGCATAAATATCCATTTATTCATTCATTTATTTATTGTTTCATGTAAGTAGTTTAAATAGTTACATAACAATACGCAGGTACTAACATGAACCTTGTAAGGGCGCTACATTAATTATGTGAAAATATCATTTAAAAATGTAAAATTAAATTATAAAATAGAAATCGATTACACGAAATTTACTTACTTATATTGCATTCAAATCTTACCTACTAATGTATTTGAAAACTAACAATGTCCATAGCTTTAGATTGAATAATCCGATTGCGATGAATCCTCCGTCTATCTCCGGCAGATGAGAGAGGGTTGTGCTCCTGCAGTGGAGACAAAAACAACCTGATGATGATGATTGCGATGAATTAAAGCCTTTATGTTACTCCGAGTTAAGCCCTATGTTTCTGTGAAAAGTCCATCAAAATCGGTTAGGTAGTTTTTAAGTGATGCATGCACAGACAAACAGACAATAATGATTGAAATGTGTTCTATTTCTTATCCGTAGACCCCCCCCCCCCCCCCCCCACCCGGCCTTTTTTTTTGTAAAAATCTACAATGTACAGACACGCGAATTTTACGATTTTATTTATTAGAATAAAATGTATAAAGCCATTAATAGATCGTAATCTTATACACTCAAACGCAACTGATAAAAAGGGGTCTCGCGATTATAAGTTTGAGCGCTACAGATAAGACTGGAGCACGCAAGTTCAAGCTTCAAGCGGCGGTCTATTTAACGCTGTCATACCAGCCCACACATGGACTCGACAGCGCGCGTATTCTGTGAGCGCACCTCGTTCAAAACTTGCCGCGAAGATATTAGAAAAATAAATTCACGATAACCAAAGACTATGACTACGTTTTAGTTTAAGGAAATTTTAGTGACAGTATTATTAATGACTTAGTTTGTTTTTAGTTTAGGATTTTAGTGATTTTAACATGAAATTTTTTATGTTTGTTATTTTGGCGGGGTGTGCAGTCAAATGTGATGATGGGTAAGTTTATTTTTTTATCTTTGTGCTTTTCTAAATGTTTATTAATAAATATGGGGATAATAAAAAAATTCTAACAGAAATTATTTATTTTTGTTTTTAGGAACTTAAAGTAATTAAATCAAATCAGTTACTAATTGATACGTAAAATAAATTACTTTTATAATTAAAGTTAGTTAAGTTATGTGGAAAAATCGCTTATTGCGGTAATAACTAATTTCTAGAATAAAGTTAAGTTAAAAGGTAACTAAAATTATTTTATAAAATTATTATTATTTATATATTAAAGAAATCTATAACGTAAACAGTAATAAAAACCTAAGGATATGTGTGTGTGTGTGTGTGTGTGTGTGTGTGTGTGTGTGTGTGTGTGTGTTTGTGTGTGTGTGTGTGTGTGTGTGGTGTGTGTGTGTGTGTGTGTGGTGTGTGTGTGTGTGTGTGTTTACGAATTGATTATGTTTTTCCCATTCACTAAATATTTTCTCGCTAATACAATGACAGAATATGTTGAACTACCTATTACTTAAGATATAATTATTAACCACTAGCTGTTGCCCGCGACTTCGTCCGCGTGGACAATTTAACATCACAAATTATTACGTATTTCCCGTAGGTATAGAAATTTTTTGGGATACAAACTATCCTATGTCCTATTCTAGGACCTAACCTATATGTGTGTCGAGTTTCATCCCGATCCGTCCAGTGGTTGAAGCGTGATTGAGTAACAAACATCCAAATATCCAAACTTTAGCATTTATAATATTAGTAGGAAATAGGATATTCCAGCGAGTGAAGTTTTCATTTCATTTCAACATTTGAATATTAACATTTATATATTCTTTATTGCACAAATTTTAAAAGTAAATACAGTTACAAATTTTGTATACAAAGGCGAGCTTATCTCTAAAAGAGATCTCTTCCAGCCAACCTTATACTAATAACTCATAACTAAACTAAAATCTAAAAATAACTCGATGAGCGAAGACAGTGAGCTCTTTGTCTTTTTGTTGGCAATGTAACAAAATTGATTTCCAATGAATCCATTAGAGGTGAAAGACCTTATTGGTAGGTAAAGATTTTTGGACAGTGTACAAAGGCGGTATTATCGGTTAAAGCGATCTCTTCCATGCAACCTTTCAGAAGTTCTCTTGTTAAGCCTCGAACCTGCATATGCAATAAAAAATTTTTTTACTCAATAATGCAATGTTTACAGTGAAGACTAGTCACGTTGCTAAGTAACCGGTATGAAATCAGTTTATCAATAGTAGCAAAACTGGCACAAGGCACATGCCTGCAAAAATATACCTTACTGTTCTGATATAAGATTCAAAATTGATGTCTAGTGGTTTTTCTACTATACGATGTTCGTAGTGTAGGTATATTGTTCATCATATCAGCCCTTAGATGTCCACTGTTGGACACAGGCCTTCCCAATGAACGCCACCACACCCGGTCCTCCGCATCCAGCCGCATCCGGCCACCTTCTTCATGTCGTCGGTCCATCTGGCGGCGAGGCGTCCCACCCTGCGCGTGCCAATCCGCGGTTTCCACTCCAGAACTCGTCTGCTCCAACGGCCGTCGGCTCTGCGACAGATGTGCCCCGCCCACTGCCACTTCAGCTTGCTTATCCTTTCGGCTATGTCGGTTACCTCCGTTCTTCGTCGGATCTCTTCATTACGAACCATTTCCTTAAAAGAGACGCCGAGCATATAAAGGTATATTGTTGCCGCCAATCAAATCATCAGCCTGAAAGAGCCCACTGCTGGACATAGGCGTCTCCCAGGCCCGCCACTGAACCCGATCCTCGGCTCTTCTCATCCAGTCTCTGCCAGCCGCCTTACCCACATCGTCGCTCCATCTAACCAGGGGCTACGCTTGCCCAGTCGCGGTCTCCACTCGAGTCAAATCAAATATTTTCCATTAATTGTCCGTGTGGTTCCCGGCTTAGAAAAGGGCCATCCTCAGTCTTACTATGGGCGACTAAGGAATTGCTCCTGTGTATATTAAGATCATTACTGCGATCACCAATCCGCCTGCCAATCGTGGTGATTATGGCAAATCCCCCAATGGACAGCTCACCATAAGTGTAATTCTATTTGGGAGGTTTATTGTACAGCAGTGGACGTAATTAGGCTGATGATGATTTCAACTAAAAAAATTCTGTAGTTTTATCTGGAGAATAGACAGTGAGTTATTTTTTTTTCGTTTGTTTTAAGACATAATACCATCATTCTAGCGTGATTAGACTGATGATATTATTGCCAATGCCTTAAAACTATTAAGACATTGGGCCCGATTCTGAAGGCACAATGTTAAAATTTGACAGCACTAAAACTGTTGCTATCCTTGTTACACAGTGTTACGAAGATAAAGACGAAACCAATTTTAGCGCTGTCAAATTTTAAATGTGTGCCTTCAGAATCGGGCCCATTATCTAATTTAATAACCAATTAGTGTCAATCATGAAGGTAAAAACTTTGAGGGGACTTATGAGGTCCAAAAAATTATTTTGCTTCATGGTATGAGGTGTAGGTGATTAATAATAATAATAAATATGTGGGGACATTTCATCCCCTGATCCCAAACTAGGCAGAGCCTGTAATATGGGTATCAGATAGCTGATATACATACATAAATAGATAATGGGCTCGATTCTGAAGACACAATGTTAAAATTTGACAGCACTAAAACTGTTGCTATCCTTGTCACACAGTATTATGAAGATAAAAACGAAACCAATTTTAGCGCTGTCAAATTTTAAATGTGTGCCTTCAGAATCGGGCCCAATATAATAATATATAAATAACATCCAGTCACAATTAGATTACAATTAACTTGCTTAGAGCACATGAAAAAATCCTAAATTCCTAACTTAATTCTCAAAAAAAATGTTAATCGAATCTCCAGTTCTCATACTTCGCGTGACGAAAGGCATAATCATGACAATGGACCCAAAATGAAGACTTAATTATCCACCTTCATATAAAATTTGCCGGTATTCAGGTTAATGGGTCTGTTCGCATCCCAGAATATGTACCATTAACACGGTCAGCACCCAACTGATAACCAGATGAATAATAAAAATTATTACATTAACTAATTTCTGACAATACCTAGCATTAGGTATTGTTAGAATTTAGTAGCTTATGAGTGAAAGAAGAGTGACAACAGGGAATATCTAGAATGTAGTTACTACATCTTGGCAGAAGAGTGAAAGTGAGTTTTTAAGCTCCATAAAAAAATACTATTTATATGAAACTCGAAATAGTGGTTTGAAAGAAGATGTAGTAACGAAAGTATATTTCATTCCAGATTCATAGTCCTATGAAAACCAACGCTATTTACGTCTCGGTAACATATACATGAAAGGGTCACCAGCAGCAAAAACAGGTTTGTATTACCATGTAAACTTTGCAGTCCACTTAGGAACACCATCTATTGTGTATTTTGTTTTCGAGACGCAAATGCGTTTGTTTTCATAGGACTATTAATCTGGAATGAAATATAGAGAAGGATACTTATGTTACACGAGCTGTTGCCCGCGACTTCGTCCGCGTGGACAACTTAACATCACAAATTATTATGCATTTCCCGTAGAAATTGGATGTTTTTTCGAGATAAAACTATCATATGTCCTATTCGAGGACCTAACCTATATGTGTGCCAAGTTTCATCAGGATCCGTCCAGTGGTTGAAGCGTGATTGAGTAACAAACATCCAAATATCCAAACTTTCACATTTATAATATTAGTAGGATTGGATTGGACATTTAGAGCGTATGAGTGAAAGAAGAGTGACAACAGGCGGAATATCTAGAATATAGGTACTACCTATTTTTCATTCCAGATTAATAGTCCTATGAAAACAAACGCATTTGCGTCTCGAAAACAAAATACACAATAGATGGTGTTCCTAAGTGGACTGCAAAGTTTACATGGTAATACAAACCTGTTTTTGCTGCTGGTGACCCTTTCATGTACATGTTACCGAGACGTAAATAGCGTTGGTTTTCATAGGACTATTAATCTGGAATGAAATATACATCGTGGCAGCAGAGAAAATAGTTTGTTAGCTCCTTAAAAAATTACTATTTATATGAAACTCGAAATAGTGGTTTGAAAGAAGATGTAGTAACGAAGGTAGAGAAGGGTACTTATATTACACTAGCTGTTGCCCGCGACTTCGTTCGCGTGGACAACTTAACATCACAAATTATTATGTACCTATTTTCCGTAGGCACGACGCTCAACCGCGGCATAAAAAAGCCTTGTTAGGGATTATTGGTGTCAATTATTTGGCGAAAGCAGCTGTTGTCAATAAATGTCAAAGGAAACTCGAGAAAATACGCAAACTGTCCTCAATTGTCGGAGTCTACTTTCGAACTGTTGTGTGAAGAAAGTTTAGATCCAAATTATTGTGTAAAAGTTAATACATAAACTGCTCATTCGGTGAGTGTCGGTGAGTTGGCGTGTGTTCCCGACTTAGAATAGGGCCACCCCTATGTTTCCCGTGTGTGTCGTCAAGGCGACTAGGTATTGCACCAGGGACGGGCAGCAACGTTCTCCTGTGTGTGTATGTTAAGATCATTAATGCGATCACCAATCCGCCTGCCACGCGTGGTTATTATTATTCCCCCATCCATACTCCGGACAGTCAGCTTCAGATGTCACCCAAAGCGATCCCCGGTGGAGATACAAGGCCTCAAAATTACGTCGAATGCGTGAAAAGGGTCAAAAATAGTAGCTTGTTCCACGAAGCTGCTCTGCACTCTTAATTTTTTCAAGTCTTTTAAAGATTGTGTCCATCACCAGGCATGGGGAGGAGCTTCATCCTTATGTAGTAGACACAACACGCTCTCGCACGAAGCGTTTTGCTTCCTCTTTCATTATGAACTAAACTGCTAAGGAATGGAACTCCCTGCCAGCTTGGGTATTTCCGGATAAGCATTACTTGGGTCGTTTTAAAGGCATTGTGAATAGGTTTCTTCTAGCTAAGCGCGCTCCACCTTAGGCTCTACCATCACTTACCATCAGGTGAGATTGAGGTCAAGCGTACACACATCAGGAATAAAAAAAAAGTATTTCAAAGACATTAGAGTACTAACGGTCTAGCAATAATATTAAGTATGTTTTAATTACTACTTTCTATCATATCTATATATTTTATTTGTGTAGGAAACAGGTATCACGTCTTCTTATCAGATAACAAATGTAAACAAGTTATCGGATAACCGATTCACTGCTGCCACGTTATATATTACCGCTAACTTATATCAAATTCAGTACTTTATCTTTTAGTTGAGTAATTTTCCATCGGCACTAATAATTTTGCGGTTAACACGATCTACCAAATTAAATTTGCCGCTAGCCTTTAATTCAAATCAATACGTTATCGTTAGGTCTGTATTTTTCCACCTGCATAACGTTGGTGGAAATTTTACGCGGCGGTCAATGCATTGCCCTAGATATTAATATCATTCGATATTTACTTTGGACGTGGATTGATAAATATTTGCCGTGAATTTTATATTTATATTATTCTGAAATAAATAGTTCATGGTAATTCCTGTGCCAAAGTGTTGGCTTATTTTTATTTGTAAATATTTTGAAAAATAATACAATTGTACAATAAAAGTATGGATCCTTAGATTAGGGGCACCCCCAACATGCCCGTGGGAGCCATCAAGCGACTAAGGAATTGCACCAGGGAGGGGCAGAAGCGTTCAAGGGCGTAGCTAATGTGATATAGGTACTCATATTTTAAAAACCACAAATCAATGTAATCTAGCATATTCTCCTTGGCATTTCTCTCTAGCATATTTTTTACATGGAATTCGAAAGTGTGGTTTGTACGAAGATGGAGTAACGAAGCTATATAGAGAAGAGTATAGTGCGTCAGTTTGGACGTTTAGAGCGTATGAGTGAAAGAAGGGTGACAAAAAAGATTTACAGCGCGAATGTTGAAGGAACTATAGCTAGGGGTCTTCCTAGGAGGACGGTCAAAGATCACATTGGTGACGTCCTCAAAAAGGCTGGGGTCCGCAGCGAGAACAATAAAAGAAGATGCATGAAAAGGTTGATGAATGTGAGGGAGACTAGTGGGGTATGTCAGGATCGCGCAAAGGAACCTACCTACCTCTCTGGGACCAGGGCGTGAGCATTATGTGTCTCCGCACTCTTCTAGCGTTACGTACGTTAGACTAAACAACAAATAGAACAGGTAGACAGATTCCGAATCAAACGTGCAGTCAGCGATGAAAATGAAAACAAAGTCAGGTACTACTTGTTATATAATTTATGTAAATGCCACGTACTGTGTGTAGGCGATATTTATTGTTACATAGATTACCAGGAAGTATTCTGTAATCTTTATATGTATGTACGAGGTTAATATAAGTTATCAGTAGACATATTATAAAATCGGTAAACCTGTTTTGTAGAGACTGATGCCTGAACTAGACAAAGCCTATAATAAACTATCCGTTATATTATCACTATATACTTATATGAAAACGCTTTATTGTGCAAAAATTAACCACAACATTCCTATCCTACTATATCCTACTAATATTATAAATGCGAAAGTTTGGATATTTGGATGTTTGTTACTCAATCACGCTTTAACCACTGGACGGATCGTAATGAAACTTGGCACACATATAGGTTACGACCTGGAATAGGACATAGGATCATTTTTATCCCGAAAAATCATCCCATTGCTATGGGAAACACAAAATAAGTTGTTCACGCAGACGAAGTCGCGGGCAACAGCTATTATATAATATTATAAGTGCGAAAGTTTGGACATTTGGATGTTTGTTACTCAATCACGCTTAAACCACGGACGGATAGGGATGACATTTGGCACACATATAGGTTAGCTCTTGGAATGAGATATAGGATAGTTTTATCCCGAAAAAACATCTCATTCCTACGGGAAATACATAAAATAATTAAAAAAATAATTTCATAATAATTTGTGATGTTAAGTTCTCCACGCGGACGAAGTCGCGGGCAACAGCTAGTATAATATAATGAGTAATAAATGATAGTAATGAATAATGATTGATTAATCATCATCATCATCAGGTTATTTTTGTCTCCACTGCAGGAGCACAACCCTCTCTCATCTGCCGGAGACAGACGGAGGATTTGGCCTACACTCCCCGCGCTGGCCAGACGGGTTGGGGAGGCCTGATTGACGTTTTATAATCTATTCCCTTAATCGCCTTGTACGACATCCCGGGAAGAGTTGGAGTGGTCCTATTCTACTCTACCGGAAACCACACGGCAACTGATTGATTAATGATTAGTTCTAACAAGTAATAACACTATGTTTAGTTTTATAGTTTAAGTGAAATAGGTTCCTCAATTCTCCCAGATACCATAATATATTCAGTTATTCAGGGGTCGCGGGTTCGAACCCCGCCCAGGGCAAACATTCGTGTGATGAGCACTTGTGTTTGCCTTGTGACTGGATGTTATTTATATATTATATTATGTATTTATGTATGTATATCAGCCGTCTGATACCCATATTACAGGCTCTGCCTAGTTTGGGATCAGGTGGCCGTGTGTGAAATGTCCCCATATATTTATTATTATTATTTATTAGTTATATATCAAACTTTTTGGCACGAGCTGACCACATGGTGTTAACATAGGTGCGCCATTGTAAAGGTAGAGATACACATGCTCATTAGTCGCACGAGAGCATGCGATTTTCGAGCAAGTGCTACCAATTCGCATGTGTAAACAGCGCGTGCGACTAATGAGCATGCTTATTTTGAGCATGCGACTCAATCGCAAGCCGGTTGATTTTTGAGCATGCTACCTGAGGTGCGGGTGGAAGGGGTGTGCTAGTCGCACGTGTGGACGTGTTTGCTGCATTAGTGTGGGAGTTCTGAATAGATTTGTAGAGATCATTTTGCAAGAAGCTATCATAAAAGAATGGTGTTGATCACTCGGTTCACTTATAGGAATATAATTTTCAACTTGGTACTCATTCCTTTTTACGGAAAATCCTGAATATGTGCATTTGATATGCGTGGTCCTTAGTCGCATGCTCATAAATAGCATGCGACTAATGAGCATGTGTATCAAATACACATATTCAGTGTTTTCGACCTCAGGTAGCATGCTCAAAAATCAACCGGCTTGCGATTGAGCACATGCGAATTGGTAGCACTTGCTCGAAAATCGCATGCTCTCGTGCGACTAATGAGCGTGTGTATCTGTACCTTATGTCAGTCGAGTCAATTGCCTTGACTTTGGCACACTCCAAACAAACGGCAAGTTTGTTGAACTATTATTACGTTCACAAGAACGCGTGCAAAAACTAAGTTGATCTTGAACTTCTTGCGTATTACAAAAACTTTACAAATAGTGTTATTACTTGTTAGAACTAATCATTAATCAATCATTATTCATTACTAACATCTATTACTCATATATATTATACTAGCTGGCTACCGCGACTTTGCCCGCGTGGACAACTTAACATCACAAATTATTATGTATTTCCCGTAGGAATGAGATATCTTTTCGGGATAGAAACTATCATATGTCCTATTTCAAGACCTAACCTATATGTGTGCCAAGTTTCATCACGACCCGTCCAGTGGTTGAAGCGTGATTGAGTAACAAACATCCAAATATCCAAACATCAAAAATATCCAAACTTTCGCATTTATAATATTAGTAGGAAGGATACTTTTTTCAAATGCACGCTACGTTATCCGAGCCCTGAGACGTCCACTGCTGGACATAGGCCTTTCCCAATAAACGCTACCACGCCCGGCCGTCCACCCGACAGTTTCTTGCTAAATGCATTCAACAAAACTATTCAGTCCTTTACACACATAGGACACATTGTTCCACCTGCAACTTAGGTAGCATGCTCGAAAATCAACCGGCTTGCGATATAGTAGCATGCCCATTATGCATGTGCTAGAAGTTAGCATTTGCTCGATATTAGCATGCTCAGACTGCTGACTGTGTGGCTGCTGATTTACCATCATCATCAGCCTGAAAGAGTCCACGGTTGGACATAGGTGCGCCACTGATCCCGATCTACATGGTCGATGTGGCATTTAACAGCTAATACAATAAGTCTGGAATTGGGTTCATTTTGTGAGAAATTTACGGTCAAACGCACCTTTATAAGGGTTTCTATTTTCGGTCAAAGAAACCTTTTTATCTAAAGGTCTTTGGTCACGAAATCTAATAAATAAAATCGCGTGTCTGTACATTGAAGATATTTGCAAATAAAATTGGGGTGTCTAAGGATAAGTAATAGAACACATTTCAATCATTTGTGAAATTTTTGTCTGTTAGTTTGTGCACGCATCGTGCACGTGGGGTGGGAGTCAAGTCAAGTCAAAATCATTTATTGCATATGAGTACACTTGGTACATTTATACACGTCATATTTTTTTATCGACTACCGCTTCCTAGGTGTTAGCGCTGTGAAGAAGAAACGGCGCAAAAAACTTCACGCAACACATCTTTTAAAAATCAAGTTTGCATACAATTAATAAAGATTTTGCGAAGCTGAATCAACATTAGTACCAGGCATCTATGTCATTCAAATAATCGTTTATTTGGAGTGGGTGTGGGGTTTGGGTGAGAGTGAGTGGGGTCGGGGTGGGAGTGGGTTTGGGAACGGGAGCGGAAGTGGGAACGGGGGCGGATCCTGTAGTCCACGCGAGCACGCTAGTATGGTCATAAATCGACTACGAAAGCCTTCGAGGCCTATTGTATTCAGCTCTGTAGTCTCCCCAATAGAATGCCACTATTTGTGAGCTGTCCATTAGGGGATTTGACATAATCACTAAGCTTGGTAATGATGGTGAAGGCGGATTGGTGATCGCAGTAATGATTTAATTTAATAGTTTATTTGGGCCCGATTCTGAAGGCACACATTTAAAATTTGACAGCGCTAAAATTGGTTTCGTCTTTATCTTCATAATACTGTGTGACAAGGATAGCAACAGTTTTAGCGCTGTCAAACTTTAACGTTGTGCCTTCAGAATCGAGCACATTATACACACAAAAACACAAAGAAACAACACAAAGAAAAGAAAATTATACAAAAGGTTGAGCTTATTTCTAAAGAAATTTCTTCCACCTTAATGATCTTAATATACACGAACGCGTCTGTCGGGATTGCACCAGGGACGGCCTTGGTGCAAACCCTTAGTCACCTTGACGACACCAACGGGAGATTGGGGGTGGCCAACGATATCTATGTACTACTAGATGGAGCGTTCCAAACAATCACTCTGTTCCACGCAAGTAGCCACACCTCTTTCACATTCACAATGAAACTTGTGCAGTTACTACGCAGAACATTAAATTATTACTAAATATTGACATTATTTAACCGTAGTCAATATTTAGTAACAATTAAATGTTCTGCGCAGTAAGTAGAGGGTGACCCTATTCTAAGCCTCTAACTGTTTGGTTTTTCAGAAACTACTACGTCATCCAGATGCCAGAAGACCCGCCGAGAGCTACAAGAAAGCCTTTCAGCGTCTACTGGAACGTGCCAACCTTTCAATGCATGAGCAAAAAGGTCAAATTCGAGAACCTCTACGAGAAATTCGGCATAATTCAGAACGAAAATGACAGTTTCAGAGGAAACGAAATCGCCATTCTGTACGACCCGGGAAATTTTCCTGCGCTCTTGAAGAACGAAACGAGCGGGAAATATTTTTTTAGAAATGGCGGCGTTCCACAGGAGGGTGATTTGGATAATCATTTGGAAAGGTTTAGACATATAACTGAGCAGAGCATACCTGATCCTCAGTTTAGTGGTGAGTTTTCTTTTTAATTATTCATAGAATAGAATATATTTATTTATTAACTGCAACAAAACATTATATACAAGCAGAAACCAACGATATATGTACTACTATATGGAGCGTTCCAAACAATCTCTCTGTTCCACGCAAGTAGCCACAACTCTTTCACATTCACAATGAAACTTTTACAGTTACTATGCAGAACATTTAATTATTACTAAATAGTGACGCTACGGTTAAATAATGTCAATATTTAGAAAATAATTAAATGGTCTGAGTAGTAACTGCACAAGTTTCATTGTGAATGTGAAAGAGTTTATCTAGTAGTACATAGAGATCGTTGGCAGAAACAATAAAAGACTATCTAAAAGTCGGGCGAATACGCCGGGATCGCGTCACACGGTTTGTCGCACGATAACATATACCACAGGCTTTTCGATGAAGGAAAAACGACGCAGTCCTACAGCTGGGATTTTTTCCGGATGGCAGGGGACGGGGCATAAGTATAAACGGCGAGCACATCTCACACATAGTTGTAATGGCAGAGTCGCTGCAGGATCTCGGGGAAATGCTGACCAGCCTCAACTGCCCTTCCAGACGAGTAGGTCTTAGGATGAACGTAGACAAGACGAAAGTCATGTCCAACTCTCACGTCGACCTAAGGCCGGTCATCGTCGACAATGTCAGTATCGAAGTTGTTCACGAGTACGTCTACCTAGGACAGACAATACAGTTGGGTAGGAACAATTTCGATAGGGAAGCTGAGAGAACAATCCAGTTGGGCTGGTCAGCATTCGGAAAACAGTGTCAAATCTTCATGATGATGATGTCATCATCACAATATCAGCCCTTATACGTCCACTGCTGGACATAGACCTTCCCCAATGAACAGCAACACACCTTATCCTCTGCCCTCCGCATCCAGCAGCTTCCGGCCATGTTCAGCGACGCCAAGGCGTATGTGAAGTCTAACAAATGGTAACACATTCTAACAGCAAGTAACAAAATGGTATAAACAAACATTACTGACCTATGTCGGGTGACATCATCCGTTACAGCCCGCGATACAGCCGGCACTATTTTCGGTAATGACAGTGGATTTGACGCTGTTTAGGTCAGAATTACTTTTATAACAGAATACCCAATTATAGGCTTAAATATATTTTATGTAAGAAAATATCTGATAACTTCACTGGAGAAGCTTTAGGGGGCATTTGGAACAAATTTCAAACTAAAAAGTCAATTGACGTTTGGCAAAAAACTCCAAATGGACAGCCCACCAAAAGTGGCATTCTATTGGGGAGGCTTATGTTCAGCAGTGGACGTATTTCGACTGATGATGATTTGTTACATCACATGTCATTTTACATAGTGTTAGGGAATTAGATTGCAGATAAGTATAGCCAACAACTCACCTGGTTCTCCTGCGTGGTTATCCGTCGTTTTCCTCAGGGTACCCTGGATGCTACATCTTTATGCAAAATCTTTATCAATTGTATGCAAACTTGATTTTTAAAAGATGTGTTGCGTGAAGTTTGTTGCGCCGTTTGTGAATGACGTGTATAAATGTACCAAGTGTACTCATATGCAATAAATGATTTTGACTTTTGACTTTACACTTTCACCAACGCTGGTAGTTCGGTTTTGGCATTTGGTGCACAGAATTAATAATGGGTTTTTGATTTATTAATTGTAATAATTGTAGCTGCGCTCGGAATCGTGTCCGCGACTCGTTCGATGAAGAGAGGAACATTTTAACTCGCTGCCGAAAATAGATGGCAGCACATTAGAGGATGCAGTTGAAATTATGTGGCCGTAAGCCGTACTTCCCTTTCGCAATATAACTTATTAGAATATAATGAAAAGGCCTTGTGCTAGCATTAAATATATACATATCTCTAGATATACGGAACACATAGGAATTGTTAAAGAAATTGATATTAAAAGAAGCAGTATGCAATCAGACCACTTTACTGAGAATATATTCCCATATACAACGATCTATATGTAGTACTAGATGGAGCGTTCCAAACAATCGCTCTGTTCCACGCAAATAGCCACAACTCTTTCACATTCACAATGATAGTTGTGCAGTTACTACTCAGAACATTTAATTATTACTAAATATTGACGCTTCGGTTAAATAATGTCAATATTTAGTAAATAATTAAATGGTCTGAGTAGTAACTGCACAAGTTTCATTGTGAATGTGAAAGAGTTGTGGCTACTTGCGTGGAACAGAGAGATTGTTTGGAACGCTCCATCTAGTAGTATATAGAGATCGTTGCCCATAAATCACAGAACACAACAATTAGTTCACTCGATATATTCGAAGGTCAGCGTTGACTTTTATATACTCGTAGATGACCAATCTGTTTTGTTACAGAATTGATAGTTTCACTTGTATGAGATGTCATTATAAAAACTCCTTTGAAGATTTCTTGACATCATTTCAGCCTCTAGACGTCCACTGCTAGACATAGGCCTTCCCCTCCGCATCCAGCCGCTACCGGCCTCCTTCTTCCACCAACGTGAACGATTTCTACGATTCTTTTAACTCAGCGTCCTCTTTTGTACATCCCTGCTTTACCTATGAATATACTACCTTATACGATCTCTGATAATAATACATTATAATAGTCGAAGGTTCTTTCTCGGAATTACAGAGATGTCCTTTTGATACCGTAGTAACGTATGACAAAATAAAAACCTGTAGAATTTATATCGTTTTTTTTATGCGGGTAACCTTGCCTCTTCGCCTATGGCATTCTTACTCTCCTTGGATTTGTAGAGTCTTTACGTTTAATTACTCTGTGGGTACAACACTGAAACTATACACCTTTTGAGTTAAGATGGATTTATACGAGGGCTTATTCCAATAATCCCCTGCGAAAAATCCCCTTAAGGGGATTTCTGGAATTTTTTGGAAAATTTGTCCAGAAATCCCCTGCCGATGCTCAAAGGAAACACTAAGGGGATTTCTCGACAAAAATTCCAAAAAATTCCAGAAATCCCCTTAACTATTTATTTTTTATTTTTTACTCTAGCTGTGCCCGCGGCACCGCTCGCGTGGTCTATTCACTCTCAATCCGACTTCTACTACGACTCCGACCCCTACTCCCACGCCCACTACAGCTTCAAATATAGTCCTAAAGTCCTAACTCATCGCAATCTGAATTGCACCGAACATTATAATTATTCTTCTAATATATTTGAAAACAACAAAAAATCCCATAACTTTTGATTGGATAAGCCGATTGCGATGAAATAACGACTAAATGTTATTCCGAGTTCAACTTTGTTTCTGTAAATATTTCATCAAAATACATTAAGTAGCTTTTACGTGATGAATGCACAAACGAACAGACATACAGACAAAAATTCCAAAAATGATTTAAATGTGTTGTATTACTCATCCATAGACCAATTTTTTTTGCAAATATTTTCTACTAGCTGTTGCCCGCGACTTCGTCCACGTGGACAACTTAACATCACAAATTATTATATATTTCCTGTAGGAACGGAATGAATATATATATAGTAGGATAGGATAATAGGATTATCTAATACTACGTGAGACTAAAACTGATTCTCTTGTGATTTTTGAACTACTTTTTAAAGTGTAGGCAGCAACTCAAGGTTAAAGAACAAATTGCTCGCATGCGCGTAGGTACAATGTCCATCTGACGAGACAGCAACAAATCTGCTGAGCGAACAGTTCGACAGAATGTATTGTGTACGTTTAGGCACGGACGAAACAATAACATTAAGTAATCGTGGAAACCGCTCGGTCGACAATACCCGTGCAAGGTCGAGGTATAATATTCGTCGGCTCCGTAGCCTAGTCGGTAGTACACCTGCCTGCGAAGCTCGGGGTCGCGGGTACGAATACCGCCCAGGGCAAACATTCGTGTTATGAGCACTTGTGTTTGCCTTGTGACTGGATGTTATTTATATATTATATTATGTATATATATCAGCTGTCTGATACCCATATTACAGGCTTTGCCTAGTTTGGGATCCAGGTGGCCGTGTGTAAAATGTCCCCACATATTTATTTATAATATGATGGCGCTGCCGCGGTACTGCAGTACCTCCGGTATGTTCGCGATGACACAGATTGATGGTTTTGATGCCATCATGCGTAAACGGCGCCTGCGTCTTCCCCAACAGGATCCTGAACGTGCTGGCTGACCGGTGGGACTCTCCGATGCTGGGGCGGTGGATACGACTGCATGCAGTCAGGTAGCCTCGCCGCTCAGTATCGGACAGCCAAATCATATCATATTTTAAGTATTTTTAACCGACTTCAAAAAAGGGGGTGGTTCTCAATTCGACGGTTTTTTTTTGTATGTTTGTTACGCGATTACTCCGCCAATTCTGAATGGATTTTGATGGTTCATATTTAATATTGTGTAGGTAATATACTAACACATATGGATTATGTCTGGAATAAAATTTATTCTATTATATTCTATTCTATAACCAGAGACAAGAATGTCTGTTAATTTTTATTTGGAAGTAGCTCTTGCCCGCGACTTCGTCCGCCTGTACAACTTCACATCACAAATTATTATGTATTTCTCGTAGGTGTGAGATGATTTTCGGGATAAGCGCTATCCTATGTCCTATACCAGAACCTTATCTATATGTGTGCCAAGTTTCATCACGATCCGTTCAGTGGTTGAAGCGTGATTGAGTAACAAACATCCAAACTTTCGCATTTATAATACATATTAGTGGGATTTATTTTCGTAATACCACAGTGTGTCTCAACACGGAAGCTGTTGTTCGCAACACATCACGTCAAGGGGTATCACGAAGCGAAAAGCGGGCGAAGGAAAGATGCCTTGCGACGTTGCGACGTTGGTCAAAATCGCGCAAAGTGGCGATACATCGTCTCTGCCTATCCCTCTGAGACCAAGGCGTGAGCATTATGTATTTTATTTCCGAGTTAACGTGTAACGTTATCCCTCTCTCCATCGACTATGCTCGCGCGTTGGATGCAGCAGCCCTACAATAATTAACGCACACACACACACAAACGTGTATATACAGGTTGTTGTTCCTGTATGAGTAGGAGATAATTTAATCAGTTCGCTTGTATGGAGTACCGGGGGGTGTAGCTCTACTTAGCGTACTTTGTACCTATTAAACTAGAGCCGTGGTAGCCGGTTGGTTGTGCACTCGCCTCACGTTCATGAGGTCCTGGTACAAGCCCCGCCCGTACCAATGAGTTTTACCAAACTTAAGTGCGGTTTATTTATAATACCACAGGCTTTTCGGTGAAGGAAAACATCGTAAGGAAACCTGCATACGCCGAAGAAGAAATTCTGAAGCGTATTTGAAGTCCACCAAATCGGCTTGGGGCACCGTTGGTGGTCAGGGGTTTGGCACAAAAGATCCTGAAGGGTCGAAGTGTCGCCAGGTCTTCCTGGCCCCCTAAGAAGATAAGATCTATCAAACTCCTCACCACAGTTCTTTGTCCCCAATTCCAGGCGTGGGCATCGTGGACTTCGAGTCGTGGAGGCCGGTGTTCAGACAGAACTTCGGGACGCTCGTGCCCTACAAGGATGTCTCGTACGAGGTCGAGAGGAAGAAGCACTGGCTGTGGCCCAACTCCTGGATCCAGGCTGAGGTTAGTCAGTTGCTGAAATACGTCCACTGCTGAACATAGGCCTCCCCAGTAGAATGCCACTTGTGGTTAGATGTCCATTGGGGGTTTTGCCATAATCACCACGCTTGGCTGGCGGATTGGTGATCGCAGTAATGATCTTAACATACACACACAGGAGAACGCTGCTGCCCGTCCCTGGTGTAATCCCTTAGTTGCCTTGACGACACCCACGGGAAAGATAGGGGAGCCCTATTCTAAGCCGGGAACCACACGGCAACTACTACTGAACATGCAGCTATTTTAGAGCTCAAAAGGTACATATTGGGGGTATATCGGTGTTTGGTGTACTAATATCTATCTATACCCATACTTTGGACCTATTATACAGCCTATGGCTGTATTTTGCCAGTTTGCTAGATGGACTGTCTATTGGGGGATTTGACATCCTTGACATAATCACCATTCTTGGCAGGCGGATTGGTGATCGCAGTAACGATCTTAACATACACAGGAGAACACTGCTGCCCGGGCCTGGTGCAATCGCTTAGTCGACGATACCTACGGGAAGTATGTGGCCCTATTTTAAGCCGGGAACCACACATACAAGATAACATGCGTAAATTCGCTAATGATTATAGGAAACACCTACTCGACAACTGCGACTTTCCCTGAGCGAAATCAATTAGAAATATAAAAAGCTTTTGTTATATTATTTTTATTTTATAAGGCATACATTTAAAATTTTACAGCGCTAAAATTGGTTTCGTCTTTATCTTCATATTACTGAGTGACAAGGATAGCAACAGTTTTAGTGCTGTCAAAGTTTAACATTGTGCCTTCAGAATCGAGCCCATTGTCCAATGAAAAAGTAACTAAAAGTATATATATTGAAACCATGTTAGTGAAACATATATACTTATCTTCTTAGGGGGCCAGGAAGACCTGGCGACACTTCGACTCTTCAGGATCTTTTGTGCCAAACCCCTGACCACTAACGGTGCCCCAAGCCGTAACATATATACTTACAATAATGTTTACAATTGTAAACTTTGCTTAAAAATCGATTACATTACAAATGTTTGTGTGTGAGACTGCTCCTCTCAGTCAAACTGAGAATTCAGTTTAGTGGGGTTTTTCTGTAACTCTATTAATGTTTTTTTTAATAAAAGATTTTGATTATTATTTGGAAAATCAAAGTTATTGTCGCGCCTGACCAGCAAAATCAAAATGGCCAGACGGACTTCCTCCGGCTGAGGAGTCCAAGCGGCCGGAGGTCAGGGCGATAGAGAGAGAAACCGACGGACAATCCGGGCGATGTCCAGCATCACCGCCTTCTGCATCACTGCCGGAAGCGAGCCCACGCGGAGTTCCAACCGCCTCAGGTGGTCAGCGAGGCCGGTTGGAATTAACCCGTTCGCTGACAGGACTATAGGGACGATTTCGGTCGACGTCGCACCCCACATGTCGGTAATCTCGTGCGCCAGGTCCAGATACTTGGTTTTTTTTATCAGTTTCGGCCTTAACGAGATTCTCGTCATGCGGGATTGTGACGTCAAGCAAAAAGGCCCTTTTCAGCGCCCGGTCCATCACCACAAGTTAAGCATCACCGCATATAAGTAACATGGAGTCCTGTAGACCACATTTTAAATATCTAAAAATACTAACACTAACTTCTATGTACATTCTTGAACTGTCCAAATTTATGCGAAATAATAAAGAACTGTTTTCCCAAGCACAAAAAAAGACAATATACAAACCTAGGCCCGGACATACGAACACACTCGCTATACCCACTGGCAACATGACAATGTACCATACTAGTCCATACGTCATGGCAATAAAAGTGCATAACAAGCTGCCTGAAAAATTAAAAAAAGAAGAAAAATTAAACGTAATTTTGCACAAATTGAAAGTGATATTGATTAACAAGTGCTATTATAGTTTATCCGAATTTTTCGCCGACGAGCTCTAAAGTATCGTTTGTTTCAATAAATATATCCACCACACGTTCTGCTACAATGTAAATTTCTTTGTAATGTAATGTTCTATGTAATTTCATAATTGCCATACCCAAATGGGTTTCATGTTAGTACTGCTAACATCTGTAACATCTTCATAACTTCATGGAATGCAAATAAATAAATAAATACTAAATACAATATCAGGTCTATTCGCGAGAATAGTTCTGTCTGTGATGATGGGCCGGTTCCGGTAGAGCTTGACGCGGTGGTTCTCGAGCACGGCCTCCAGTGTGTACTTGTATTATTATTATTATACCGTTCAATAACCCTAACATCTGTGTTTACACTACACACCTCATTAAATCTACATGCGTGACCCACAAGAGTTTAATTAAGTCGTCCCTTTAATCAGAGGACACTGAGGCGAGTGACCTAGTTGAGTGTTTAATGCGATTGTGCAATCAGGCGACTTGCGTCAGATATCCTATTAGTACCGTGTAGTATCTACTTTGTTACTGCAGAGAATCCCACTAATATTATAAATGCGAAAGCTTGGATGTTTGTTACTCAATCACGCTTCAAACACTGGACGGATCGGGATGAATCTTGGCACACATATAGGTAGGGCATAGGATAGTTTATAACCCGAAAAAAGCATCTCATTCCTACGGGGAGTGCATAATAATTGTTGTCCAAGTGGACGAAGTCGCGGGCAACAGCTAGTACTAAATATTACTACGTAAAGAAGACACACTCACCTCCCGGCAGTTTAAAGGCGCCCGCAACAATAGTAGTACGGCTGGCAGTACGCACTATATTGGGTTAGAAAGAGAAGCACTTATATTGTTCACGTATAACGTTATCCTGAGAGGTCGGCTATGTTCGCGTGCTAGTTGCTTGCTTGCTAATCATCATCATCATCAGGTTATTTTTGTCTCCACTGCAGAAGCACAATCCTCTCTCATCTGCCGGAGACAGACGGAGGATTTGGCTTACACTCCCCGCGCTGGCCAGACAGGTTGGGGAGGCCTGACGTTTTATAATGTATTCCCTTAGTCGCCTTGTACGACATCCACGGGAAGAGTTGGAGTGGTCCTATTCTACTCTACCGGAAACCACACGGCATACTTGCTAATATAATTAAATAAAATTCATACATTATTGAGACCAACTTTATGCGTGTTTTTACAAGAAAACGACATATTTTAACACTTCTTCGAAACCTTCCAGGCAAGGAAGCGCTTCGAAGAATCCGCTCGCACCTTCATGCAGAAGACTCTTGCAGCAGCGAAGCAACTGCGCCCCAAAGCCCTATGGGGTTACTACGGCTTCCCGTACTGCTTCAACATGGCGAATAAACACATGGTGGAGAGGTGCGCAGATCAGGTGCCAGCGGAGAATGATCGGTAAGTACTTGCTTTTTATCATCAGCCTGGAACAGTCCACTGCTGGACAAAAGCCTCTCCCAAGGAGCGCCAGCCAGAACGCCCGTTCTACACTACAGTCTACCCAGTCGCGGTCTCCGCTCAACAACTCGTCTACCCCAACGGTCATCAGTTCCCTGCAGACGTGACCAGCCTAATTACACTTCAACGTTTGCAACTTTTTGAGCTATGTCGAAGACTTTAGTTATCTGGCGGATCCCTTGATGTAAAGCACCTCCTGCATAAGATGGGACTGTCAGAGACTGTCAGTTGTAGAGCCTGTGGGGAGGACAGCGAAACGGTGAGGCACCTGCTGTGTGAATGCAATGCACTAGCTGCAAGGCGAATGAGTGTCCTGGGTGTGGCTTATCCAGAACCCAAGGACTACAGGGTTCTGCCCCTTAGCTGCATAATAGATTTTATGCAACGAACTGTAGGGGAAGGAAGCACAGCATAGACAAAGAGGCTGACACAAAAGATCCTACAGGGTCGACGTGTCGCCAGGCGGGCCCCCTATTAAAAGATAAGATATCTGGCGGATCATCTCATTTCGGATCCTGACCCTTAGAGAAACTCCGATCATAGCTATTTCCATAGCCCTACTTCTTCTTCTTAAATAGTTATATCATTAACTATTTAATATTATTCGAGTTGGGGCTATTTGAGATCTCAGTCTAGACCTTGTATCACTGCGACCATTTCTGGTCTATTGTAATCGCCACTATACTATAGTTCGGTGCCAAGCTTTGCAGCAGTTAGAAACTGCACAATACTTTTAGCACTGAGTTGTTTTACTTCGAAGCGAAGCAAGTAGTTACCAAGGTGTGTATTTCTTTTGCGCATCAGCGGGCCACGCTCGCACAGGAGGTGCATGGGGGTTTCCTCTGCTTCCTCACAGAGCCTGCACACTCCTGTGGTTCGGAGCTTGAGTTTGAACATGTGTTTGTTCAGACCACAATGTCCTGTGAGGGCTCTCACTACTATGCGTAAGTTATTTCTGCTAAGCGGTAAAGCTTCTTGTGCAGACATTGGGGCACATTTGATTCACTGTAGTCAAATATCTCGTTTAGCAGTGATTATACTTTGAAGGAAAGAAGCACCGAACTCGACCACCTCGTTAACCTTGTGGCTTGGTCCTTAGATTAGATTAGATTAATTTATTTATTTTGTAATATTATGGGGTGTAAGGGGGTGGAAAACCAGCAGACCAACTGTCAACCTCACCTGCACGTGGTGCACCCTGCCGATGAACGAACGAGGCTCTGACGACCGACAGATGGCGGTATAACCATCTACCAAACCCTGGTCAGGACTAAATACCGCAGGCCGGTGGTGGGCAGCAGCGTCACCGGTGCGAGAATGCCTGACACTTTCCTCCCAATGAATAGCGCCATAAAAATGAGTGACGATCTGCGTAGGGCGGCTGGCAGAGACTGGATGAGAAGAACCGAGGATCGGGTTCAGTGGCGCGCCTTAGGAGAGGCCTATGTCCAGCAGTGGGCTCTTACAGGCTGATGATGATGATGATGATGAATTTATTTCACTTTTACATCTTAAAAATTCAATTTTACATGTCATTCTAATATGGTAAATGGAATCGTCATTAAATAAACAAATATACAAGAGAATTTAATTGCAATGTCAACAATTAAACTCGAGCAACAAAGGTCGTGGATTCCCACTGGGGAATGACAACTTACGTCCTAGGAGTACGTACAGTTGGGCTGGGCAGCATTTGGAAAATTACGTAAAGTCTTCACTTCGCCTATTCCACAATGCTTAAAGACAAAAGTCTTTAATCAGTGCGTCCTGCCTGTCATGACCTACGGTGCAGAAACGTGGACACTGACAGTGGGCCTGATCCACAAGTTTCAAGTCGCTCAGCGAGCTATGGAGAGGGCTATGCTCGGCGTATCTTTGAAGGATATGATTCGTAATGAAGAGATCCGACGAAGAACGAAGGTGACCGACATAGCCGAAAGGATTAGCAGGCTGAAGTGGCAGTGGGCGGGCCACATCTGTCGCAGAACCGACGGTCGTTGGGACAGACGAGTTCTGGAGTGGAGACCACGGATTGGCACGCGCAGGGTAGGATGCCCCGCCGCCAGATGGACCGACGACCTAAAGAAGGTGGCCGGAAGCGGCTGGATGCGGAGAGCGGAGGACCGGGTGTGGTGGCGTTCATAGGGGAAGGCCTATGTCCAGCAGTGGACGTCTAAAGGCTGACATGATGATGATGATGAGTGACAACTTTGTACAATTTGCATGGTCAGAGCTGAATGTATTTGTTGCTGATATTAGGACAAACGAGTTCTGGAGTTAAGACTGTATGTGCCTTAATCTACAACCTTATCAGCGACTTATGTTTCATCCCTTTCAAATTGACTCTCTACTTCTTCAACTAATTGTTCATACATATGTATCTTTCAATTTACAGCATCTATTGGCTCTGGTCAGAAAGCACAGCGCTCTTCCCATCAGTATACAGTTCACGAGACCTGTCAACATCGCAACTGCTGCAACTGGTGAGGGGGAGGGTGAAGGAAGCTGCGAGGGTAGGAGTGAGAGGGACGCCAATATTGCCGTACTTCTGGTTTCGATACAGAGACGCAGGGTTCTTAACTGAGGTCAGTATTCAAAGTCAAAATCATTTATTGCTTATGAGTACACTTGGTACATTTATGCACGTCATTTTTTTATCGACTACCGCTTCCTATGTGTTAGCGCTGTGAAGAAGAAACGGCGCAACAAACTTCACGCAACACATCTTATAAAAATCAAGTTTGCATACAAATAATAAAGATTTTACGAAGCTGAATTAACATTAGTACCAGGCATCTTTGTCATTCAAATAATCGTTTATTTTATAATAGGCTTTCTTACAAAGTTGTTTTTAATGTGAATCTTAAACTTTCTGTCCGTCATATTTAAGATTTCCTCGGGTAGTTTGTATTGTGAAGTTGTTCCTCGAACTCTTATTTCCTTCCAAGAAAATTAGTATCCTGTCAACGAGTACTGTTACCTTATTTTTTTCATGAAATTGATTAAAGCGTTCTAAAGTATTACAGATTGGTCCTTACTGCATAAACCTTTTACAATTAGGATTCGTTAGTAGGTTAATAGTAAACTTTGAGAATAAAAAAGGAAAATCTACAATACATAGCTTAGGTATAATACGTAGCTTATAAATTTTGTTGAATAGTATTTTAACTTAGTATTTACCTATATTCTAAAATTATAAACTACTTTTCTTTTACCTGCAATACCCTGTCGCTATGTCTTTCTTATTTTCCTTCTGAAAGGTTGCCTGGAAGAGATCGCTTTAAGCGATAAGGCCGCCTTCGTACACTTTCCAAAAATCAGTACCTATTTTTTATTGTTATTCTTAATTTGTGTGCAATAAAGACTTCATCCATCCATCCGTCCGTCCGTCCGTCCGTCCGTCCGTCCGTCCGTCCGTCCATCCATCCATCCATCCATCCATCCATCCATCCATCCATCCATCCATTAAGGTATTTTGGTAACATGTATTTGCAATTTCTCTCACCATAAGTTGGTATAGTATGTATTGAAATGTTTCTTTGTGAACATGAGAAACAACAGAACAACAGAAAAACCTTTCTTTGTGATTTCAAACATTACCTTTAAAGCAAACGCAATAATCGTCACTAAAAGATACATAATGAATAATTTTATGTTTCTCATTTTCAGACAGACCTTCATGCTGTACTGAATACACTTTACAAATCACACGCAACTGGAATCGTCATATGGGGAAGTTCGCGTGATGTCGACACTACTGACAAATGTGTAAACCTACTTAACTACATTGAGAATGTGATGGGTCCAGCCATAGCTAAGTATACCAAAGACAATAGATTACACGATGAAGTACTTAATGATAGCGATGATTTCTTTAATGATACTAGCATTAAAATTAATTATAATAATTTAACGACGACTACAACAAGTACGACAAACCCAATCATTAACGAAACAAGCGAACATGTAACATCTAAACCAAATATAGACAATAGTACCACCACAACGAATGTTCCCTTAAAAAATATAGAACCAGATTTGGCAGATCCAGAGTTTGACTGGGTGCCACCAGAAAACTACACACAAGACATAGTAAAGTATGTTGACGATGAATTTAAAAAGAGAAGTAATGAAACTGTCGTTGTAAATGAGAACACAGACCAAACAATACCGATACACAATAACAACATACTTTTAGATTTTATTAAAAATATATTTAATATAGTTAAAAATGAATCTTATTCAAATATAATAGAAACTGAGACTAGAAACTGTAGTAAGAATGACAAATTGATAGACGAAGTCTCAACAAGTACTTCAGGTTATAACACAAGTATGGAAGTAACAGAGCGTTATGATTTAGAAACAAGTACTTATTCATGGACTTATGTTCCCATGAGGATATCGAATAACGACGAGAACAAGGGACTACCAGAACCTTTTATAAATTCTCCAACTACTACAGAATCTCGGGAAGAAATCGAAAATAGTAAAGAATATTCTACTTACACAACCGAAATTTATAAGGAAGAAACTACAAAAATCAATGAAGAAATTAATCAGTTTTATAACCAAGATACATTATTTGATGCCGATGAAGATAATACTACAGTAAAATCAGATATACAAACTACAGAATTTACCAAGATTGAAGATTATGTTATTACTACAGAAATTACATTTGATAACATTAATTTTAATTTACCTAATGAGACTAAAACAACGACTGAAACTGAAAGCGACTTCAATAATAATGATTCTACAGAAACAAATACAAATCTTACAGATACAGATTTAACAACTACGAGTACAGAATCAAATGAAATGAAAAAAGATAAAATAATGCCAGAAAATTCAAATAAAAGTGAAGCAAAGGAAAAAATTACTTCAAATAATGAAAATTTTTCCGAGAATTCTACAGCTGAGCAGGTGGTTGTTTATGTTGTATAAATATTAACAATAAATGTTCAACATAAAGAGGAATCTGTTCCTTTAGTTTATGAAGATTAAATAGCATTCCTAGCTAACTAAATTTAATCAAACATTCCAACACAGGCTTTTTCTTTGCTGGTATATTATGAATAGGTTTTTACTCTTAGAGTACTTCTCATAAAAGTAATGGTCTTCCTTATTGTTGACGCTGTCGAAATTTAATAAGAATATTAAATTAACGGGTCGGTGCTGCTCTTCATTTGTTGAACATTTTCATTGTGCTTAATTTACCGTTTTATTATCATTTAACCTCACCTCACATTTTCTAACAGCTATTTTAACTGTCTTATCTATTTGTAAACAAAATCTTTATCTTGGGTGTCTAAATGCTAAAAACTGAGTGTTGCTTATTGACGTGATTTGTATCACGTCAATAAGCAACACTTAATTTAAGTTAAATCCGTCGAAACGTCTTTGATAAACAGTGGGTTACTTATATTATTATCTTTTTCAATTTTTATTAAAGTTGTCTCATCTCAAATCAGAGTTTCTACAATTTTGCGAGATTTTGCATCAACTATAAAACAATTATGAACTACTAGCTTTCGCCCGCGATTTCGTCTGCCGTCCATATTGAATTTCAAAATAGATATCATTTTTGGTTTCCCGTAGGAATTAAAAGCTTTTCTAGATAAAAACTATCCTATGTCCTATTCCAGGACGTAACCTATATGTGGGCCAAGTTTCATCACGATCCGTCCACTGGTTGAAGCGTGATTGAGTAACAAACATCCAAACTTTCGCATTTATAATATTAGTGGGATAGCTTCAGTATTGGGATCATTGTCATCAACTTCCATTTTTGACTAACACTAACTTTGCCTATTCATCTGTTATATGTTTTAACATTTGTTTGTCTAGGTCGCCGGGTCCGCACACACCACTGGGCCCAGATATTTCTTCTGTCTCTTTTTCTACTTCTACTCGGTATCAAAATGCCTTTGTGATATCTACGGACAGTGCCCTTAGAACTTAACAAATGTATTCTTTCTTATATTATTGTGACTAATTTTCTATCTGTGATATATTATTTAGTGTGACTTGTAAATATAATTATGCTATTGTAAATAGTATTAGCATTACACATGAATCAGTATTTAGATAATTAAAATCGATATGTCGATGTATTTTTTGTTTCATTTTTATACCTTTTTGAAATAGACTATTAATATGATGTAGAAGCTTATAGATCAAAAGTTCGGACGTGGACCTTGTTTCGTCTCTGCTTTTTCATAGCAATTTGATAGTTTTTATATTGGTATTTTTAAGCCAAGTTTACGTTAGGGTGCAAATAATAGTAAACATTCAGACTTTCCTCTTTATTGTTAAATAATTTGATTAATGATAAAACATGACAATTAAACACAAGACAACGCTAAACTAACCCAAACAAAAATTCAAAATAACACAATTAAATTAAATAGAAATTACTTTTGCTGAAAGAGTTTTTACAGAATTCTCCCAGCCAATTTTACATATACTCGTATATTCCAAATTTCTGCTCAATAGGTCCGGTAAGGGTATGTATCAGTTTTGACGGATCCCTAAAAAGCTCCACAGATAACGAAAAAACAATAGTTCTTAAACAACAATGGTATTTCATCATCAGATATAAAATTTCTATCAGGTCTTACACTTCCAAAAGAGTTGAGTTTGGGTTCAGATATGGTATTCAACTCAACTTCAGCACACTCCTTGATTCTTGCCAAATCTCTCTCAAGCTCAGCCATGGAGTAGGATGTAACGACAAACGGGACTTTGAGCTTTAATATGCATTTGATGGTGGAAGGCCAAGTGTCTTTACCATTGTATGTTGATGCTCTATGTATACTGGGATTGAAGGCACAAACTGAAAATAAACAGATCTTATTTCAGCTTCTGTAGAAATCAAAACTATATTTCATTTTGTATAAGGAGTATTTTCATGGAACTCGAAAATAGCCTCTTAAAATTTGCCATCTATTCGTCCATTAAAACAAAGAATCGGCAGTATTTCTATTTTGGGAGCTCGGTGTTGGTATTCTACCAAATAACGGATTTACCTTTTCACTGTCGATATAAACACACTTACCAACCGTATCAACTTGAACGAAGTTATCTGTCTCCTGTTGTTTATAATAATATCTAAGACTTCTGCAACCTCATTCTTACCTAAATCAGGAATGGAGTACTCAGTAGACCAAAATTCGTAATAAGTCTTCTTATCATGAAAATCAAATTTCACTCTTCGTTTATTTTCATTACAATTATCGCAGAGCCTAGAAAAGTAAAATCTCTCGTAATTTTTGAATGAGGTAAGTTTTAGAGGAGTACCTGCAATCTATTTTTAAACTCACTTCATCTTGCCGAGCAAAGCCAACGGAAGATTAGACGAGTTGAGGTCAGGCCCTATCAGAACGACTTTGAGCTCCTTGACATCAGGCCTGAGGTGAAGGAAGAACACTTCCCACTTGTTGAGGGCATCGGCTTCAAACTGCAGCTCCGCGCCAACCACGTGGATTGTAAAGAAAGAGTTCTAGAGGAAAACGAGGGAATTAGAATTAAAATACTTAGCATTAAGTAATAATAATTTGTAGAAAATATCTGAATAGAAAGAAAGAAATAAAGAAATCATTTATAAGAACAACTAAATGATTTCTTTGGCAGATGTTAAAATTAGCCTAAAGTAACACCAATTCAGCCATTATCAATAGCATGCAAATAGAATATAGAGTAGCATTTGATGACGCTATAGAATCTATTACAGCTGAAAGCGGTTATGAAAGACATTTCGTAGAAATAGTTGAAAGAAATAATCTTGACAACGATTCGAAAGAGATAATAAATAATACATTTATTGACCAGACATACCTAACTAATAACTGAGTTATTTTTTTTAATAAATGGCTTCAGAAAAACTAATCTAGTAGTTTTGTCGCCGTAAACTAAAGCAAAAGTACCATTATTGCTCCCACTAAATAGCCCAGAACATCCACGAAATAAAAAAAAGATAAAATTTTAAAGCTGTGCAAATTGGATTGGTATGGAGCATATTAGATTCACTGATTCTATCACATCAGTGAAATACTTCAGAATATTTGAACTAACAGACCCTCCACCTCCCATGGCCTTCATCTAGGCCATACAGGCCGAATTACGGGGGAGGTGCCCGGTACTTGCTCAGGTGCTCTTTGTCGGAGCACCCTGCTTGATCCCCCTACAAATAATTAATTCTGTGCTTGGTCCTCTATACGGCAACTCTCCCCATTCAGGGGCACTACATCACGATGACGGCTTCGTCGTCGGGGTGCTCAGTCAGTCTCTCTAGTCAAATTCAGTCAATACAGTCGGATAGATACGTAAATAGATATCGCTCATATCTTTGATAGGATCTATAGGATATTTGAACTGTTGAGTACAAACCTTATGGACGCCATTAGCGTATGTGGAGTTCATTTTATTGATGTACAGCTGGTGGCTGTAAGCGGCCGTCAGCGGTGCAGTAGCGACCTGAGTGAGCGCAGCGTACTGTGTGTCGTTTATATCTGTTTGGACCAGAACATACATCGAACTTTATTTTAGGTCCATATGTAATCCCTCCATCAAAATTTGGTACTAAACTCTATACTAGTACTGGTACTATACTCGTCCTTTCAGTTACTCTAAGGTTAAGTCCACCTTTGTACAATTCCTATTTTGTGATTGTTGTTGTTGTGAATTTTGTACAGTAAAGCGTTTATATACAAACATACATCGATGAAACATTTTGTCTATGTTACCTGCTGAACATAGTGGTATCCCTTATGATATCACCACACCATACTCAATTTCTGCACCTTCCTTATTCAAAATGAGGCTTCATGATTCTCTTTTTAGGTTGTAGGTCCATATAGCAGGACACACTCTATGCTGTAGCTGTACCAGTACGCGATATTTACTCTAGAACTCTAGCCTAGTCACTGTTCATTATTGTGTATAAGATTAATGAGTTTAAGGAACATTTATATTCTTGACTGTCGTGCAAATCTGGCACCTTCCGTTTCGATAAGCAAAGCACATCTATCTTCATCAGTCACCATCAGGTTATTTTTGTCTCCACTGCAGGAGCACCACCCTCCCTCATCTGCCGGAGACAGACGGAGGATTTGGCCTACACTCCCCGCGCTGGCCAGACGGGTTGGGGAGGCCTGATTGATGTTTTATAATGTATTCCCTTAGTCGCCTTGTACGACATCCACGGTAAGAGTTGGAGTGGTCTTTTCTACTCTACCGGAAACCACACGGCAATCTATCTATCTATCCTATCCACATCTATCTTAATATGTATCTTTTAAAAATACCTACCAATCTTCTCCTCGTACATTGAAGCCAGTACTTCATTTAATTTTTCTGGTATCTGGTACAGTGCCATCATCACCCTGCTTGGCAGTTTCGGCACCAGTCTACCGCTGCTCTGCTGGTAACAAACCAGCTTCTGATAGAGACAGTACGAGTTGCACCATCGCTGGTGGGACTTTGGGAAGTGGTCAGGGTGATCTGTGCAGTACGATAGCTGAAACCAAAAAAGAATGTGGGTTTAAGCAATGTGTACAGCATTTGTGATTAGAAGTCTATCTGACTGTGAAACTAAGCTTCAATCGTACATGTTTCCTCCTGCTGATAAGTTTTAAGCAATACTTTCAACAAGGTAATTAACTGTAACGGTAACTGGTGTCTTTAGTAGGGGTCTTTATAAGGCCAATAGAAGCTAAAACAATTTTTTTTTAGAATTTTTGTCTATCTGTCTTTCTGTCTGGCTGTCTATATGTATGTTTGTTACCGCACCACGAAAAAACTACTGAATGAAATTTGATGCAGTTTTCACAGTTGTCTTGCTGGTGGTCTAAGTTGGTGCATGTTTCATCTTGATACGCCACTTAGAACCTAAGATATTAATTAATTACATTTTTTCTAGAAGCGATTATATCGGATGATAATAAAACGACTGTTAATATTTCTTCCAGTAACTCAGTATCACATTTAGAAATCATTCATGAAAAAACAAATCTTTTTACGAAAATTTTAATAAAAAAAATTCTATATTTCTCGAACGTACGAGTATGTTCATCATATGGTCGAGGTCAACCGCCGCGGCGCGGCGCGTATGGGATTGAGTGAAATTTAGTTTTTGGGATTGGGATATTGAGAGTCTCGATTCTGAGTGGGAGTGGAAGTAGAAGTGGGAAGAGAACGGGAACGGAAGTGGGAACGGGGGCGGATTCTGTAGTCACGCGAGCGGAGCCGCGGGCACATCTAGTAAACGATAAACCTTATTAAGTGCTTGTGACATAAGTGTCACAAACCTCTGTATATACCAATTTAAGAGCAAATATATGATTCTTTCTTTCTTCTATACTAAATCTTTCTCTCTTCTTTTTCTTTTTCTCTTCTTTCTATAGCTAAACAAACCAGAGACGGCGACTCCTCCTGAAGCGGCAAGTACCTAGAGAATAAGTGCTACTACTTAGACATTTACTCCCCTTGCCCCTTCTTTTAGTTTCATTATTTAACTCAGCACCCTTCTTAAACAATGTATTTCAGTGATCGGCGCATGAAGTCGAAGTAGTATAAAAATTAAGAGAGAACAGGTAACAGCCTAAATCCTACCTGACCGCACCCTTCGCAGTCCTTCAGTTTTCCCTGTCTCCACTCCCTGCAACCGACATCGGCACAAATCCTGGGATACAGCAAAGCTTCTTGCTCCCAAGGGGCCAGTTTTCTTTTCAGCACCTTCTCGCAGGAGACAATCATCTGCATACGCAGGAGACGGTAATTATGACCGGTGACGTCTCTCGTGTCAGCATAGATGAATTTTTGGTCTGTAGAAAGTGTTATAAATTAGATTAATTTGGCCAACTGGCTGGTTATACTCTTCGGTCTTCTGTATAACCTGCCGCAATGTGTGGATGTGGTGTACGGTGCTGTAGATTGACGTGTTGCCGTCTAATAGAAATATCACTCAATAGATTACGACACGGTCGCGGTTCCATACCTTTGTCGTATTATATCTTTAACCATTCGTCTAAATTACATGCATTAAAAGGGAAAAGTCTTTTGTTTTAGACACTTGAGACGATGAATTTACTTATTTTGATAAGAATTCATAATTGTTTATAATATGACCAGTAAACATGACATAACGATTTAAATAAAAAACTACTTTTTGTGACTTAAATATAAAAAATAGACATATTATGCTGTTGCTGACTTTTTTGTAGGCATTATCAAGCTCTACAACTTTTTTCTAGATCTCAATCATATATTTCTCATCGTTAAGGCAGCATAAATTTTCGTTAAACCGTTTTTTCTCCGACTTACTTTGCAAATCCGACTACCACGAAAAAGTCTTTTCATTTTACGAGTTAATATATAGCCTATATATATATATATTATAGTATACCGTAAAATGGGGTGAATAGGGATCGGGGTCTGAATAGGGACGAAACCGGGAACGAAATATTAAGCTAAATAAATAGATGAGAAAAAACTACCTACCAATTGTTGCAAATTACTTTTGTGTGGTAGAATATTTTGTTTTGAATAGCAACACTGGAAAGCAATAAAGTTAGCAACAAATGGTCAAAATTTGTCTTTGAAAAACGGTCTAAAAATGTTGTGTTTATTTGTGTGCCAAAACTTTATCTTTTTAAGAAAAAATATAAGTCTCTGGAAGTTGAAGAGTGGTGTAGATGTTAGATTGTACATTGTTGAATCTACACAAATGCAGATAAGTCTGAATATTGTGTACTTTCTGTATAAATTCAAAATATCTAAAGGTCTGTAAATTTGGTCAAGACAAGAGGTTAATAGGTACGGTAGAGGGGCGATTAGGGACGACAATGGTCTGAATAGGCACGCCATACTTAGTAAATAGAGACCAGTGAGGGGCGAATAGAAACGGTAAGGTTTGTATAGGGACAGGGTTATCACTTTTTATTTGTTATAAATTTTTATATATGTATCTTGAACCGATATATTGTAGCTAAGAAACTACTCAGATTTGTACTCATTTCTGATAATTTAAACAGACTGAAATTTTATATCAGTGACAAATTATAATAAATAATATTATCCATACTAATATTATAATGCGAAAGTAACTCTGTCTGTCTGTTGTCTTTTCACACCAAAACTACTGAACCGATTTTAATAAAATTTGTTGTGAAGATAGTATAACGCCCGGGAATAAAAATAAGTAACTTTTTACTGCGGGATAATATGTTATTCCTATGTGAAAATTGATTTAACGCTGATGAGATTCAATACTATATAATATATATAAATAATAAATATATATATATATATATAATATAACGAACTTGATATAGGGAATTTGTGATCTTAAACAATACGATTATATAACTTTTGTGATTTGTAATAATAATACTTATTAAAGAAATATTACTGAACATTTTTTTTATTTTAAAACATCATTTTGGAATTAGCACTAAGAAATAACTTTGTACACTAAGGAACCTATTTCAGATATGGCTTTATTTATAGATAAAGATTTGACAACCCTACGACTTTTTTCCTATTTACCCCTTTACCGTCCCAAGTCACCCCACTTCAAGCATGAATAGGGATAGCGCATATTTTGGCCAAAATCATTGGGTTTTCGATGATTTTTTCGGGTATTTTGGGTATATTCGTAAAGTATGAGCGGCCGGACCAACTCGCAAAGGGTTATCAATGTTAAATTCGTACTATAACATCGATAAATTTGAGTCTAAAGTTTGATTTTGTGCCTATTCACCCCATTTTACGGTATATAGTATAGATAACTGATGACTGAATGCAAGGGAATTCTAGAGAAATATAGCATAAAAAGTAATTGTACTGCAATGGATTATGTAAAGTCTGTAAGGTTTCAATAAAAAAAGGCTTAATCTCTAAATACGTAATTTTCTACAGCCATAACAACTTAGAGAAGTTATCTCGTATCATCTTCAGATTCTAATGGAAGCAAATCGTACGAATCCGAGCCCTGTCTTCCAACAGTCATCTTAGTATCCAAGTATATATAAAGCTCATACTATCTATCAATCTTGCCAAATGACTTACCTTTGAGATGAACAAGAGTAGACACAGCAAAGCAAAATGCTTGATGTTGGGCATAATCTTCATCTTTATGTTTTGGACTACAATAGAAAATTAAATTGCAATAACTGCAGGGTACTCTGCTTTGTTTTAATTCCTTTTTGCAAATATGACATGCACTTGGTAGAAACACTTTCCGAAAACTGTATTTGTAAATGTATTCGTCTTTTTCATCGGTCATACTTAAAGTTTCATCAATTGATTTTCGATCCTTTAATATGTTTTCTTTATTTCCAGATTGAGCATCCTTAGATTGCTTATTGACTTCTACAGGTACGGCATCTTTTATTTTGACTTTAGCTAGTTCTTGTGTTTTATTCTTTTCCTTTTTATAATCGGTTTTATTCAATCGTGCAGGAATATCTGGATGGCCTATCAAGTTTTTTGGCTGCGAAACTGGATTAGATTTTTCTGGTCTAGCGGTTTTTTCCTCTTCTTCTATCGGAACAGTAATACTTATTTCTGGTTTAACTTGGGATGTTACTTCTATATTGCTTTGATTTAATTTAAAAGTTTTATCAGCTTCATTTGCAATCATTTCAAAACTTTGGTTGACATCATCCGCACTGGAAGTCATAGCATCTTCAAAATTTTCTATTAAATTATAATCCCCTTGATCATTCGATACTACATCTTGTTTCCTCGATTTAGTATTACTACTTTCTTCAAGTGAGCTACATTGTTGTTTACCTTTTCCTTGTGAATTGTCTGTCTTATGTTCAGATTGATCTCCCTTCTTAGTATCCTGAGAGCATTCTTTCGTTTCACTGACCGTGGAGCTACTTGCAGTAGTACTACTTCCAGCAATGCTACTTCCAGTAGTACTACCTCCAGTAGCACTACTTGGAGTAGTACTACTTGGAGAGGTACCACTTTGAACGGTAGTAGAACCTACAGCGTGATGTTCAGCATCTTGTCTTCCTTTCTTCTTAGATTTATTTTTACCTTTATTGTCTTTTCTTGAGGGACATACTGGGGGTATTGGCATATCATGAACAATCGGTATTGAAGTAGATTCTGGTTTCATAGTTTGAGTTTTAATATCTTCACATTCGATTTTCACTGTTTCTAGTTTAGGTTTTGCAGTTATCTCACTTGACATGTCAATTTTTTCCTTGTGTGCAATTGTGTCTTGTTTGAACTCAATTGGTTTGGTATCTTCTAATTTAATTTGACAATCGTGAAATGGTTTTTCTGTTTCTTTTTCAGTTTTCTCCATAACTGTAAGTTCTGCTAAAGACTTTTCTATCGATTTCCTTAACTCCTCCATATCTTTATTAACTTCCATTACTTTTGACTTTAAGTCAGTTTTTTCTTCTTTCGGTTTTGTGATTGTAGTATCAATCTCTGTTATTCTTATACCGGTGTGAATAATCTCTTGTGTTATGATTGGTGTTTCCCCAGAGCCTTGTATAAAAGGTGTGTCAGGGATTACTAAAGGAATGTTTAAATTCATATGTTCTGTTGAAATTTCTTGTATTATTAAATTATTATTATTATTATCAAACAACTGACTAGTTGCACGGGGATAGTGAATATCTGGTAAAACGTCGCTTGCTGACCTCCCTGACTCGTCTGATTTAGCACTACATATTTCTATATCTTCGAGTGGAGGTAAATTAAGTGGGCTTTCTGCTTTATCTTTTCGTTCTTCTTTGACACCTTCATCAGTTTTATTAGTAGTTGTTGATTCAGTAACCATGACTGTAACCAACTCTTTTATATCGGGTTTAGTTTCTAATTTCTTTGTAAGTTTTGGTGATTTTTTTTTCTTTTTTCCCATGTCTGGTACAGGCATTTGTTCTGATTTCTGTTCCTCAAAGATTTGTTCGCTTACCTCAGTTTGCTTGGTTTTATAGGCGGGTTCTGTAACTTTCACTTGTTCTACTCGATCTTGTATAGGTGCCTCAGTAGCGGTAGGTATCGACATAGCTACTGATAGTTTCAACTCTGATTTTTTGTCAGTATTATCACTTGGTTTGATCGTGTCAAATGACTCATATTTTACTTCAATTTTAGAATTATTAGAATCTTTTGTTGGAATATCACCTAAATGTATTGGTGTGGGTATAACTTCCATAGGTGTTTCAATGTATTTCTTATTACCGTCATTGGGTTTCTCAATCAATTCAAATTCCGGTTTGGATACTTCCGCTGATATATAAATCCTCTTTGGAGGTTTGGGAGATTTCTTCCTTTTCTTTCCCATTCCACTTTCAGGAAGTTTAATATTTTCAGGCCGTTGAGGGTTATCAATGGGTTTTTCCTTCTCTTCAGAAGTGTATTCTAATTTAACTGTATCTGGTATGTCTGTTTTAATTTTTTCTTCTTTCTGCTCAAAATGATCTTTTAATACTGAAGTCTCAGTTTCTATTTGTAAGCCACTGTTTTTTTCTTCAGAAGCAATAGATTTAGGACTTATTGTATCCTCAGGTTCAACTTTAGTACCCGATTTTTCCATGTGTTTCTTTTCTACTGGTTTAGCAATTTTTGCATTAAGTTTCGGACTTTTTTCTTTTCTAACTGGTGAAGTTATTTCCAAGTTTATGATATCTGGCTGTTCTTCAATTACATGTTCTTTTGGAATATCCCCTGTAATTATATCAGTAGTTTTTGTTACTGAAAGAGGTTGAACTTCAGTAATAGATTCAATTTCTAATTGTTTTGGTTCTTGTTCCTTACATTCTATGTTAGGGGGATGTTTCTTATCTTTTTTGTTTTTCTTTTTACCCTTACCACCTTCCTCTTTGAATGGCTCGGGAGTTACTGATTCTGTTTGTGATATAGCTTCAACATTTTCAGCTTTATTTTCAATATTTTCTTTAATCAAATCAACTTTTACATCTTCTTTAACAACTTCTGCAAAAATAGTGTCTTGGACAATAGATTTTTCTACCACCTTGCTGTCAGTTTTTTCTTCTTTCGGTTCAAGCAACTGCTGAAAAGCAACAGTACAAGCAATGGCATCATCTGCCTTGTCAGATCTCTCAGAATCGCTACGTTTCTTCTTTTTATTTTTCTTTCTTGAAGTCTTAGACTCTTGTTCAGTTAGCTCGAAAGTTTCTGGAGAAATCGTTTCATGTTTAACTTGAGTTTTGACTTGTTCAATTTCACTTGTGGTGTCTACATTTATTGGTGTAGATTTACTTTCTTTTTCTATTGGTTTTTGATCCTCCGTAGGATGTTCACTGCTTTTCTTATTTTTATTTTTCTTCTTACGGGCTGCTGGTGTTATATTCGTGATTTCCATTGATGTGTCAATTTCAAGTTTGTCCTCATTTATTTCCGCAATACCTTTGACTTCTTCAATTCCAGATTCCGGTGCTTTTTGCTCTTGGTTATCATCATTATCTTCATCTTTATCAGACTTTTTCTTCTTACCTCTATTTCTTTTAGGTTTTTTTGGAGTATCACCTTCCAAAACCCTTGTTTCGACAGACGGTGCTGCAATTTCACTTATGATTTCAGGAACACGTTCATCACTTTTAATTGTAATATCAGGCTTTTCTTCAATCGTTTCTTCATTTTTGTCAACAGTACTCGTACTTTCCACTTTTTGCGGTGGACTTGGGTTAGGTTTTGGTTTATTTTTATTTTTATTCTTTTTACTATTCATTTTTCAACACTTTTCTCACTTTATAACTAAAATTAATTTATTTTCCTTAAATTAAACAAGATTTAGTTTTTTGTTTGATTCACCGAATGAAAGTTAGGAAGTGCGACTGAGCTAATCTAAATTCGGTTGCTGTCTGACCGATACACGTTATTCTAGTCCTGTAATGTCCAAGTGGCAACATGAAATGTCATTTGCGACAAGCAAGTTATTGTGTGCTCTAACAGTGAGGGCTAAAGTTAAATATAGGTTATGTGCTTCTGCAGTTTTAGTTGTTTTATGCATGCCGTTGGGTATGAGGAAGCAGTGCTTGCCAAATGCTAGCGGCTTGGATACGGTGCTATATTTAGATAAATTTTGATTGGAAAACGATATCGTTATATGATTTTATATACTCGTTATTGTTATCTTTGGCATATAAAAAGTATGTGTGTAAGAAATTAAAAATAATTTTCTAGTAAAAAGTTCATACATTTCGTCCATTTATTAATAGACCGAGAATGCAGAGACAAATATTCGTGTTTTCTCTTGTGTACAGCTGCACACTACACATACGTGTTACAAACGATAATCTGCCCTACTTGCTAAGAAATCCGCTAAGCGTTTGATAACGTTTTGTAATTTGACAAAAAAGGGATCTAACTGTTTTCTACAATTCTATGATTGATAAATTCTAATTCTTCAATTGACGAAGAAACTATAGTAACTTTCCTAGAATTCTATAAAACCAGTTTGACCCCTTTTTAACAATTTCTTAAGATTACCAGAACATTTAGCGTTCTTCTTGTCTTCTTCAACAGAAGACTGCGTGATCTTCATAATCGCCTAACATCACCTATATCGGCAACCGCTGTTGCAACAGGCTTCACTACGAGATAGCCAGGATAGTGATGGCTCAGCAGCTTTATCATTATATGAACTACCATCAGGGTCTTATGCCCACGACCCAATTGAAACAATATACACAATTTAACTGTATCTTGATTGTTTCATTACTTCCCCGAGCCAACCGGTACACTGGCAGAGCAGTATGACGGCTAAACGCTAAAAGTAGTATTTTGACATACATTTTGAATCATAAAAATTTGACTCTTGATATATTTTTTCAAATCCGGCTTAGAATAGAACCACCCCTAATCTGCCCATGGCTGTCATTAAGGCGAGTAAGGGATTCCACCATGGACGGGCAGCAGAGTTCTACTTAGCATTTCACATTAAGATCATTACTGTGGTCACCAATCCGCCTGCCAAGTGTAGTGATTATGGCAAATCCCCCAATGTACAGCTCGCCAAATGGCATTCTACGTTCAGCAGTGGACGTATTTCGGGTAGTGATGAAGTTTAAAATATAATAATTGACATCTTCATAATTTTAATCATCATATCAGCCACTAGAAGTCGACTGCTGGACATAGGCCTTCCCTAATGAACGCCACCATACCCGGTCCTCTGCCCTCCGCATCCAGCAGCTACCGGCCACCTTCTTCAGGTCGTCGGTCCACCTGGCGGCGGGGCGTCCCACCCTGCGAGTTTTTAATTTTTAATTATAATATGGTTTCATAAGATCGCCTTATTTGTCAAATCTTAACTGTCACTGACCTTGAAATAAATGTTTGAACACCTGTTAATACGGTCGTAGCATATTACGTAACAAGATTGTATTGCAAACAAGTTGTTAGAAGTCATGGCATAAATTGGTGTTAAACAAGTGTAATAAATTGTGTTTAATATCGTTTGTACGAGTAGTTTGTACAGGGGGCCAATTCTACTATTTTCAACATTTATCGTTCGTTTAAACAAAAGTTACGTTTAAGTTTAAGTTTTTAACAGACGCTATTTTGACAGGAATGCGTTACGTTTTTACCTGAGACAACTATCAAAATGTAGAAAAACGTTCGTTCCATCTACATCTGACATTTGTTTTAAACGGCTGAAACGCAGCTGAAGCACGAACGTTGTGCACAGCTGAATACATCATCAGGTTATTTTTGTCTCTACTGCAGGAGCACAACCCTCTCTCATCTGCCGGAGACAGACGGAGGATTTGGCCTACACTCCCCGCGCTGGCCAGACGGGTTGGGGAGGCCTGATTGATGTTTTATAATGTATTCCCTCAGTCGTCTCGTACGACATCCACGGGAAGAGTTGGAGTGGTCCTATTCTACTCTACCGGAAACCACACGGCATCGGTGAAAGGATATTCAGCTCCAACAGTGAGAGCATAATGAATAGCAGCTGAATACGAATAGTGTTAAAACTTGCATTTCAGCTACAATTCAATTGAGTTTTGTGCTAAAATGCGTTAGTAGAATTGCCCCCCTGAGTAGTAAAGTAATTGCGTTTTGTCGCAATTGTCGTTATTATCATCGTGCCGTAGTGGCATGTCAATAACAGACGTGTATTTCATGTTTTGTCCCATAGCAACACTAGTTGATTCACCGAAAGTAGGAGGTGGTTTTAATTTTTTAGGAATCCGTGAAAACAGATATCATTTTTATAGTCTGTGGACCACATACACCAAGCGTGCCTACAGCGCACTGCGCGTACAATATAATAACATTTTCAGGGCCCTATTGGGGCTGCCCCGATACTGCAGCGCGTCAGGGATGTTCGTAGAAGCTCGCACAAACGATTTTACTGCAATAATGCGCAACAAAGCGAGCTCCCTGATGCGCAGGCTGCGGGGCAGCGCTAATGGGATCCTGAAAATAATCAATGAGAGGTTTGACGGCCCCATCATTAGACACTGGGTGGGGCTGTTGAAACCTATATCTAGTTATGTAAGAAATTAGTTAATAAGTTTACTAACATAGTATTAAGGCTTTACTAACACTATGGATGTATATCTTATCTGAATTAAATAAATAATAATAATAATAATAGCGATGATTTTCGACCGTCAGTCTGTCTGTCTGTATGTCCGGTTAATAACTCGAAAATAACTGAAAATTGGAAAAGCAATGATGAGAAAATTATAGAAAATCCAGAAAAGGAATACAAAAAGTATTTACGTAGCTACGTCCATTATTAATTTTTAGTTTTTCTGTACACGAGCACTAGAGGTCGTGGGTTCTATTCCCAGTAGGGACAGACATGTTTGTATAATTTGTACAAGTTGGTCCCGGTCTGGATATTATATCTGTGAATTGTCCTATCCTTGTCTATTTTTCTAATGTACAGGAGAGGAAATCCTAGTTTGATTTTAGACAAGTGTCTGTATTATATTTTAATTTAAATTTCCTCTTTCTCTGCGCAGTTCTGCGACTTCGAGCGTTAACTTCTGCAGTTGATATGATAATGTATCAAATTGTGACTGTGGCTGATGTGATTGAGTATCGACCGCTGCAATATTGGTGATCGGCGCGTATTCTGTCATTCTATCAGCCATGCTTGCTAATGTGTCTAAAGTCGCTTCTGCATTGACTGAAAGCACGGATCGTATGTGAGTGTGCATTTGTTTTAACCACTCGACCTTTAAACCCTCTTCGGTTAACATATCACCACCAAGCTCGCGCATTTTCCTCAGTAGTTGCGACGGTTTCTGGTCGCCTAACTCTAATCCGCTTATAAGTTTCTGGAAATTCTGTACGTCTGATTCCTCATATACGGAAATAAGTCGTTTTTTAAGTATGTCGTACTTTTTTTTGTTGCTGGAGGTTTCTTTAGAATGTCTGCGATGTGCCTTAAGTCTTCATTCTTTAATTGTCGTCAGAAGTGTTCAAAGGCTCGATGACTGCTTCAAATTGAATGACCATATAGTTGGCATCTCACGCCAGAATGGTATTAACCGCGATTGGATGGATACCGCAGCAATGATATCACCACTTTGTTTTGGGTCTGTTTCTTTTTTGTTCACCGCATCTTCTGGAGGGGCCATAGTGACTAGTTGTCGAATTTCTGTTTGGTTCCAACTGTTCGTTCGTCGTCGGGGTCACCACTTTGGGGATATATAGTTATGAATAAAACGATGTGTGCTGTAGGAAGTATCAGTGAACTCTGATCATTTAATTCGAATACCACTCCTATTTATATAATTTGGCTAGTTCACAATTTCAGCTATTGAGGGTGTTATTAACTATTTTTACCTATGTAATATCGGTGGATATGGGTATCCCACATACTCATATGTAATGAAAAAAATTGTTCTGAATGCTAAAAATTGGAGCAAATGTATTAAGCTCATTACGGCTACCACGGCTCTTCTTATCGTATCTTAATGGTTCATAAAAGTAAACTTGCCTAAGATTTTAATTTTAAAGTTTACCGATGATTAAAAATTCATCAACTGACATTGAAATCGTCTGTTGCTCACTTGGCTTGAATACGATAGCTTTATAAATTTTAATAAAGGTGGTAGCTCACTGGTCCAGTAACCCTATAAGGCGCTAGTAGTTTAATAAATAAATTGTAATTCTACCTGCATTTATTATTTACAAATACATTTTCGTCAGTCTTCTAGACTATCATCATCAGTCGAAATACTTCCACTGCTGAACACAAGCCTCCCCAGTACAATGCTACTTTTGGTCAGCTATCCATTGGGCGAATTGCCATAGTCACCACACTTGGCAGGCGGATTTTTGTCGCACTCGCCTCACGTTCATGATTTCCTGGTACAAGCCCCGCCCGTACCAATGAGTTTTACGAAACTTAAGTACGGTTTATATTTTATAATACCACAGGCTTTTCGGTGAAGGAAAACATCGTAAGGAAACCTGCATATGCCGAAGAAGAAATTCTGAGGCGTATAGGCCCACCAAATCGGTTTGGGACACCGTTGGTGGTCAGGGGTTTGGCACAAAAGATCCTGAAGGGTCGAAGTGTCGCCAGGTCTTCCTGGCCCCCTAAGAAGATAAGATACTATAAAGTCGCTCAGGGGGCTTTCGAAAGGGCTATGGTGGGAGTTTCTCTAAGGGACAGGATCCTAAATGAAGTGATCCGCCAGATAACTAAGTATTCGACATAGCTCAGAAATTACTTGTTAGTGGGCTGGTGACATCTGTCGAAGCACCGATTATTGTTGAGGTAAATGAGTTCTCTACTGGAGACCACGATTGGGCAGGCGTAGTATGGAGGGCGTCCTAACTAGTATATATGGAGCGAGGATCTGCGCAAGGAGGCTAGCAGTGACTGGATGAGAAGAGAGTCATTAAGAGAAAAGTTAAAAGAAATAAGCATATTAACAGTAGCTGGTCAATTCATTTTAGATAATATTTTATATGTCAGAAAAAAATTATCTCTTTTTTGAGGCACTGTGACAATAATAGTTATAATATAAGAAATAAAAATAAACTGGTTTTACCAGGGTTAAGACTAAGTAATATCAGTAAATCGTTCACGGGGCAATGTATACGCTTCTACAACAAACTAGTAGAGGAAATCTTAAATATGACGGACAGAAAGTTTAAGATTCACATTAAAAAACAACTTTTTAAGAAAGCCTATTATAAAATAAATGATTATTTGAATGACAAAGATGCCGGGTACTAATGTTAATTCAGCTTCGCAAAATCTTTATTAATTGTATGCAAACTTGATTTTTAAAATATGTGTTGCGTGAAGTTTGTTGCGCCGTTTCTTCTTCACAGCGCTAACACCTAGAAAGCTGTAGTCGATAAAAAAATGACGTGTATAAATGTACCAAGTGTACTCATATGCAATAAATGATTTTGAATTTGACTTTAAGAACCGAGGGTCAGATTCAGTGGCTCGCTTTGTAAGAGGCCTATGTCCAGTAGCGGACTCTTGCAGGCTGATAATGATGATGAAGATACGTTAATTTTAATCTATTATAAGTAGTAGGTACTAAATAGTCAGATGTTGTCAGATGTTAACACATTTTACAACTTTGGAAGTGTATCTCGCGCAAACTATTCAGTTTAGAATTTTTTTTTATTAGAAACCTTAATATCAGAAGACCTATCCATAGATACCCCACACGTATGGGTTTTAAGAAATTTTTTTTTTGTTTCAGTTCTAAGTATGGGGAACCCCCAAATTTTTTTTTTTTTCTATTTTTGTATGAAAATCTTAATGCGGTTCACAGAATACATCTACTTACCAAGTTTCAACAATATAGTTCTTATAGTTTCGGAATAAAGTGGCTGTGACATACGGACGGACAGACAGACAGACAGACAGACATGACGAATCCATAAGGGTTCCGTTTTTGCCATTTGGCTACGGAACCCTAAAAAGGACAGTCAATGTGTTAGTGTCACGGCTTATTAAAAAAAATGTGTTTTTCTTTAAATAATATTAACAATTGACTTTTTAACAATACTACACGTCATTATCTGTCACACAATCGTTACAATGCGAATGACCTACATTTATATCTCATGCTTCTATGGTCAAGCATGGTGCCTACTACCCTATGCTGTTTATCAAATTTCAGCAAGGAAAAAAAACAATTGCTGTTTTTAAAACGTTTCGCACATCAATTTGAATCTTATCTACATAAGCATAAAATGCTCTTAATTGTTTACAAATCACACAATAGTTTTGGTATTTTGACGAGTGGCCCTCGATTTAAAATGTTCATGCAAAAAGGGTTGGCACACCCCTAAAGTAATAGTGCGGGAGCCGGAACCGGTTTTCGGACTCGTGAAGTACAAGTTTAGCGTATTTAGGTTATTGCATATTTAGGATTGGCAAGCTGAAGTAGCCGTGGGCGGGACCACAACCGACGGCCGTTGGGGCAGGCGAGTTCTGGGACGCCACGCCGCCAGGTGGACCGACGACCTGAAGAACGTGGCCGGTAGCGGCTGGATGCGAAAGAAAGAAGAAAGAAAGAAAGAAATCATTTATTTGCTCTTAAATTGGTACAAATACAGATTTAAGTATTGCCAAACGTCATCCGACCCTGTGCTCCAAGAATTCTTTTACAGAGTAAAATGTGTGAACCAAAAGCCAATTATTAAGAGATATTTGGAATCTGTTATATGGTAAATCCTTTATATGGGCAGGTATTTTATTATAAATCGACAAGCACATACACCGACAATTTTTCTGATAACGAGCGGTCTTTGGGACAAGATCAAGAGCTAACCTGTTTGGGTTCCTGGTATTTTTGGGGAATACATCTTTTGCTGTATTAAATAAGTATAAGTGCTTCTTTACAAATTTCGCCACCTCAAACACATATAGGCAGGGATGCGGAAGTATGTTGAGGGATTTGAAAAGTGCCTTACAGGATTCGTAAGGAGGTATGCCACAAATCGATCGTATGCACTTTTTTTGAGCTAGAAAGACTTTATTTATATCAGTGCTGTTGCCCAGATGATGAGACCATACCTGAGGACCGACTCTACGTATGCATGGTATGCTGTAACCGCAGTGTTTTTTGAAGCGGTTTTTACCAGTTTATATAGCGCATAGGAAAAACTATTTATTTTATTCGATACTTTGGTCACCTGCTCTTTCCAGTTAAATAAGTCGTCAAGTGTTATACCTAAGAATGTCACATTATTTGTCTTATGAAAAATTCGGTCGTTATAATTTATGTTTAATGTCAGTAATTCATTAAGGTTATTAAAATTTATGTAATTTGATTTATTAATGTTAATATGTAGATTATTTTTATTAAGCCATTACAGCTACTAAAGTTACAACATTATTAATGTCAGATTCATGTTTAGCCAAGGATTCCCTTTTGTCAGATGTTACAATGATTGATAAGTCGTCTGCAAATAGAATACATCTACGATTGGTTACTTCGGGCAAGTCATTTACGTACACCAGAAATAATAGTGGGCCAAGTAAGAGGGCCGAGAAAGGCGGAGGACCGGTTGTGGTGGCGTTCATTGGGGAAGGCCTATGTCCAGCAGTGGACTTCTAGGAGCTGACATGATGATGATGAGGCTATTTCATTGAATTATTTGTCTGAGATGAATACATTTATTTTTATATTATTTGTAGTAGGTTATCTTATCTTAGGGGGCAGGTAAACCCGACTCAGTGGGATCTTTTTTGTCAGCCCCTCTGTCTATACTATGCTTCCATCTCCCACAGTCTGCTGCATAAAAGGTATTACAGGAGTCTGTAGTCCTTGGATTCATTGTAAGCTGTACCCAGGACACTCGTCACCCTTGCAGCTCGTGCATTGCATTTACACAGTAAATGTATGTATGTATGTAAACGCTTTATTGTACCAAAAATAACAACACAACAATAATAAAATAGGAATTAAACTGTGTACAAAGGCGGACTTATCCCACTTAGGGATCTCTTCCAGTCAACCTTAGTCAAACCGAAAGGACAAGTACAATATCCTATTCGTGTCGGCCCCGTAGCCTAGTCGGTAGTACACTTGCCTGCGAAGCTCGGGGTCGCGGGTTCGAATCCCGCCCAGGGCAAACATTCGTGTGATGAGCACTTGTGTTTGCCTTGTGGATGTTATTTATATATTATATTATGTATCTATGTATGTATATCAGCTGTCTGATACCCATATTACAGGCTCTGCCTAGTTTGGAATCAGGTGGCCGTGTGTGAATTGTCCCCATATATTTATTCATATTTATTATTCCAGGACCTAACCTATATGTGTGCCAAGTGTCCAGTGGTTGAAAAGTGATTGAGTAACAAACATCCAAACATCCATATATCAAAACTTTCACATTTTATACTATTAGTAGGATTCCGTTACATTACTTTGTACTTACAACCCCATTCATTTTTATTTGTAAAATACTTATGGGATAAGTATCTTGAAATGAAATGAAATGAAATATTTATTGTTGATTATAGGTTATTCATAATACAGTTCTTAATGTGTTAATATTGTCCTATATCTATAATCTGCCTAATGGCATACAATATGCTTTACACAAAATAAAATAAAACAGTCAAATAAGTGGGAACGTAATTCAAATAAAAATGTCATGAAAACATAGGAAAACGTAACGCATTAGTAACTCGGATCATTGATTAGTTATTTCAAAATGTATCATTAAAGACTAAAATGACTTACTAACACGATAACAATGCATATGCATATTCGGAACGGGAATCTAAGTATTTTTATTTAATCGCACAACCTGCCTTTCTCTGCTATTCTTATCCTCTACCCGAAGATTGTCTGGAAGAAATCGCTTTAAGCGATAAGACCACTACTAATGTAAGCTACTTCATTATTTTTGCTGTGTAATTTTTACGGAGCAATTGAAAGTATTCATCATCATCAGGCTATTTTTGTCTCCACTGAAGGAGCACAACCCTCTCTCATCTGCCGGAGACAGACGGAGGATTTGGCCTACACTCCCCGCGCTGGCCAGACGGGTTGGGGAGGCCTGATTGATGTTTTATAATGTATTCCCTCAATCGCCTTGTACGACATCCACGGGAAGAGTTGGAGTGGTCCTTTTCTACTCTACCGGAAACCACACGGCAAGTATAATTGTGTTGAAACATTTAAATTAGGTACGAATAGGAATGGTTACAAAAGGGAGTACCTAATTCTATTTAGGATCCATCGCCCGGTCTATAAACAACAGGGGTGCTGAAGACGCAAGTGCGACAGAGCTAACACACAGAGACAACACAACTAATTATATGCGCACGCGCAGCGGAACGAACTACATAATTTTTTTGGTAACCATTTATTGTTTGCTAATTTACTGATATTACTATTTTTAATTCATGACTCATATTAGCATCTGTTTGTATGTTCCATTTTGTAGGTATATTATGAAGAGTACAGGGAGAAGATGTCATGATATCAAATACATAGAGTTTACATTACATTATCACAAAATATACAACAATTTCATGACTTCAGCGATTCACCCATGTATGTTACGCGCGGAAATTCCTTCACAAAACTATTGTATCATTCCCGCCTCCTCACCATTCTCCCCCCGCAACTCCTCTAAGCGAGGATCAACGGAGGTAACTGCAAAGACACCTACCAGTGAAGGTAGGGCAAGTCCCAGGTCATGAATTTACGCTATCTTGAGCCCCAGACAAATTTAATTAAAGAAGTAAAGAGTCAAAGTAGGAAGAGAGTTCCCACTTCTGTCATCTGCCGGAGACAGACGGAGGATTTGGCCTACACTCCCCGCGCTGGCCAGACGGGTTGGGGAGGCCTGATTGATGTTTTATAATGTATTCCCTCAGTCGCCTTGTACGACATCCACGGGAAGAGTTGGAGTGGTCCTATTCTACTCTACCGGTAACCACAGGGCAACTGTTGTATATTTTGCGATAATGTAATTATAACTCTAACTTTTACGTTCAAACAAAAGTTCCTGGCTATTAATATGCTCTCCATTCAATGCCATCAAAAAATTGAGAATTAAGATAACAGCTCTCTCGAGATATAGGTATTAAAATTGTTGGTCATGACGCCATCTGTCGAAACTCTCAAAAAATGGGGATTTTAAGTCAGGGGACTTGGTCCTGGTAGTAGCCTGTCCGGTGCTATCCAGACGAGTCACGGGTATACGGTCCCGGCTTACAGAGTTATCGCTAGTACGATCTCACTATACTTCTGTTCAGCGGTATCCCATTTCTAACCTATACTCTTTACCCATGCCCCATCTTCTGTCTCCCTCGCCCCGATCCCTGTCCCATCCGCCAATCCAAGGCCTGCCGTGCCGATGGATGCGTGTCGAGGAGCTAGCCTGGTCGTAAGCGTGCCGACATCCCGGAGCTGGGTGAACTCCGGGCACTATTAGCTTTACCGAGTCATGCGGGGCTCTGACGAGGTGGACAAGTTTTTCCCTAGCTAACCGTGGTACCTCAACACGGAGGCGGCGATGTCGTTCGGAACACGTCACGTCAAGGGGTGTCGCGGAGCGAAAAGCGGGCGAATTAAAGTCGTTTTGAGACATTCGATTGCTCAAAGTGGCGATACATCGTCTCTGCCTACCGCTCTGGGACCAAGGCGTGAGCATTATGTATGTATTTTGAAACATTCGATTGCGCAAAGTGGCGATACATCGTCTCTGCCTACCCCTCTGGGACCAAGACCAATTATGTATGTATGTACGTTTTTATTCAGTCACCAACATATTAAAGTTTATGGTAGTCCTTACCCAAAGCAAGCCAGTTGTTGTGTGACGTCACAAAATGACGTCATGATCACTGCTGATGGGCGAGCGTTATGAAATCCGCACATGTCGTGCGGAGGCGGGGGAACTAGCTCACAGACTAATGTTACAACAGAGGCAACACTTTTCGTCTTGACCGACGTAAAAAAGAGGAGATTCTTAGTTTGGGCAGGAAATACTAAATATTACTAGGTAAACATAATAGTATTAATATTTTTTTTTATTAGAGGCATAAAAAGCCCATAGAATGGACAATACAAAAATAAAACCATTAGACTTAAATAAAATTTAAACTAAAATACCTACCAAAAAGGATATGTAGTTAATTAGTAGATCATATCATACTGTTTCTGGTTTACGCTCCGATGAGCATATCCAGTACCTATAGACCGGGCTATCCAGGTCACAGCAGAAGGCCTTAAGTACGAGAGCAACGTAGCCTTTCCCAAAAGGAAGCCAGAAGAGACACTCGCCTCCCCCCGACAGTTTAACTATAGAGCACGGCGGGCAGTACGCATTACTGTACTGCCTCCGATAGGTGCGTAGCGTCTCGCGCCATCCCGCAAGCTTAACGTCATGATACACAGACATGTAGTGCTCGATAAATACCCCCAAACTTTGCAGAATATTCGTATTCGGTAAAACCCATATTCGGCCACCTACCAAGCCACTAGGCCACAGAGGCGGTCAAACACATATACTTGTTGATACATATCTACAGTATCAGATCTGATTAAATACATAAATTAAAAAAAAATTGCTATGTGGTTCGCTACTTAAAATAGGGCCACCCCCAACGATCTCTATGTCCTACTAGATGGAGCGTTCGAAACAATCGCTCTGTTCCATGTAAGTAGCCACAACTCTTTCACATTCACAATGAAACTTGTGCAGTTAATACGCAGAACATTTAATTATTACTAAATATTGACGCTACGGTTAAATAATGTCAATATTTAGTAAATAATTAAATATTCTGAGTAGTAACTGCACAAGTTTCAAAGTGAATGTGAAAGAGTTGTGGCTACTTGCGTGGAACAGAGCGATTGTTCGGAACGCTCCATCTAGTAGTACATAGAGATCGTTGGCCACCCCCAATCTTCCTGTGGGTGTCGTCAACTCAAGGGACTAGACCAGGGACGGGCAGCAGCATTCGTCTGTGTTATTAAGATCATTACTGCGATCACCAATCCGCCTAGCGTAACGTGGTGTTTATGGCAAATCCCCCAATGGACAGCCCATCAAAAACGGTATTCTATTGGGAGCTTATGTTCAACAGTGGACGTATTTCGGCTGACAATGAATTTTTTTTTAAAAAGGGCATATCCTACTATCCTACTACTATCCTACTAAATGGATGTTTGTTACTCTTTCACGTAAAAACTACTGGATGGATTTTAATGAAACTTTACAATAACACAGCTTATACATCAGAATAACACATAGGCTACAATTTATAAAGATACTGTGTGAATTGTCCAAAATATCAAGTAAGTAGGAAAAAATCTACCATCTGTGAGCTATTCCGGCGTGCGCTGCCAAAACCGCTAGTTACACATATGTAATGTATGATGGAAATGTTTATCTTAAATAGTCCTACAAAAAAGCCCGCCACAGTATGTATCTATATCTAATGTGTAAGCCATTATAGCCAAAATAGTGAACCATCGTGATGAAACTTGGCACACATAGGTTAGGTCCTGGAACAGGACATAGAATAGTTTTTATCCCGAAAAACATAGCATTCCTACGGGAAATACATAATAATTTATGATGTTACGTTGTCCACGCGGACGAAGTCGCGGGCAACAGCTAGTATTAAAATTAACATCTAATTTAACCTAACCCACACTAGGTAATACTAATTTACACGCCAAATGCACACTTTGATGTACCATCGGTATATTTGATGTAAATTCAGTATTTATTTGATGTGCATTTAAATACTTATTACTAAAAAAAAACTACAGAGGGAATAGGAACTTAATTTTCATTACTCTGTGCTCACGGTACTATGTAAATGGGGTGAAATATTTATGTCCCGTTGAATAATTCCTCGGAGTATTATAAAACATTGTGCCTAGGTTATTACGAGAGGGGTGCGTGATTGCATCGCGGCGAGTGCGGGTCTCAGGTTCGATTCCTGGTTGGTGAGGGGATGTTTCTACGCGAGTTATTTGATCTAAAACGTATATTTCATTAAAAACAGAGTGCGAATCGCAATTTATTTGTTTTTAAATATCCCCTGCGACTATTTCCTGTTTCGAACTTAAAGAAATGTCTTGGTGATCATCATCAGGTTATTTTTGTCTCCACTGCAGGAGCACGACCCTCTCTCATCTGCCGGAGACAGACGGAGGATTTGGCCTACACTACCCGCGCTGGCCAGAAGGGTTGGGGAGGCCTGATTGACGTTTTATAATGTATTCAATATTTATCCACTCAAAATTTGCGAAGTAAAAAAGAAAGTCCAAAATGGGCTAAAGGGCTTAACCTACGAAGTAACAGAGAGTCTACTTAAATAATGGGATTACTATAAAACAATATAATATAACTACTCATAAACACACACACTTTTATTTCTCTTGTTCACTCAATAATAAACATCCCAATCACACAATCATATACACCCACACAAATCCCTCTCCACACACATCACCCACCTACACACACACACACTCATACACACACACACACACACACACACACACACACACACACTTACACACACACATACCTGCATACGCACACACAACATACCTGAAGCTAGCAAATGGTAACGTATGTAAAGAAGGAAAAGAACAATGTAACTTTTGATGATTGCCAAATGTAACTCTAATGCTGAACTAACTTGAGGAGGAAATGTCTCCTAAGACACAGGTTTATACCTAGTTTAGGAAGCAGGGATCCCTATCGCATGCCATATATACATTGTTATATATAAGTACCCACTGTAATCTGAAAGAAAGATGTAATATATGTATTATTCCCTTCAAAGTCAAAGTCAAAATCATTTATTGCACATGAGTACACTTGGTACATTTATACACGTTTTTTTTATCGACCACCGCTTCCAAGCTGTTAGCGCTGTGAAGAAGAAACGGCGCAACAAACTTCACGCAACACATCTTTTAAAAATCAAGTTTGCATACAATTAATAAAGATTTTGCGAAGCTGGATTAACATTAGTACCAGGCATCTTTGTCATTCAAATAATCGTTTACTTTATAATAGGCTTTCTTACAAAGTTGTTTTTTAATGTGAATCTTAAACTTTCTGTCCGTCATATTTAAGATTTCCTCTGGTAGTTTGTTGTAGAAGCGTATACATTGCCCCGTGAACGATTTACTGACCTTACTTAGTCTTAACCCTGGTAAAACAAGTTTATTTTTATTTCTTGTATTATAACTATTATTGTCACAGTGCCTCAAAAAGAGAGATACATTTTTTCTGACATATAAAATATTATCTAAAATGAATTGACCAGCTACTGTTAATATGCTTATTTCTTTAAACTTTTCTCTTAATGAGTCTCTACAACGCAGATTATAAATTGCCCTAACTGCTCTTTTTTGCAAGATAAAAATGGTCTCTATATCTGCTGCTTGACCCCACAGTAGGATACCGTGATACTGTGGAAGATAGTGGAAGTGATACTGTGGAAGTAGCTAAAGTACACTAACCTCGCGGTAGCAACATCAGTTAATTGTCTGATTTTCCTTACCTTCCCTTAGTCGCCTTGTACGACATCCACGGGATGTGTTGGAGTGGTCCTATTCTACTCTACCGGAAACCACACGGCAACGGTGAAAGGATATTCAGCTCCAGTAGTAAGAGCATCAATGAAACAAATGCAGGTTGCCAGAATCATAATTTTATTCTGAAGGTATCGAAGAGTTGGTTAAAGTGCAACAAGCTAGGAAGTGACTATCTTAAAAAATAAAAATTTCTGTGTGTGGGAAAAATACGAAGCTCTGGTAAATACCAAGTTACAGAGCCTTAAACATCGTCGCAGTGTGGCCTGTCTTTCGGTATTCTACAGGTTACATTTTGAGGAGTGTGCCCAGGAATTACACGCTTTGATTCCCACATCCCCCTTCCATCACCATGCAACCAGACGTGAGGAGGGTCTTCATCCTTATGTAGTAGACATACCACGCTCTCGCACGAAGCGTTTTGCTTCCTCTTTCATGATGAGAACTGCTAAGGAACTGCCAACTTAGATATTTCTGGACAAGTATGATTTGGATTTTTTTAAAGGAAGAGTGAATAGGCATCTTCTGGGTAAGCGCGCTCCACCTTAGGCCTCGTCATCACTTACTATCAGGTGAGATTGAGGTCAAGCGTAAACCCATCAACTGTAAAAAAAACTTGCTTACCAGACCCACTCTGCCTTCGTACATACTAAATGTATGAAATGAAAAATTAAATCAATTGATTATTATTCAACCGTTTGCCAGTAAATTTATGATTATGATTCAACATCATCATCAGCCGAAATACGTCCACTGCTGAACATAAGCCTCCCCAATAGACTGTCACTTTTGGTGGGCTGTTCATTGAGGGATTTGTCATAATCTCCCAGTAAGTACAAGAAGAATTCTCCGCGTCCGAAGGAGGCAGAATAACCAGACTGTTCTTCCCGGACATACGTCAGGCTTTCAAAGTCATCGGAACGATTGGCGTATCGTACTGGCAGAGCAAGTTCCAAGTCGCTCAGCGAGCTATGGAAAGGGCTATGCTCGGGGTTTCTTTGAAAGATATGATTCGTAATGAGGAGATCCGACGAAGAACGAAACTCACCGACATAGCCGAAAAGATTAGTAAGCTGAAGTGGCAGTGGGCGGGCCACATATGCCGCAGAATCGATGGCCGCTGGGGCAGACGAGTTCTGGAGTGGAGACCGCGGATCGGCACTCGAAGGGTAGGACGCCCCGCCGCCAAGTGGACCGACGACCTAAAGAAGGTGGCCGGTAGCGGCTGGATGCGGAGGGCGGAGGACCGGGTGTGGTGGCGTTCGTTGGGGAAGGCCTATGTCCAGCAGTGGACTTCTAGGGGCTGACATGATGATGATGATGACTGGCAGAGCTAAGCGTGGACTGGGCACGGCGGGTACGCCCACTACCGGGACGCCCCGGGCTGGCATGTGCTGCCCAGGCACCAGGCAGACCATCGAGCACGACTTGAACGTATGCCCGATTTTCGGCGCAAAGAGGTTGCAGCTCGAACTCGAGTTTTACAAGGAAGTCTCGTCCTCGACCTGGAGCTCCCTCTTAGCGGGGACACGTTCAGGACCCAAATTCGCCAAATTCTGCGTTGGTACCATGAAGTTAAAACGTAAGATTTGTGGTGGTGTAGATTTTGTGAAATCGGAGTTGGGAAAAGTGGCAATGAAACCACTAGATAGTGTTGTTCCCCCGTGTATAAATAGATATGTAATTTGTGGGTAAATAAATAGATACAAATATTTATAGGGGCACTTTGTTTTATAAGACACTTAATATGTAATCCTAGAATCACAGCTAATCAATCGATTAACACTCTTGTAAGTCAAAGCCAAAATCAAAATCATTTATTGCATATGAGTACACTTGGTACATTTATACACGTCATTTTTTTATCGACTACCGCTTCCTAGGTGTTAGCGCTGTGAAGAAGAAACGGCGCAACAAACTTCACGCAACACATCTTTTAAAAATCTGATTTTGCGAAGCTGAATTAACATTAGTACCAGGCATCTTTGTCATTCAAATAATCGTTTATTTTATAATAGGCTTTCTTACAAAGTTGTTTTTTAATGTGAATCTTAAACTTTCTGTCCGTCATATTTAAGATTTCCTCTGGTAGTTTGTTGTAGAAGCGTATACATTGCCCCGTGAACGATTTACTGACCTTACTTAGTCTTAACCCTGGTAAAACAAGTTTATTTTTATTTCTTGTATTATAAGCTTCAGCTACGTTGTAAATTAATTAGTTTATATTCTTTTTGTATTTACTGCTGGCGGTTAAAAGGGGCATTTTTTTTTTAATTTGGAATATATAGGAAAAAAAATTGGGATGAAATAAAAGACAAATTTGCCGTGTGGTTTCCGGTAGAGTAGAATAGAAGCACTCCAACTCTTCCCGTGGATGTCATACAAGGCGACTAAGGGAATACATTATAAAACATCAGTCAGGCCTCCCCAACCGGTCTGGCCAGCGCGGGGAGTGTAGGCCAAATCCTCCGTCTGTCTCCGTCAGATGAGTGAGGGTTGTGCTCCTGCAGTGAAGGCAAAAATAACCTGATGATGATGATGAAAAGGCAAATTACTTTTGTATTTCGAATATTTGGAAGAAAAAAAAATCTGACAAATAATACTTAAAAGCATTAATGATAAAGGAGAAAAAAACCAAGGCAGAATGAAAAGCTTAGCGGAAGGAAGAAAAAAAATTAAGAAAGTACAACAATAATTATAGGAAATAACAATAATGTGTAGTATTTTCAATGAAGTTCAATTAAAACAGTAAAGTAGAGATACAAGGACATCGAAAAATAAATATCGAGGTTCCTAGAATAAAAGGTTCTAAAAAAGAACCTCCCAGTAAGTAATCAATGATCTTAATGTATATAGGAGAACGCTGGTGCCCGTCCCTGCTGCAATCCCTTAGCCGCCTTAACGGCTACCCACGGGGATATTAGGGGTGGTTTTAAGACCCAAATTGACCCAAACTCAAATGAAAGAAAAGTTTACTTACCAAAACGATGTTCATGAAGTTTATTTGGAATTTATCCGGGTTCCCTGTTACATCATTTCGGGCAGCTGATGTCGTTGACCTTTATTCCGTGACAAGTAGACGGGGGGAGATGAGGGGGGCGGGGGCGGGGGGACGGGGGAAGGTGGTTACAACCCTGGCTGTGTTTGGGTTGGGTTGGTTTCCATTGTGATACGGCACGATATTTTGGGGCTGGGCTCGATTGACAGAGTTCGTGGGTTCGATTCCCGCAAAGGGCAAGCAACTTTGTACCAGTTGGTCCTGGGCTAAATGACTCCAAAAATAACTTATTATAAATTGTAAATAGGTATTGAATGAATGAATATAGCCATTTATTTCAGACTGCTTTTGTAACAAATAAATATATTAACTTAATCTAATGACGTCAGCAATCTATAACAAATAGGTATATAAGTATCAATAATTTCGTTGATTGTCCTTTAATGTAGGTGAATGTAGTTGAAGTAATTAAAATATTATTTTCTACCTTTTAGTTTAAGTTTGTACATGTAGGTATAGCCTTGAAGTCGGTTTTTGTTTTTTTCTAAAAAATAATTTTATATGATTTATAAATCAGTTGCAAAAATAATCTTTTAAACTGTTCATCATCATCAGGTTATTTCGTCTCCACTGCAGGAGCACAACCCTCTCTCATCTGCCGGAGACAAGACGGAGGATTTGGCCTACACTCCCCGCGCTGGCCAGACGGGTTGGGGAGGCCTGACGTTTTATCATGTATTTACTTTTGTATTTCGAACATTTGGAAGAACATTTTAGTCGCCTTGTACGACATCCACGCGAAGAGTTGGAGTGGTCATATTCTACTCTACCGGAAACCACACGGCAATCTTAAACTGTTCACCAACTTTTAAAGTTATTATAAATATCTCCGTCAAATTCTATTTATAACTTCTACAATGGAAACACGCTAAACCCTATACGCCTGGAAAAGTACACCCTACTCACCCTAATAAACCAATTAACACCCGAAAACCAACCTTACACCCTTGCACTAACGTACATTTTCTATTATCACTAACCTCCTTGGGAATTTAATCCGTACAATTTATTTTCTACTTTACCACGTAAGTAACAGAGTTGGATTTTGAAGAAAAATGTTAATGTTAATACTAATATTTTCCCCTATATTTTATTTCGTCGGAAAATAACATTTATGTCTAAGAAATAAGGTAGTTTTTAGGTTATGTCTTTTTTGCCTTTTAAGTATGTACACAGAAAGCCTCCTAAGGGACGGAAGGTTGGCAAAACGTAGGGAAGATGCTGTTTTTGCGGCCTTAGAGCTCCCGCCATAATCTTTTTTAATGCCAGAAAATGAGAATATTACTTTTGCGGTTTTATTTTTAGGGTCTCGTAATAACTCTGTAGCGCCAACCCTATCTTATCTTGTTAGGGGGCCAGGTAGACCTGGCGACACTTCCACCCTTCAGGATCTTTTGTGGCAAACCCCTGACCACCAACGGTGCCCCAAGCCGATTTGGTGGACTTCAAATACGCCTCAGAATCTCTTCTTCGGCATATGCAGGTTTCCTCACGATGTTTTCCTTCACCGAAAAGCCTGTGGTATTATAAATAAACCGTACTTAAGTTTGGTAAAACTCATTGGTACGGGCGGGGTTTGTACCAGGACCTCATGAACGTGAGGCGAGTGCACAACCAACCGGCTACCACGGCTCTAACGGCAACCCTATCTCACTCCGACCTTTACGTATAAAATACTAGCTGTTGCCCGCGACTTCGTCCGCGTGGGAAACTTAACATCACAAATTATTATGTATTTTCCGTAGGAATAGGATGTTTTTAGAGATAAAACTGTGAGTGACAGACAACGGACGAACGGACAAAGTCGCACCATAAGAGTTTTATCATTTTAGTACGGAACCCTAAAAATGGGGTAAAACGCAGACATCGCCGCAGGCCGAGCTTATGGAAGTGTACCGTTTGTGGGACGTATCGAAGTACGTACCTAGTATATGGCTAATTCTCATCGCCACGATTCTCATCGTCACCTTCGTGGTAAATTCTAGTTTTTGCTTATATTAACTATTTTGGTAAAAAATCTAATAGCGCTTGATAATACGAGTAAATGTATAAGTAAATTAATCAAATCGTGAGTCTCGGTTGGAAGTAATAATGTTTTGAAGTTCTAGATGCCACGAAAGTGACGCGATGATCCACGAAAGTGACTCAGTAACTTTACAACAATTATTTTCTCAGAATTGACTACTGGTTATGAGACTAAATGTTCATGAAATAACAACTTAATCTTATTTTCATAATTAAACATGCAAATACATAATATTCAATACCTAAGCAAAGAGAGAATTACGAGTTCGGTCCTAGGCTCGGTCATCCTACGAAATAGGTTCTTAATATTACTGATATGCTATGTCAATTAAAACTACATAATTTTAGTGAAAAGTTCTTATTATAGAACATTATTGACGTAGGAAACATATAGAAACTTTACTGTGGTTTTATTAATCAGGTACTTATATTTCGGAGGATAGTTTTACTCTAAAATACCCTCTTTATACATGTGATAACATAATAACATACTTAACGTAACCAAATTATCTAAACTTATAAAAATTGTGCATAATTTTAGTATACTTTAATTGTAATATCACTGGTAATTTGTGACATTCACAAATAATCAGTCTCCGGTGATAAAAAAATAATCAAAAACTTAACATAATTGGTTGTTAAATAAACTATTTCCTAATGATGAATCAAATAAGTCTTTAGAACTTAGATTATATACTACTTTTAGTCTGAGCTTTAGAAAGGCTAAATTTCTCAAAAAATAAAAACGAAACGTTACACTTTGTTAGGCAGCACTTTTCCTTTTCAAAAACAAAAACTTATTCTATAAAAAAAAATCTCATTACAAGAAGACGGTAACCTCTTCGGACAGTAAAAGAAAATATCAGAACGTTAGTTTTTGCGTAAATCAAATATATTGTAACTCGAATGTGGATCATCATCAGACCAGAAGCTACGTTGGTGTTGAGGGTTCATTTTTACCATCTTGGTTCGAAACCCTAAAAACAACGTTAATATACTTACTTACTTACTTTAATTAGTACCTACCCATACTTCATGTTTAATTAGTTATCTATTAATAGTGTAGTTGTTAATTTATCATGTAAATATACTTACTTATGTATTCAAAACACTATTTACCACATCAAACTAGTTGATTTTGTAAATACGTATACACCAGTCGCTATATTTCGAAATAAAACAATGCAAAAAATCACTTTCGTGGCAAAAACTCACCTTCGTGGGTAAAACGCCACGAAGGTGATGCCACGAAGGTGACGAAAATATCCCTTTTTTATAAATTCCTGCAAAGTTTAGGTGTATTGTTTTAAATCAAATACTACATAAATATCTCTTACATTTTGGAGTTTCGATGAGCTAACATTAATTTCCATTACCAAAATACAATGCACAAATATGTTGTCCACGCAAGTGATCGGTACACCTACGAATAAATATAAACTTACCAATATTTTTTACTCACGGAACGATGAGTCGGTCGTCCCACTTCTGCGAAGCAGGAACACGACTGACGATGACCGAATCGAACTCTGTGGTTAGTTGCTGCTGTTGTATTCAACAGCAAGCCTTTATTACTACTCAAATCTTAAGTACCTAAAATCGTGTGACCGACACATATTGTGTTTCCAATTCAAAATAATGACGAAAAGTTTTTTTTTACACCAACGTATGTAAAGTGTATATAATTACGATGACATTGGTATATATAACATACAAATACACTGAAATTTGGTAAAGCAGTAACCAAATGTTTTACTGTAACGGGAAGTGTGACACGATGAGAATACGAAAAATGGCCCCGTTTTCTGATCGTTCGTGTTAATTATTTATATTATTTTTGCTTCAATTACGGCAAGTTTTATTTATTTTGTGACCAAATAGATGTTTTATCCACCAATCCACAAGTTATGTTTTTAACTTATACTGTTTAAGAAATATAACTGTGTGACCATAAAAATTGAGTGACAATGAGAAGTACCCATATACAGTTCGAGGGAATTTGCATTTAAATTGTACTCCCTCCTGTGAGTTCAGGGTTGCCATCCCACTAATATTATTACTAGCTTTTGCCCGCGACATCGTCCGCGTAGTTTTCGTTATTACACATCTTCACTGCTTTCAACGATTAATTTGGTTTGCCGTAGGAATGAGATGATTTTTATTGATAAAAACTATCCTATGTCCTATTCCAGGACCTAACCTATATGTGTGCCAGGTTTCATCGCGATCCGTCCAGTGGTTGAAGCGTGATTGAGTGACAAACATCCAGACAGTGGCAGACTAAGGGATTGCATCACGGCCAGCACAGTTCTCATTACGATCATTACTGCGATCACCAAGCCTGCCAAGCGTTGTGATTATGGCTAATCCTCCAATGGACAGTCTACAAAAAGTATCATTCTATTGGGGAGGCTTATGTTCAGCCGTGGACGTATTTCGGTTGATGATGTGTCCGAATAAAAAAGATCACAGATTAAAAGAAACATAAATTTTAGAAGTTGCGTAAACATGTTAAATAAAATGGAGAGATAAACTCTTTATTGCACACAAATTAAGGATAACAATAAAATAGATACAGATTTTTGGAAAGTGTACAAAGGTCGTATCGCTTAAAGCGATCTCTTCAACCTTTCAGAAGGAAAATAAGATTTATTATAAATAATAATAATAAAAAGATTGTAGAAATCAGGCTGGAAGTTGCCAACCCTGTGATTCCTGGCAGGTAAAACTAGTCGAGACCATTTTACTTGCAAAACGATTGGCTCACTATTAAACTACGGACTTGAGACGTTTAGCTAAATACCTAGGACTTACACATCGAGAATTGTACCCTGGAATTGTCCAGGGCACTGCCTCAGTTGCCGGTGCAGCAGCGGCCAAGGCACAGAGTCTTAAGCGCCGCAAATACTCTAACCTGACGGCTGACTACGAGTTCGCGGCGCTCGCTGTAGAGACCCTGGGCCCGTGGTCGGCCGACACGAAGGCGTTCGTGAAGGCTCTGTCGACCAGGCTGGTCCACGCCTCCGGAGACCGTCTCTGGCGCCTACCTCGCACAACGTGTGAGTCTGGCAATCCAGCGAGGTAATAGCGCCAGCGTCCTAGGGACTATGCCTCACAACGAGGGGTTGGACGGCGTACACCTGTTGTAAATAATTGATGTTCTTATAATTACTGTATTTTTAACACTAATAAACAAAAAAATTTGATCGGCCCTGGAACTATAAACCATCCATTCAAGAAGAACCAGAAATCCTATCAAGATACTCGTATAATTGTGAATAGGCCCGACCCGCGTGCTATCAATGTGCAATATATTGAAAAAAACTATCAATCGCTTATTCGTTTCGCGCTGACTCAACGTCGCGTAAACATGGAAAAAAAAACTAAAAAAATTCTATATTTTGCGGTTTCTAACTGCATAATCTCCTCACTAGAAACGTGACAGCGAGTTTTTTTTATTTTTTATTTAAAATATATTATACTACATATGTATTTTCTTAAGCCATCCTACTGAAACCACTGGGTTTATTTGTAGGATGGTGGTTCTAAAAATTACTTGAATGGAGCCCATCTAGGTCGCATTGCCGCTCGCCAGATAGTACCCCTTCATAACAACTTTTACTTTTCGCGCATTGCCCCCCAGCATGTCGTCCACCAAACTTTCTGGTAATTCGTTAAGTACTTGCGGCAAGATGCATTCATTTGTTCGGCTTCCGTACACATTATTATTGGTATGGAACGGTGCGCGGGAGGGGCATGCTATGTCCGAAAATCGGCACACTAAACAAATTTTAACCGCTCTATCTTGATAAGGTTTCTGTAAGTGAGACTTTTTTTCAATTGGTACCAGTCAATCATTTGACTGTTACCAATTCTGCCGTGTGGATTCCGGTAGAGTAGAATAGGACCACTCCAACTCTTCCCGTGGATGTCGTACAAAGCGACTGAGGGAATACATTATAAAACATCAATCAGGCCTCCCCAACACGTCTGGCCAGCGCGGGGAGTATAGGCCAAATCCTCCGTCTATCGGAGATAGATGAGAGAGGGTTGTGCTCCTGCAGTGGAGACTAAAATAACCTGATGATGAATCATTTGATGAAGAAAAACCAACAAGTACCTAAAGATGAGAGGTGATAAGATAACCACGCCGTAGAGGGTTTCTCTTCAGCTATCTTCTAGTTTGGGTTCCGGTACATGAAGGCATATTTAATGAGAACTATGGATGCACACATTGTCGTGTGGTTTCCGGTAGAGTAGAATAAGACCACTCGAACTCTTCCCGTGGATGTCGTACAAGGCGACTAAGAGAATACATTATAAAACGTCAATCAGGCCTCCCCAACACGTCTGGCCAGCGCGGGGAGTGTAGGCCAAATCCTCCGTCTGTCTCCGGAGAGGACCATGACCTGGGACTTGCCCTACCTTCACTGGTAGGTGTCTTTGCAGTTACCTCCGTTGATCCTCGCTTAGAGGAGTTGCGGGGGGAGAATGGTGAGGAGGCGGGAAATGTCTCCGGAGAGGGTTGTGCTCCTGCAGTGGAGACAAAAATAACCTGATGATGATGATGATGGATGCACTGGTCCGAAAAGGGTCAGAGCAAACTCTGACAGGACCAGAGCCATTTGTGGGACTCTCCATGAGTATCATCAAAAGTCCGAGAAGCAATATTTAGCGGAGTAGAGAGCAATTCAGGAGCCGAAACACGTTAAGGAGTGAGACCCAGGCTGGGTGTAAGATGGAACTATTAGATACCGTCAATTGTGGAGCCTGTGGAGAGGACAGCGAGACAATGAAATACTTGCAGTGCGAATGCAATGCACGAGCTGCAAGGGTGACGAGTGTCCTGGGTACAGCTTACAATGAACCCAAGGACTACAGGCTCCTGTAATAGCTTTTATGCAGCGGACTGTGGGAGATGGAAACATAGTATAGACAGAGAGGCTGACACAAAAGATCCCACTGAGTCGGGTTTACATGCCCCCTAAGATAAGATAACCTACTACAAATAATATAAAATAAATTTATTCATCTCCGACAAATAATCCAATGAAATAGCCTCATCATCATCATGTCAGCTCCTAGAAGTCCACTGCTGGACATAGGCCTTCAATGAACGCCACCACAACCGGTCCTCCGTCCTCCGCATCCAGATCTACCGGCCACGTTCTGCAGGTCGTCGGTCCACCTGGCGGCGTGGCGTCCCAGAACTCGCCTGCCCCAACGGCCGTCGGTTGTGGTCCCGCCCACGGCTACTTCAGCTTGCTAATCCTAAATATGCAATAACCTAAATACGCTAAACTGTATTTCATATGTCCGGAAACCGGTCCCGGCTCAAGCAGGGTCCTATCTCGTCGCCGCATAATAATGCAGCCGTTTCTTGCGGATGGACGCGTCCTATATCAACCATGCCATGATGTTTGCCTTTTACAAGATAAGATTCCCGTGTACCACTTCAGCAACGAGCATGTATGAGAGTTAAGGAAGCAAATAAAGTATGCCAGGATCACGATAGTTGGCGCAGCGTTTCTTCTGCCCACCTCGTAAATGATAAAGCGTCAAGATATGAGTCTGTACAGACTACAGAATGCGAAAGTCTAAAGAGAACCTAATACCCAATTAGCATATTGGCAAAATATGCAGTCATTATAAACTAGGTCTATAGTACAGGTATATTGGTGTTGTACACTTGAAGCCGATATACCCTCATCATCATCATCAGCCTAAAATTCACAGGACCAGAGCTTTCGAAGGCAGTTTTCGCTACCAGGCAACGAAATGTTGGAACAACCTACCACCGCCACTTGACCGACCGCTTTCTGCGCCTTCAGTTAAACTGCACGGTAAAAAGTGGTTATTGCATATGAGTACACTTGGTACATTTATACACGTCATTTTTTTACCGACTACCGCTTCCTAGGTGTCAGCGTTGTGAAGAAGAAACGGCACAACAAACTTCACGCAACACATCTTTTAAAAATCAAGTTTGCATACAATTAATAAAGATTTTGCGAAGCTGAATTAACATTAGTACCAGGCATCTTTGTCGTTCAAATAATCGTTTATTTTGTAATAGGCTTTCTTACAAAGTTGTTTTTTAATGTGAATCTTAAACTTTCTGTCCGTCATATTTAAGATTTCCTCTGGTAGTTTGTTGTAGAAGCGTATACATTGCCCCGTGAACGATTTGCTGACCTTACTTAGTCTTAACCCTGGTAAAACAAGTCCCCCCCTCTCATGATTCTGTAAACATCCACCATTAGGCTATCCCAAACTATAATTTTCTCCTGGGATTTAGACAAAGATAGAAAAATTCACAATTATAACATCAAGACCGGGAAAACTGTACAAATTGTACAAAGTTGTCTGTCCCCAGTAGTAATCGAACTCACATTCGCGCTTGAGTCCAATGACCAAGCCACTAGGCTAACGAATTGACCCAGCAAGTCGGGTGAACCTTATTAAATCTGCTAATAAAATTAAAAAAAAGAATAATTTATTTTCCATTTTAATACAAACTTGCAAACAGTAAACTCATAGGCCGAGAGCCAATCACCTAAAACGTTACTAATTCAGCAGTATCAACATTAATCATCGTCGAGCTATAAATCTCAACATTTACGTTGCAAAGAGATTTATAGTCGAGGAGCTAGTTAAAAGGAACCCAGTTTCGCTTCCCGGGGCTCCCGAGATCGATGCCGGGGGGAGTATCTGGTTTTTTCGGACACTATACCAGGAGGGGTGAACGAACCTAGTTATGTAAGTTACGGTCGATACTCCCAGACATGCGCACCCCCTAGCTCCCGAAATTGGCGTCTCTTGAGCGCTTTTCATGCTTAAAAATATAAAAAAGCAAGCGCTATTTTGGGCATATTTTCGTGAAACACTGCATTACAAAGAAAATTATAGAATCCGTAAAAGTTTGTTACCGAAAAAGCCGACAATTGAGCGCTTTTGACGCTTAAAACGAAAATTCATACTATGAGGTAAAACATTTTTCTAAAATTTTCACACTGGTTCTCTCTATAAACTTTTAGTAGCAAAAGTGTTGGAAGGTAAGTAAAATAACGATTTTTACATATTACATTTTGAATTTTGGATATTTTTATAAAATCTATATTACCATAAAAATTAATTTATGTTGGAGGTGTATTCAATCTACTCTTTGTAGGCAGAGTTTTGATTTAATAATATCATCAAGATTACTATGCCTATTTTTATATTGTTAAAGTAGTCTGTCTTATTTGACTAAATCTCAATTTATAAATAAACAAGAAATTGGCAATTGTTCTATTAGCAATCAAATAATGTTTGAGCACATTAATCACAGAGCTTTTCTATTTCTAAACACTAATAAAAAACATAAATTAGTACATTTCATTGTAAAAAATGGTCAGCCTTTGTCTGTTAAAAAGATGAGCTAAGGGCGGTGCAGCGGCGCGCCCGCCGCCCCTACAGCGCTGCCCCGCGACGGGCGGCGACTCCGCCAGCGGGGTGAGGCCCCGGCAACCCTCGCAATACCGCTCGCGCGCGCCACCACTTCGGACGTGTGCCCGTGTTTTATTTTACCGCGTTTTTCGTTTCCCTTTCGTTCTTTCCGTTTATGATTTAACGCCACCATGTCGAAAGGCGACGTTGAACAGCAGAACGGCTCCGGCGAGGAGTCCAAGACCAACCTCATCATCAACTACCTGCCACAGAGCATGACTCAGGAGGAAATCCGGAGCCTCTTCTCGAGCATCGGGGAAGTGGAATCCTGCAAATTGATCAGGAACAAAGGAGCGGCTTTCCCTGACGCGTTGAACCACGCTTTGCACGGCGGAGGACAAAGTCTTGGATATGCGTTCGTGAACTACCACCGATCTGAGGATGCGGAGAAGGCTATTGCTACCTTGAACGGTCTGCGGCTCCAGAATAAAACGATTAAAGTGTCGTACGCGAGGCCCAGCAGCGAAGCCATTAAGGGAGCCAACCTGTACGTCTCCGGACTGCCGAAGACCATGACTCAGACCGAACTGGAACGCCTCTTTAGTCCGTATGGACGCATAATTACCTCAAGGATTTTGTGCGAGAATTCTGGTGGTCGGCCTTTCACCGGAGGCGAACAAGGTTTGTCTAAGGGAGTGGGTTTTATACGGTTTGATCAGCGTGTGGAGGCGGAGAGGGCGATTCAGGAGTTGAACGGAACGGTGCCGAAAGGAGCTACGGAGCCGATTACTGTGAAGTTCGCAAATAATCCAAGCAATAACGGGAAGGCGCTGGCTCCGTTGGCCGCGTACCTGCCGGCGGCTCTTCGCTTCCCGGCGCCTCTTGGAAGATTCAGTTCAGGCAAGTCCCTTCTAGCAATCAATAAAGGTCTGCAGCGCTACAGCCCGCTGGCTGGCGAGCTCCTCGGCGGCGTGTTGCCAGGCGCAGTTGGCTCAGAATGGTGCATTTTCGTCTACAATCTAGCCCCGGAGACCGAGGAGAACGTCCTGTGGCAGCTCTTCGGTCCATTCGGCGCCGTCCAAAGCGTGAAGGTCATACGCGACCTTCAAACCAACAAGTGCAAAGGTTACGGTTTCATCACGATGACGAATTACGATGAGGCAGTGGTCGCGATCCAGTCGCTCAACGGGTATACTCTGGGCAATAGAGTGCTCCAGGTGAGCTTCAAGACCAACAAGATAAAGACCATCTAAGGGGATCATCGAGGACTCGGCCTAGCTGGACGCTAGGACGGCACAGCAGGCGCGCACCCATACATATACACTCATACATACACACGCGGCCCAAGAAACTCCGGCTGCAAGGATCGCAACCAAAAATGTTCGGACGCTTTTGGCTGCGAATTCCACATGGACCTGACATGATAGACTGTGTCTTCCGGACATTAGACGGCCTGCCCTTTTTATAGGGGAATGGTGGCCCAGTTTTGTACATTAATTATTACTAGCGAATGTTTTTGACGCTCTTTTATGTGGAAGCCCTTTGTTCGGCGCGACCGGCCATTTTAGTGTACCTGTCTATATATGTATATAAAATATAGCACAGTTGAATTGGGTTAAGTGTTTCAGGAAATCAAAATGGCGGAACTTAACACCCGGGTCGGATCGCTCTGCGCATGTCCGGATAAAATGGCCGCCGCTGAATGAAGGGCCGCCTCGAGCACGCAATAATAAATTAAGATCGTCAGCATGAAATGCTGGGACACGGCCAGACTCGAATTGAACCTTACATATTGATAATAGTCAATAACAAAATAATGATATTAAACTTCGCTTATGAACGGTTGTGGTTATCGAGAAATAGTTTAAAATAATAATTAGCAATAATAGCCTAATGCTATGCTCCAATTTTATACGCGATCATATCGTAAGTGTACGTACGTAACGCGGTTAGGGCCGGCACTATGGAAGCACATCACTAATTGCCAAATATATCGATATCTAACTATACTTCATCCTTATTCGCTCACACATTTAGCTAGTAGTGTATCGGACCTACCAAATGTAAGAGTGGGCCGTTCACTACAGAGGGCACTTAATCGAAGTAAAATAGTGTTATATTGTTAAAGATTGGAAAAATATATATTGTCTATACGTATATTTTAATCATATATTAATCTAATTAAGGATGAAAACTAATCAAAAACTGTGATAGGTTTTGATAAAATTTTAAAAAAATGAAAAAGATCTCGATGGAAATAGGAATGACGTCGATTGCCTGTCGGTCTGTCTGTCCGCTTGGCACACGAGTAAAGAAAGTATATAGGTTAGATTTTTGACATTTTTGCAACTAGGATTCGGATTACGCTTATAAACGTCTGTGTCAGATGCAAGGAGTTTATACTCGAATAGCGTTACATATATAGAGAGGGAGATGGGGAAAATCGATGGAGCTGTTCTGGGCTACGCACGGGATAGGGGAGGCTGGCGGGGGGGAGGCCGGGCCCTCCCCCCTCTCTGCGAGGGAGACGGAACGTCGCCAGGAAGCCGCCTAAGCCACGGTATTGACAGTGCCGGGACGAATGTCCGTTTGCGGAACAATTGGTGCATACTCTAGTCTAACGATATCGTGTTGAAATAAATCGATGTCTAAACATATGATTGGTACCTGCTATAATAATAATGTATGGATGCGACCCTGCGTCTATTCGAAATAGGCTTTAATTGTCTTAGTATAAATGGAAATTTGTAAATAGAAAAAAGTTGTTTAATATAAAAGTATTCTCGCCGCGTCTTAATACACGCCACACCAGTTACAATTATCATTATAACCCGACAAAGACCTATAGCAAACATCGAAGTTGAATAGATTTAATATCGTGCCGTCCTAACGACCCTACGATTTTTGTAAAAAGAAATATATACTTGATATATGTAAAAACAGTTTTGTAACATTTCAGATATTAACTAATAGGTACTCATTAATACCAAAGATGGAGATTAAAATTTACAAGTATTTATATATTTATTATTAAATGTAAAACGTGCAATAACTAATAGTCAGTAATTTAATAAAAATATATTAAAGAAAATGACTCGAAGAGGCGTTGGTAGACACTAGTCACGAATGTGGGTTATGATATTGAGCCACGTTTGTTTACTATTTATAGTAATCTTTATTTATCCACACTCTTTAAATTTACTTTAAATATTTAAAAAAAATCTACAAAAAAATTACTTTCGCTTTATTTCATGCAGCTTGGAATATGCATAACATTCTCATTTAGTCTTAATATGTTTTATTATTAGGCGTACTTTAAATTAATTTAGACAAATTGTGAGTTTCTTTCGCGCTGCTAAATGTCATTTTACTGGAAATGACAGACATCTGTCAAAATGACAGCTTTCAATGTCAATCTTGACCTTTAATGTAAGTTTCACTCAAGTGACATTCAGCAGTATAACGTAGATGTTTGAATTTAATTTAATTATTATAATTATGGATCGTATGGTTGGCAAAATAATTAGGTATGAGTGAACGAAGTGAAGCACAAGTTTTGCTAACCCTACTTATAACTATACTATTGTAGTATTGTCTCTTAGGTTAAAATAGTTGTTGTGTTTTGTGTTGTTTTGATTCAGCATAACAATTTCAACTATTCTAGTAGTATTTATATTAAAATATTTGATATTTTGAATAGTTGAAGTTACAATTTTGATGTTGATGAATAATAACCATAATGATAATTTTCATGCATTCTTTGTTCATAGATTTACTCTTATTAATTTAGTGTATGTGCAATTAATTGTATTTTATGTGTATATCTATAACTAGGTGTGCATTTAACTTATTTAACTTATTAATTAATATATTTTGTATTTACCTATATATTCCAATTTGAAATTCGTTAAGGTAATATAATTGATTTATTTATTAGGGAAATGATCGGGCGATTAATCTAAATCGGAAAAGTGAATGTGCGAAATTACGTTTAAAAAAAATAACTACAAAAAACCTTGCGTTAACTTAACCCTTATTGTTTCGACTTAAATTGATTTTAGATTTTTTTTGTGAAACGACTCGCGTCGTTTTGAATCGAAACATAAAACACCAAAGTATTTACTGAGAAATCTCATCGACTTTTTAGATAATAAATAATAATTAATGAAAAAAAGCAAAATATTTTGGAATGAAGTTGTTAAGTGCTTCGGTAAGGTAAGTCACTTAATATGGATCGTATTAGTAGAATGTTTTGTACGCTCCCCTTCTTTCGGTAATAATTATTAAAAGTAATCATAGTGCTCAATAGATTAAATGGTCGTAAGACCTACTTTAGTATGGTAATAAAAACGAAAAAGCAATAATAAAATATCGTGAATTTTAAATCCAATACGTGCGACATAATTAACTTAATATTTTTATATGTATTTTAAAATGTACTCTAATTCATATCTAAATAGATTTTAAGCGGCTGACATGCAAAACGTTCTACTAATAAAATAATAATGTAAAGCGTCAAGGTTACCAGTAACAAAAATCTAATTTTTTTTGGCTACTCCTGGACTATAAAAAGTGCTGAAAATGTAAAATTGTATGACATAAGTTTTGACGTCGTGTACTAAGCTTTTTTAAATTTGGAAAATTAAATCGAAAGCTTTTAGCGGATTGCCAAGTTCTCCGTATTTAGCACTAATTTTAGTCCGGATTTAGCACTAATTTTAGTCACGAAGTTAGACTATTTTTTTTTATTGGTAGCTTTTGAGGTCTTGAGCATCGCCGTTATATCTACATGTATATGTGGATAGAATCGTATGTGACCCCAGTAAGTGACAAGGGATAATCACACCTATTATCAATAGCATAACGGCTACTTTTTGAAAACTGTTTTGATGCATTTTTTTATGGAATAAATAATAATGTTTAAAAAATAATTAATTGGCAACACAGAAACAATACTCTAAATACACATAGGCTAATTGACATTGAGGCTGTGAAATTAGCAAAAATAAAAGTAATAAAAACTTGTGGCGATGGATCTTAATATTGATAAAGATTAAAAATAAGTGAAGTTACAGAGCAAAGGAATTGTTGCTTATAGATTTATTTATGAGTCATAAATATAATTATAGTCATAATTTATGACTGTAAATATACAACCGAATAAGGACGACAATTCCCGTTTGCTAATTAAAAGAAAACAGTTTGCACTAATTCTGTGCATTCTGGGATAAAAATCTCACAATATCTAACAGTTCCTTTGCCCTGTGAGCGGTATCAAGCACTAACGCGTACAAAAATGGTAAATGGCCCCTTATTTAATAAGTAAATCAATTTAAAACTCCGACGATAGATCGTAAACCTGTGACTATCCAAAAAAACTGAGAAAATCGGTACTAAAATAGTGCTGTGTGGTTTTCGGTAATAAAAATACGGCAAGTTGGCAACTTTTAGTGTTTTTGTAGAACGGACTTTTATGCCTCCATAACCATAAGGCGAAGAATACTCAGATTGTCAATTCATGGATGATCAAGTAAATTTCTTGGTTAAAAGGTTGGGACGCGGTTTAAAAAATGTAATAACGTAAACCAGGGCTTAAACAGATACTTCTGCGAGGAAAAGTAATTCTTTTACCGGTACTGGTACAATCAAAAAATACCGGGGAGCCAATTGTACTAACGTAATTTTGCATAAAACGCAAATGAATCAATTTTGCAAAAATCCAGGTATTAACCGTTTTAGCACTCCACAGCGTACGTTGCTAACGTCTGTACTTTCTCACTTATAGTTATTCGACTCCAACTCACTCACACAAATTCAGGTGTTGAAACTGCCTTGAAATACCTAGGATTGAAACCAGTTTTTGTAAAAAAAAGAATAAAAAGAACGGTATTTTAAGTTGTGCCGGTAAAAATACCGGTGATGATGGTAAGAATTGTTATTATATAGACATAGTAAATTTGATGGTAAGTACTCCAAGTTGCCAAGAATATCTGAGAATTTCCGTATTTTTATGCCATATTTATTACCGAAAACTGCACAAATGGTAAAAATCCCGTATCATTGTCTAAGCGTTTACGGTCGCGCAAGTGATAGGAATGGCCTTAGACTCGGGCATCGCACAAAAGCACAAACAATGGCCGAGCCGTACGCAATTCCAATAAATTACTCGTAAGACACAAAATGAAGAAATGAAATCTTCCATAGGAAATAAATACGTAAGTTAAAAAATTCTGCGCGTAAAAATATTTCAATAAACTTTTGCACCATGTTTAAATTTTAAGCGTCACACAGTTTTTTTAACGTTTTAACGGCCTTTGACACAACGCTTTTATGATGAAAAAAAAATGAATTCTTTCTGATGAAAAAATATTTAAATGTTTTATGTACACTGGCAATACTGGTTTTGCATTTGCCGAGTGTGGTGCTCAAGCTGTGTCACAATAGTAGATGCTATGTTATTCTAGTCACATGCTCAATACAAAAAGTCGCTTATAGTGTTGGGACACAGCTCGAAAAGGTAACTTTTACAAAAAAGTTATTGAAATATTTTTCACGTGGCAGAAAACTCGAGACATCGATTAAATGTGTTACTATTAACTTCATACGTCAAATCAAAATTCTAGTTAAAGAAAATGCGCATCGCACAAACCTACTTCTCAATGCTGGGTCGGCTATATTATTGTAAAATTATTATTATACAATATTTACGTATATTTATAAAAAAAAACTACATTTGCTCATCGCGTACTTCCTCGTCTTTTCGATCCGTTTCTCTAGTAGTAGCTTTTAGATCGTATATTCATTGATAATTTTATAAAATATAGCCGTTTTCAGCGGCAAACACGTCGCTTCCTGAAACGCATTGTCATCGTCACTTTGAAAAATACGCGATTTTTTTGAGTATTTAAATTACAAAATACTTTCTTAAGACTTTAAAAAAATACCTATGTCTAGAATTTAAAAAAAAATAACGTAGTACAACTCAGGGGCATCAGGGACTCAAAATTATCGCGTATTATCAATAAAAAAATCATTATAGACAGTGAAAAAAGCTAGCAATTAAAATAAAACAGCGAATTACGTAAACGTAGCAATAAAATTTTAATTTACAGTTTTAGCTTGACAAAGTCGGGTAAATAACAAACAAGATTGCGATAAATATGTAAATAAACAGAGGCGTCGGTCCAGCTTCGGGTAAGCGAATTATTAAAATTAACCAATAGTTTCGAATTTAAAGATTAAAAGTAATATCATGTAATATCAATTTCACTGTCTATTTATTAGGTTATCGTTTTCGGTGTTGATTCCTCTATTAAACTGCATACAATGGTTCGTTCCCATTTCGTCTAAAACCTTTCGTCTAAAAGGCAGACACCTTTCAACCCGATCCTATCATCAGACATTAATCAAAATAAAAAATATCTATCATGCCATTTTGTAACTATTTTCTAGTTACGAAAATGTTTTTTTATCACTGTTTCGTAACCTTCGGTTATTAAAAGACAAAAAAAATCTTATAAATTTCCGACCACAATATATATTAAATATTCTTATTTGATAGATAATGTATGAAATCTCATATTAAACAGGCAATATACACAGTTACGAAACGGCGAAAACAACGAGCTATTTTATATCTAGTGATGGAAATTAGTTACGAAAATGGTGTGATGGAAATTGGTTACGAAAACGGCGGGAGGGAAATGTTGTTACGATCGTAGACGAGACACAATTTAATCGTAAATGGGAAGTCTAGACTCAGCAGTCTGACAAATTGGATAGGATTGAAAGGTGTCGGGGATTCTCAAAACCAAATCTCAAATACTCCCATGTAAACAAGAATTTGAAGATGCACATTTCAGAACTGAAGGCACATGTTAAAAATGTCATTTAAAATCGGATTTGTCATTTACAAAATAACTCTTAAACTTTAATTAATGGGAAAGTTACAGCGTAACTTAAAACAATTATGTCCCCATTAGTGCTCAGTTATAATATAAATAAATGTTCTTATATACATACATTAGTCCAGTTTCAAATTAGGATTATGTCCTAGAAATAGACAAGGAGAGGACAATTTACAAATATACCAACACCGAGAACTCGAGCCCAGTTTGTACAAGTCATATTTATTTCTGAGGCACTAAGGATTTTATTAGACTTAATGGGATCGAACACAACATCCTGCAGAGTAGCATGTGATACTCATAGGTCATAAATGTAGTAAATATTCCATTAAACCCATACAAAGTCGAGATCAGTGCGGACACAAATTCACTATCATGAACACTTCAATCACCCGTATACTTCCAACAGAATTGATAAGGCTAGAAAATAATTAGACAAAATGCATCGTAAGATAGTAAGTCTCAAAAATAAAGTATTGAATAAGTATTTTACGAACTTCAGTAATACTAGGCATTGGAAGCAATTGTATTTATAATAATTAAAAAATCGAAATTACGGAAAAAACGGTCAGCCTATTTCCTCGTTCGTGCTAGCTGACTCACTTTGATACAAACACGTATTTTATAAAAATGGAAAAATAAAAAAAAAATTAAAAACACTTAAGATCTTCCGGTATTAATCAATGTTAAAGTTTCTTTTCATCCTTTTATGAATTATTATAAAATTAGGCGGTAGGTGTCTGTGTTGGTGGTCTTAACCGATTTAGTTAGGTATTTCTATATACTTATTGTGTCGGTTTAATAATTACCTCTACTTCATTATAGCTTTTGTGGGGAAGTTTTATTTGCACAACAAATAGTAGTGGAATTAAGGTCGGAAATACTAAACCTGATCTACTTATATCTTTCCTTCGTTAACGATTCCACTTTAGGTTACAAAAAACTCACTTTCCAGAATTTTTACTTTTATTTTATTGTCAAAATTACTAGATACTTTTGAGAAGCGGACTCCGCGAAGTCTGGTATCATATAGGAAAGAAAATTTATTTCATATCTCTAAGAAATCTTTTTGGTAATAATGATAACTGAGGGCCACTTTGAAAATATCTTGACATTTGACAGTGGCAATTAAAAAAAAACTTTTTGGAGGTGGTTTTTTAAGAAAAATATCCTTTAGGGAAGTGGACGTTTTGGGAAGTGGATTTTATGTACCTATAGGACAATTCCAACTAGAGAAAAGATACAATAATATTGGGATTTGAATTTAATTTCAAATAAATAAAAGTTTTTTTTTCTCTAGTTGGAAAGGAAAGAGGTAAAAGAAATTCCAAACTTAAATCAGTTTTAGTGTCGTCTTAGACTTAAATGTTGTTTCCAATAATTTGTAAGATCGTTTAGTAATTTTTGTAAAAGTTTTCCAAAACAGCTCGGCAATCTCGAGTTGAGAGAAGTAAAAAAAAAAACGCAGCGATTTTGGAAAATTGCTACAATATACCGTCTTTGTTTCGAAGTACGGAATAGAAATTTTTAAAAATACTCATTCCTAAAAATAAGATTTAATAACCAAAGATTTACATCCGTAGCGGTTACTTGGCTGTTTTTAAGTAAATTATTCATTAATTAATATTTTCACGTAATTTATGTGTCTATAATTATTAATTTATTGGAATTAATTATAATTGAATAAAAAAAATATGAAAAATGTCACATTCTCTTCACTTTATACAATAGTTTTTACAATATGATATTTAATATCCTCAATGGTTGTAACTATACATTTCTTGTTCTAAATATATAAAAAACCCGAATTATGTTTATTTTATTTAAACCTAGATCCCAAAATCCTTTCAAAATCCTAGAGTGGACCGCCTACCATAACATAGCATCGGACATCACGTGGACCGACGACCTGCAAAAGGTATCCGGAAGCAGCTGGGTGACAATTTCAAAAAGGCAACAATTTATTATAAGTTTGATTAAAAACAAACAGTAGTGTTAGTTAAAAAGTTTGTTTAAAAAAGTTACTGAACCAATTCCAAGACAGAAACACGCCAAAACTGTATCGCAGATTTTCCCCCTCGCCTTGCAAGGAAAGAGAAAAAACAATCGCGAACGCGACCCCAGTGTACGTCCAAGTGACTGTGCCGAACGTGCCCAATTTATGGCACGCGACGCCTATCTCCCCTGTCAGTATCCCCCATAGCACGAGGGTAGTTATCAGAAGGGTAAAAGTTGGCTTTTGAAATTAATTATTGATGGATTTATGCCTGTACGCATAACGCTAAAACTAGGGTAGTTTATAAAATTTGAATTTCAAGTCATATTTCTTTAATTTTGTGGGAGACATGTTCTAAGCAGAACAAACCCTCTATCTATATTTATAATAAAGACCAGATACCAGAGAAATTAATGAAGTACTGGCTTCAATGTACGAGGAGAAGATTGGTAGGTATTTTTAAAGATACATATTAAGATAGATGTGGATAGGATAGATAGATAGATATATTTCATTCCAGATTAATAGTCCTATGAAAACCAACGCTATTTACGTCTCGGTAACATATACATGAAAGGGTCACCAGCAGCAAAAATAGGTTTGTATTACCAAGTAAACTTTGCGGTCCACTTAGGAACACCATCTATTGTGTATTTTGTTTTCGAAACGCAAATGCGTTTGTTTTCATAGGACTATTAATCTGGAATGAAATATAGATGTGTGTTTCCGGTAGAGTAGAATAGGACCACTCCAACTCTTCCCGTGGATGTCGTACAAGGCGACTAAGGGAACACATTACATTATAAAACATCAATCAGGCCTCCCCAACCCGTCTGGCCAGCGCGGGGAGTGTAGGCCAAATCCTCCGTCTGTCTCCAGCAGCTGAGAAAAGGTTGTGCTCCTGCAGTGGAGACAAAAATAACCTGATGATGAATGATGAAGATAGATGTGCTTTGCTTATCGAAACGGAAGGTGTCAAATTTGCACGACAGTCAGGATTATAAATGTTCCTTAAACTCATTATCCTTATACACAGTAGAGAACAGTGACTAGGCTAATAGAGTTCTAGAGTAAATATCGCGTACTGGTAGCTGCAGCATAGAATGTGTCCTGCTATATGGACCTACAACCTAAAAAGAGAATCGATCATGTAGTCTCATCTATACTTATAATAAAACTGTAACTGGCCTGTCTGTACATGAGATATATTTAAAAAAAAATTGTATGTGCGGTCTTTATAGGGCCAATAGAAGCTAAAACAATTTTTTTTTGAATTTTTGTCTGTCTGTCTGTCTATCTGTATGTATGTTTGTTACCGCATCACGCAAAAACTACTGAATGAAATTTGATGCAGTTTTCACAGTAGTCTTGCTGGTGGTCTAACTTAAAATCTGGTGCATGTTTCACCTTGATACGCCACTTAGAACCTGAAATATTAATAAAGTAAATTTTTCTAGAAGCCATTATATCGGATGACAATAAAACGACTGTTAATATTTCTTCCAGTAACTCAGTATCACATTTAAAAATCATTCAGGAAAAAAACATCTCTTTTTTGTGAAAATGTTGATAAAAAAAATGCAATATTTCTGGAGTATGTTCATCATATGGGCGAGGTCAACGGCCGCGGCGCGGCGAACTGCGCGGCGCGTATTGAGATGACGCGGATTGAGTGAAATTTAGTTTTTGGGATTAGGATATAGAGTCTCGAGTCTGAGTGGGAGTGGAAGTAGAAGTGGGAAGAGAACGGGAGCGGAAGTGGGAACGGGGGCGGATTCTGTAGTTCACGCGAGCTAAGCCGCGGGCACAGGTAGTAAATAATAAAGATTGAAAAAAAATATATAAGTGCTTCTCTTTCTAACATAAAGCGTCGATCTGGGCGCCGGCGGCCGGCAGCAGTCCAGTAGTGCGTACTGCCAGCCGAGCTCTATTTTGTGGACGAGGTTAAAATGGCGGGGGGAGGTGAGTGTCGCTTCTTTAAGTACGTTGCTCCCAAAAGAAGAATAAAACAGACAAATAAGCAGAATAAACCATTACATAACAAACTTAAGGGTAAGGAACCCTACATCTTTGATCGCGCGACCCTCCAACACGCAACAGCGCGGACCCTACGGAACCAAAAGCGTTAGATAGGTACCATGACGTCAGGGGACCGGTCGTTGACCCGGCAGCTATACCCGGGAGCTAAAGCGGGGTCATTGCCCTTACGTCAGGGATGTTTTTGTTGATTATCTATGGGATAGTTATTGATAGAATGTGGTTATTGTAATAAATATAAAAACGTAAACTTTTCGTGTCTGTACATCGTACTAATATTATAAACGCGAAAGTTTTAAGTATGGATGGATGTTTGTTACGCTTTCACGTAAAAACTACCGAATGGATTTTAATGAAACTTTTCAATAATATAGCTTATACATCAGAATAACACATAGGCTACAATTTATAAAGATATTGTGTCATCATCATCAGGTTATTTTTGTCTCCACTGCAGGAGCACAACCCTCTCTCATCTGCCGGAGACAGATGGAGGATTGGCCTACACTCCCCGCGCTGGCCAGACGGGTTGGGGAGGCCTGATTGATGTTTTATAATGTAGCCGTGTGGTTTCCGGTAGAGTAGAATAGGACCACTCCAACTCTTCCCGTGGATGTCGTACAAGGCGACTAAGGGAATACATTATAAAACTCGTACATTATAAAGATATTGTGTGAATTATCCAAAATATCAAGTAAGTAGGAAATACATAATAATTTGTGATGTTAAGTTGTACACGCGGACGAAGTCGCGGGCAACAGCTAGTTGGAAATATTTGCAACAAAAATAGGGTCTATGGATAAGTAATAGAACACATTAGGATCATTTTTGGAATGTTTGTCTGTTAGTTTGAGCACGCATTAAAAGCTACTCAACCGATTCTGATGGAGTTTTCAGAAAAAACATTGGACTTCATTTGGAGTAATATTTAGTCTTTATTTCATCGCAATAGGCTTACTCAATCAACTTTTATGCGAATTTATATTTTTCAAAACCTCACATACATTATATTAGTATACAACAAAGGTGTTATGCTCGGCGGAATTCAAATTGAGATGAGTTAGTACTACGTTTGGAGCGAGGGGAAAGCGGGAGAGGGGAATAAAAAACCATTAATTCGATAATCCACGTGAGCAGAGCAACATCACTTTGATTTCAGTAAAACCTATTGGTATGGGGCCGGGTTTGAACCCCCTACCTCACGAACGTGAGGCAACCGTACTACCAACTAGACTACACTGCAGACATGTTAAGCTAATTATAAAAATAAAATATATGGGGACATTTCACACACGGCCACCTGATACCAAACTAGGCAGAGCCTGTAATATGGGTATCAGACAGCTGATATACATACATAATATAATATATAAATAACATCCAGTCACAAGGCAAACACAAGTGCTCATAACACGAATGTTTGCCCTGGGCGGGATTCGAACCCGCGACCCCGAGCTTCGCAGGCAGGCGTACTACCGACTAGGCTACGGGGCCGAATTGCTACAATGATGTTCTATAAGTAACTAGATTTCATATCTGCAGTGAAAAAACGGCATCGCAAATGAGCTCACTGACTTGGTTATTATTATTAAAATAATAATAATAATAAATCGTCCCTATAGTCCTGTCTGCGAACGGGTTAATTCCAACCAGCCTCTCTGACCACCCGAGGCGGTTGGAACTCCGCGTGGGCTCGCTTCCGGCGGTGATGCAGAAGGCGGTGCTGCTGGACACCGCTGGATACAATACAACCTTATTGCTTAAAAAATCTTTGAGGGTTCAGATGAGCATTTTGATCTTTGCAATCTCATTTTGCAGAAATTGGGACGTTTTTTGTTCAAAATTCATTGTCTAATTTTAAATAGTAGATCAATGATTGAAACACGTTTCCTTGTTGCACCAAATAGTATGTAATTAATACACAAAGCCCTAAGTATACATTACGTGTATGCATAATATATTAGTGGCAACCCTATTGTGTGTGGTATAATCAGCAGTGGTCGGAATAGGTAGCGACTTCAGGTTTTCGGGAATCTAATAAAATCGTAAACTTCGCGTGTCTGTACATTGATGATATTTGCAAAAAAAATTTGGGCGTCTAAGGATAAGCAACAGAACACATTTCGATCATTTTTGAAATTTTTGTCTATTTGTCTGTTTGTCTGTGAGTTTGTGCACGCATCACTTAAAAACTACTGAACGGATTTTGATGGACTTTCCACAGAAATATGGGACTTAACCTAACTTAACATTTAGTCTTTATTTCATCGCAATGATTTACTCAATCAAAAGTTATGGACATTTTTAGTTTTCAAATACATTAGTAGGTAAGGTTAGTATACAATATATTGCACATAATAGTATTTCCGTACTATTCAGATTGCGATGAGTTTGGACTACATTTGGAGCTGGTAGTGGGAATGGGAGCGGAACCTGTAGTCCACGCGAGCGGAGCCGTGGGCACAGCTAGTTTAAAAATATGGATGCGAGTGAGGTGTGTCAGGATCGCCCAACATGGCGATACATTAGTCTCTGCCTACCACTCTGGGACCATGGCTCACATTATGTATAATATGTATGTATGTTTATCACATTTTAAAGGATTATGACTCGTAATGAAGTGATCTGGCAAAGAATAAAAATAGCAGCGAGCTGAAATAGCAATGGGCGGGGCCTATCTATCGCAGAACTGACGGCTGTTGGGGCGGACGAATTCTGTAGTGGAGATCGCGGGCAGGGTGGACCGCCTCGCTGGCAGGTGGACCGACGACCTGAAGAAGGTGACCAGAGGTTGGATGCGGAGGGCAGAGGACCAGGTGTGGTGGCGTTCATTGGAGAAGGCCTATGTCCAACAGTGGACGTCTAAAAACTGACATGAAGACACAGATTCATCATCAGCCGAAATACGTCCACTGCTAATAGCATGCCACTTTTGGTAAGCTGTCCATTGGTGGATTTACCATAATCATCACGCTTGGCAGGCAGATTGGTGATCGCAGTAAAGATCTTAATATACACGGGATAAAAAAAATGTTTTTTCAAGTAGGTATCTACAATCCTACTAATATTATAAATGTGAAAGTTTGGATGTTTGTTTCTCAATCACGTATACTCTATACTTCAACCACTGGACGGAACGTGATGAAACTTGGCACACATATAGGTTAGGTCCTGGAAAAGGACATAGGATAGTTTTAATCCCGAAAAAACGCGATGTACGGGAAATACATAATAATTTGTGATGTTAAGTTGTCCACGCCAACGAAGTCGCGGGCAACAGCTAGTATTTCATAAAACTAACCAGTATTATTACCTTTACAATAGTTCCCGTAGTCCTCGGTAAAAAAAAATCATAAAATGTGACTACTTATTCCGATCACTGATAACTTCCGGGTTCGGGTGGTGTTGGTCTGTAATTAGGTGTATGTTGATCCGTTGCTATGACAACCGGCTGTGGGCAGAGCCGGATCGACGATATTTCGAATCGGGGCACTCGCCAGGGTTCGAGATAAATTACTTTATAAAAAACTTTGTGAGTATATATACTGGTTACAATTTTTTTGCGAACGGGACAATAATTTGTTTTCTTCAAGAAATAAGTTTTTTTTTATTAAAATTGTTGCCACCAATCTGCAGCGCTGCAGTAGGCTACCTACAGGGCGTTTTAAAATCAAATGAATAATTGATAGAACAGCGGGCGCTGCATGCTAGCTGCTTTGTGGAGCAAGTTTATATTTTTAAAAATATATATGCAACCAAAAAAAACTATAACTTGTTATATGTGGTAGCTCTCAATTGACTTTTAGTTTTTACCTGAAAATATTCATATATTGTACCTGTAGCTGTAAGCTCCCCTACGAAAGAAAATAAAATATTATATCATGAATTTGGCGCCCCCTGAAACAGATGACCAATCCCTTGGTTTTGATCTAAAGTTTCCAGACAACCTTTTTTGTATTTACTTACGCCTTTTTGGCCACATTTGCGTACTTTTCGGCATATTCGCGAACTTTTGGAAATATTCGCGCACTTCTGGGCATATTTGCGCACTTTTGGGAGTAATATTAAATCTGCTCGCTTGTATGGAATGTAGGGGGTGTGATATACGTAGAGTCATGCGCTTCCTATGTTTACCACAAAATTTTTACAATAAAATAAACAAGGAATTAAAGATTAAAGAATTAAAGATTTATGAAAAACCTTTGCTTGAATGTAAAAGACTTATAACTAATGGTCTAAAAACTAAAACATGGGAAGAAACTGAATCACTTCTACTATATATTACATAATAATTAGTATTCTAAAGATATCTCACATACACACACACACATTCACACACACGCACACACACACACACACACACGCACACACACTCAAACACACACACACACACACACACAATGTATTTTGGCGGATTCACATTAATTAATCTTAGTTATCGTTTAAATTATTTTTATATTTTTGTATCTTTAGGAGTCTTTACTATGTATGTAATAATTAGGAAGAGCGGGGCTTCTTAACACAGGCTTTTACGCTTAAAAAGAAGTCCCGGCCCCGTTATAACTATTGTAAAATACTGTTAAGGCAATAAATATATTTTGATTTTGATTTTGATTACCGCAGTGTACAAAATCTCTATAATAAACAAAGTCTACAATTCACGGAAAATGTTGAAAAATGCAATTTTTATTATACAATTTAATGCATCTTTATTTAATTGTAATGTAATAATAGATTTTATTCATCTTGCCATGTGGTTCCCGACCTCGCATTTGAATACTTCTATACCTGTAAATATACATTTTAACACATTAGTCCTTGTCTAGCAGGGAGGGTGTGACAGAAAGAAAGAAAGAAATCATTTTTATTTTTGTCTTCTGTCATTTTTTTTTATTATTCTGTCATTTTTACTATTAGGTACGTACTGACGAGTGTAATGTTTTTTTTTTATTATTTTGTGACATTGTAGAAAGCTGGTCCCTGAGAAACGGGGAATCCTGGTTCAGGGACCAGAAATCACTTATATATTATGATTATGTAATTATAATAAGTCAATAAACTTTTTTCTATTTCTATTTATTTGCTCTTAAATTGGTACAAATGCCAGATGTTAAAATTAGCCTAAAGTAACACCAATTCAGCCATTATCAATAGCATGCAAATTTATACAATTATTCATAACAATAAACATTAACAACACTGAAATGTCAAAGTTTAAAAAGTACAGTCAAAATAAATAATTTAAGTATTGCCAAACGTCATCCGACCCTGTGCTCCAAGAATTCTTTTACAGAGTAAAATGTGTGAACCAAAAGCCAATTAATAAGAGATATTTGGAATCTGTTACATGGTAAATCCTTTATATGGGCAGGTATTTTATTATAAATCGACAAGCACGTACACCAGACAGAGAAAAAAAGGTGGAAGGGGAGGGGTACTGTTTAACCGTCTAGCAATTTCATAATAACTTTTAGTACAACCGAATTTTACTAGCTCTGTATGAGGCGGTGACAAGACTTGGCTGGCAGGATGTCATACCCTGAAATGCTTGTATTCGGTTGTTCGTGAGTTATGTTCCTGAGGGAAGGATATGCAGACAAACATACCTCGATGGTCGAAGACGTGTTTCCTCAGCTGGGTTATGCTGCTGAACTCTTTCTGGCAGACGCGGCATTGATAGTGGTATCCTACCACCTGGAACAATACAATATCATCATAATCACATCAACCCTTAGCCGTTCACTGCTGGACATAGGCTTTCCTAAATGAACGCCACCACACCCGGTCCTCCGCCCTCCGCATCCCATCCAGCCGCTTCCGGCCACCATACAATATCATCATCATCATCAGCCTGTAAGAGCCCACTGCTGGACATAGGCCTCTCCCAAAGCGCGCCACTGAACCCGATCCTCGGTTTTTCTCATCCAGTCTCTGCCAGCCGCCTTACGCAGATCGTCGCTCCATCTAGCCAGGGGGCGTCCCACACTACGCTTACCCAGTCGTGGTCTCCACTCGAGAACTCGTTTACCCCAGCGGTAATCGGTTCTCCGACAGATGTGGCCAGCCCACTGCCACTTCAACGTACTAACTTTTTGAGCTATGTCGCAGACTTTAGTTCTCTGGCGGATTATCTTGTTTCGGATCCTGTCCCTTAGAGAAACTCCGAGCATAGCTCTTTCCATAGCTCGCTGAGCGACTTTGAGTTTTCGGACCTTACAATATAATATAATACAATACAATCTTAGCCGTAGGTGATGAAAATTTGTACATAATTTATTTAAGCGTAGTGTGGGACGGGCGTCGTTGCTAGTATGGACGACGATCTGCGTAAGGCGGCTGGCAGTGACTAGATGAGAAGAACCGAGCATCGGGTTCAGTGGCGCTCCTTGGGAGAGGCCTATGTCCAACAGTGAACTTCTTGCAGGGCGATTATTCCGATGATGATGATTTATTTATTTAGCCATTCCTATTCCTACGCATAAGGGCTAAAAATTACTACCTATGTAAAAAAGCAATTTAACGTCGCACGCAGAATAAAGCACGGGTTTCAGTACGCACTAATGGACGCAGGCGTCGATTAGAAAGAGAAGCACTTATGTGGTTGACGTATACTTTGTTCCTCTCTCGATAGACTATATTCGTGCGCTGGGTGGAGTAGCCCTAGAATAATTTACTCACACACCCGCACGTGTAATAGTAGTAAGTGCAGGGCCGGATTATCCATTAAGCAGTGTAGGCAACTGCCTAGGGGCCCTTAGCCCCGAGTCTTTTTTGAAAATGTTTCTTAGAGTGAAAAGAGGAGTAGGCGTGGGCGTGGGCTTCGGGTCGGAGTCTTAATCGGATTGAAATTAGAGTAGTCCACGCGTGCGGAGCATTGCATTGTGGAAGAAAAACTATATATCAGGAAGTTAGAACACGGTAAAGGGGCCTCGGACACGTGCATTTCCCAGGGGCAATGCACGTGTGGATTCCGGTAGAGTAGAATAGGACCACTCCAACTCTTCCCGTGGATGTCGTACAAGGCGACTAAGGGAATATATTATAAAACATCAATCAGGCCTCCCCAACCCGTCTGGCCAGCGCGGGGAGTGTAGGCTAAATACTCCGTCTGTCTCCGGCAGATGAGAGAGGGTTGTGCTCCTGCAGTGGAGACAAAAATAACCTGATGATGATGATGATGAAAGGGGCCTCGAAACGTGCATTGCCTAGGGGCCCCGACATGGTTAATCCGGCTCGGGGTAGGTGCTTAAATCATGATTGACTGTCGGAACTGTCATTTTTTGTCTAAATGTGTTATAAACACGGACCTACGTAAATTTGTATAGTGATCAAACTCCGCTAACCGTCGTATAGGTGCTGGAATGGATTTATTAAAATTGAACAAGCATCGTACCTTTAAAGACAATAGAATGTGAAGTGTAAAACCGAAAATGTATTGCCCCGCAACATTCGCTTGAAGCTACTTACAACACTCAGTCATGTGAGGGACGGTATCTGTTCGCTCAAATGGAGTGTCGGGGGCGTGGTACTGGTAGATGGGTTAAGACTAAGTAAGCTCAGTAAATCGTTCGCGGGGCAATGTATACGCTTCTACAACAAACTACTAGAGGAAATCTTAAATATGACGGACAGAAAGTTTAAGATTCACATTAAAAAACAACTCTGTAAGAAAGTCTATTATAAAATAAACGATTATTTGAATGACAAAGATGCCTGGTACTAATGTTAATTCAGCTTCGCAAAATCTTTATTAATTGTATGCAAACTTGATTTATAAAAGATGTGCTGCGGGAAGTTTGTTGCGCCGGTTCTTCCTCACAGCGCTAACACCTAGGAAGCGGGAGTCGATAAAAAAAATGACGTGTACAAATGTACCAAGTGTACTCATATGCAATAAATGATTTTGACTTTGACTGCTACGTATAGTGGGGCGACTCACCGCGGCCAGGGCCTTGGAGATGTCCCCGGAGCTGGCGCGCACGTGCGCGCTGGCGTGGTGCGTCTTGAGGTGCGTCAGCAGATTGTACACGCTGACGAACGTGCGCGCGCACACCGCGCACGGGATGTTGTTGCCTGCCCGCAGGAAACGACAACAAATAATAAAAAAATAACTCAGACATTCGCACCGATTATCCAGTCCCAAACTAGGCCGAGCCTGTGCTATGGTTACTGGATAACGGATACACATACTTAAATAAATATACAAACATCCAAGACTTGGGTACAATTATTCATATTCATCGTACGAACATTCGCCCCTAGCGGGATTCGAACCCGCAACCTCCGACGTGGCAGTCTGCGAGCGGAGGTCATCAAATAAGTTAACCTAACGACTCTAGGATCCTATCTCTTAGTTGCATATTAGCTTCTATGCAGCGGACTGCGGGGGATGGAAGCGTCCTATAGACCGAGGGGCCGACACGAGAGATCCCGCAGGGTGGACGTGTCGCCGGGTGCACCTGGCCCCTATAAGATACCTGACATAACTCTGCGACAGAGAATGAATAAATATATAGATTGTTTAATTCACGGTAGCACTTTTCACGAGGGGTGAGCCCGCCCCTGAAGCGAACCCAGGGGTGGCCCGGCCCTATTCTAAGCCAGGAATGATATGGCAATAACATACCATTGTCCACCTTCCTGATGCCCCGCCAGGAGAGCTGGTAGCACGGCGCGCACATCCTGCAGCTCACCATTTCCTTCAGCGCGCCGGAGCATCGCGTCTCGGGCTGATCTTCAGACTCCATGTCTTCACCGCTGATATGCAAGACATAGTTCTATGAGTCATACATCATTATCAAACACGGCATTCTCGGCAAATGCTGTTCGCAACACATCACGTCAAAGGGTATCACGATTCGAAAAGCGGGCGAAGGAAAGCCACTTTGCGACATTAGATTGCACAAAGTGGCTGCCCATCTGAGACCGAGGCGTGAGCATTATGTATATATGTATTCTCGGTTGGAACATTTGACATTATCCAAAGAGTATGTATTACAGGAATCACAAACTCATGGAGGAAGTTTTGGTCACTTAAAGAGGTTCTCAAAGCAAAAGAAATACCGACGAGTCAGAAATTTAAAGTATTTAACATTTGCATGTTAAATATGTAATGACTTATGGATGCCAAACCTGGGCACTTACAAAAAAGAATTATCAAAAACTTAATGTCTGTCAAAATAATATGGAAAGAAGCATACTAAATATAAAATTAAAAGATAAAATCAAACTTTCTACAATCAAAGCCAAATAAAAGACAAAAAACATAAATGAAATAGTACAACAACAAAAATGGCGCTGGACAGGCCATATGATAAGGCAAAAGATATGCAAATGGACACAGGACATTGTGGAGTGGTACCCGAGAGATGGGAAAAGAAAAAGAGGAAGACCATACCTTAGATGGGCTGATGACCTAAAAAATACCTGCACAGGACTATGGACACAAAAGGCAAAAGACCGCACTTTGTGGAAACATCTGGAAGAGGCCTATGTCGAAAGACAAGTCGAAGTTGTCGATGTTTTAATAAATACATAAATTATAATATATTATCTAATTAGATGTAAGATACCTACAGCTTCGATAAATAAAGGCTATTATTATTTTTTATTTATTTATTATGTACAGGTACATAGAATCATTTTGCCATCTCGTTGGCTTAGTGGCTTGGTTATTGGACTCTAGCACCAGAGGTCGTGAGTTCAATTGCCACTGGGGACTGGCAGTTTTATAAGAGCAGATACTGGTCTGGACGTTATGTTTGAAAATTGTCATATTCTTGATTAATTTCCATAGCACAGAAAAAAATCCTAGTTTGGGATTAGATATTTATTTTGAAGAAATTGCACACTCGGCTGTGGTCTCCCAACTGATCGCAAATTAACTCCCCTCTAGTACTGCGAGGTATAGGCAATGCTGTGTGCCCACGTGCTGAGCTCTAACTATGTAATCCTTTCTATACTTATTTTTTCAAAACTTAAGTACTGTTTATATACAGGGTTACAGGAAAAGTCGTGCTAGATCCCTTAAGGGTGTGGAGCACCCATCATTTCTGACTTATTTCACTATGAAACACCCTACCCTAAACTTAACCCTTTTCGAGATATTCGACTTTTAATTTTTTTATTGAAAATTGCTGATTTTTAGGCTACTACATTTATTTTTGTTTATTTTGTGTATCTTATTATTATTATTATTGCATTTTTACATGTGTAGTAAGATGCTTTAGGACGTCAATCATTAAAATAGTGCACAAGTTAATTGAATAGACTGTAGTAGACAAGTGAAAGAAAAGAAATAAAAAACATATTAGAAAGTTTATTTTTCTCTAAGGGATATCTAAAAAAAATGTTATGGTAATTGTTCGGCAGATGTTTTTTAAAATATTTACGTTTCATCAGCTATCTAACGAGGTGTAACAATCTAGGGTTTGTATTACATTTCGTGGAAAAAAAGTAGTTGGGACGCTCCAGGTAGCAGTTCTAACGGTCCCACGCCTATTGTCCTTCAAGTTAAGACGCACCGTGCGAGCGAGACAAGTGACGATTTATGTAGGTACGAATGAAAGAAAAAATGTGTAGACACCGGCTAGGACTGGGAATACAACCGGAAACATTGTTTTGGTTGTCAGTCTGCTTTTGTGCTTCGTACATAGTAGATGCGATATCGTTTTGCTCTTTTTCTCGACTTGGCTGTGATTCTGGACTATTTCTTCTGATTTGTGACTACTGTGCTTGTTAACCGGACTCTGATTTGTGCCTGTGATACGGAAGTGTTGAGTATGACGTCCTACACACCTGAGGAATATGCTGATATGCTTATTTGTTACGGATACTGCGATTGTGTGTCTGCGCAAGCTCGCAACGAATACATAACTCGCTACCCCGGTCGTCGAGTGCCGGATGTGGCCGTTTTTGACAGAGTTTATCGAAGACTTCGAGAAACTGGCTCTGATTTGAGACCAAGTACAGACATGGGAAGACCACGAATTGACGACGAAGAACAGGACAATGAGATAGTGCAACGCTTTCGAGCGGATCCGACTACTTCCACTAATATTGTTGCCCGTGATCTGGGGCTTTCGCAATGGAGAGTGTGGTTTACAGTGCATACTGCTGGCCTATACCCGTACCATTACACGCCAGTACACGTTATTGAAGAAGGGGACCCCGCGAGAAGATTGGACTTTTGCAGATTTATGCTAAATGCTGATGTAGAAGACCCATATTTTTTAAGAAATATCTTGTGGACGGATGAGTCCAAATTTGATAAAGATGGCATAACTAACTATCACAACGCCCATTACTGGGCCCTAAAAGAACTAAGGAATCCCAATAAGAAAAGAGTGAAGGGGTCCCAACGAAGATTCAGCGTGAATGTGTGGATGGGCATTATCTCCAATCATTTGATTGGACCTTACTTTCTCCCGGATAATCTAAACGGGGAAAGCTACGAAAATTTCCTGAGAGCAGACTTGAGTGATTTGCTGGATGATCTGCCACTCAACCTGATCAGGGACATGTGGTTCCAACACGATGGCTGCCCTGCCCATTTCAGGAGAAGTGTCAGAGACTGGCTGGACACAAATTATCCAAACAAATGGATTGGACGAGGTGGGCCATTGCCATGGCCAGCAAGAAGTCCGGACCTAACCCCCATGGATTTTCATGTGTGGGGCTGCATGAAAAGTCTCGTGTACAGCGAGCCGAATCCAGTTTCGTCTGTGGAAGACTTAAGAGAAAGGATTGTGGATGCAGCAAATAAAATGAGGACCACATTGACCACTGGCGTAGTGAAGACCGGTCTCCGTAGAAGGATGCGACAATGTATTAGAAATAGAGGCGGCCATGTTGAACATGAACTGTAGAAAAAGAAAAAGTTGTGAGAAAACCTTTAATAAATGGCATTTCATGCTTACCTATTGTTTTATTTTACTTTTTAGGGCTAAGTATACATTTTCTTCTCCACTGTCGCCTATGAAACTAAATTTTTTTGAATGCATTTGAATAAAACCCTACATTATTATACCTCGTTAGATAGCTGATGAACCGTAGATATTTTAAAAAACATCTGCCGAACAATTACCATAATATTTTTTTTAGATATCCCTTAGAGAAAAATAAACTTTCTAATATGTTTTTTATTTCTTTTCTTTCACTTGTCTACTACGGTCTATTCAAATAACTTGTGCACTATTTTAATGATTGACGTCCTAAAGCATCTTACTACACATGTAAAAATGCAATAATAATAATAATAAGATACACAAAATAAACAAAAATAAATGTAGTAGCCTAAAAATCAGCAATTTTCAATAAAAAAATTAAAAGTCGAATATCTCGAAAAGGGTTAAGTTTAGGGTAGGGTGTTTCATAGTGAAATAAGTCAGAAATGATGGGTGCTCCACACCCTTAAGGGATCTAGCACGACTTTTCCTGTAACCCTGTATAATACCACAGGCTTTTCGGTGAAGGAAAACATCGTAAGGAAACCTGCATATGCAAAAGAAGAAATTCTAAGGCGTGTGTGAAGTCCAAATCGGCTTGGGACATCATCGGTGGACAGGTGTTTGGCACAAAAGATCCTGAAGTGTCGATGTGTCGCCAGGTCTTCCTGGCCCCCTAAGAAGATAAGATTCTATACCTATGATCCACAATAACGATATAAAGATAAAGATATTTCATTTCAAGTATTTCATTTACGTTGCCATTTTCTTTTATTTCATATTAGGAAACTAATGTTACTTATAGAATATAATTAAAGGTCACCTGTTATTTTTGCTAATAAGCTTGTAAACAGCAGACACAGCTTCCTTCGGCTTGTACGCTACTAGAGTCTCTTCACCCTTGTTCTCCTCCTTTGTCAGCACCACATCATATCTATGATGGACACCTTTAATGGGACTCTTAGCTAGTTTGTAGGAAGTCAGGAGTCTCTTCTCGCGATACCGTGGCAGTATCGACTGGAATATTTCTGACTTCTTTTCACCTTTCTCATTCTGTACTTGTGTTTTACTCCAGATGTTGGTGTCTATTTTTCCTGGAATTATTATAATAAATTATTAATTTTATTTTGTTTTCAATTAGTTTTGTAAACAGGTTATTCAGGATGTTCCTACACTGAAAAGTTTGAACAAGATCTTATTAACATTCATCTAAACTGAAAAGCAACTAAAATCTCCTTCTGTCTAAAGAAGCTTCAGGAACATCACAATTGTGGTGACCTCATTTAAGCTTACAAAAATTCTGACTGTCCTGACCTGAAATCCATCTTCAACCACAGAGCAAGGCAGAAAATGACATGAAGTTGTTGACAACTGAAACTAACACCCTCATCGGCCACAACATGCTCAACAACAGGGCCAGGAGCATGTGGAACAAGTTACCACAGGATGTTATCCATGCCCCTCAGGAAACACTTTTAAAAACAGACTAGATAAGTTCTTCAAAAACCAGTGTTACAAGTGAAAATTCAAAGACTTTGGCGTATGTTGCCGTCCTTAGCATAACCAACGCAAGCGACATTTTTGTGAAAATTGAGTTAATAGCATATTCGGAATCAGCGCAACGAGATCTTTCAGAATCAGTGGTCCAATTTCTGAGATATTGTTTACTTTCCCGGTTTTTGATAAGCATAACCATCGTAAGTGCAAAATGCCCAACCTCTTTACTAATCATATTCATCGTAACAGCCATTGCGGTACAAATATTGGCACGACAGTTATTGGATGCGCTACACACACTAGTCATAAGCATCCTAAAAGTACATGCGGTTGTTATGCTTAGGATTGTTTCATTAGCACTAAAACGATACACTAAGCATAAATAACGCACATGGTTACTTGCGGTGCTTATGATTAGTAACGTGTAATAGCAAAGGGAAAAATTATACGTATCATAAATCAGATACGATGGTTATGCTTAGGTTCACAATTGATTGTACTTTGTGGTTTACTACTGTAAGTGTCATATGTGTTGTTTCCGACTAGTATTTTTGTTAACAAACTAATAAATAATAATAACTAAAATGATTAATGTAAAAGAGAAAATGAAGGAAACCTTAATTCTGAAATGGCAAAAGTTGGAAAAGGGTTCACTGCTGGAAAACCCAAGACAAATAAAAATTGATGAACCTAAAAATCAGAGACAAGTTAAAACAATAGAAGAACAGAGACAAAACTGTCTTTATCAATTCCATGTGATGTGTCATACAAAAATGTTTTGTTACTCGAATATGTAAATGCCGATGAAAGGAAGCAAATTCACAAGAATTACGTTTCTATGAACTATAAAGAACAAGGGTTATCTATAAAATGTTATACGATCAGCAACAACATGAGACAGAACGCAACAGTTTATCATTTAAAAGTTAGTAGACTATTTTTTGGCACGTCTTGGGTATGATGCCAAACATGACAGTAGAGTAGTAAAATGTAAACTAAATAATGCATTAATTACATAGCACACCGATACTTGACTATAATAGCACGCATATTTAGTCATTGAAACTCGAAGTGATATTCAGTAGGTAGATTTACAAAACGTAATGATGACACAGAGGATGGATTAAATAAATTGGCTAATATTTTGCATTAGACTGATTAGTTTTAATGATAGGTTTGTCTCATTGGGTAGACAAACTGTTGAATATGTTCCACTAACGGCGTTTTGGAATACAATTTCAAGGGGACACGACAAGAGCCGCACCCCGTTCACATTCACTTTGACACTTGTGCAGTTACTACGAAGAACATTTAATTATTTACTAAATATTGACGCTACGGGTAAATAGCGTCAATATTTAGTAAATAATGGCGCCGAAGCCGCAGTTGCGTTAAGCCTCTGCTCCATGCAACTGCGGCGTTTGTTTGGTTCGCTCCATCTAGTAAGCCAGAGATTTTTATTGATTCTGTACATGCTAAAATAAAAGAAATCAGAAACTAATGATGAGTTTCAGACACTAGATTTCTTGCAGTCGAGGGGAAAAAAACTGAAATTCCCAGCAGCACTTACTGTGCTAAAATGGAGCCAAAAGGCATTAATGAAGAAGGAAAAGGGGCAATCAACGCCAAACTGGTATCCGTTTGTTTACCATTTTGTTATTTTAAGTCAAAAGTTATATATCTCTCTAAGAAACTCAACTGATCTCTGTATGTTTAGTTTAGGGAAGCAATCTGTGTTAAAGTTTTCAAATAAGTAAACACTGATATTCCTTACATTGATTGCAAATAGCTTTCTTTCTAAATAAATAGTTTATTTTGACATTATAACATGTGATTACTTTTGACACTAAAACAAAGTAATCGTATGTGCATCCATACACCTTATTCACTAGTCATAAGAACCGCACTTACTACCGTATTTGCATCCATCCGCCGTTGTCTACCAGTCATAACAACCGCATTTGCTGTAGTTGTGTTGGTAACATTAAGGACACATTATTAAGTTTTTGATATTTGCTAGGCATAAATGTCACAAGTGCAATTTCCTAGACATAAGCAACGCAACTGATGCACTTACGATGGTTATGCTTAGACAACTAACCTAAATTATTCGCATATTAACTAGTCACAAACACTTTATGGGCTTTTTGTAATATAAAGAATAACTAAATATACAAAAAAGATAACTCATACAAAAGCCACGGTCGATAGGTACAGTATAATATTAAAATAATTTAAATATCTCTGTTAGTTTCGTTAAGACAGCAAAAAAATGAAAAAAAACTTTAGGCGCCGTTTTCTCGAAACTGCTCGCGACGCAAGTGCGTTGGTTATGCTAAGGGCGGCAGTATGGGTGTGTGGGGTTCAGCAGAGTAGGTCTTCATTTAAGGTGCGGAGATGAAATAATAGCGTGAGCTTTGAGAAAGGTCTTTACTAGTTCTGATGTGATAGGATATTACACTGATAAACACAGGATTAAACTAATAAAAATAGAATTAGATTCCGTTTGATGCGAATCAAACTATGGTGGCTAGAAGAGATCGAGACAATACATCTTGGCTTAGGCCGTGACACGGCGGCAAGCGCATGCGTGAGACCTAGTGGCGTGGCTCTGACTGGCTGGTTACCCTGACGTAAGAATGAGGCAGTGTTGCCAGGCACCAGGCATTACAAGACTTAAATAACCCATTTCAGATATAGGCATACCAGCCATTTTCCTGCTGCTCATTATCCCCAATATAACAATATACTATTCATTGCCCATTTTGTTTAAATTACACAGGTCATGGTCATGAGAACTGAGCTGATTTATATTTAAATGTACCTGTGTTTTTATTCGGAACATTCCTTAGTACTACAGTCCTGGTTGACGACTTTGTTTCTCCGTATTCAGTCTTTAGAACCTTTTCGCCTTTTTTTATATATTCCAAACACATGTTATTCCACTGTCTCAGCCGTAACATGTCGTAGTCGTCCAGTTTAACAGCCCTGACTGGCAGACATAAGGCGTCTTCGTAATCAGGTATTTGAATATCCATTTTTTTTCTCTCATGCCACTCATTCTTTAGCACATCAGAAGGTTTCATGACGGTGTTTGATGTTTTTAAGGTTCTTATAACAGTATCCACAGGACTTTTGGGTGCAATTTTTTGGAGGGTTTGTAGATAGCTTTGAGGGTAAGCGACAGTTTTGTGCGGTTTTCTCGCCGGAATTTTTCTTCGTTTTCGCTGCCGAGGATCAAAATCGTCATCGATTTCGCCGTCTTGGTTAGGATCATAATCGGAGTCTTCCTCCTCAGTTTTCTGTTTCCTTTTATTTACAACAACCGACTTTCGTTCCACAAGCAAAGGAGGCATTTTTGCTTCGACGTCTTCTAGAATTGCGATCTTCTCCGGTATTGGTGCAGTATGTACATAGTGCTGGACAACTTCTTCGTCTTCGTCAAGGTATTCTATCTCACCACAGTCGTCGTCAGTCATAATTATAAAAAGTGAAAACAACAAGCTTTGAAATGGGTAAAATTCTTGAAAAAGTGAGGTTATGATGCTTTTTTCACTGACATTTTATATTTTTCAAAACACCGAGGCAAAGGTACTTTCAATCATACACACTAAGTTTCATTATTCCGAATACATGAAGTTCGCCTCATGTGATGATATTCACAAAATACAAAATGTCCTACACTAATTTTTATGTTTAAGATAGCCTTGCAATACGAGGTTTATCCTCTTTATTATCTATTTCACCTCAATTTTAATAGACAATTTGCACACCTTTAAATATATCATACCTATTTCCATTTAGTATGCAAGTGTTGCTGTTTCCTTAGACATTACTACTACCAGAATCTCAGAAAAACGAATGGATATATTCGTTTTTCTGAGACCAGAATGCTAACTTCCTTTTATTGTAAACTAATCTTACAATTTCACATAGTGTGGTATCGATTTGAAATGAGGTAGTAGCACACTTATGTAATTCTGGTGACAAAATAATATGGTACCATCGAGCTAATATTATAATAGAAGTGAAATGTGGAGGAAAGGATACAAAAGTTATTTTTCTGTCATTTCACAATCAAATTGGCTGTATGATCCCATTAACCTTTGCTTGTTCTTATAAATAAATTAAAAAATAATACGATCCTTGGACATAATTTGTGAATACGATCAACATGTCGGACAAGTGAGTGCTGTTTTTCTTTAATATTTATTAGATTTTTGCTATTTATCGCCGTAATTCTGTCAAAATATTCATTATTCCTACATCATTCATCGTTTGCTTGTTAGTGATAGACTAAATCTCGAGTATTTTATTTCCAAACTGGTTAAATCGGCACCACGCAAAGTGCGTCTCCATGTGTCGAATCGATTTCCAATAAAAAAACTTCTTTACTTTCAGTGAGGACTTGCTAGGTGATGATTTAGGAGACCATAGCCTCGCGGACTACAACCTCGGCAATGAGGAGGAGGAGCAACTCCTGGCCGATGATTACGAGAGCGGTTCTTCGCAAAATGTCCCCACGTCCGTTCCTAACTACGGAGATGCTGTCGATATGGTGGCCATGGTTGCCGCCGAGTATCCCGTGCATGAAATGCAGTATAGCCAGGTTAGTGACGTTTTGGTCAGAGTGTAAGTGGGCGCTATGAAATAAAAAACTCTTGAAAATTTGATTTATTCAACAAAAAAGTCGTTTCCTTTTGCACACCCTAACCGACATTTTACCACTTTGTACTGAATTAACAGTCCATCAAGTCACCACTTTTGGAGCAAATGCCAACCATATATTCCACCATGCTGGCTCAGTGCGAGTTGGTGAACTTGACATTAGGACTCTTTGATAGATGCAATGTTTTCCTTTACCGAAAAGTGGTAAGTATAATAATAAACTCTAACATTCTGAAAAATATAAATTAACTAATTATTATTATAGGGATAATAGGCGAGCAGCAATTTGCTGGTATGCCTATATCTGAACTGATGTTTTTAAGTCTTTGAATTGTCACTGGTAACACTGGTTTATGAAGAACTTGTCTAGTCTGTTTTTAAAAGTGTTCACTGAGGGGGCAACGATAATGTCCTGCGGTAATTTGTTCCATTTCCTTGTGACGAGGGTGTTAGAGTTGTCAACAACTTCATGGCATTTTTGTGCCTTGCTCTTTTATTCATGAAAGGAATAAAATTGATATTTAAATAACATTGTACTTGTGACCTGCCCAATGTTGCCTACTGGGTTGCAAGGGTAAATAAATTGATTTGAGACATGTTGACATGACATTAATAAACATTTATCTGTACTGTGACTTTTTTTGACTTTGTACTATTCCCAAAGTTTCAATCCTCACATGATGTAAGTACCTATATACCTAGTAGAGATGGGCCAAATATGGGTTTGACTGAGGGGATCTACCGACCTACCTTTTCAACTACAATTATGATTTAAATGCTTTCCCCTCCTTTCGTCCATACCTCCTTCCTTCTATTTTTAAAGAAACATTATTAAAAAAAATTAGATCTGGAATTTAGATCCAAGTATAAGATGCGGGGTTTAGAATCATAGAAGAGAGACAATTTCATTGAATTGTGTAAATCTAGTAAATAATTCTTTTTATCTAAGTTAATACAGTGTACTTCAATGCATGAATTTGTGTGTCATGAAAGTGTTATTTTTCTATTATTATTATGGGCATAATAGCTGAGCAGTAAAGAATGACACAATCCTATGCAATTTCAGTGTTGCATATAGACTTACCTGACGTATCTTAGTAAAAATACTATAAAAAGATAGATCTAAGTAATTGTAAGAGAAAAGGTAATTACATCATATTTTGTTAACATGGGATTTTGCCACTAATACGTAATGTAAATTCGCAAATACATTAAGCACGCCACTAGCGCCACCAACAATTGAAATGAAATGAAATGAAATGAAAGTTTTTAATTCGGAAAACGATGATCCATAAATTGTTAGTAAGCACATAAGAAAAATAAAATAAAGTAAAATAAAAAATGTTAGTATCAATACAATTTAGATAATAAAACTAAAACTTACACTACTACATTATTATTATTGACAAGCACCTCCACCCAATGCCGTGTTATAGTTATCTTTTATCGAATGTAACGTAAATTCTTTAAAAAAAATAAGTTAACAATTGAACACACACATTTACTATATTGCAAACGTATATTCATTACTTGACATTAGTCCTTGTAGTTACTGATGGAATTTATGCCAATTCTGTCCACTTTTAGTTGGTGGCGCTAGTTACATCTATTTGAAGTTAATTTAATTGAAAAAATATGAATAAAATATAACGATATGACGAAATTAAATAATGGCATATAGAATGTGTATAGAAAAAGTATTTCAAAGCCAAAAACACTTCACCACCATCAAATACTTAGGTTATGTTCCATAACTTGTAAAATTTGCTTGATAGAATGTTAAATTCACTTGACAGATGGGAAAAAACTCGATCCCGCATCCAAAACCTCAGGTGGAATTTACACGTTGTGTTTTAGAACCGGGATCGAGTAAATCATTAGTCAAAAAGGAGTGAAGAGTAATGCAAAACTGTTACGTTTTAATTTTGTATTAATTTGATAAATACTGGTATTTCAACATTGAAGTACATAAGCTTTATGTAGATGATAATAAGGGCTATAGATTGGCGTTAAAAAATTACCCCTAATGAGTAAAACATATATTTTTTTAAACTTTTAGTCACATGCTTTTCAGCATCAGGCCATTAATAAATATATCAGTTTGTGAGTTTGAATTTTTCGGATATCTTTATTAGTTAATAAATACGGTGCTGGTAACACTTCTCCTTTGCACTGTGTACTTATATCAATGAAGCCTGTATAAATACAATGTTTGTTTGTATCGACAGCCAGTGCAGTACCAAATGCCCATGGAGGGCGAGTGCGTGGTGCCCAACATAACGGTGGAGGTGCCCAACACGCCGCTGGCTCTGCCCGAGCACTCAACCTACAGCCCCTACGAGCCGTCGCCTGTCTACGAGATCGAACACGCCGTACCGCCGCCCATGGTTAGTCTTGTCAGGTTACAGCGAAGTTTATAGAATTATCAGATCAAAAATAGATGCAATAGTGTATTAAATATATAAAATCTTAGCAGGTTCAATGCTTTTAGGAGTTAATAATCATATCGATACTTCTAACGTTAACTTAATTGTTATCTCCGACATATAGAAGTGATTTCTTCGCGACAGCCTTTGGAGTAGAGGATATCATCAGGTTATTTTTGTCTCCACTGCAGGAGCACCACCCTCTGTCATCTGCCGGAGACAGACGGAGGATTTGGCCTACAGTCCCCGCGCTGGCCAGACGGGTTGGGGAGGCCTGATTGATGTCTTATAATCTTAATCGCCTTGTACGACATCCACGGGAAGAGTCGGAGTGGTCCTTTTCTACTCTACCGGAAACCACACTGCTCCAGTAGAGGATATATAATTTCTAAAACCCTTGTTTCTTTTGTCACCAGCCCGCTTCGCCACTGGAGTCACCACAAATAGTTCCATCGGAAATGGTACCACCTATGTCAAGTGAGTATTTAATATAAATAAATAAAAAAAATAGCCTTTATTCACTGACTTGCATAGCAGATTTTAAGATTTATAGCCAAATCGGTTGGTTGTTAGCATCAACAACCTCGTGGTCACCTCGTGGCTGTCCTAGGACATAGGCCTCCTCCAGATGTCGCCATTGGCAACGCTGCTTGGACGCTCTGAGCCATCCACCAGGCAGGTCGTCTTCCCATCTTTTTGTTGGTCTTCCTTTTCGTCTTTTCCCATCTCTGGGGTACCACTCAGTAATGTCCAACTCAAAATAGTGAAACTGATGTATGTATGCGCGGCTCTGCGTGGTGCGACACGACACGAAGAAGTAGGAAGTCATCATCATCATCAGGTTATTTTTGTCTCCACTGCAGGAGCACAACCCTCTCTCGTCTGCCGGAGACAGACGGAGGATTTGGCCAAATATCCAAACTTTCACATTTATAATGTTAGTAGGATTACAAAACTCTTGCCGATGTCTGTCGCCAGCTCTCCGACTGTTAGGTTTTTTTTATTGACAGTTGAGAGCAGTGCAAATTAATGCCAACATTAGGTACGCAGTAACATTAGGTATGCCAACATTAGTAATGCTAGCAGTACGAACTGGAAAATCTGTAATGGAGTTTTGTTTTCAGACGGCGAGGGTGTCCCGGGGGCAGGTGTGGGCGCCGGGGGCGCGGGGGGCGAGGGGGGCGCGCGCGAGCGGTTCGTCTCCGAGCGGCCGCCCGGCGCGCAGCGGCTGCCGCAAATAAGGGACATCCCCGACTCCTTAGGTAAACTATGTGGTGCCCCCTCTTAGGCGTTCCCCTTTTTTTGCTCCATCGACGACTGAGAAGCCATTTGTTGGAAAATAAATAGTATTCCATTAAAGAATTATCTAAAAATGTATCGAAGCGAAAAGCGGACGAAGGAAAGTCGCTTCGCGACATCGGATTGCGCGAAGTAGCGATACATCGTCTCTGCTTACCTCTCTGGGACCGAGACGTGAGCATTATGTACGCATATATAAATGTATAAGTGTGAGCCAGTTTTTTTTATTGTATCTACATACATACATAATGCTCACGCCTTGGTTCCAGAAGGGTATGCAACGACGATCGATCACCATTTTGCGCGATCCTGACACTCCTCACTAGCCGCACTCACATTCATTATCCTTTTATTCATCTCACTGCGTATCACAGTAGTCACTAATTTGGTACTAGACCGTCCTCTTAGGACGACCTCTGGCTGTATTTCCTTCCACATTCGCGCTCTTTAGTTGAAAAATGTGTGTTGTATGTATAATTAGCTTTAATTCGTATTATTTTTATTATCTAAATGATTCAAACACGATGTGAAAATTGTATACGAATAAAATAAACTAACAAACTGTTGAGACTATCGAATGAAGAAACTGGCAAATTAGTGAAACTGACGAATGAAGAAACTGACAAATTAGTGAAAATGACGAATGCAGAAACTGGCAAATTAGTGAAAATGACGAATGCAAAATCTGACAAATTAGTGAAAATGACGAATGCAGAAACTGACAAATTAGTGAAAATGACGAATGCAAATACTGACAAATTAGTGAAAATGACGAATGCAGAAACTGACAAATTGGTGAAACTGACGAATGCACAAACTGACAAATTGGTGAAACTGACGAATGCACAAACTGACAAATTGGTGAAAATTACGAATGAAGAAATTGACAAATTAGTGAAACTGACGACTGAAGAAACTGACAAATTAGTGAAAATGGCGAATGAAGAAATTGACAAATTAGTTAAACCGACTGATTTGAAAATGGCTAGTGATACACAACAATGCGGTCTGACCACTTTCTCACGTTTTTTTGTACTCTAAACTAGTTTACTGTCAATTTTCAATTATTACAAAACACTTGTAGAGCAATTTTACGTACATCAAGAGTCACATACTGTCACTCATACACTCTAAACCTCCAAACAATCGCAACATACCCTTCTCTACCTTCTCTACTACATCTTCTTTCAAACCACACTTCTCATTTTTGTGTCTGTGTATTTTTACTGTGCAACAGTCATTATCATCAACATCAGCCTGTAAGAGTCCGCTGCTGGACATAGGCCTCTCCCACTGAACCCGATCCTCGGCTCTTCTCATCCAGTCCCAGCCAGCCGTTTTACGCAATAAAGAGGAATGAGGAACAAGGAAGATGTGAATGAAAAATAATCGCGATTTCTTAATCTTAAAATCTTTAAGTAATTATAATAGCAACTGCGAAAAAATCATGACGGCATCTTGTTTTTTTTTTAATAAATCAATTTGCCCACTTCTGAAAACTGCTTACGTCTGCTCGGTGAGAGCCAGCGGGCGATGTGACCTCACATCGCCCCTTTGGCTCATTGCACTTTGTTTTTTTTTTTAAATACTGTTTTTAAGCTATCGCGAAAATTCTTTCACCAACATTTTTCTGATTTTAAGTTTGATTTTTCTAGATCATGAAATATTTACACTTATCTTCCTCATGATAATTTTCAGACAAGGTGTTACTGCCCCGCGGCATGGGCGGGGGCCCGTACGGCCGCCGGCCGCGCGCGCACTACCATACACACCCGCATGCGCAGTACCGCCGGAACAACATGCATAGGGTCAGTCTTTATTATTTTTTTAATATTCATCAGCATCCTCAGGTTATTTTTGTCTCCCCTGCAGGAGTACCACCACAAAATAAAAAATATCCAGAAGGACCGCTCTCACCTTTCTCGAAAATAACTACCTAAACTTGCCGGACTGACTAGGGTTGCTACTGTATTGATTCTGAATTTTGAAAAGGAGTACATAGTTTATCTTTACAAACATACTCGTACATACATCGATTCGTTTATACATGCATACGTACATGTTATCATGTTTACATGCCTTAGAGAGTAGCAGACCATCAAATATCCATAAAAATTTGCCGACGCCACACACGACGAAGATTCCAATCTCAACAAAATGTAATAATGGTGTAATAGTGATCCCACCAAAAACATAAATGTGAAAAAGGCACCAAGTTCAACGAAAACATAAATGTGAAAAGGGCGCCAAGTTCGGCGAAAATGAGTTGAGATTTAAAAGGGTGACAAGTTCCATATCCGTTCCTTAAATAAAAGCTACACGTGTAGCACAGCACAACTTCGTTTAATCTATTTTATTAAATTACTTAAAAATTATTTATTTTAGACATAAAAAATATATATGTGAAACTCATTTCATTTAATATGTCATACGGCACAGTTTGTAGCATTTTTTTTCGATTCGAAGCAAATCGGTTGTAACAGACAGACAGACAGACATACTATTTTCAAAACAAAAAAGTGTATGTATGTAAAAATATAGGTACCTACGTTATATGTTTTTAAAGTAGACAGGTAAATAAAAAAGTGGTATATTAGAATATTATTATCATAAAAAAAATCCACAGGTGTTACAAATTATTGACTGAAAAATATTTTCGTCGATTGCGACATTGTTTAAATGAACGATTATTGTATCGCAACGTGTAGGCACAGGTTTTAGTAGTATTTAAACAACCGAATACACTACAACCATCATAATACCGTGTATTCATATTCAAAAACAGCCGCGCCATCACTTATGGTACTCGCGATTGAGTTCTGCCCGAGACTGCCCGAGAATGCCTGTAAACGTAGCGTCAATGTGTGCGTGCGAGAAATGGCGGTTTGTTCTAAACGGGCTCTCTGTCTAGCGGCGCGCGACCGCCGCTTTACGTACTTTGTGGTACCCTCTCTCATCTGCCGGAGACAGACGGAGTATTTAGCCTACACTCCCCGCGCTGGCCAGACGGGTTGGGGAGGCCTGACTGATGTTTTATAATGTATTCCCTTAGTCGCCTTGTACGACGTCCCCGGGAACAGTTGGGAGTGGTCCTATTCTACTCTACCGGAAACCACACGGCATATTTGTAATATTTATTATATTTAATTGGTAAAAATATATATTTACAAGTCCGAAGGGGAGATGAGAATAATTCGATTAAATTGCACACGTCACGATTACTAAGTAATGTCATAAAAGGAGCCGTGGTAGCCTGGTTGGTTGTGCACTCGCCTCACGTTCATGAGGTCCTGGTACAAGCCCCGCCCGGACCGATGAGTTTTACCAAACTTAAGTGCGGTTTATTTACAATACCACAGGCTTTTCGGTGAAGGAACGTACCAGGACCTCATGAACATGAGGCGAGTGCACAACCAACCGGCTACCGCGGCTCAACAAGAACAATAACATTGTTTACAAAAGCGGAATAGCTTATCACACTTAGGGATGTCTTCATGTTAGCAATAACTATTAGATCGATTGAGTTCGATTTTTTTTAACTTGTAATATGGCCCGGCCATACTAATTTGGGAATTGAGAAGCGCAGTATGTGTATATATTACGTAACTCATAATAACACAAATAAGTACTCTGCTGTTTTTTCTTATTCAATTGTGTATTTTAATTTCAGGGAAACTTTTCTCATCGCCCCTCCTTCCCGCCCCCACAGATGCGCCCTGGACCCCCGCAAATGCGCCCCGAAATGCCCCCTAACAACATCCGCCACGACATCCGGCCGGACGTTCGCCCCGACCTCCGCCCGGACATCCGGCCGGACCTCCGCCCCGACATTCGACCAGAAATACGCCCTGAACACCCCTTACAAATGGGCCCTGAAATATCCCCAGAACGCCCCATCCTTCCAAACATGCCTTTAGAACCCTTCAATCCCATGGAACGCCCCCCCTTCCTGTCAAACGTGAGATTCCCTTTCCGGCCCAATATGGAGGAGCAACGGCCGAATTTCGGCCAAATGCGCCCCAACTTCGAACGTCCCATGTTCTATAATCGTTTAATGTTCAATATGAGACCGTTCGGCGCCCCCATACGGGAGGTAATTCCCAATTCTATCAACGTTCCTCAAGTGACTATCAGGCACGTGTTGCCTCCGAATCCAGGATTGCCCCCAAATGTTCAGAAGGGTCCCATGGGCCGGGAGCCTGAAGTGAGGATGCTCCCGGTGCAGTTGCCCCCGCATTTGCCCCCAGGGGGGCTTGCCGGCAAGAAGGTGCTGATAAATCCACATTTCAAGGGGAACTACCAGCCGCCGCCGGTCGATGGTAAGTTGAATTTTGTTTGTTAGATACTAGAATATAGTCCAAAAGCTATATCTCCAAGCCAAATAAATCCTTAAGGCGTGTAATGTTTACTGTGTTAAAATAACTCTACAATGCATACAAACGACCATACAACTTTTGTATTACTCTCATACAACTCAAGAACCTCAAAAAGTCCATAAACCCCATACAGTTGTCACAATTTCTACACAACTACCATACACAGTTAGTGGGATAAGTCCGCCTTTGTACACAGTTTAATTCCTATTTTATTATTGTTGTTGTTGTTGTTATTTTTGGTACAGTAAAGCGTTTACATACATACATACAAGTTCACGAACAAGTAGAAAACATAAATTTCTTAAACAAAACATGACGCCTCGCGGGCACCCAACGAGACACAATAGAACTTCTACTGTTTACACGTCTACGTTGGGAGCCCGCGAGCGCAGCCTGGAGGCGCGCGTGTCGCGTGTCGCGCGGGGACAGGCCCGCACTCGGCATAGGTCGCCGCTGGCATGTGGCAGCGACGCTGGGCATTCTGCCAGAGCCTTACGGCAGCTAGGAGCGGGGCGGCGAGCGGCGAGAACAAATGTACAAAAATGTTAGCAGCACGCCACGAGGCGCCGCAATCAGCGGCCAACCCACCGCCTGCCGAAACCGCGCCGCTCGCCGCGCCGCGCCCCGCTGAGCCAAAAGTCGGGGCCGAGCGGTTATAGAACGCATAACAGTGGCTTCAGAATCATATTTGTTAATTTTAATGTAAAACCTTAAGACAAATATGCTTACATGCCTGTAGTGATTGTGAAATTCTGGCTACCCATAGAACAGGGAATCCTAGTTTGGGAGCCAGGCTACTGCTTGTAATAATATATCTACATAGATATGTCTAGTATAAGGACCCTATCGTTCTTGAACCAATAAAGTTATTTGTATTTGTAATTTAAAATAAATATATGTATGTATGTCCCAGGGCTGCCTATACCGGCGTACATACCGACCAGAATACAAAAGTCGCCCCCGCTTAGTCCAACACTGGAGACCAAATTCGGTAAATTACACCAGAGACAAATATTAACGTAGAGCAGCGGTCCTCAAACTATTTTTCGCGTACAACTTGTTTATATGAAATATACAATAGAATAGAATATTCATTTATTGGCTGCAACAGAACACATACAGGGTCTGCTGGAAGAAAACTCTCTCGGAGATAAGTTCGCCCTTTGTACTTGTGTTTCTTTTTAATGTATTATTTTTGTTTTATCCGTGTGTATCAATAAAGAGTTAAATAATAAATAATACCTATACCCGAGGCGGTTGGAACTCCGCGTGGGCTCGCTTCCGGCGGTGATGCAGAAGGCGGTGCTGCTGGACACCGCCCGGATAGTTCGCCGGTTTCTCTCGCTGTCGCCCTGACCTCCGGCCGCTTGGACTCCTCAGCCGGAGGAAGTCCGTCTGGCCATTTTGATTTTGCTGGCCAGACGAGACAAGACCTTAGAATCTCGAAATAATAATAATACAGTGCAACATTAGATATAAACGGAAATAACACTGTCGCGTACCTTTTAAATCAGGATACGGATGCTGTTTAGGGTTATTATCAGTGATCAGTGATCAGAATTGCTTGAATTGTTGACATCAAATTAAAAAAGTATATATGTCGGCGAAATAATAAAAGAGGAGCTGATTTGGAGGCACAGTGCGTGTTCGTCGCGCCGTCCGGCTCGGTTCGGCGAGCGTCGCGAGCACGCGCTGGGTCGGACGGGCGCGGGCGCAGACTCGAGACAGGGTTCGCTCGATACGCGTGCGGAGCGCAGGGAATACACGGACGGATCGTCTGCCTTCTAAAATCGTTACTTGTTGATGTAGTGTAATTTCATGTAGTGTCATTTAAGTCAGTAAACGTGTTAACTTTGTAACGGCGTTATACTCAATTTGAGAGCCCACACTTTCGGCGGAACCAGGGACCTACGACATAGCTCCCGGCTTAGAATACAGTCGCCACCAATCTTCCCATCAAGACGACTAAGGGGCTGAGACAGACGGCCAGCAGCGTTCTCCTGTGTACATTAAAAACATTACTGCTATTCAGCTTCGCAAAATCTTTATTAATTGTATGCAAACTTGATTTTTAAAAGATGTGTTGCGTGAAGTTTGTTGCGCCGTTTCTTCTTCACAGCGCTAACACCTAGGAAGCGGTAGTCGATAAAAAAAATGACGTGTATAAATGTACCAAGTGTACTCATATGCAATAAATTATTTTGACTTTGACTTTACCAATCCGCCTGCCAAGCGTAGTGATTATGACAAATCCCCCAATGGACAGCCCACCATAAGTGGCATTCTATTTGGAAAGCTTATGTTTAGCATTATTAATTATAATTAACTATTCTATTCAATAGTGAAGTCGTGAGGGCTTCCTTGCGTTGCGTCCACGTTGAGAATCTTTGCGTACAGTTTGAGGACCTCTGCCGTAGACATTGTACAGTGTGAATTGTTTTCTAAGCTTTTTTTTTTAATATAAGTCAAGTCGGGAAATTAATGCTTTTTTAAAAGTTGAGACTTCATTCTTTCATTCATATAAATCCTTCGACGTCCAATCAGCAGTAGGCCCCGAGTTCAGCTTAGGTTGGCAATTATAGCACCAGATGTGTTAGCACTCCCTTACACTAACGAAGCGCAACAATTCACGAACACTCAGTTTCGGCGCAACCGAAGTTTCGGATGCTAATACGTATATGTAACTTGCTGGTGCCCGCGACTTCGTCTGCGCACGATTAGTATTTCGACTAGCTTTTTTGTAGGACTATTCAAGATAAACATTTCCATCATACATTACATATGTGTAACTCTAGCGGTTTTGGCAGCGCACGCCAGAATAGCTCGCATTTTTTCCTACTTACTTGATATTTTGGACAATTCACACAATATCTTTATAAATTGTAGCCTATGTGTTATTCTGATGTATGAGCTATATTATTGTAAAGTTTCATTAAAATCCATTCAGTAGTTTTTATGTGAAAGAGTAACAAACATCCATCCATACTTACAAACTTTCGCGTTTATAATATTAGTAGGATTTCCCGTAGGATCGAGATGTTTTTTCGGGATAAAACTATCCTATGTCCTATTCCAGGACCTAACGTATATGTGTGCCAAGTTTCACCCCGATCCGTCCAGTGGTTGAAGCGTGATTGAGTAACAGACATCTAAATATCCAAACTTTCGCATTTATAATATTAGTGGGATCTGTCGAATTATATTGACTCTAATGAATAAGCTGTATTAAAGCAACCGACTTGACTTTAAAGGAGCCAAAAGTTTGCTTTATAGACAAGCTTCATTTTTTTTTTCAAAAGGGCTGCGCATTTTATAATTTTATGCTCCAATGTTTTAATATGCACATCTTATCTTCTTAGAGGGCCAGGAAGACCTGGCGACACTTCGACCCTCAGGATCTTTTGTGTCAAACCCCTGACCACCAACGGTGTCCCAAACCGATTTGGTGGACTTCACATACGCCTCAGAATTTCTTCGGCATATGCAGGTTTCCTTACGATGTTTTCCTTCACCGAAAAGCCTGTGGTATTATAAATAAACAGTACTTAAGTTTCGTAAAACTCCATGGTACGGGCGGGGCTTGTACCAGGACCTCATGAACGTGAGGCGAGTGCACAACCAACCGGCTACCGTGGCTCAATGTGCACATTATTTATAGATTTTATATTTCATCTCCTTTTTTTTCGTTATCTAATTTAATAACCAATTAGTGTCAATCATGAAGGTAAAAACTTTTTGGTTGACGCCTCCGCCCTTATGACATGCGAAAATTCCTTCATGCTATGGACCTGTAGTGACCATGAAAACTTGGGACTCCTGATAATGAATAACTTGACACAGATAAAGCATAAGTAACTTATGGGCAGGTTTATAGAAAAGTATGTTTCGTTCCGCAGGCCCCATAAAGGATATAGACGACGCGGCGGAGCGGTTCATAGCCGAGCAGAGAAATGCGCTGGCCAGGGCTGCGAATAGAAAGTTCCCGCCGCGACGGTCACCTCAACGGTAAGCAAGCAAATAAGCAAGCCCTCTGGTATAAAGACACGTGACGAATCGCTGCTCCACTCACGGCATCATCATCATCAGGTTATTTTTGTCTCCAACCCTCAACACAACCCTCTCCCATCTGCCGGAGACATTCCCGCCTCCTCACCATTCTCCCCCCGCAACTCCTCTAAGCGAGGATCAACGGAGGTAACTGCAAAGACACCTACCAGTGAAGGTAGGGCAAGTCCCAGGTCATGAGTTTACGCTACCTTGGGCCCCAGACAAATTTAATTAAAGAAGTAAAGAGTCAAAGTAGGAAGAGAGTTCCCATCTGCCGGAGACAGACGGAGGATTTGGCCTACACTCCCCGCGCTGGCCAGACGGGTTGGGGAGGCCTGATTGATGTTTTATAATGTATTCCCTCAGTCGCCTTGTACGACATCCGCGGGAAGAGTTGGAGTGGTCCTATTCTACTCTACCGGAAACCACACGGCAACACGGCATCTCGTAAAGGTTTAATTATCTGCCTACATACGTCCACTGCTGAACATAAACCTCCCCAATAGAATGACACTGTTCGTGGACTGTCCATTGGGGGATTTGAGGTGGGTGGTTATGGAAGCGAGGAGGGAAGGTAGGGGAGTGAAGAAGAAAGGGAGGGAAAACAATATATTTTTTAATATGTTATCCTATCGAATTTCCACACAGCCTATAGATAGATGGCACTTTCTGGGAGATAACATAGAATAGCGTTACTACTAGTTCGAAAACTCAAGGTCGCTCAGCGGGTTATGGAAAGAGCTATGCTCGAATTTTCTCTAAGAGACAGGATCTGAAATGAGGTGATCCGCCAGAGAACTAAAGTCTTCGACATAGCTCAAAAAGTTAGTACGCTGCAGTGGCAGTGGGCTGGTCACATCTGTCGGAGAACCGATTACCGCTGTGGTGAACGAGTTCTCGAGTGGAGACCGCGACTGGGCAAGCGTAGTGTGGGACGCCCCCTGGCTAGATGGAGCGACGATCTGCGTAAGGAGGCTGGCAGTGACTGGATGAGAAGAGCCGAGGATCGGGTTCAGTGGCGCATTTTAGGAGAGGCCTATGTCCAACACACTCTTAAAGCACTCTTTTCAAGCTGGAGATGTAAAAACTAGTGTTTCCTTACGAGGCTTGCATTGACTTTATCGAGTCACAAGCCTGAAAAAAAAATAGATAAAAAAAAAACTGAGCCATCGATATTTATGTTGTAGGTTTATAGAGAACACGACCATAGAGATAGAGAACGAGCTGGCGATGAGCAGCAGCATGTCGCGCGCGCGCGAGGAGGACGACGACCTCTTGCGGCGGCAGGAGGAGTTCATCAGCGCCAACCGCGCGGGGCTCAGGAGGAGGTAGGTGCTGGCGAGCTGGCAAGTTCATCATGAGCAGACACGCCCACGGCTGGACACAAGTCTCCCAGTGGTGGGCTGTCCATTGGGGATTTGACGTAATCACCGCGCTTGGCAGGCGGGTTGGTGATCGCAGTAATGATTTTGTACACAGGAGAACGCTGCCCGTTCCTGGTGCAATCCCTTAGCCGCCCTGGCAACACCCGCGGGTAGATTAGAGCTGAACACACTCAGTTTAATTAATAATGCAAGCAGTTAAGAACAGTTATTTCAATTAAAACTTGATATCTCAGACATTCACACCAATTATCCAGTCCCAAACTAGGCGGAGCCTGTGCTATGTTACTAGATAACGGATACACATACTTAAATAAATATATAGACATTCAAGACTTGGGTAAAAACTTTCATATTCATCATACGAACATTTGCCCCTAGCGGGATTCGAACCCGCAACCTCCTAAAATAATTATATTCGTCGTCTGTGGGACGAACGAACGTGCAGTGAAAATGCAGTGTGTAATGTTTGTTACATGTGTATATATGTGTGTTCCAGGATGCGGTCCCCGACGCCGCCGCCGGGCGCCGGGCGCCGCTCGCGGTCGCGGTCGCGGTCGCGGCCCGCCTCCCCGCGCCGCAGCCCGCCCGACCGCGCGCGCCCCGCGCCGCCGCCCGCCCCGCACCCGCCCCCGCACCCGCACCCGCCCGCCGCGCGACCCACCGACGAGGTACGCCAACAGCTCCCTGCTGACAGATACAATAATGGATGCGCACGCGCACGTTTACGGACAGGCTGCTTCTGTGTACAAGTCAAAATCATTTATTGCATATGAGTACACTTGGTACATTTATACACGTCATTATTTTTTTATCGACTCCCGCTTCCTAGGTGTTAGCGCTGTGAAGAACAAACGGCGCAACAAACTTCGCGCAACACATCTTTTAAAATCAAGTTTGCATACAATTATATAAAGAGTGTGCGAAGCTGAATCAACATTAGTACCAGGCATCTTTGTCATTCAAATAATCGTTTATTTTATAGTAGGCTGGCTTTCTTATAAAATTGTTTTTTAAACTTTCTGTCCGTCATATGTAAGATGTCCTCTGGTAGTTTGTTGTAGAAGCGTATACATTGCCCCGGGAACGATTTACTGACCTTACTAAGTCTTAACCGTGGTAAAACAAGTTAATTTGTACGTCAGTACTGTTATCGTTTACATATTATTGGAAGACAATTTCCAAACTGTATTAACTCTAACAAAGCGCATAGGAGTGTACGGGCCGAGCATGCCCCCCCCCCCCCCCCCCCCCCCACACGGGGACGTGGCGGGCGCGCCGAGCGTGCTCGTGTGAGTGTTCGTGGCCGCTCTGTGTTGCAGGAGCGCGAGTACCGCGTGCGCATGCGCGAGCAGGAGGGGCTGCGCGAGCGCGTGCTGCGCGCCAAGGAGGCGCGGCGCCGCAAGCGCGCGCTCGCGCACCGGCAGGCCGGCGACAGGTACCGCACATACATACTTACCTGCCTATCTACTTACCTTCCTACCTACTTACCTAGCCACCTACATACTTACCCACCCACCTACTTACCTACCTATCTACTTACTTTCCTACCTACTTACCTATCCACCTACATATATAGGTATGTTGGTAGGACAGTAAGTAGATAGGTAGGTAGGTAATTAGGTGGGTAGGTAGGTAATTAGGTGGGTAGCTAGGTAGGTACCCACCTAATTACCTACCTACCTATCTACTCACTGTCCTACCTACCTACCTATCTACTTACTTTCCTACCTACTTACCTACCCACCTACATACATCATCAGCCTGTAAGAGCCCACTGCTGGACATAGGCCTCTCCCAAGGCGCGCCACTGAACCCAATCCTCAGCTCTTCTCATCCAGTCTCTGCCAGCCGCCCCACGCAGATCGTCACTCCACCTAGCCAGGGGGCGTCCCACACTACGCTTGCCGAATCGCGGTCTCCACTCGAGAACTCGTTTGTGACCAGCCCTATGCCACTTCAACGTACTAACTTTTTTAACTATGTCGAAAACTTTAGTTCTCTGGCGGATTACCTCGTTTCGGATCCTGTCCCTTAGAGAAACTCCGAGCATAGCTCTTTCCATAGCTCCCTGAGCGACTTTGAGTTTTCGGACTAGTCCCACTGTCAGTGTCCACGTTTCGGCACCGTACGTCATTACGGGTAGGACGCACTGGTTGAAAACATTTGTCTTCAGGCACTGTGGTATACGCGATGAGAAGACATGACGTAACTTCCCAAATGATGCCCAGCCTAGCCTGATCCTCCTGTCGGCTTCCTTCTCGAAGTTGTTTTTCCCCAGCTGCAGAGTTTGCCCGAGGTATACATACTCTTGAACAACTTCGAGTGCCTTACCATCGACTATAGTCAGTCCCGGAGTAGCGTGATCATTGAACATGACCTTAGTCTTGTCCAAGTTCATTCCGAGACCAACACGTCGAGAGGCAGCATTGAGGCTGTCCAGCATTTCTTGGAGATCCTGCAGCGATTCTGCCATGATGACGATATCATCGGCAAAGCGTAAATGGGAGATGTACTCGCCGTTTATATTTATGCCCCGTCCGTTCCAGTCCAGTGTCTTGAACACATCTTCCAAAGCATTTGTGAACAATTTTGGGGATATGACGTCACCCTGTCTCACTCCTCTGCGCAATTGGATAGGTTGTGTTTGCTGGTTCTGTACTTGGACTGACATTGTCGCGGCGTCATACAGACATCTCAGCACTTCGATGTACCGCCAGTCTACTTGGCACCGCTGCAAGGATTCTAGAACAGCCCAGGTTTCGACTGAGTCAAAGGCATTCTCATAGTCCACGAAGGCGAGACACAGGGGCTGATTATATTCTTCAGTCTTCTGTATAATCTGCCTCATCGTGTGTATGTGGTCTATGGTACCATATCCTCTTCGAAACCCGGCCTGTTCCGGTGGCTGGAAGTCGTCCAGTCTTCTTGCGAGACGATTTGTGATGACTCTCGAAAACAGCTTATAGACGTGGCTCAGGAGCGAGATTGGCCGATAGTTTTTGAGAAGTGTTTTGTCTCCTTTTTTGAAGAATAAAACGACGATGCTCCTGTTCCACGCCTTGGGAGTACACCTGTATGAATGACGGAATTAAAGAGCCGCTGTAGCTCCTTGAGGACAGGTATACCTCCTGCTTTCAGCAGCAGCTACACCTACATACATACCTACCTAATTACCTACTTGCCTATCTACTTTTTTCTTATTATTATTGGGTTTGCGCTTGACCTCAATCTCACCTGATGGTAAATGATGATGAGGCCTAAGATGGAGCGCGCTTACCCAGAAGATGCCTATTCACTCTTCCTTTAAAAAGATCCAAATTGTACTTGTCCGGAAATACCCAAGCTGGTAGGGAGTTCCATTCCTTAGCAGTTCGCATCATGAAAGAGGAAGCAAAACGCTTCGTACGAGAGCGTGGTATGTCTACTACATAAGGATGAAGGCCCTCACCGCGCCTGGTAGTCCGTCGATGGAATGGATGGGGGAATCAAATCGTGTAATTCCTGGGCACACTCTGCAAAATGTAAACTGTAGAATACCGAAAGACAGGTCACACTGTGACGATGTTTAAGGCTCTGTAACTTGATATTTACCAGAGCGTCGTCACCTATGAGCCTTCGGGCACGACGCTCAACCGCGTCCAGAGCAGCCAGCTCATACTTAGCAGAGCCGTCCCAGAGGTGACTGCAGTACTCCATACACGACCGCATTTGTGCTTGGTAGAGGTTGAGAAGCTGTGCCGGTGATAAGTACCGCTTAACCTTAAAGTAAAAACTTACTTTCCTACCTACTTACCTTCCTACCTATCTACTTACTTTCCTACCTACTTACTTACCTGCCTACCTACTTACTTACCTATCTACTTCTCCGTATATCCCCTAAGGGGAATAAACCGAATTAAAAGTTACTGGTATATTGTCATAGCTCCAAGTTATGTGTAATAAACATTATGACAGTGAACTCCTCAGGGAACGTGACCGCGCCGAGCCTCCCAAACGTGCGGAACCCGCGCCCGCGGGCGGTGGCGGGGTTGGGGGCGGGGGCGGGGGCGGGCAGGACGCGGCGCCCCCCCGGCCGGACACCACGAGGCAGTCGCCGGAGGCGGGCGAGAGGCAGGAGCAGTCGGCGCAGGTGGAGGTGGTGCGGGACAGGTCGCCGCTGAAGAAAGAGGAGGTTCCTGAAGTTAATTCTACTTGTGGTGAGTGAAATTTATATAACTAAAAACGATAGTCTCATACACACACACACTCACACACACACACACACACTCACACACACACACACACACACACTCACACACACACACACACACACACACACACACACACACACACACACACACACACACACACACACACACACACTATTTCTATATACATAACACCTTGTTATGAACAAGTCGTCTAAATTTACATTGTGTATAAGTAGTATATTAATATTTTTTTACGGATCTTATTAACTCTGACTTTTTACTTAAGTTATTCTATGTGTTAACATTTGTAATGTGTGATAAATAAATCTAATCAATCACACATACATACGCTGATTGCCTAATATTATTTACATACATACATACATACACCTCCCTAGCCTCACTCACATTCATCAACCTATTCATGCATTTTTTTTAAATATGTATGGATATGAATAAATAGCGTATTGCACATTTTAACATGACACATGACATAAAGAAATTAGTGACGTCCTCAAAATGGCCGGGGTCCGCAGTGAGAAGAATAAAAAACCTTTTCATAGATTGATGGATGTGAGTGAGGCCAGTGAGGTGTGGCAGGATCGCGCAAAGTGGCGATACATCGTCTCTGCCTACCGCTGTAGGACTAGGGCTTGAGCTGAGAGGATTATTACATGACATCATTGGAAAATTTTATATGTAGACTGTTTTAAATTTTAACATTAACTTATTAATTTTGACATTTTATTAAGTTTTTTCTTTTTCCTTTTCTATCATTAAATTTATTAATATGATAAAATAAACTTTCATTTTTTGACGTTATTTCCCACAGATAATCTAACGCCTCCGCGGCCCCAGACCCTCGCGCCCCCCGCCGCGTCCCCCGACCGCGCCCTCACCCCCCCGCTACCCGCCGCGTCCGCGCTCAAGCCCGTGGACAGCGACGACGATCTGGACCTTATCCTGGACGACATAGAGGGGATATTGTCTGACGATGACGATTCCGGACGGTTCAAAGAGAAGACTAAAAAGTGAGTACGGCGTAACACCATTCATCATCAGCCTGAAAGAGTCCACTGCTGGACATAGGCCTCTTCTCATCCAGTCACTGTCAGCCGCCATAATCTAGCCAGGGGGCGTCCCACACTACGCTTGCCCAGTCGCGGTCTCCACTCGAGAACTCGTTTACCCCAGCGGTAATCGGTTCTCCGACAGATGTGACCAGCCCACTGCCACTTTTTGAGCTATGTCGAAGACCTTAGTTCTCTGGCGGATCACCTCATTTCGGATCCTGTCCCTTAGAGAACATCACACTATTGCTATTCAGCATTGCGTAGTGATATTTAGTATTCCCTGCCATAGATGTGTATAAAGTAAGAGAGCAATTTCTGCCAACAATCTCTATGGCAAATTAGTAACGTCCTCAAAAAGGCTGGGGTCCGCAGTGAGAAGAATAAAAGGAGGTGCATGAAAAGGTTGATGAATGTGAGTGAGGCTAGTGAGGTGTGTCAGGATCGTGCAAAGTGGCGATCCATCGTCTCTGCCTACCCCTCTGGGACCAAGACGTGAGCATTATGTATGTATGGCGGAGTTATTGTATACTAGCTGCTGCCTGCGACTTCGCGTGGACAACTTAACATCACAAATTATTATGTATTTCCCGTGGGAATGAGATCCTATGTCCTATTCCAGGACCGCTTACGCATGCACTTGACAATTACGATATTTAACAAGAAATGCGTTAGACGAGTGGATACTAAAGATAATATTTTTATATTGTTTCTCATGTGACATTATCTTAATGAGAATAAAAATCTTTAAACCTACTTATCATCATCATCAGGTTATTTTTGTCTCCACTGCAGGAGCACAACCCTCTCTCATCTGCCGGAGACAGACGGAGGATTTGGACTACACTCCCCGCGCTGGCCAGACGGGTTGGGGAGGCCTGACTGATGTTTTATAATGTATTCCCTTAGTCGCCTTGTACGACATCCACGGGAAGAGTTGGAGTGGTCCTATTCTACTCTACCGAAAACCACACGGCAAACCTACTTATCCTAGACCTCAATTTTTACCCGCGGAGTATACATTTTTATTTATTAGATTTAGTATTTACTTATTTCTGGGAAGACGTCATTTGTGTGCCTACAGTATATTTTTTTCCCTCAGACCGGAGCCCCCGCCAAAACCGAAGCCTCCAGTGGACCTGCGCTCCAAGCTGCCCCCCAAGGCGGCCGCCGCAGACTCCAGGCGCCCGCCCAGGCAGAAGATAGTCTTCCACGAGGAGAGGGAGAAAGAAGAGAAGAAGAAGAAAGGTTCGAATCAGGGTTGGAAAAAATCATGATTTTTGCAAAAACTCATGTATTTTTCAAAAAATCATAATTAATCACGATTCTTTTTTTTTTTTTTTCATTTTATGATATAGTTTGATTATTTAACCCTAAGCGAAACCTATTTATCGCTATAGCCCCATCAGCTTCAGTTGAAAGAGATTTTTTTCTCCATTTTGTTTTTTTCTAGAGGTGGCGGGTTCGAATCCCGCTAGGGGCAAATGTTCGTATGATGAATATGAATGTTTGTACCCAAGTCTTGGATGTTTATATATTTATTTAAGTATGTCTATCCGTTATCTAGTAACCATAGCACAGGCTCTGCCTAGTTTGGGACTGGATAATTGGTGTGAATGTCTGACATATTTATTTTATTTATTTGGCATTGTTCACACTAAATTACGGAATAGATTGGAAACAGAAAAATCTGTTTTTTTTTGTTGTTGTTTCAATAATATAATAATGATATTGAATTAGCAGATACAGATTTTGAGAGTTAAGTAAATGTACGTGATTTACTTACTCTAAGATTCTTAATTTTTAAGTTTAATTCTATCTAATATGTATGTATGTACTTATGTATACAACAACAATAATAAAATAGGAATTAAACTGTATACAAAGGCGGAGTTATCCTACTTAGGGGTCTCTTCCAGTCAACCTTAGAGTAACCAAAACTAAAGACACTTAATTATATCATTGATTTTTATCGAGAAAATCATTCGATTTAAATCAAAATGATTCAATCATCCAACCCTGTTTGAACCCTGCTTAAATTCTTGTTACAGACAAATCCCCCCCTAAAAGGCCTACTGTATCTTCCACAAAGGCAGAGGACACTGAAAACATTGAAAAGAAACCTAAGGTAAGCAACAACCCCCCCCCCCACCCCCCCAACACACACATACAACAAATAACATTTGTATCCTATACCGATCTACTAATATCATTTATAATGTAAAAAATCCGTTTGTTTGCTTGTTTCCTTTTGGCCATACTAAACAGTTTTTCTAATATAGCAATGAGTTGTTGACGTCATAATCTGTACGAAATCTGAACATGGATATGCCTCATATATTTGGTCCAGAAATATTTAGGAAGAGCCGCGTATGGGGCCAGAGTTGGAGTTATATTTAAAACTCAATATTTAAGTCTTTCGCAGTGTGGTTCCCGGCTTAGAATAGGGCCACCCCTATCTTTCTCGTGGGTGTCGTCAAGGCGACTAAGGGACTGCACCAGGGACGGGCAGCAGCGTTCTCCTGTGTGTGTATGTTAAGATCATTACTGCGATCACCAATCCGCCTGCCAAGCGTGGTGATTATGGCAAATCCCCCAATCGACAACTTACCAAAAGTGGTATTCTATTGGGGAGGCCTATGTCCAGTAGTGGACGTATTTAGGATGATGATGATTTAAGTCTTAAAAACTATTTAGAATAAAAGACCACCTCATACCACGAAGCAAAATAATTTTTCGCACCTCATAAGTCACCTCAAAGATTTTATCTTCATGATTGACACTAATTGGGTATTAATCCAACTCTTCCCGTGGATGTCATACAGGGCGACTAAGGGAATACATTATAAAACATCAATCAGGCCTCCCCAGCCCGTCTGGCCAGCGCGGGGAGTGTAGGCCAAATCCTCCGTCTGTCTCCGGCAGACGAGAGAGGGTTGTGCTCCTGCAGTGGAGACAAAAATAACCTGATGATGGGTATTAAATTAGATAACAGATTTTAATGTCAATTTGTTATCTAATTGAATAACCAATTAGCGTCAATCATGAAGATAAAATCTTAACTCGCAGTAACTTTGGTATTTATTTCATCGCAATCGGCTTAATCAATCAAAAGTTATTCGAATTTATAGTTTTCATATATAATAAAGAAGGTGTAATGCTCCGCGGAATTCAGGTTTGCGATGAGTTAGGACTAGGTTTGGAGCGAGGGTGCATGGAAGTGCAGGGGAAACGGGAGGGAGCCCACGCGAACGGAGAGAACAAAGTTATATCGCCAGTTAAACTTGAGAGACGTGTTCGTTTGTGTGTATGGGGGGGGGGGGTTGAGTGCATGTATGGGGGGGGGGGGGGGGGGGGTTGGGGGGCCCTCTCGGGATAATAGTAGGTGTGCAGCAAGTGTTCAATTTATATACACTTATAAATACAACATATATACTTTTTTAAAATGACGTCAACAACTTAAGCTTATGTGATCACTGCATATAGTTCAGCAGATCTGCATGACATTTTTTTTAGCTAGATTTCAATACAGGACGGGTAGGTTTACACTCACGGGCTTATCGTCTAGAGTCGAAAACATCTAGAAAATTCAGTCAGTCCTAAATCTCAGACTCGCAATCAGATCTATCCTATTTATTGTTACAGACTAAAGATAAATCTGATTTAGCCACAAGTAAAACGCGACAGAGGATAATGTTTAATAAGAAAGAGGTAAGATACATGTTTAATACTAGCTAGACAGCAGCGCCACCGAATCGAGGCCTAGTACATCAATTGTACTGGGCTTAAAATAGGGCCAACCCCAATCTTCCCTAGGGTGTCGGTCCAGGCTACTAAGGGATTTCACCAGGGATGGGCAGCTGCGTTCTCCTGTGTATATTAAGATCATTAAGATCACCGATCCGCCTGCCAAACGTAGTGATTAAGGCATAACCCCCAAAAGACAACCGACCAAAAGTGACAGTCTATTGGGGAGACTTATGTCCAGCAGTGGACGTATTTCGGCTGATGATGATGATGATAATTATGATGAAAGGAAGACTTGCCGTCCAGAGAGAGATATGCGAAGAGATTACGCGCGCTCAAGTGTAAGTGAACGGTCAAATTAGTAGAAAAAAGTCTAAACTATTACTGAAACTATAAAAAAATCTATACCATAGTACAACGATCTCTATGTACTACTAGATGGAGCGTTCCAAACAATCGCTCTGTTCCACGCAAGTAGCCACAGCTCTTTCACATTCACTTTGAAACTTGTGCAGTTACTACGCAGAACATTTAATTATTACTAAATATTGACGCTAATAATGTCAATATTTAGTAATAATTAAATGTTCTGAGTAGTAACTGCACAAGTTTCATTGTGAATGTGAAAGAGTTGTGGCTACTTGCGTGGAACAGAGCGATTGTTTGGAACGCTCCATCTAGTAGTACATAGAGATCGTTTCCATAGTTTGGAAGGTCATTGCCTGTGGTTGATGTTTGCGTCACTAACAGTAACACGCCAGCTATATTTGCATAAAAGTACATTGACCTGTAACCAAGAAGTCTAATAACTTAAGAATAATTAGTTATAATATAGTTTCCACTGCCGTGTGGTTTCCGGTAGAGTAGAATAGGACCACTCCAACTCTTCCCGCGGATGTCGTACAAGGCGACTGAGGGAATACATTATAAAACATCAACCAGGCCTCCCCAACCCGTCTGGCCAGCGCGGGGAGTGTAGGCCAAATCCTCCGTCTGTCTCCGGCAGATGAGAGAGGGCTGTGCTCCTGCAGTGGAGACAAAAATAACCTGATGATGAATTAGTTATAAATGAATGTAACGTGCTGCGCAGGTATCGCATATTCGACTTCTTTCGACATATGGGGTCAGTGTACTTTAAACCAGATATACAGATCGTTCAATTCACGACGGCTTGCCCCACCCTCTCTAAATCGCTTACATTTCCATTGTATGCGTTATATTGTTAGTGTGTTAGTTCTATCATGACGTAACCCCCGCGTCCCGCGCTTACCCCTCGCGAAAAGTATTGGGGCGTGCCATCCTCAGTTGAACGATCTGTATGTAGCACATGCTAGCTACTCATTAAACAAGCATGCTTATTTAGCATTGAGAAAAGATAAACTAACTTATCCTGCAAGATCCTTATGTTCCCCTAATCGTGGTGTGATAGCCTAGATGTGAATGCCTGGTTTAAGAAATACCTACGTCAGGCAGGCCTACGTCACTCGAACGAACCTACCGCGATAAGTACGTAGGTGCTTATCGTTCGAGTGATTCTCGCCTCGTCCGTACGGAGTAATAACAACGCTAAGTCGAGAGCCTTGGACACATTTTTGATTTTCACTATAATGTGCACCGCTTTGACTGATATTTCACCCAAAGGTTTACTGAAAGAAAATACATAGTTAAGTGCACCTTTGTACATCATAGGTTTAAATTGATTGTCTCTTGTATTTGTGTACAATTTGTATAGTTCTCGGCTAAGTATAGGGCCACCCCCAGTCTTCCCGTGGTTTTCCTCAAGGCGACTAAGGCATTGAACAGGGACAGGCAGCAGCGTTCTCCTGTGTATATTGCATGAAAAGCAATATAGCACCAAAATTATACTATATTATTAAGTACATAATTATAACATCGTTTGCTTTATTTTAATTTTAATTGTTAGAAAGTTAAAGTCAAAGTCAAAATCATTTATTGCATATGAGTACACTTGGTACATTTATACACGTAATTTTTTTTATCGACATATTCATCATCATCATCATCAGGTTATTTCTGTCTCCACTGCAGGAGCACAACCCTCTCTCATCTGCCGGAGACAGACGGAGGATTTGGCCTACACTCCCCGCGCTGGCCAGACATATAATTTGTTAATATCTAATTTTTAATTGAAAATATTTTATTCACATTAATAATTGTAAGCACCTAGGTTTATAGAATTGTTAGAATAAGTTAAGATATTCGTACACAAGAAATTGTTATAGAATAAAAAAAATACAAATATTAAGATCGTTACTGCGATCACCAATCCACTTGCCAAGCGTGGTGATAATGGCAAATCCCCCAATGGACAGCCCACCAAAAGCGGCATTCTATTGGGGAGGCGGATGATGAAATACAATAAAATAGACTTCATTTGAAGCCTCGTCTGAGCCAAAAACACATTAATAGTTTTATCCTTTTTCCTCCCACAGGCAGCAAAAGTAAAGCAAGACTTGCCAAAACCTCATTTCTCGAACCGCCGCGTCATTCTCCAACGAACCATCAACCAGCAAACCAACGAGAAATCCGCCTTCGCCCGCATTGAGGTCAAAACCGACCCGACCAAACCAAACCCCGGGATTTTCAGCCGCGCGGTCAGAACCGCAATCGGCGGTGACAAGGGCCGCATAGTTATTAAAAAAGAAGAGCCACAGATAGAATACAACAGCGATTCTGACATTGATGAGGATAAATTGCTCGAAGAGGAGATTGGGAATGTCGCCATGGTTGATAATTTGCCTCACGGCATGACAGATACAAGACTGAAGACGTTAGCTGGCAACGACGTTCAGGTAATTAGTATATTGATTTCTGGCAAAGACCTCGGTCACGAGACAAACAGCTATTCGCTTCTTACCAGGTTTGTCGCTCCGGGTTGACCAAAAAAGTGTTCAGATCGGGTATGCTTGGGAATTCTTTTTGCACTATCCGCATCTCCTATCTCTCTCACTCTTCGATTGCCACAGTTGTAATTTACCGACTTACAAACAAAATGATGAATTAGCTATAATGACGGATAAGGAAACTGTCAGATAAGAACACTGTCAGATAAGGAGAATGGTGAATTAGCGAAAATAACGGCTCGGGAATCTGACCACTCAGATAAGACAACTGTCAGATAAGGAAAATTGTGAATTTTTGCGAAATTGACTAATTAGGGAAATGACGAATCAGGAATCTGACGATTGATACATTAACTCAAAATGATAACTTTCAATAAGGAATTTTAAGAGTTATGATTATGAAAAAAAAAGTTACTCCAAACAATAAAAATTTACATAGATGTCGTGAAATGAAATGAAATATCTTTATTGTGGATCATAGGTATATAAAGATTACATGTCATAGTTAGAGCTCAGCTATGTCCCGCCACGTGGGCATACAACATTGTGTCGCAGTAAAGCATGCATTTAAAAACAAAGTTACAAGTCGTGGGCATAAAATTCATAACGAAACAAACGAACATGACTATGAAAATTATAATAATTTTAGTATGATTTAGTAATCGTTCAAGGTCATAAGCCGTGTTGTTCCCGGCTTAGAATAGGGCCACTCCCAATCTTGCCGTGGGTGTCGTCTAGGTGACTAAGGGATTGCATCAGGGACGGGCAGCGTGTATATTAAGATCGTTACTGCGATCACCAATCCGCCTGCCAAGCGTGGTGATTATGGCAAATCCTCCAATGGACAGCCCACCAAAAGTGGCATTCATTCAGGCTTATGTTCAGCAGTGGACGTATTTAGGCTGATGATGAAAGGTAGAAAAACAAACCACCTATGTCTACATTTGACTACGAATTGTTGATGTTCGACTGAGTTAGTGATGTTAAAAACTCAAAATAAGGGCAATAAGTTATACATATCACTAGCCGTTGCCCGCAACTTCGTCCGCGTGGACAACTTAACACCACACATTATTATGTATTTCCCGTAGAAATGGGATGTTTTTCGGGATAAAAACTATCCTATATCCTATTCCAGGACCTAACCTATATGTGTGCCAAGTTTCATCCCGATCCGTTCAGTGGTTGAAGCGTGATTGAGTAACAAACATCCAAACTTTCGCATTTATAATATTAGTGGGATGTATAAAATCCATTTGTATAATTTATTACGTTGCTAAAGTTTTTTGTCATTGGAAAAGTTTAAAATATAAAACATTAAAATTATTAACTAAACCTTGTAGTGTGGTACGACATCAGTCAGCAGTACGGAGTTACTACAGGTCATACCACGAAGCAAAATAATTTTTCGCACCTCATAAGTCACCTCAAAGATTTTACCTTCATGATTTACACTAATTGGTTATTAAATTAGATAACAGATCACTATCTGTTATTTCATTGAGTAACCAATTAGTGTCAATCATGAAGGTAAAATCTTTGAGCACTAATTGGTTATTCAATTAAATAACAGATAGTGATCTGTTATCTAATTTAATAACCAATTAGTGTCAATCATGAAGGTAAAATCTTTGAGGTGACTTATGAGGTGCGAAAAATTATTTTGCTTCGTGTCATACCACGACTCTTTAGGAACAATAAAAACTTACAAGGCTATTTAAAATTATAAGGCTGTCCATTAAAATCATGATTTCACCAAAATATACGTAATAGTTAACACTACTAATTGTGGCAGCGAAGTTCTAGGATGAGAGAGAAGGAAGCGACGCAAATTGGGACTGGGGTCACCGCGCTCTGACCAATGTCATTTTGACCGGTAGTTTTTAGTTTGTCCGGGGGCAGTCGACAAGAAATATCAAGACTTAATCATGTTCATGTATGCTCAATTTATTATTATAGTGTTTTGTGGCGTTAATGATAGATTTTTTGACCTTATGTCTCAAATTTGGGCGTGAAGTCATGCGACAATATTTAGAGGGCACTCTGTGGCGTAATGTCCATTCTTCCTACAAAAATAACACAGTTGAAATTTCAGAATTACTTGTCATTTATTACTTGTCGACTGTCCGTGGATGCAGATTATAATTAACCTAATTATTAGAGGTTTGATGCTTCAAATGATCGATAGTAAATAGTATGAAATGATTAAACATTGCAGTCGCAGGGCACAACAATACAATACAATACACTTTATTGCACAAACAAATACAGTTACACGTTATAGAAGTTACAAATAGTACAATTTAGGCGGTCTTATCGCTTTAAGCGCACAACCTTGTGCGGGGTCAGTATTTTTATTTCATTTTTCTAAAATACGCCTCTCTGAATTTTCCGGATTCCTTCTCAGTATTGGCGGTCTAGCTACAGTCTCAGACGATTCGGCGGCGATATTCACACAGTGGCAGCGTCGTTGGTTCTTGTCGGTCGTTAGGTCGTTACTTTGGTGGTAGTGGTCGTTAGTTTGGTCGTAAGTCGTTAGTTTGGTAGCAGTGGCGGATAATAACTACGCCACTATTTAGTACGATTTTTTATTTATTTTATATTATTTATTCATTCTGAAACCTACAGCTAATTTACAAAAATATATAATACAGTATAATATAAATTAAACATTAGCCATTAACAGATTTCTAATATATAAACATAAAAATTATTGCATAGGGTAATAAAAGTAGGAAGGTACAGAGAAAAAAAAATGAATAGAAATTTACAACAAAATAGGAATAAATAAATTATCTGCAATCTACGTCGTCATCGCAATAAGAGTTGAGTGCGTAAACGTGAGGAGTTTACAACAGCATTATAAAATACGAACTCACTGAGGACACAAAAGAGTGAACGTGGTCAGATCGACCTGACCACGGATACCAGGTGAAAATTTGGACGTTTAGTTCTAGGGGTTCGCAGTGAGAGGAATAAAAGGAGTTGCATGACTAGGTTGATGAATGTGAGTGAGGCTAGTGAGGTGTGTCAGGATCGCGCAAAGTGGCGATCCATCGTCTCTGCCTACGCCTCTGGGGCCAAGGCGTGAGCATTATGTATGTATGTAGTTCTCGTAGGAGAATGACCTTAAGACTTTTCAAAAATCTATTTTTGTCGAATGACGAAAATTGATTTTTATCCGTAATTTTTTATAGAATTAAGTCTAGAAAAAAGAAGAAAAGCAGCTAAATTCGAAGAACTGGTGACCTCAGTGGGAGGTTGTACACCGCACGGCGGGACCCATAATTTGAATTGTATTGGCGCACTTTACCAAAGCGTGAGTGACAGAGCGAAGCCCAGCGATCCTTTTTTCGACTTAATTTTTTTTACTAATACATTTGAAGCAACAAACCATATTATAATTAAAACTATCAACTGTCGCTATACCGTGCTATATTTATGTATATACCTATTAATATATCTTTTGTTATTGTTACTACACTTGCTGTTTAATTGTAAAATAATGTGTAGTGAAATATTTACCAAACTTACATTATACACTGTGATGTCCTTTTTTGAGGCATTTTGTACAAATATTTTTTTTCAGTGTAAATGATAAAATCACTGATATGTCTGTTATAATCATTTTAGGACTATACTCATGTCTTACACCATATATTTGTGTATGAATCTTGAATGCCTGAACTAATCAAGTAAATACATTTGTAGATATGTTTAAAACAAAAGTATCAACAAATATGTAACGCATAAAATGTATAAACACAAGACACGTTTCCAAATATGTTAAGTAAGTGTAATATATAAAAATTCTGTGATTTCTATTCTAAGTATTCAAGCATGATATTATTTAATATTTAATACTGCAATTTCAAAATGAATTATTCGGATTCGGAACATCCAAAGAATTTATAAAGCCAGGGTATCAAAACATCAAATGGCATGAAATGTCAGTTTTGTACATATGAGACAAAAGGTTTTGATGGTTTTAAAGTGTATTGTTTTGAATAATTTATGGACTTAGAAAAAATTCTAAAGCGCCAAAATTGTATTTTATGGTAGAGAATTTAAATTTTTTTTTACCAAAACAAATGTCTTTTTATCAAAATCGGGTGTTTTGGTAAATAAAGGTATGATTTTTTTTTTAATCTTTATACCGTAAAATCCTAATTTTGCGCTTCAGATATTTTGCCTTTCTAGCGACAAAACAATACAAATAACTTTATTGGTTCAAGAACAATTTTGCGTCCTTATACTAGATATATATATTATTACAAGTAGTAGCCTGGATCCCAAACTAGAATTCAATGTTCTGTGGGAACGCCTCGATAAAACCTAAAATAAAGAATAATTGGAATATGGATATGCCATATTGAAATTGTATTTTTAAAATATGGAAAGTGTTAAGTAGTATAATAGCACTATTCTGTATTATTAATAAAATATCTATTTTTGCAGCTTTTTTTGTAATAATTAATTTTAACAGTATTTTTGTAATTTAAGTACGATAAAGAAAAACATGTACACATTTTACAGTTTTCATTTAGTTACTTGACATTTTTCGTATTTTTCAACAAACTGTACCTAATTATAATTAGTCATATAACTAGAATAATTAGCGATTAGTAATAAAATAACGGAATATACGAAAGCAACTTCGGATTGATGTTCCAGAATTTGGTTTTGGACAAAGAAGAGCGCACTGCGAAGATTACGTTCAAAACTACGGTCGCAGCTGAGAATTTCAGGAAGAAATTTAACAACAAGATGGTCGCCGCCAGCCGATTAACAGTTTCTTTACGCTAACAACGAAAACTATTAAAAACCTCATCACTGTATACACAAGGACAACTTTTTTTTAAAGAAAAAAATAGTCGCGTTTGGTTACATTAATTTATAATTGATGTTTTTTTTTACAACCGTATTCCTTTACTAATAGATAATGTATATGTTACAATATTTGTATACATGACGTATGAATGACCGCTGCATAATTCGTCGCTGACATCAGGCGGATCTCATATTTAATGGACTTTCAAATGTGAAAATTGTCTTAATTCCAATCAAATATTCTAAGGATGATGTGAGTTTAGGTACCAGCCGCCAATAACAAGTGATACGCCAAAGAAATGGTCTTATTAAGCAGAACAATAGTTACTATGGCGGATAATCTAAGTTAGATGTATTTTCGGCGTTATGGACCTTTTAGTACCAATCCATTCATCATCATCATCATCAGGTTATTTTTGTCTCCACTGCAGGAGCACAACCCTCTCTCATCTGCCGGAGACAGACGGAGGATTTGGCCTACACTCCCCGCGCTGGCCAGACGGGTTGGGGAGGCCTGATCGATGTTTTATAATGTATTCCCTTAGTCGCCTTGTACGACATCCACGGGAAGAGTTGGAGTGGTCCTGTTCTACTCTACCGGAAACCAATCCATTAATAGCCACCAATTACAATAAGTGATACGCCAATGGTACTAGAAGCCTATAACGCCGAAAATACAGGTAACTGAGAAAATCTGCCATAGTAACTATTGTTCGACTTAGTAAGACCGTTTCATTGGCTTATGACTTATTGTTTTACGGGCTCTTTCTATATATTGTGGAAAGGTACAAGCGTTAAAAACGCCCTTTGGGAACTTTTAAGAAAGTTTAATTCTTTTTGTTAAAAGATATTTTGAGGAGTGTTTTAATGGATTTAAAAAAAACCTTACAATATGCCATCTAATCGTCTATTAAATCAAAAAATATCACCACGCAGGTGTATTTTGCGAGATAGGTATCGATTTCCCACTCAATTGTGTTATGACGTAGATCTAGTCAAATCGAGCATTTTTTTTTATTTGCATGACTGATGACAAAAAAGGAAAATTTACAACAAAAAAAACGAATACACCTGTTTGATGCCAGCGGCGTCTTGAGTCAAATATTGTCATAAAAATGCCTTATATCCATGTACTTCAATTCGTGAATAGATTTACTGTATTAAATTATTACAAATAGTATTGTCATTGTATGTTCTGATATTGTCCAGAGAATTGTATGTTTCAAAAATATACTTCTAAGAATATTTCTTAGTTTAGCGTTTCACGTAGTAATGTTACAGATACAATTTTAAAATAATATGTTAAAAATAACGTTTTTTGATAGACATAGACACTGCTATTTTCTGCACCAGAGCGTATATTTTTAAGCAATAAATATGTGTCCTATGAAATCATTATGCTGTAATTGCTTGACTTATGGAAATGAAACAATTTTGTGTAAACAAACTATATATATATAACGTAATATAGTTTTTGTATATCTGCTTGATGTACTTCCTGTTTTCAAAAGATATTAAAACTATAATTAATTTGAATTAATAATACTAACAATATTTTAAGGTTACAACTGGTTAAACTTGTGATGAAATTGTTCCTAGGTTCACTACTTTGGTTTATATAACTGTGTTGCCACATAAACATTTTTGCAGCAAAAATGTAACATTAAATATACTATGTAAAGTATTTTTTATCTGTTTCTTCGGTGTTAATACACGTTCGAAATACATTATTAATAGGTGTTCGGAATTTAAAAGGCTCCTTTTGTTACAAATGAGTACACGGAATATATGTATATATAACATAAAAAAGGGTAATTAGCTTGTAGAATTCAAGCTATTGCTAATAATACAACTTGCTGGAACTTGTACTTTGCTTAAATGGAACAATTTTAATTCCCCATTGTTTTTTTGTTAATTATCTATGAAGTCTAAATAGTGTTGTCATACTAAAAAATAGGTTGCTTAGTTTTAGGTCAAAATTGGAACTGTAAAATATACTGGTTTGTAATTACAGCCTTAGTAATAGAAAATGCTGTCAAACTCAGATTATTTGATTTCAGCTAAAAATTGTCAATGACGTTCAATATTGTTAATAACTAAAATTCTCTTTTCAATTAAATGTAAACATATGCCACATCAGTTTTGGCGTTATTAGTTTTTTTCTGAATTTACTAGAATAATTACTTATAATCCAACTTTATTTTTATTATATCCCTAGATTTAATTAAATTTTTATTTTGCTCGTTGCAAATGTATGTATATTTAGAATAATATATAATAATAACCTCCGGTAAAATTGTATTCTCACTCAAACTTTGCAGTGTGAGCGATTGTGAGCTGGACATCTAAGGTCATGTTAGCCTATCTATGTCCTTAACCGACGGAGACCACTTACTGTCATATGATCGTCTGCCCTTTTTTCTTTTATAGAATTGAGGCAACCTTAAATAATATAAAAAAAATTTTTTTTAAGTATATTAAGATCATTACTGCGATCACCAGCCCGCCTGCCAAGCGTGGTGACAATGCTAAATCCCCCAATAGATAGCCCACTAAAAGTGAAATTTTATTAGGGAGGCTTATGTTCAGCAGTGGACGTATTTAGGATCTGTTGTTTTCCTACAATATGCAGAAGTAAAATTGTATATATCTTGAAATGTATATCATGTCATTTACCTACTGGACAATTTATTCCAAACAGAATCTTCCAATGAAATGTCCAAAGGTGACGTTTAATCATATTCACGCATATTAATTATATCTCTGTCGTGTTTAATTTATAATTTCTTACAGGTCCATACCATGAAGCAAAATAATTTTTCGCATCTCACAAGTCACCTCAAAGTTTTTACCTACATGATTGACATTAATTGGTTATTAAATTAGATATGAGATGACATCTGTTATCTAATTTAATAACCAATTAGTGTTCATCATGAAGGTAAAAACTGTGTGGTGACTTATGAGGTGCGAAAAATTATTTTGCTTCACGGTATGTAGGTATACGTCATTTGGAAGATTACTTTGGCATTTTGAAAGCGTCGCACGCCTGGCAGTAATCACAAGATTGATCTGAAATTTGCTATCCATTCAAAATTCGATATTCGATCGCCAGCTCATTTGCTTTGCCGTTCTTTCACTGCAAATTAGAAATCTAGTTTTAGAACATAATTGCCTAAAATGAGGTTTTTTTTTCACAATAGTAAGTTGGTGGTTTATTTTAGCAAAAATAGTTTTTATGTAATTAGTACTAATTAAAAACAACAAAACCGACTTTATATTTTTACATTATAGACGGTTTTAATATTGCATTTGACTAACGTATCCCAAAGCAATATTTTTAAAAAAACACGTATTGATTTACTGCCAGAAATATATTTTACAATTATAGGAAAAATAATGTTTTTATATGCCACAATAGAGAAGTATTTTTGCACTTTCATTATACATATTTGAAAGAAATAACTGTCTAATTATGCCATTCTTCAATACATTCTTTGGCACATGAATAGGTAAACATGTCTATGCCAAATAGATTTCGAAAGTTTATTAACTATGATCAGGGGCCCTAACTTCGTGACTCCATTTTGTACTAACAAATCATATTGTGTCATATTCTCATAAGCGTTTGGCGTCTAATTAATAGTAAACGTCAAATGTGTGTCAGAATTATGTGTAACAGCCATTTTATCCTCTCTAATGAGTCAATTGACATATTGTAATATGCGTTTGCCGTCTAGCTATCGTTGTTGCACGCCAAATGCTTATCAAAGTATGAAAAGACCCGTTAGAGTATAAAATGACTAATTCGACAGATATTAACCGAAAAGCTTAGTAGGCCTCTTGTACTAGATATTTGTAATAAAAGTATTTGCGGGATAGCTTTATATGCTTGACAAAATAAGGTCAAGTAAGAATATTTTATCACCGACACCTAATGAACATGCAATAAGAATTATAGAATAAGTCAAAAATATACTTTATTGTACTAATTAAATAGACTGCAAATTGTACTGCAATTTAGCTTTTATAGAAGGCTGGGGTTACCTGTTAGGTAGAGAAGCAAGATGTATGAAGTGTTTTTTGTTTTAATTCAATCAAAAAGTGAATTAAATGCCTTTACATTGTGTAAAAATTGTTTTCATTTACATTGTTATACCTGTTGTTTATCTGAAACCGTGTGCCGGATTGTCAATTTTATGTTTGTCATAATACTGTGCTTTTTTTATAATATACATAAATTAGACTGAATTGGAATTCGGTTTGAAAAAATATTTGTAAAGATCTCAAAATAAATACAAGAAAGTGATAAATTACTAAAAAAATGTGTTTTAATTCTAGTTAAGATTTGTTATTTATTTAATTACGTATGTACCCTGTAAATATGTGAGTTAGTCATAAGGAATTTTAATATTTTTTTGGGAATGAAGGTAAAAGTGTATTTTTGTGTCGAGAGATATACGCGCGTTAATATTTTAATTTAGAATTTTTAATTGAAAAAAGACTGAACTTTAAAAATCAATAAATGAAATTCGAAACTAATGTTTTGTACTTTTATTTCTCCTTATCCCTACACATATAAACCTTAATAATAAATACTTATATTAATAAAGGAAAAATAATTTATTAACAAAAAATAATAAATTAATTTAAAAAATCTTCCCTTACCCTCTTCAGTTCTTCATTGTATTCCCCGCGTCTTACAAAAATAATAACAAATCTGTATAAATATTTATTGAAACTTGCAAATAAATAAACTTATCAATCTTTTCATTATCACATGTGTGAATTACTCCTTTTTGAATAAATAAGTTTTCCAGTAACAAAATTCAGTTTTTGCTTATAGAATAAAAAAAAATATATAATAAAAAAACTTGATCCTATGTTATGAATCGGAATTAGGTAGTCATATGTACTGTTGACGAAAATGTGACACGTAAGATGAATATGGACATTCCACGGGATTGTATTAACTGTTTTCATGAAAATCCCGACCGAGACTTAGTAGTAATAATTAAAAAGTATATGCAAGAAACTTCTGAAGGAAAAGTCCGGCGACCGTCGAACCAGATCCTTTTTTATCAACCGCATCAGCCTGGACATTCATAGACTGCTCAAGACAAAACGAAAACTTAAAAACTGGACCGGTTGATGTTCGGATAGAAATACGCAGCGAGCATCCTCGGCACTGTCAATAACTGCAGAGCTGGAGATCTACCTTTAGAGCAGCCCCTCTTATTCTTTTTTTTTTTGTATTACGTGTTGTATATTTTTTCTGTCACCTCTGTTTCTATTTAAAAAACAATAATTATCCAATTAAGAAAAGATAATTTTCATATTATTTGTATACTCATTAACTGGTAAGCGGGAGGCGGATAAAGAATAATAAATTATTAAATGAACGATGTGGAATGTTTAAGAAATCCCGGGATATCCATGTTAACATTTCGTTGAAAGTACATGAATACCTACTCCGACTACCTGACTCCGATCCCTGTCATTACATTTCGATTACTTTGAAAAAAGTAATTCTAAATGAAAGTTTCCTTTGTTACCCTGCGTCTGTCCTAGACTGATAGAATGGAAATTATCTTAAGAGTTATTATATACTTCAGTACTTTCTTCAAAGGAAACCTTAAAAATAAAAAATCTGATGGGCATTGGGCGTCGAACTACTGTAATTAAACGCCTAACGCTATTTCTCTAAAATACAAATTCACGTGCGAATCTCACTCAAGTGACTTCACTCACTTTGAAACCTAATCCATTGGCATTCTGTAAACATTCAAGTAGTGCTATTCTGTAAAACAAACTCACGTGCGAGTCTCACTCAAGTGATTTTACTCGCTTCAAAACCTAATCCATTAACATACTGTAAACATTCTAGAGCACTGTCGACGTGAAGTGACTTCTTTGTTCACTTCACGTCGACAGTGCTCTAGAATGTTTACAGAATTACCAATGGATTAGGTTTCAAAATGAGTGAAGTCACCTGAGTGAGACTCGCACGTGAGTTTGTATTTTACAGAATAGCACTACAGCACCGTCAATGTGAAGTGAGTTCTTTGTTCACTTCACTTCGCTAGTGCTCTGGAATGTTTACAGAATTACCAATGGATTAGTAGGTATCGAAGTGAGTAAGTAAAGTCACCTGAGTGAGACTCGCACGTGAATTTGTATTTTAAAGAATAGCACTACTGATTATTAGTCGAAATGTTTACGAAGTAGGCTTGCTAGTGTTGTCTCTTCAACTTTTAAAAGGTGACGGAAAACCATCGAATATTTTTATGTGGATTCGGATCGAGTGCACTGGGCAAGCAAAGTTTTCAAATTAAAAAATATAGTTATTTCTGAAGCTGAGGTAGCTGGCGATGTTGAAGAACCTAGGCATGGCGTCTAAGAGGTTTCTGTACTCTTGGGTATAGTCCTCCGGGTGGTGTATTTTGTGGGCGTGGTGGGACAAGTCCATGATGGGCTGAGATTGCTGCGACAATGGCACCTGCACACACAAACATTACTATGCATTATTTGTTTTCTATTCAGTCGTGGTATAAAGTAGGATCATTCATCATCAGCCGAAATACGTCCACTGCTGAACACAAACCTCCCCAATAGAATGACACTTTCGGTGGGCTGTCCATTGTGAGAATATCCTAATTTAGGATTAGACAACGCTTCAACGGATCGTGATGAAACTTGACACACATATAGGTTAGGTCCTGGAATAGGACATAGGATAGTTTTTATCCCGAAAAAACATCCCATTTCTACGGAAAATACATAATAATTTGTGATGTTAAGTTGTCCACATGTCCGAAGTCGCGGGCAACAGCTAGTATGTAATATTTAACACAGCGCAAACTGTACTCACAAGTAACGTGAGAGTGAAGTCAAGCGGCAGGAAGGATTCACTATACGTAGGCGTGGAGTGTATGATGGAGTAGACCGGCCGGCCGGCCAGCTCGAAGCTCGGCAGGACGGGGCTGGTGAAGGACCATGACGTCACGTTCACGTTGGGGCGCGGCCAGATGGTGATCAGGTTATGGGCAGGCCCTGACAACAGAAACGTAACAAATAAACACGTAAACTTCGCGTGTCTATAATACATACATACATAATGCTCACAATTGGTTCCAGAGGGGTAGGCAGAGACGATGGATGGAATGGATGGAAGAATAAAAGGAGGTGCATGAAAATAAATAAATAAATATGCCAGACATTCACACCAATTATCCAGTCCCAAACTAGGCAGAGCCTGTGCTATGGTTACTAGATAACGGATAGACATACTTAAATAAATATATAAACATCCAAGACTTGGGTACAAACATTCATATTCATCATACGAACATTTGCCCCTAGCGGGATTCGAACCCGCAACCTCCGGCGTGGCAGTCCGAGAGCTACCCGTTCCGCCACGGAGGTCGTCAAAAAGGTTGATGAATGTGAGTGAGGCTAGTGAGGTGTGTCAGGATCGCGCAAAGTGGCGATACATCGTCTCTGCCTATAATCAATCAAAAGTTATGCGAATTTATAGTTTTCTAAAACTCGCATTACATTATTATATGTACAACAAAGAAGTATAAATGCTCGGCGGAATTCGGATTGCGATGAGTTAGGCTTAGGACTACATTTGGAGCGAGGGTAAGAGATAGCGGCAGGGGTCGAGGTGACGGTAGGTGGCGGGAGAGGGGAGTGTCCACCCGAACTCGCTAAAATGATGTGTCGGTGTGTAGAGCAGGTTATTCTGAACACAACGACATATTTCATATCGACGCAAACAATAATGTCAATGTTAACATATTTAGTCCCTCCTTAAAACCAAAAGTATTGGTTGACTAAATCAAGCAGTATTGGTTGATTTAAATCCAACAGTATTGGTTGATTTAAATCAAGCAATATTGGTTGATTTAAATCCAACAGTATTGGTTGATTTAAATCCAAATTCAGTATTGGTTGATTTAAATCCAACAGTATTGGTTGATTTAAATCCAACAGTATTGGTTGATTTAATCAAGCAGTTTTGGTTGATTTAAATCCAACAGTATTGGTTGATTTAAATCCAAATTCAGTATTGGTTGATTTAATCAAGCAGTTTTGGTTGATTTCAATCCAACAGTATTGGTTGATTTAAATCCAACAGTATTGGTTGATTTAAATCCAAATTCAGTATTGGTTGATTTAAATCCAACAGTATTGGTTGATTTAATCAAGCAATTTTGGTTGATTTAAATCCAACAGTATTGGTTGATTTAATCAAGCAGTTTTGGTTGATTTAAATCCAACAGTATTGGTTGATTTAAATCCAACAGTATTGGTTGATTTAAATACAAATTCAGTATTGGTTGATTTAAATCCAAATTCAGTATTGGTTTGACGGGCATGATAAGATTGAGGTCAAGTGTAAACTTAAAAAGCCACCAACCGATCATCCGTAAGTTGAAGGTGCACAGCTCGCCGACGCACGAGCGGCTCGCGACGCGCGTGGACGGCTCCGGTGAGAACTTGTTGGGCGGCCCCGTGTATAGCAGCAGACTGTCTTTCCTGTAAGCAGCGAACAACAATTAATTAGCAAGGGGCCCGCGCCCCGAGTCCTTGTTTCTTAGAGTGAATAGAGTAGCAGGCGTAGGTCTGGGCGTGGGCTTGGGTCGGAGTCGGATTGAAAGCGAGCAGTCCACACGTGCGAAGCATTGCACTGTGGTAGAAAACCTATATTTCAGGAAGTTCGAACACGGCAAAGGGGGCCCGACATGGTTAACCTGGCTCCGGGGGGAGGGGGCGGGACATTTATAAATATCTGGCAGGAATAAACGGTACACTGAAGGAGTAAACTTACAAGTACTCCCCGAAGCGCATTCTGAACAGCGGAAGATTGCAGTGCACGTGTCTCTCGCAGTCGTTGGCGAAGTCGGTGCGGTGGTTGACGGCCAGCCCGCGCTGGCGCGTCTCCCGCAGCACCGAGCTGGCCGTGTAGGCGTCCCAGCGCGCCACCACCACGCCCGCCGCGCGCTCCGTCTCTCGCCCGTCGAACCCGTACGATGTGATCTCAGAGTGCTGGAAGGAAGATAGCCTCGACATCAGTCTCTCGGCGTCTGTACATATCGAGGAGTGAGGTGCAGTGAGGTAGGAGGGAGCGTCAGATGTGCGTATCACAGCCCACTATTATACAACTGTCACCTTCCTCCGACGGTCCCCTAACTCGGTCCTACCACTATTAGACAACTGTCACCTTCCTCCGACGGTCCCCTAACTCGGTCCTACCACTATTAGACAACTGTCACCTTCCTCCGACGGTCCCTTAACTCGGTCCTACCACTATTAGACAACTGTCACATTGCTCCGACGGTCCCCTAACTCGGTCCTACCACTATTAGACAACTGTCACATTGCTCCGACGGTCCCCTAACTCGGTCCTACCACTATTAGACAACTGTCACCTTCCTCCGACGGTCCCTTAACTCGGTCCTACCACTATTAGACAACTGTCACATTGCTCCGACGGTCCCCTAACTCGGTCCTACCACTATTAGACAACTGTCACATTGCTCCGACGGTCCCCTAACTCGGTCCTACCACTATTAGGCAACTGTCATCTTGCTCTAACGGTCCCCTAACTCGGTACTACCACTATTAGACAACTGTCACCTTCCTCCGACGGTCCCTTAACTCGGTCCTACCACTATTAGACAACTGTCACATTGCTCCGACGGTCCCCTAACTCGGTCCTACCACTATTAGACAACTGTCACATTGCTCCGACGGTCCCATAACTCGGTGCTACCACTATTAGACAACTGTCACCTTGCTCCGACGGTCCCCTAACTCGGTCCTACCACTATTAGGCAACTGTCACCTTGCTCTAACGGTCCCCTAACTCGGTACTACCACTATTAGACAACTGTCACCTTCCTCCGACGGTCCCTTAACTCGGTCCTACCACTATTAGACAACTGTCACATTGCTCCGACGGTCCCCTAACTCGGTCCTACCACTATTAGACAACTGTCACATTGCTCCGACGGTCCCTTAACTCGGTCCTACCACTATTAGACCACTGTCACCTTGCTCCGACGGTCCTCTAACTCGGTCCTACCACTATTAGGCAACTGTCACCTTGCTCTAACGGTCCCCTAACTCGGTACTACCACTATTAGACAACTGTCACCTTGCTCTGACGGTCCCCTAACTAGGTCCTACCACTATTAGGCAACGAGTGCTGGGAGAAAGAAAAACGCCGCTCTCACATCTGGCTTTCTCACCCGATACCTGCGGGACTACTCCGGAAGCATACAGCCATTTTGTACCTTCTGACGGGTCAATTTGATATATACAGATAAGCATTACGCGTCCAACTATGACAGATGCCAAAGTCAAAAATTAATTATTGCATATGTAGAGTACACTTGGTACAATTATTATATTTTTATCGACTACCGCTTCCTAGGTGTTAGCGCTGTGAAGAACAAACGGCGCAACAAACTTCACGCAACACATCTTCTAAAATCAAGTTTGCATACAATTATATAAAGATTGTGCGAAGCTGAATCAACATTAGTAGCAGGCAATTTTTTTGTCATGCAATTTTTTTTTTAATTATTTTATAATAGGCTTTCTTACAAAGTTGTTTTTTAATGTGAATCTTAAACTTTCTGTCCGTCATATGTAAGATGTCCTCTGGTAGTTTGTTGTAGAAGCGTATACATTGCCCCGTGAACGATTTACTGACCTTACTAAGTCTTAACCCTGGTAAAACAAGTTTATTTATATATGCCAAACGATTATCAGAAAATAAGACATACAAAATGGAGTTAGAGAATACAAAATGGGTTTTTAGTTTCGACGGATATTAGCCGATATGTGAACGTTAGCGCGTCCGGTGCAGGGACCAGCGAGGAAATATGAGAAATAAGAACACGGTGGAATGAAGGATAGCAGGAGAATGTGGTAAGAGGTCCGAGAATCTGGATGAGTGTTGTATTATCTAATAAATAAAATCGTAAACTTCGCGTGTCTGTACATTGAAGATATTTGCAACAAAAAAAAAATTAGGGCGTCTAAGGATAAGTAACAGAACACATTTCGATCATTTTTGAAATTTTTGTCTGTTTGTCTGTGAGTTTGTGCACGCATTACTTAAAAACTACTGAACAGATTTTGATGAACTTTTCACAGAAACATGGGGCTTAACTTAACTTAACATTTAGTCTTTATTTCATCGCAATCGGCTAACTCAATCAAAAGTTATAGACATTTTTAGTTTTCAAATACATTAGTAGGTAAGGTTAGTATGCAATATATTGCAAATAATAGTATTTCCGTACTATTCAGATTGCGATGAGTTTGGACTACATTTGGAGCTGGTAGTGGGAATGGGAGTGGGAGTGGGCGTGGGTGTGGGAAAGGGGAGAGGGAACGGGATTGAGAGTGAGATTGAGAGTCTGAGTGGAAGTTGGATAGGGAGCGGGAGTGGGAATGGGAGCGGAACCTGTAGTCCACGCGAGCGGAGCCGCGGGCACAGCTAGTGTATCATATGTGTAAACTACTAAGATGAAAGGCGATAGAAAACGAAAGATCGCGGTGGTCAGGGGTGGCTGTGAGGGGCGGATATGGAGGCCATGCTTGAGACAAGAAATACCACCTCATCGTCAAATGGTTCGTATGCAAGAGTTATCATCATCATCATCAGGTTATTTTTGTCACCACTGCAGGAGCACAACCCTCTCTCATCTGCCGGAGACAGACGTAGGATTTGGCCTACACTGCCCGCGCTGGCCAGACGGGTTGGGGAGGCCTGATTGGTGTTTTATAATGTATTCCCTCAGTCGCCTTGTACGACATCCACGGGAAGAGTTGGAGTGGTCCTATTCTACTCTACCGGAAACCACACGGCAAAATTAATCAATTAAATCATGTCGCACGCTTAATAATAAACTGGAATAACTCAAAAATCTGAGATTTTGACTTATCATCATAAAACGAATTATTTAAGCGTCAAGAATCGATACAGTTCAATCGCCGCGCAGAACGGACCAAAATGACAGAGTAAACGCATCACCCTAAATTCAATTTCATGCTAAAGTGACGTCTGTCAGAGATGAGCCGACTTCGATGACCCATAAGAAACTGTATCTCCCTACCTCAAATACTGCATTCTTTGAACGCACCGCGATGTTAAATGCGGTCAAAGTATATAACAGGCTGCCAGTGGAGTTGAGGGAACTTCCAGACAAAACATTTAAAATATCAATCAAGAGATTTCTTATTGCAATGTGTCCCTATAGTTTACGGGAGTTCCTAGACAATAAGTATTGACCATACAGATATCAATCTTTGACATAATTAGTTTTAAATTCTTTTTGACATTTTTTTATATATTTGACATGTACATTTATTATTCTTTCTTATTTATGCCTAATGTAATTCTACACAACTATTGTTGTAATGAATAATATATAAACAAATAAATGTGAACAGGACGCGGTTTCGTTAGACCGGCGGCGGAGTATCTCTTAAAAAACCAGTTTATTATCAATGTCATGTACGGAATTTATATTTCTGTTTAGTCATAAAGTGAGTTATATATTAATTATTTCACCTTTTTAGAAATTAATTTAATCCAAAAAGTGAACTAATCCGATATATTTCAGTTTAGTTTTAATTTTTGTCCGAATTCATGAAAAGAAATAAAACTTAATTCAATTTAGTTTTAAGAGGGGCATGAAATTGAAAAAAACATTTGAAATTATTTCTATTTATAGTTATTATGTCATGATAATACAAAATTAAGATTAGAGTTATTTCTTTTTACTATGAAAAATACTTTCACAGCCTTATTTTGATTGATTAATGGTTGATTAATTTGACAAAAAAGCAGTTTTTAAGAAAACTTGGCTGGTTAGTACAATACATTTAAAAAAAAAAGTGAAATAAATCCTAAAATATGTAGAGGGGTACTATTTCATTTTAATAATAACCGAATTAATTCGCAGATTTTTTTTCAAATCAATATTGATTTTCATCATAAACTGAAATAAGTTAAGAGGTTTTTTTTAAAACGTTAATTATTTTAATATTTATTACTTTTTTTGCAATCCTTTTACATGACATTATTCATTGTACATTTGACTATAATATAAGACTAACCAAACCATTAAACAGGCTCCAACCTCACGCGAAAGTTTAAATATTGGCCACGCGGCAACCAGTCAAAACTTTAACAGCGAATACCCAAAAGTTTCTGTTTTTGAGTTAATTCACTTTATCATTTAGCGTGCGATGTCAATACAATATCAAAACGTGTAAAATTAATAACGAAATAAAAAAAGTCGTGCAGATTACAAATATTAACAGAAAAAATAATTACCAAAAAGGGTGAAAACTATAAATTATAAGTAAGTCATATAAAACAGCTACATACGACCAATATTATCGAATATGTAAATAGGATATACGAGTATAGACAAAAGGATTAGAAAGCAGTATGTACCAAGTGTGGGTGCAGTATACTTACAAACCAGTAGTGCCTCTGCGTGGCGGGCCCCTCGTCGCGGAAGGGGCTGAAGGGCACGAACATGATGATGATGCAGGCCACCGCCGGCACGGCCGCCACGATCCACAGCCGCTTGCGGGAGAACAGCAGTTCGATGCCAGACTGAACAAAACATCATAACATTTGTCAGATATGGTTTGACAGGTGTCAGTTGATAGGTGTCATTTGTCTGGTGTCATTTGGCAGGTGTCACTTGTCAGGTGTCATTTGTCAGGTGTCATTTGACAGGTGTCAGTTGATAGGTGTCATTTGACAGGTGTCAGTTGATAGGTGTCATTTGGCAGGTGTCACTTGTCAGGTGTCATTTGGCTGATGTCGTTTGTCAGGTGTCACTTGTCAAGTGTCATTTGGCTGGTGTAATTTGTCAGGTGTCAATTGGCTGGTGTCATTTAGCAGGTGTCATTTGACAGGTGTCAGAAGAAAACAAAGTTTAGTGTTTCTATCTCTTGTTTTTTCATTTGGCCGGCTATTGGAAAAAAAACGGTCAAGTGCGAGCCGGACTCGCGCTCCAAGGGTTCCGTACTTCGGAAGAAAAAGTGTAAAAAGCTATTTATTACCAAAACAAATTAATTTTTCAAATATATTCATAATATAAATGATGCCCTTTCATACGATATCCGGTCTGAATACTAAAATTAATACTAAAATTTGCCCCCTCATTACCTTACCAAAATTTTACTATACAAATCATGGAATTTATTCTGAAATAAAGTTTAATAATAATAATTATGGCCCCTTTTCCAATGAAAATAATTCTTTCCCCCATAATTTCGGCCCTTTTGCAATGTTTCTGAAGTCTGGCAAGCATTATTTAAATCTATTCCAAATTTCGGGTTGATAGCATTAGTAGTTCCTGAGATAATCGGCTGTGACAGACAGGCGGAGTCGCACTACAAGATTAGATTAGATTTATTTATTTCACTTTTACATCTTAAAAATTCAATTTTACATGTCATTCTAATATGGTAAAAGGGATCGTCATAAAATAAAATAATGTACAAAACATAAATTACAATGTCAACAAGTCAAATAATGGGCTCGATTCTGAAGGCGCAATGTTAAAATTTGACAGCACTAAAACTGTTGCTATCCTTGTCACACAGTATTATGAAGATAAAGACGAAACCAATTTTAGCGCTGTCAAATTTTAAAGGTGTGTCTTCAAAATCGGGCCCATTGTCATAGTAAACGTGTTAACGTTTTTACTATTTTGGTACGGAACCCTAAAAATAGAATAGCGCCACTCACAACACTGGTGGATACGAGTATCGCCAATCCGAGGTTGACAACCCCGATGGTGTAGTCCGGGACGTTAGATACGGTGCGGCCCATGATGGGCAGCAGCAGCGCCGTGAAGCGAAGCGCCAGCGAGAACATAAACATGGTCGTCGGCAGGGACAGAAGCACTTCCATGATCAGGTGGAGCCAGGCTGGAAGAATATAGACATATATATTTCATTCCAAATCAACAGTCATACGAAAACCAACGCTATTTGCCTCTAGGTAACATATATGTCGGCGAAATAATAAAAGAGGAGCTGATTTGGAGGCACAGTGCGTGTTCGTCGCGCCGTTCGGCTTGGTTCGGCGGGCGTCGCGAGCGCGCGCTGGGTATAACTGGCGCAGGCGCAGAACCGAGACAGGCTTCGATGGAAAGATGAGCGGTGCGTAGGCGTTACGCTGACGGATCGTCTGCCTTCTAAATCGTTACTTGTTGATGTAGTGTCATTTAAGTCAGTAAACCTGTTAACTTTGTAATGGCGTTATACTCAATTTGGGAGCCCACACTTTCGGCGGAACAAGGAACCTACGACATCAGAAGCGGGATTCGAACCACACGGCCTCAGAAGAGGCCCCTACGACATATATATGAAAGGTTCACTAGCAGCAAAATAGGTTTGTATTACTCGTACCATGTAAACTTTGCGGTCCACTTACGAACACCATCTATTATTTATTTTGTTTTCGAGACGCAAATGCGTTTGTTTTCATATGACTATTGATTTGGAATGAAATATACATACATATATATATACACATAATGCTCACGCATTAATCCCAATGGGGTAGGTATAAGTAGTATATTAATATTGTTTTACGGATCTTATTAACTCTGACTTATTACTTAAGTTATTCTATGTGCAATAAATAAATCTAATCAATCACACATACATACGCTGATTGCCTAATATTTTTTACATACATACATACATAATGCTCACGCCTTGGTCCCAGAGGGGTAGGCAGAGACGATGTATCGCCACTTTGCTTGATCCTGACCCTCACCAACCCCACCCACATCCATCAACCTTGTCATGCACCTCCTTTTATTCATCTCACTGCGGACCCCAGCCTAGTTGATGAAGTTTCTAATTTAAAATTAGTAAATTAATATTAGGGAATACATTATAAAACATCAGTCAGGCCTCCCCAACCCGTCTGGCCAGCGTGGGGAGTGTAGGCCGAATCCTCCGTCTGTCTCCGGCAGATGAGAGAGGGTTGTGCTCCTGCAGTGGAGACAAAAATAACCTGATGATGAATCTGGTACTACTTACTTACTGTTATTAGGCAAAAATAAATATTATGTGTCGTGTGGTTTCCGGCTTAGAATAGAGCCACCCCCATTCTTCCCGTGGGTGTCGTCAAGGCGACTGAGTGATTGACCAAGGACATGCAGCACTGTTCTCCTGAGTGTATTAAGACCATTACTGCGACCACCAATCCGACTGCCAAGCGTGGTGATTATGTCAAATCCCCCAAAGGACAGCCCACCGCAAGTGTCATTCTATTGAGGAGGCTTGTGTTCAGTAGTGGACGTATATCGGCTAATGATTAAAAAATTTAAGTCATTTTATTTACCAGTAATCTGTTAAATACGTATGTGTGTGTGTGTGTATCATCATCATCAGGTTACTTTTGTCTCCACTGCAGGAGCACAACCCTCTCTCATCTGCCGGAGACAGACGGAGGATTCGGCCTACACTCCCCGCGCTGGCCAGACGGGTTGGGGAGGCCTGATTGATGTTTTATAATGTATTCCCTCAGTCGTCTTGTACGACATCCACGGGAAGAGTTGGAGTGGTCCTGTTCTACTCTACCGGAAACCACACGGCAATGAGGTGTAGGCGAGATGTATGCAAAGTTATTATTTTTTAGCTATTCTTTCGATTGGCATCATAAAAGTAGGGTGATTTTTTTTGACATTTAAGTCGGTTCGATTCCCAGACGAAGCAAGTAATTTTTAGAAAATCTATGAATGCAGAATTACTAACTTTTAAAAGTAACATAAAGTCTTCTTTCAGCAAAATACACTATCTACGATATTTAAGGTACTTCCCCTTCATGTCCCATAAGTTTGGGACGCCCTGTATATATGATATAGATTCATACATCCCCATCACTAACCTGGCATCCTGAAGTATCTGACCACGGTCATAGACACTAAGGACATGAGCGACATGATGAAGAGCGGCACGGCCACCATGTAGCGGACGGTGGTGAGGCTGGGCACGCAGACCATCAGCAGGAGCAGCGCGGCCAGGACGGACCGCGTGGCCGTCGCGGCCTGCAGCGTGCGGATGGACCGGTTCAGACCGCTCTGGGAACGAATAATAATAAATGTCACACATTCACACAAATTATCCAGTCCCAAACTAGGCCGAGCCTGTGCTATGGTTACTAGATAACGGATACACATACTTAAATAAATATACAAACATCCAAGACTTTGGTACAAACATTCATATCCATCATACGAACATTTGCCCCTAGCGGGATTCGAACCCGCAACCTCTGACATGGTAGTCCGAGAGCTACCCGTTCCGCCACGGAGGTCGTCTATACAGGACATATGAGATTACAAAGATCAAATGCTCTCCTGAAGCAACAGGGTTGTATTCAGATGGAACAAGTTGCCAGAATCTGTCGTAACTGCCACATTAATAAACATGTTGAAGGATAGACTACAAAATAATCAAGTCGACTAATGATATGGAATACTATAAGCTGCCTTTCAATTTAAAATAAATAATATATTTTATATTTATTAATTATATATTTTTTATCGTGTAGGTTATAATCTGTAAATGGGTATATAGTTTATATTAGTGTATGCATATGTTTTTTTTTATTTACGTACACACCATGTCTGCCTCTCTTATTTCAATTATCTCTCTCGCGGGTCTGCTGGAAGAAATCTCTCTCAGAGATAAGTTCGCCCTTTGTACTTGTGTTTCTTTTTAATGTATTATTTTTGTTTTATCTGTGTGTGTACAATAAAGAGTTAAATAAATAAAATAACTTGTTTGCCTACATACCAGTACCTCCTGGTTAGGATAGGACTCCACCTATGAATCAATAATGTTGGTATCTAGTTTTACCAGGGTTAAGACTTAGTAAGGTCAGTAAATCGTTCACAGGGCAATGTGTACGCTTGTGCAACAAACTACCAGAGGACATCTTACATATGACGGTTCAAGTTCAAGATTCACATTAAAAAACAACTTTGTAAGAAAATCTATTACAAAATAAACAATTATTTGAATGACAAAGATGCGTGGTACTAATTTTGATTCAGCTTCGCACACTCTTTATATAATTGTATGCAAACTAGATTTTTAAAAGATGTGTTGCGTGAAGTTTGTTGCGCCGTTTATTCTTCACAGCGCTGACACCTAGGAAGCGGTAGTCGATAAAAAATGACGTGTATAAATGTACCAAGTGTACTCATATGCAATAAATTATTTTGACTTAGTTTGGGGCGACGGGTAGACGGTGGGTGACCCTATTCCAAGCCGCCTTCGTCTCACCTTCTTGGTCCTCCACGCGTCGAAGGTTTGCGAGATGCCCACAGCCGTGATGATGTAGGGCAGCCAGAACATGGGCACCACTATCCAAGGCTCCGAAAGATACCTGTCGTTGCCATTAATTACATTCTATAATATGTACACAGATGACCAATTTAAACATAATTCATTATGAACCCAATTGGGCACAACAAGTAGAAAAGAGGAGAATCAGCTGATACTGGCGATTAGTTGATAAATACCTACTTCATTTTGAGTAGATACCTCAATTTGAGCACCTATCTCATTTTGAGTATCTACCTTATTTTGAGCACCTACCTCAATGTGAGTACATACATAATTTTCAGTACCAATTTTATTTTGAGCACATACTTACCTCATTTTGAGTACATACATACCTCAACTTGAGCACCTATCTCATTTTGAGTATCTACCTTATTTTGAGCACCTACCTCAATTTGAGTACATACATAATTTTCAGTACTAATCTCATTTTGAGCACATACCTACCTCATTTTGAGTAGATATATACCTCAACTTGATCACCTATCTCATTTTGAGTATCTACCTTATTTTGAGCACCTACCTCAATTTGAGTACATACATAATTTTCAGTACCAATCTCATTTTGAGCACATACCTACCTCATTTTGAGTAGATATATACCTCAACTTGATCACCTATCTCATTTTGAGTATCAAACTTATTTTGAGCACCTACCTCAATTTGAGTACATACATAATTTTCAGTACCAATCTCATTTTGAGCACATACCTACCTCATTTTGAGTAGATATATACCTCAACTTGATCACCTATCTCATTTTGAGTATCTACCTTATTTTGAGCACCTACCTCAATTTGAGTACATACATAATTTTCAGTACCAATCTCATTTTGAGCACATACCTACCTCATTTTGAGCACCTAACTCATTTAGAACACCTAACTCATTCGGAGTACGTACCTCATCTGCGTGGTGGTGGCGACCATGATGGGTATGAGTATGGCGGACACCAGCACGCCGCCCGCCGCGGCCAGCAGCCGGCCCAGCGACGAGAACAGCAACTCCTGCACGGTGCTCCACCCTGTATACCGAACCAACTATTACCATGGTCGCTCACGGGTTGATTAACAATAGACTGCGCCAGGAATATTTTTTTATAATAAATATTACTTACTTATATATTCAAATAGTTTCAAATTCCAATAGTTTATTATAAATTACCAGATACATAGATTTTTACAGTCATCCTTAAAATTGTATCATTACATCAATTGAGTACGATTAAAATATAAAAATTGACAGAACAATGCATATTAGAGCTCCCACACTAGACCATGCAGTCTGTATCGGGGAATCTGTGTATGTATGTGTTTATTACTTTATAAACTTGTCTAATCAAAACAAAAAAAATCTCCTGTGCTATGGAAATTAAACAAGGATTCGACGATTCACAAATATAAGGTAGGTCCCAGCTAAATTCTTTGCCGTGTGGTTTCCGGTAGGGTAGAATAGGACCACTCCAACTCTTCCCGTGGATGTCGTACAAGACGACTGAGGGAATACATTATAAAACACCAATCAGGCCTCCCCAACCCGTCTGGCCCGCGCGGGGAGTGTAGGCCAAATCCTCCGTCTGTCTCCGGCAGATGAGAGGGCTGTGCTCCTGCAGTGGAGACAAAAATAACCTGATGATGATGATGATGAATCTATACTCACTGGGCCCCACCAGCCACACGTAGTAGGCGACGCTGAGGCCGGCGAACACGGCCACGGCGAGGTCGACCGCCACGGCCGCGCCGAACGAGTACGACACCATGAACCAGTTCATATAGTCGAAGTACACCGCCGCCTGGGGGTCCACCTGAGGGGGGATGAAATAATTAAGATTTCTTTATTTCACATTACAAATTCTAATACATAGATTAACTTACGTAAAAGGTCAGAGTTAATGTGATCGTCAAAAAATAATAAAAAATAGTATCATCATCATCATCATGTCAGCCTTTAGACGTCCACTGCTGGACATAGGCCTTCCCCAATGAACGCCACTACACCCGGTCCTCCGCATTCGGCATCCAGCCGCTTCCGGCCACCTTTTTTAGGTCGTCGGTCCATATGGCGGCGGGGCCAGAAAAATAGTATACAAAACGTCAATTGTACACGTTACGTAACAATAAATAAATATCTCAGACATTCACACCAATTATCCAGTCCCAAACTAGGCAGAGCCTGTGCTATGGTTACTAGATAACGGATAGACATACTTAAATAAATATATAAACATCCAAGACTTGGGTACAAACATTCATATTCATCACACGAACATTTGCCCCTAGCGGGATTCGAACCCGCAACCTCCGGCGTGGCAGTCCGAGAGCTACCCCTTCCGCCACGGAGGTCGTCAGAGCTTGCAAGCCTCCACTGCTGAACACAAGTCTCAGTAGAATGCCACTATTGGTGCGCTGTCCATTGGGGAATTTGCCATCATCACCACGCTTGGCAGGCGGATTGGTGATCGCAGTAATAATCTTAAAAATATACAGAGAACGCTTCTTAATCTTAATTTTATTTTTACTATTTCTCACTAGCATATGGTTGTCTGGAAGAAATTACTAAAAGCGATAAGGCCGCCGCTTGTAAATTTACTGTATATTCTTTCTGCATTTTTCTGTAATTTGTGTGAAATAAAGTATATTCAATCAATCAATCATGAAGCAAAATAATTTTTTGGACCTCAAAAGTCATCTCTAAGTTTTTCCTTCATGATTGACACTAATTGGTTATTAAATTAGATAACAGATGATTTTAAAATTTGCATCTGTTGTCTAATTTAATAACCAATTAGTGTCAATCATGAAGGAAAAATCTTTGAGGTGACTTATGAGGTCGAAAACTATTTTGCTTCGTGATATGAGGTGTAGTGTTGTAAGAGATTGAATTATCTTTAAAGACTCGGTTCTTTTTAAAGACTCGAGTCCAGCTCAAGTCCTTTTGAAGGAAGACCCTTATTGTTTCAATAATTGTGGTGATTTTATTATTTTATTCCTTCAACGATCTCTATGTACTACTAGATGGCGCGTTCCAAATATTGCTCTGTTCCACGCAAGTAGCCACAACTCTTTCACATTCACAATGAAACTTGTGCAGTTACTACGCAGAACATTTAATTATTACTAAATATTGACGCTACGGTTAAATAATGTCAATTAAGTAAGGTAAGTTTTTGGCCTCGACAAACTTTTCACGAAGTTTCCGAGTCATTTCTTCCAGTTTTTCTTCCACCTCAAAGACACGACCCTCAGTTTCTTGTTCTTTGTTAGACTGAAGAGCTCAAGTCTTTTACAACATTTTATGTGTTAGTGTACCACGTTCATGAGGTCCTGGTACAAGCCCCGCCCGTACCAATGAGTTTTACCAAACTTAAGTACGGTTTATTTATATAATACCACAGGCTTTTCGGTGAAGGAAAACATCGTGAGGAAACCTGCATCGAAACTCACCGACATAGCCGAATGGATTAGTAAGCTGAAGTGGCAGTGGGGGGGGGGGGGGGGCACATATGCCGCAGAACCGACGGCCGTTGGGGCAGACGAGTTCTGGACTGGAGACCGCGGATCGGCACGCGCAGGGTGGGACGCCCCGCCGGCAGGGGGACCGACGGCCTGAAGAAGGTGGCCGGTAGCGGCTGGATGCGGAGGGCGGAGGACCGGGTGTGGTGGCGTTCGTTGGGGAAGGCCTATGTCCAGCAGTGGACTTCTAGAGGCTGACATGATATGTGAAGTTCACCAAATCGGCCTGGGGCACCGTCGGTGGACAGGGGTTTGGTACAAGAGATCCTGAAGGGTCGAAGTGTTGCCAGGTCCTCCTGGCACCTTAAGATAAGGACCTCCGTTGATCTTAGCTCAGAGGAGTTGCGGAGAGGAAATAGTCTGGAGGCTAAAGTGTTGATCATGAGCTTACCTTCTCCGCCAGCTCCTCAGTGGCCGCCATGTCTGTGACCAGCCTGAGCACCATGTTCCCCGCGTTCTGTATGACGCCCGTCCGGATGAAGTCGGGGTGGTCGTTGCGGGTGTGGTACAAGTGCCCCCACTTTATGAACGCGATGTCCAGACCTGACAATAGAACAGAAATTTCTTCAGTTGCATTATTCGCTCTCGCACGAAGCGTTTTGCTTCCTCTTTCATAACGCGAACTGCTAAGGAATGGAACTCTCTGCCAGCTTGGGTATTTCCGGACAAGTACAACTTGGATCTTTTTAAAGGAACAGTGAATAGGCATCATATACCCAGAAGCCGTGTGGTTTTCGGTAGAGTAGAATAGGACCACTCCAACTCTTCCCGTGAATGTCGTACAAGGCGACAAAGGGAATACGTTATAAAACATCAATGAGGCCTCCCCAACCCGTCTGGCCAGCGCGGGGAGTGTAGGCCAAATCCTCCGTCTGTCTCCGGCAGACGAGAGAGGGTTGTGCTCCTGCAGTGGAGTTGTTTGTACATAAACTGATGATGATGACCCAGAAGCATCTATACTCCACCTTAGGCTTCGTCATCACTTATCTTCAGGTGAGATTTAGATCAAGCGCAAACTCATCAAGAATGAAAAAAATTTGACATTTATTTTCGAAAACCAACGCTATTTGCGGGGAATATTATCCTTACTGCCTATTATAAAATAAACGATTATTTGAATGACAAAGATGCCTGGTACTAATGTTAATCCAGCTTCGCAAAATCTTTATTAATTGTATGCAAACTTGATTTTTAAAAGATGTGTTGCGTGAAGTTTGTTGCGCCGTTTCTTCTTCACAGCGCTAACACCTAGGAAGCGGTAGTCGATAAAAAAAATGACGTGTACAAATGTACCAAGTGTACTCATATGCAATAAATGATTTTGACTTGGACTGCTTATGGAATAGGAGTGTAGGTCTCGGACGCTCACCGTGGTACTGTCCGAAGTCCCGCCATATCCGGAAGTCGGTGTCGGACGGTATCATGCCCGACGAGAACATGAACTCGCCGACGCTCTGCCCGCTGGGCCGGTTGGTCACGCGCTTGTAGATGTCCAGGGCGCGGGGGTCGGTCACCTGCGGGTACAGAAGGCCTGATTCGACTCTCACTCGCACTTATACTCGTATTCTTTCCAAATATTTGTTGATTGAATGATTGATTAAATTGATTGAATATACTTGATTGCACATACATTACAGAAAATATGTAGGAGAAAACAAACTGTGAATGTACAAGTGGCGGCCTTATCGCTTTTAGCGATTTCTTCCAGGCACATGGTTGCAGAGACGATGTAGCCACTTTGGAATATTACATTGCGCAAAGTGGCGATACATCGTCTCTGCCTACCCCTCTGGGACCACGGCGTGAGCATTATGTATGTATGTATATGGTTGCTAGTGAGAAATAGTAAACAAGATTAAGATGCGGGTGCAAAGATATAACTTTAAGATACTTAAGCTAGAGCTATATACATACATACATACATACATACATACATACATACATACATACATACATACATATATACATACATACATACATATATAGACATACATACATACATACATACATACATGCATACATACATACATACATACATACATACATACATACACACATATACAATATTATAGATTATCCTATTTCCTACTAATATTATAAATGCGAAAGTTTGGATATTTGGATGTTTGTTACTCAATCATGCTTCAACCACTGGACGGATCGTGATGAAACTTGGCACACATTTAGGTTAGCTCCTGGAATAGGACATAGGATAGTTTTCATCCCGAAATACACAAAACATTACTGTTCGTCTATATGTCTGTCCGTCAGATTGAACCGATTGAGTTGAAATTAGAAATATATGTGTAAAATTGGCCGGCAATGATGGTAAAATAACTGTAAAAATGAAAACAAATAAAATTAGTAAAAAAGCCATACATACATTTTGTGAGTAGGTATAGGTCGTTGGTATATAATAATATAGGTACCTACTCATAAAATGTATGTATGACTTCCGTCAATTGACTTATTTTATTTGTTTCCAAGTTTCTTACTAGCTGTAAGAAATAAACATTACATATATACACAAGCTTGTGTAATCCTAAACTAGGATTTTCTTGGGAATTGAAAAAGGATCGGATAATACTCATACTCATTTATTTCAATCTTTTGGGACATTGAGAACTCTAGGCTGAGTCGACATTGTTTTATTTACATTTTGTTTCACATTTATGCATGGCTGGCGTTAACGCGACCATTATGAATACATGGCAATGAGCGACCAGTTTCTACGTTATAAACATTAAGCTGCGGTAGATGGCATTGTCAAACATACCAGATAAAATAATTATAAATATCAATAGATATGCATTATTAGCTGCTGTAAAGTGGCTGTCAACTTGTAATTCACCAATATAACATCCAAACTGGGACCAACTTGTGCAAAATGTACAAAGTGGTCGTCATTCCCCTGAGGAAATCGACGATAAATAAATGTGTGGGGACATTTCACACACGGCCACCTGATCCCAAACTAGGCAGAGCCTGTAATATGGGTATCAGACAGCTGATATACATACATAATATAATATATAAATAACATCCAGTCACAAGGAAAACACAAGTGCTTATCACACGAATGTTTGCCCTGGGCGGGATTCGAACCCGCGACCCCGAGCTTCGCAAGCAGGTGTACTACCGACTAGGCTACGGGGCCGACAAATGTCTGATCTCCGAACTAGGATTCCCTGTATCCACATCCACTTGCTAGCATTATATTTGAGCCCATGGGTCCCGCATAAGACTCACACATGCTCAGCAGCTTGCTCAGAGCACTGATCGTTGGGCTCATCAGGACCATGTCATCGGCATAGTTAATATTATTGACGCAGACACCATCAACATGAAACCCGATGCCAATGCCGCTCAGACCATCAATCAGGCTATTTATATATAAGTTGAAGAGACGGGGCGAGGTCCGGCCCCCCCTGCCTTACCCTGCACGTATTCACCAGAAAAGGCACTCCCGCCCATCTCAAACGATTAACTTGATGGCTGTACCAATACCTAAGCATTTTTTTAGCTCACTAGGTAAGCTAGTATCATTATTTAGTTTTTCCCACAGTAAATCCAGGTGTGGTACACTTCGCAGACAGGTGGACTACCGACCAGCATCATTCAGTATCACAATCGTACAACACATCAAGGCATACAAGATAATACCGTTCCAAGGCCAATAGTACCGGTTTTTTAAAATACCGGTATTTGAAGCCCTGGTGTAGATAATGGCTTATTCCAATAATCCCCTGCGAAAAATCCCCTCAAGGGGATTTCTGGAATTTTTTGGAAAATTTGTCCAGAAATCCCCTGCCGATGCTCAAAGGAAACACTAAGGGGATTTCTGGACATAAATTCCAAATAAATTCCAGAAATCCCCCTATAAAATTTTTTTTTCTTCATAAAACAAATACAAACAACTAATAAGATATTTACAGTGTTTTGAATTACCTGAAACACGATGGGCTTCCCGTTCATGCCGCCCGCGTCCAGGTTGATGACGTTGGTGACCCCCCTCGACCAGGGGTGCAGCGTGAACGCGTGGCTCCCCTGGCAATGATTCAAAGTCAATAACGCTGTAGAATACCTACGGGATAGGGGGTGGGGGGTGGGGGGGGGTAAAAGGGGTTTATAGCGAGGGGTGATATGATGAATGGCTTACCTGCAGTGGATTCTCTTCAGCGCCGTTGAAGATGAAGATGACGTTGTGCTTCAGCTTCTGAGACCGTCGCGAGAGTTTGCGGAGCGTCTCCACCATCACCGCGCAAAATATGCCGTCGTCCGAAGCTCCTGGAATGGGGATCAATCACATAAGGAGATATCGGATTTTTAATTATAATGGCATATGCTCTATAAATTTCCTTAGCATATTGTCATAAGAACATTTGCCCCTAGCGGGATTAGAACCCGCAACCTCCAATCAAATATTAAGTGGATACATACACTTGTCTAATCCCAAACTAGGATTGTTTCCTGTGCCATGGGAATTAAACAAGGATAGGACAAGTTCACAAATATAACATCCAGACCGGGAACAACTTTTATAAATTGTACCAAGTTGCCTTTCTCTGGTGGAAATCATACCCAGGACCACTGGCGCTAGAGCACATCAATCAGCACTAGTACCAAACTAAAAAAGACCTACTCACCTATAGCATAAGGCACCGAGTCGTAGTGACAGTTGACCAGGAGCGAGGTGCCGATGGAGCCGTTGCTATGGAAACCGCTCTCGCCCTCCAGCAACGCGATGACGTTGGACACGTTCTGGTATTGGTTCACGTACGGCGGGTTGAACGCGATCCAGTAGTCCGCTGGGAAAGAAGACAAAGTAGATAATAAAGTCTTCTTGTTCTTTCTAAAATGGCCTTCCTTTGCCAATGTCAAGTCATCATCATCATCAGGTTATTTTTGTCTCTACTGCAGGAGCACAACCCTCTCTCATCTGCCGGAGACATTCCCGCCTCCTCACCATTCTCCCCCCGCAACTCCTCTAAGCGAGGATCAACGGAGGTAACTGCAAAGACACCTACCAGTGAAGGTAGGGCAAGTCCCAGGTCATGAATTTACGCTACCTTGGGCCCCAGACAATTTAATTATAGAAGTAAAGAGTCAAAGTAGGAAGAGAGTTCCCACTTCCCCTCTAGCAAATGGGAGTGTAGCAATGAAACGATGACCAGAGTGGTCACGTCGGGGGGGTTGGGGGGTTTGGTGTGGCCAAGATACGCCTGGCCACCTAGTTTGAACACCACGGACGTATTAGCGCCTTTGTGACGCAGTGAGCTGTGACGGAGTAGCAGAAGGCTACTTCGTATAGTAGTGCCAATAGTAGGCATGGCAAAAACGCTTAAACGCTCGGAAATTGTCCGGACTGTCGGAGACAGACGGAGGATTTCGCCTACACTCCCCGCGCTGGCCAGACGGGTTGGGGAGGCCTGGTTGACGTTTTATAATGTATTCCCTCAGTCGCCTTGTACGACATCCACGGGAAGAGTTGGAGTGGTCCTATTCTACTCTACCGGAAACCACAAGGCACAATGTCAAGTGTATAGGACGAATACAGACATGGAGAGCACGCTTTAACGGAGTAACGCTGTGGGTTGTGCCACCATGACACCAAGGGAGGGTCGCTCAGGTCACAGGATATCACCATAACCTTTGACCTGCTCACGTGGACTCCCGTAGAGAAGACCTACAGCTGCACAGGTGCAAAGGACATTGTAATCCCATTAATATTATAAATGCGAAATTTTGGATATTTGGATGTTTGTTACTCAATCACGCTTCAACCACTGCACGGATCGTGATGAACCTTGGCACACATATAGGGTAGGTCCTGGAATAGCAGATAGGATAGTTTTTATCCCGAAAAAACATTCCATTCCTACGGGAAATACTTAATAATTTGCGATGTTAAGTTGTCCACAAGTCCGGAGTCGCGGGCAACAACTAGTATTTCATATATGTAACTATATGTCTATTCTCAAACTAGGATTTTCTCCTGTACGATTGGAAATAGACCAGGATCATCATCATCATCATGTCAGCCCCTAGAAATCCCAAGAAGACAAGGATATAATGATACAAATATAACATCCAGGCCAAGAGCAACTTGTCCAAAGCTGTCTATCACCGGTAGGAATCTAACCCACGATCTCTGGCGCTCGAGTCTAACGACCAAAAGACTAAGCCAACGAGGCGGTCTTCTGAAAATCTGTCAAAATAATAGAAAGAAATCAATTATAGCACATGTACAATATATTTAGTGTGAAACGATCCGCCAGATAACTAAAGTATTCGACATAGCTCCCAAAGGTTAGCACGCTGAAGTGGCAGTGGGCTAGTCACATCTAGCGGAGAACCGATTGCGGTTGGTGTAAACGAGTGTCTAGTAAAGACCGCGAGAGGGCAGACTGTATGTAGTGTGCGACGGGCGGCCTGCCTGCCTGGATAGTACAGGTGGAGCGACGAGAGGCCTGAGGCGTGAGGCGGCTGGCAGGTACTGGTTCAGTGGGGCACCTTAGGAGAGCCCTATATGTCCAGCAGTGGACTCTTTCCGGCTGATGATGTACAACATACCAGTTAACATTTGCCATTCCACCCGGACAGGCAGATTGGCGTCTCTGGCAATGGAATCCAGAAGCGCCTTGAGGTCTATGGTCTTCTGGAGATGGTACTTGGTGCCCGACACCCTCGGCGCATCGCCTAGTATCATCATGAGATCCCTCCAAGCAGCCTCTTCGCTGAAAGTGTCGGTGTTCTGCAGAAAACATAAATTACCAAGCTTGAAAGAGGTCCACCAGGACACCAGGATTCGAGGAACAGACGGTACTGTTAGCATCATTGCCCATCTTATCTTATCTTCTTAGACGGCCAGGAAGACCTGGCGACACTTCGACCCTTCAGGATCTTTTGTGCCAAACCCCTGACCACCAACTGTGCCCCAAGCCGATTTGGTGGACTTCACATACGCCTCAGAATTTCTTCTTTGGCATATGCAGGTTTCCTTACGATGTTTTCCTTCACCGAAAAGCCTGTGGTATTATAAATAAACCGTACTTAAGTTTCATTGGTACGGGCGGGGTTTGAACCCACGACCTCATGAACGTGAGGCGAGTGCACAACCAACCGGCTACCACGGCTCTTTTCATCATTGCCCATGATAAAACATCAATCAGGCCTCCCCAACCCGTCTGGCCAGCGCGGGGAGTGTAGGCCAAATCCTCCGTCTGTCTCCGGCAGGTGAGAGAGGGTTGCGCTCCTGCAGTGGAGACAAAAATAACCTGATGATGATGAATTGCCCATGTCATAGGGCTTGATACCGGTTCCCGGCATAGAATAGGGCCACACCGAATCTTCCCGTGGGTGTCGTCAAGGAGACTAAGGGACTGCACCAGGGACGGGCTCCAGCGTTCTCCTGTGTGTATGTTAAGATCATTACTGCGATCACCAATCCGCCTGCCAAGCGTGGTTATTATGGCAAATCCCCCAGTGAACAGCCCACCAAAAGTGTCACTCTATTGGGCAGGCTTATGTTCAGCAGCGGACGTATTTCGGCTGATGATATATTATGACTAAGAACTTTAATTAACACCGGGAACCATGGGAAAGGAGCGCATTTTATCTAATGAATAAAAACGTTAACTTCGCGTGTCTGTACATTGTAAATATTTGCAACAAAAAATGGGGGGGGGGGGGGGGGGTCTTAAGGATAAGTAATAGAACACATTAAGATCGTTTTTGGAATTTTTGTGTGTATGTCTCTTAGTTTGTTCACGCATCACTTAAAAACTACTGAACCCATTTTGATGGACTTTTTACAGAATCATAGGGTATTAACTCGGAGTAACATTTAGTCTTTATTTCATCGCAATCGGCTTACTCAGTCAAACCTAAAGCAAATTCTCAGTTTTTAAAAAATTACTAAAAGAATTCGGTGGGATTCAGTTTGCGGTAGTTTGGCCTGGTGGCGACGGCAGTAGCAGTTGGAGTAAGGAGAAGTGAGTGCGGGGAATAAATCTGTAGGTAGTCCACGCGACCGGAGCCACGGGCACAGCTAGTCTAATAAATAAAATCGTAAACATCGCGTGTCTGTACATTGAAGATATTTACAAAAAAAAATTGAGGGGTCTAAGGATAAGTAATAGAACACATTTCAATCATTTTTGGAATTTTTGTCTGTTTGTGAGTTTGCGCACGCATCACTTAAAAACTACTGAACAGATTTTGATGGACTTTTCACAAAAACATGGGGCTTAACTTAACTGAACATTTAGTCTTTATTTCATCGCAATCGGCTAACTCAATCAAAAGTTATAGACATTTTTAGTTTTCAAATACATTAGTAGGTAAGGTTAGTATGCAATATATTGCAAATAATAGTATTTCCGTACTATTCAGATTGCGATGACTTTGGATTAAATTTGGAGCTGCGAGGGGAAATTGTAATGGGAGTGGGTGTGGGACCGGGAGCGAGAGAGGGAGCGGGAGCGGGAGTGGTAATGGGAGCGGATTCTGTAGTTCACGCGAGCGGAGTCGCAGGTACAGCTGGTTATACATAAATACGTTTGATGATACTTACGTCCCTGGCGATGTCATTCTCATTGATGACCCATGGCATGTCATCTTCGACCAGCTGCGTCAAGTAACCCAGGAGAAGGTATACCCCTACCAATAGTATCAGGAGTGTGCTTGGTATCTGCAAAGTAGCAGTTTCATCAAATACGGTACAGCTGAGTCGCAAACCCATCACCTAATATTCCCTTCAACATGCAAAACAAAACAGTCCAAAAATACAATAGATACGTTACGAGTATATTTTCCCTGACTTGAAAAAAAAAAAACAAAGTAGTTTCTGCGCTTCGTTAGTATAGGCAGAGAATACTAAATATTACTTGCTACGTAAAGAAGGCACACTCACCTGTGTGTACGGAACACACTGGAGAACTGTCTGAATCTGAAATCGTTGTCAATGATAAAACTAAGGCTAATCCTTAACTTGCTTCCGTGTTCTGAGAGCTCGGGCATACTAAATATTGCAACGTAAAGAAGCGATATTCACCTGTGTGTTCTGTTCTACACCGTTGGATAACTGTGTGAATTTGAAATCGTTGCCAATGATAAAACTGAGGCTAATCCTAAACTCGCTTCCGTTATCTGAGAGTTCGGGCAGAGAATACTAAATATTGCTACGTAGAGAAGCGATATTCACCTGTGTGTTCCGTTCTACACCGTTGGGGAATTGTCTGAATCTGAAATCGTTGTCAATGATAAAACTGAGGCTAATCCTAAACTCGCTTCCGTTATCTGAGAGTTCGGGCAGAGAATACTAAATATTACTACGTAGAGAAGCGACACTCGCCTCCCTCTGTACAGTTTAACATAGCTTGTTCGCGAAGTACGAAAAAGAAGCACTTACGTGTTGACGTATAACGTTGTCCCTCGATAGTTTACACACACCCGCATGTGTATAGACAGGCTGGTGCGGCTGTATAGTAGTAGATGATTAAATCGGTTCGCTTGTTTTGAAGTGTCGGGGGTGGAGTCCATACATACAAGCAAACAGAATCACGTGCGTGTATGCACGTAAACTATCAAGAGGGACAACGTTATGTCAACACAAAATTGCTTCTCTTTCGTACTTCGCGCCGTGGTTTATTTTGCGGACGACGTTAAACTGTCGGAGGGAGGTGAGTGTCGCTTCCTTACATAGTAATATTTGGCATTCTCTGCCCGAACTCTCAGATAACGGAAGAAAGTTATGGATTAAAATCAGATTTATCATTGACAACGATTTGAGATTGAGACATTTCCCCAACAGTGTAGAACGGAACACAAGTACCAGATAAGCAGAAACAATGATAGCGATATAATCTATTACAAACATATAGATAAATAAGCGGTTATATTAAGCCTTAATATTAGGCAATAGAGATTGGTAAATTTGTACCAACGATAGGCTTTGCCTCGCCTATTAAGTTTAAAGTCCAAATCGAAGCGAACGAGAAGCGGAGGAAAGATTTTGACTGCAAGATATTAACTAAAAGGAAACAGTCTGATGCAGACTGTAAGAAATAAGATAATTGGTCTATACTCGTACGTATAAAACTTTGTACAGACGCTCGTGGAGAGTTCTGCGAAAATATATAAAAATAAAACTATATTAGTTGAACTTCTTTTTTATTTTCGCTAAACTTACTTAGTGCTCCACGATCAGTTAGCCCATACTTACATACAAATAGAGCAATGAGGATCACAAACTTTTTTTTATATAGTATGGCGTATTGCAGAGCATTTTAATTTTTAAATTATTAAAATCCATTTATTTAAGTTATTAAAAACACTTTGTACACTTTCCAAAAATCTGTACCAATTTTATTGTTATCCTTAATTTGTGTGCAATAAAGAGTTTATCTATCTATCTATCTATCTATCTATCCATTAAGAAATGACAAAGTTATTAAAGCTTATTTAAAGCAACTTTACAAAACGCGCGCGCTTTGTATGTCGAAGTCACTTGTCGCGATGTTCTCGCTCTCTCGCTCGGATTTCATTCGGCGCTGTGTGGCGCGTATTTTGTTCGCGTCAGACTGCGCTAGTGTGCTGCGACCCGTAGGATGACGTCACTTCCGTTTTCGGGACTATTGCACTGAAATTACTGTGTCTTCGTCATTTTTAATCCGATTTAAATATATTTTTTACAGTATTTAATGGTTTTTCTAGCGCTAAATATCCGCATAATTAATCCCAAAAAAAGTGACTGATCCTCATTCAATCATGTGAAAAAAATATATAATTTACAAGTTTATAGAAACACAAAGTGCTGTACAGAGTGCGAAATTGCAAAGGCAAGTTACTAAATAATAATGTGAATATTAAAATAATCATGAAAGAAAAATTTGAAGGAAAATAAATATGGATGATAACACGGATAATTTTAACTACTAACTAGTATTAGTATCATGCCAAACCCATTTAGTAGACGTGTTGAATGAAAATGTATGAACTCGGTTTACGAATGACAAAGATGCCTGGTACTAATGTTAATTCAGCTTCGCAAAATCTTTATTAATTGTATGCAAACTTGATTTTTAAAAGATGTGTTGCGTGAAGTTTGTTGCGCCGTTTCTTCTTCATAGCGCTAACAACTAGGAAGCGGTAGTCGATAAAAAATGACGTGTATAAATGTAACAAGTGCACTCATATGCAAGAAATGATTTTGACTTTGACTTTGAATGCAGATGTGTCACATGGATGTGACAAAACTAGTGTTTATCGTTATGCTGTGCGAAACCTTTCACGGACCACACTGTTACTGGATCGTTGTTCTGTTTCTTTGTATCTATGCTGGGTTTACTAAATAGATTATCTATTTTAATAAACTTATTTAAAAATCGATGTTATGGAATAAGCTTATCTTCTTAGGGGGCCAGTAAGACCTGGCGACACTTTTATCCTTCAAGATCCTTTGTGCCGACCCTGTCGGACTGACCCTTAGACCCTGTCTACCAACGGTGCCACAAGCCGATTAGATGGACTTCACATACGCCTTAGAATTTCTTCTTTGGCATATGCAGGTTTCCTCACGATGCTTTCCTTCACCGAAAAGCCTGTGGTATAATAAACCGTATACCCTTTGCTGCGGGCGAGTGAACCACCATCTAGGCTACTACGGCCTAATTTAAGGCTTTTGTTTCAATTATTTTGGCTTCATCATAAATGACACAAGAATTGACCAGATACCAGAAGATAAATCAAAGGTAGGGCCCTGTGCCGTTGGGTTTGTTGCCACTTCTTCCCCTCGGTTATACAGGTGGAAGTGGAGTAGTTTTAGGCAGAATTTGACGTCAAAAAGAGAATAATTTATTCCAATTTTGAAATTATATATTTTGATTTTGATTGATTTTGACCTATTTGTGCCACTACGATGACCTAAGCACGATATATCGATCGATGTATCATGTGACTAAATCCCTAAGAATTTGCCAAAAATACGAGTTCCGCTGATTCCCTGCGACACATACGCTTATCGGCGTTATCGGTAGCGCCTTGACTACAGCGGGGCCATGATAGATAAAATACGCACCTCATGAATTTATGAGTCGATATTACGCGATTAGCTTTCCAGAACTGTAACGTTTACTTCCTAGTTAAGCGGAACTGGATAGTTTTGCTGTGACTTGAAATTTTACACTATTTCATTCAACTATTACATTTAAAATATGATTGTGTATGGTCGCCGGTTTAGACTATTCTACCACTTTGGCCACCCCTAGTATTTCCGCGAGAGTTTTTATAAGGGACTGCACCGAAGACGGGTAGCAGCGTTCTCAGATCATTACTGTGATACCAATCATATCAGCCCTTAGACGTCCACTGTTGGACATAGGCCTTCTCCAATGAACGCCACCACACCCGGTCCTCCGCCCTCCGCATCCAACCGCTCCCGGCCACCTTCTTCAGGTCATCGGTCCATCTGGCGGCGGGGCGTCCCCCCCTGCGCGTGCCAATCCGCGGTCTCCACTCCAAAACTCGTCTGCCCCAACGGCCGTCAGTTCTGCGACAGATGTGGCCCGCCCACTGCCACTTCAGCTTGCTAATCCTTTCGGCTATATCGGTTACCTTCGTTCTTCGTCGGATCTCTTCATTACGAATCATATCCTTCAAAGAAACCCCGAGCATAGCCCTCTCCATAGCTCGCTGAGCGACCAGGAACTTGTGGATCAAATCACCACGTTTAGCATCCGCCTGCTAAACGTGGTGATGATGCCAAATCCCCCAATGGAAAGCCCACTAAAAGTGTTATTCTATTGGAGAGGCTTATGTTCAGCAGTGGACGTATTTCGGCTGATGATATTGATGATGATTTTCACTGTCTCCGACGACGAGACTAATCGGCCAATGACTATCTTAAAATGACAATTATCAATACACAACTCGATTATGTTTCTATAAATTATTATATCTTATAAATAAAATCCAAATTAATATTATCTATCCCACGCATAGCTCCATAAAATATATAAACAAATATAAACCCAGAATAAGTAAAGCCAAAAACGCCTAAATAAACTCCAAAATAGACTTCACAACATACAAAAACCTCTTTTAAAACTTTTTTATATTTCTAGAATAAATAAATTCCAAATATCCGTACAAAACATCTATTTTAAATGATTACCACAATTTTTTTTATTTCAAATTTACCCAAAAAATTTGACGACACAACATAAAATCCCCTCTTTATAGTATTATTTATTTACTCACTGATTTAACAGGCTCATACAAATGTGTTCCTTTTCTAGTGACCTCGTAGATCACCTAGAATTCGCAAAACAAAATATTATAAAATCATCTATGTATACAACCAATTTTCTTAAATGTAATGATGTGAAAAAATTCCGCTCCTTACCCGTGATCTAAGTTTTTTCGAAAAAAACACACATATTTTATGAAAAAACAACAAATGGGTATACTCGAATGGGCAGGGACCACAGATGTGGGATAGTAACTGGTTTGTAAATTTGAAGGAAAGCTTTCCACAGTTCCAAACTATGCGATAATTGGATCGGATCACTACCTCATTATATTTTCAATGGATGAGACGCAAGCAATGCCTATATAACACTTGCATTATCGGTAAATAAAGATTCTATGTAGCATTAAACTGTCCATATTGCTTAAATGACAACTACTCAATTGATTGATTTAGAATGAAGTTGATGAGCAAAGAGATTATGGAACAGTTAAAAAGATTAGTTAGTTGATAAGTATGTGAAAGGCAAAGTACCGATTACTGATGACAATGACAAAGATGTAAGAGAACATATTGAAAAGCAGAGTGCAAAAGACACTTTAAAAAAAGACAAAGGAAAGCTTTAACAATCATTGATTAAAACTAGACAATTTGATGATTTTAATTATATAACACAAAAACATTTTTCAGACTTTTAAATGAGTGCAAGGTTTCCGATCCCTCATTTAAAAGAAGTCACACAATGAATTATTGTCAATAAATTTAAAATAATGCAAATAAGAAGAAGATAAGGTGGATAAATTATGACAAATTCAGTATAACTGAGTAAAAGGCGTTGAAATCAAATTCATGCACGAAAACAAACTTATCTGAGTCTCGTAAACAAAAATAAAAGACGTTACAGCTTTATCAAATGAAAATGTAATGTTAATACCAACATGCATTAGCTGTTAGGTAAAATTTGCGACTGAATATTTAGTTTACAAGATCATATAAATTTCGTCTTCGGATCAGATGATTTAAAACTGCATAGTGAATTTTAAGCAGTAAACAATGATACAGCTTTAAAAGGAAACAAAGCATGTGAAATTTAAGACGAAATAAATATAACATTAAGTATGAGACCGAGATAAGGTGTTTGTAGCCAGTACTGTCACGAACTCTAGAGTGAAATACATGCAGTACAAAATGGTGAAGAGTTAAAGAAACTAAAGCAGATGAAAAGCAATGTCAAGAACAGCTTTTGAGTGATAGAGGCCAAGACCCACTTGGGGTCGCTTAAACAAGAGAAAGGTGATAAAAAATATGTATGATAAGGTAATTAACCCGTTGCCAGGGCTTTTCGTCTCGAACAGTGTCGAACTCCACCGTCGGGACGCCATGGTATAAACGATCGCGATCCTGTAAATATATAAAAGCAATATGTTAATTTAGTCGTTAATATTTTGCTATTTCCCGATTTCATCCTTGTGCCTATGTCCATCTGGAAGGAATAATCTTTACGAGTCTCAATTTAGTAATCTATATCATGCCGAATTCGTGGATTAGGTGCAAGGACTATAACTATCTAAAAACAAATGCCTACTCTGAGATAATTTACAGTTTAACCACCTCTCTATTCAGATAATCTCTCTTCTTCCTCCAGCAGACCATCTCATTTGACAACGGCAGCATTTTGGATCACAGAACCAGCAGAAGAGAACATCGATCGTAACATCATGCGTTTTAATATTGGGGAAAAAATAATCTATACTTTCCGTCGTTTAAGCTTATGACTCATACACTCCAAATGACCCAAACATGAGCTTAAACGAGGGAAAGTAAAGGTTATTTTTCCCAGCATAATATTAAACCATGAACCACGAACACATGAAGCGATGTTGCGATGTCCTTCCGAACATCCTTTCAACTAAAAAGCGATTTTGTACTCTCCACCGGGTCATTTTAATTATACTAGGTTTGGCGTCCCTGAAGTGCGTACTTCTACTTTGCGGGCGACATAACATTGTCGAAGGGAGCTGAGTGTCGCTTCTTTGCGTACTACCTAATAGTTAATATTCTTTGTTACCTGTCAATCGTTCAATACCCGAGTAGTCATCAATATTTTGTAGTTAATCTATTTATCAATGGAAATACCACTGCGATGCATTACTTGATATAAAAACATATATTTACTAATCCCTTTAAAATAAAATTAAAATTAATCTTGTAATCCAGGTGAATCAGGTGCTTATTTCAAATATCATAATAAACTTAGTTCGCACTGCGCCTGCGCCTCGCACCATGCGATGCGAACGTGTTCGGAATTACAACTTCGAGATGGAACGTTTAAAAAAAACCAGGCATTTTACCTTTTTTTAAATCTGATATTAAGACATTTTGAAACAGTGACAGTGTTCTAACAGGTAAAGTCTTCGAGTTCGCCTCTGTAAATACAATTTGTGTACACAAAGATTTAATCATTATTGTTTTTATTTTCTCCCTCATGTCTTATTTTGTGTTTTGTTTGTTGTTACACTTTGAAGCGCTTCTTGTTGGAAAATAACTATTACTCTATTGACGAATTTGTAAATTCATTGTGTTATTATTTATTTCTTTAGTAGGTTATTTTTGTCTCCACTGCAGGAGCACAACCCTCTCTCATCTGCCGGAGACAGACGGAGGATTTGGCCTACACTCCCCGCGCTGACCAGACGGGTTGGGGAGGCCTCATTGATGTTTTATAATGTATTCCCTCAGTCGCCTTGTACGACATCCACGTATTATAAACAAGTATTATGCATTATTTGTATAAACATTATTTTTATTTGATTTGTTAAATATCTGTTTGTAGTTAATAATTGTATCATAATTTATCGTTTAAGTATTAATTTAACGTGTATCAGGTAGCTTTTTGTAATCAATAGCTGTTTCAACTGTTTATTTTTTAAATATCTTATCGTGTGTTCTTCTCTTATTATTTGCAGCAGGTAATTATATGTTTTACAGACATGACGAGAAGGCTGGACGAGTGCAGTTGTAACTTGGAAGTAGTTTGCATCAATCAGCTTTGATTCATCATCAGGTTATTTTTGTCTCCACTGCAGGAGCACAACCCTCTCTCATCTGCCGGAGACAGACGGAGGATTTGGCCTACACTCCCCGCGCTGGACAAACGGGTTGGGGAGGCCTGATTGATGTTTTATAATGTATTCCCTCAGTCGCCTTGTACGACATGAGTTGGAGTGGTCCTATTCTACTCTACCGGAAACCACGCGGTTTGTAGAAGTTTATACTTTTATAACTTCAGTGCAAATAACGTACTCGATAGTCACGGACGTGTTTCTCTTTACACTACGGTTCTCTTTATACTGACGTTGACTAGTTTGTATATAAAGTTATAAAGTTTGTGTTTTTGTGTATAAGTACAATGATCTATATTTCCACAAAAACAGGATGTTTGCTGTAGAAACTTAAGGTCTCAGTACAAATGCAAATTAAATGTACCTAAATCAAACTTGACTAGTAAGAAAAAATAGTTTTATGATGTGCATTAAAATATATAACAAACTGCCCGACTCATTTAAAGAAAATAAATTCAAAAATAAAAAAAATGAAATCCTGAGTGTGTGCCAATGTTTCTACAATTGGCAAGAATTTTTTAATTACGACTCTGACATTATTAATCATTCTGTAACATTCTACTTTATTTTATTTATTGTGTAAAATGACCCGCTGATTGAATTTTGACATTTAATTACAATTGAAATGCTCCGTATATTTACATTATGTTTGTTATAAATCACGAGTAATAAAGTTAATGAATGAACTGTTTTTGATGTTTACTATTATTAACTTTATATTATTTTAGTGTTTACGCCTGCAAAGGTTTAGTGATACAATATTTTTTTTAAAAACTATGTCACCTTAAATTCCGTATGCAATAAATTTTATTTCATTTCATTACACCATCTTTCTCGAGCTATACACGGACCTCACAACCGCGATGTCCAAACATCACACATATGTGGATACCACCCATCACGATGCCGGACGACGCACCAGGTACGACTCCGCGAGGGGGTCAATTTGATTATTTGCTCCATACCCAGCATCATCAGCTCATTTACGGTGGAGGTTTGTGGCTAGCTTGTCTTATTCACTCATTAAAAGATTGCCCAGACTTTGTTAGGCAATTATCAAAACTAGAGGTGGACACTTTGATGAAAGAAAGAAAGAAAAAACTATATTTACTACCATAATTGGCACACACAAAGAAAAAACCAACAAATAAAGAAAAAGGAAAAAAAATTATAAGAACTAGAGAAAATAGTTTAAATTTTTTACATAGATAAAATAGTAAATGCCGTGGCAGCAAAAAGGCAAACGACTCAGCATAATAATTCATAAGCAAATGAATCATATATTTAATTAGTCACAGGACACAAACAATTTTATGTCACATTTTATACGATTGCATAATGGTACTTTAACATATTCAACAAAGAAACAAATATATATGGTGCCTAAATACTTATGAGGGGTCGTTGAAAGGCGGCTATGATGATGATGGTGGGAACAAAAAATGTAATTTTAAAATTATTGTTTAACGTCAATCGAAAGCCCTATATCATCTACATAAAGGTTCGTCAAGGTCGAATCTCCAATCATAATAGTGCAATAATAAAAACATAGGTATATTATTGCGCCACGCCGCTTACATTCGGCGGCCCACCTCGGTGGAAATGAATTTCCCCCGGCACCCCCGCGGTGTTTGCAGCAGCAACGAGGCCACCCCGTTGCTGCCGCCCTCCTCGGAGACGCATGGACGTACACAGAGCCCCCGCACCAAGCACCCGCGTTCCTTAGTCGCCTTGTACGACAGGTAGGGGATACCGTGGCTGCATTCGTCGCCCCAGCTCACAGGGCAGATTATTCTTCGCAACTAGTTTTTAGAAGACGAACTGGATGGTTTTTTAATCAATTTATCGTACAAGCAAGTTATTTTTAATTTTATTCGGTTTTTTTTAGTATTTTTTTTTATAATTTAGAAAATAGGCAGAAATATACGATACCTACATTATACATTATGGAACAATTTCGATAACTACTGGAATTTCTACATCGTAGTTCATAACCTTTTATGTAGATGATAAATAGGACTATCGATTGGCGTTAAAAATACCACTTATGGGCAAAAAGGAACTTTTTTATGGGATTTTTATTTTATTTTAGTTACATACATTATTTTTAGCATCAGGCCACCTAGTATCTATGTCAGTTTGTATTTTTCGTATACATATATTTTTATTGTATACTACCTGTGCCCGCGGCTCCGCTCGCGTGGACAACAGAAATAAACAAAGTTGAAAATTATTAAGACAAAAATTCCAATACTCAAATACTTATCCTTACACCCCCAATTTATGTACAGACACGCGAAGTTTACGTTTTAATTTATTACATTTATCTTTTTCTCTGTGAAATATCTTGGGTTTACTGGTTGAATGAACAACACATTTTATTATTATTATTAAAAAAATAGATATTTATAAAAGCTGTATTGATAGGTCAGTGATGATCTAATAAAGCTGATTTACCAATAAATAAACCAATGAACAATGATGATGCATGATAATTCATCATCATCGATGATTCAAAAATTAAAAACAAGTTCAATCCTTACCTTTTTTACAAATTTATTTTTCCTTTTAATTAATGTCGAGTCCCCTTCAGTCCCCATTATAAAAATTACCACAAAATTTTAGAGTAAATTATTTATTCACTTTATTAAAAAAAAAACCTTAATTTCTTGAGGACTGAATAACAACTGAAGATCAATTTAAACATATTTATGGTCCAATAAAATATTATCAGGAAGATACAGTTAAAGGAAATTTATGGTCCTCATATCTGGCTTATGCTAATATTTTAATCCATTTGACGTATTTGTCACTTTACCTCTCTGTCTTCTATATAACCGAAGGACAGAGACAAATGTCTTGAACATTCAATTAAAGGTACCGTAGGATTTTGATAATCTAATTTTAGCTACACGTTTGATGGGGCTTAAAACTATCTGCGTCTTTGTGTGATGTGTTTCTTTTACAAATAATAACAAACTCAATCAACATTATCAATGTCAAACACATACATCAATCCATCTAAAAATTAATAGACAAATGAGTAGGTAGTGCATTTAACAAATCAAAAGCGAAGAAAAGGTGCATCAGAAATGAATGTATAAGATTTACAAAACATGTTTACATCTGGTTTCAAAGTGTCACAAAACTGGTGTGTAACAGTTCAGCTAATCAGATCAAGGCGTAATAATGATTACACTTTGATTTATTAGTAGTGTATTTAACAAATCATCGTCAGCAATTCAGCATTTAATTAGATAACCTATGCGAAGAGAAGGTGCATCAGAAATGAATGTTTAAGATTTACAAAACATGTTTACATCTGGTTTCAAAGTGTCACAAAACTGGTGTGTAACAGTTCAGCTAATCAGATCAAGGCGTAATAATGATTACACTTTGATTTATTAGTAGTGTATTTAACAAATCATCGTCAGCAATTCAGCATTTAATTAGATAACCTATGCGAAGAGAAGGTGCATCAGAAATGAATGTTTAAGATTTACAAAACATGTTTACATCTGGTTTCAAAGTGTCACAAAACTGGTGTGTAACAGTTCAGCTAATCAGATCAAGGCGTAATAATGATTACACTTTGATTTATTAGTAGTGTATTTAACAAATCATCGTCAGCAATTCAGCATTTAATTAGATAACCTATGCGAAGAGAAGGTGCATCAGAAATGAATGTTTAATTAATTACAAAACATGTTTTGCATCTGGTTTCACAGCGTCACAAAACTGGTGTGAAACAGATCAGATAGGAGTGGAATCCTAATCAGATGGAAGTGTAATTGATAACACTTTAATTTATTAGTAGTGGAACAAATCATCATCAGCTATTTACCATTTAATTAGATAACCCAGGCGAAGGTGTATCAGAAACTAATGTGTAACATTTAGAAAACACATTTGGTTTCAAAGTGTCACGAAACTAGTGTGAAACCTTTCAGATAATCAGAACACTTGACTGTTTTACGCTTATTTCTGTAGCAAGCATTTCAAGTGATGCGAAAATGCATCGCACACATACGATCAAATTAAAAATAATGTAATACATGAATGAATGAGATTAATATTTATCTAATAATTAAAAACGTAAACTTTGCATACATTGGAGATATTGACAAAAAAATAATGGGGGTCTAAGGATAAGTAATAAAACACATTTTAATCATTTTTGTCTGTTTATGTGTTTGTCTGTTAGTTTGTGCACGCGTCAGTTAAAAATTATTGAACGGATTTTGATGGACTTTTCACAGAAACATAGGGCTTAACTCAGAGTAACATATAGGCTTTATTTCATCGCAATCGGTTTACACAATTAAAAGTTATGGACATTTTTAGTTTTCAAATACATTAGTAGGTAAGTGACAGTTTTACCACCTACTTTTGAGATACTACGAGTTAGTTTTGTCATCCGACAGCAGAATCGGAAACCCTCCTAGTAATAATTTTTTTTTATTGAGATGTTATTTTTTCCAGATGGACATGGCAAAGGTGCAGGAGAAATCTGGAATGGTACTCAAGCATAAATAAGGCAAGTCGGTACTATTAGTTGCACTCAATATCGAGACTAATGGTATAATGCTGAAATGAAAACTGCAAAATTTATGCTTGAGTAGTAACACAAGTACACATTAAAGTTATGTGAAATATACAACATAATTTTAAATATATATCGGGCTCGAATCTGAAGGCACAATGTTAAAATTTGACAAAACTAAAACTGTTGCTATCCTTGTCACACAGTATTACGAAGATAAAGACAAAACCAAATTTAGTGTTGTCAAATTTTAAATGTGTGCCGGAATCAGGCCCATCATCCCTATACTCAACTAAACTGATGGTTACAGGAAATCTTAAAAGGTTAAGATTATTCTATCATTTACTTATCAGGTTAAGATGATCCTATCAATAAACATAAAATCTGTCATAAAATTTTTGCCATGAAAAATCTGACCCATAATACAGAATGTTAAAAACTGGCATTATTGCATATAGCAAACACAAAAAATCTGATAGAAATCCACCTTATTATAAGTAGATATCTTCTGTATGTATGATGCCCTAATTATTCGTTTTTAATCCTTCTGAGCAATGCTTTAAAAGGATAATCAGATGATAAGCAGTGAACGGAGCAAGTAGAGTTATTCTAACTAAATACAACAAAACACTGATATTTAGTATTGATACACGGGAGTAGCAGGATTTTAAACTCATAAAATAATCTGTCTGTTCCAAATGGGCATGAAAGTTTTACTAATTCTCATGTATTTGTCATACAGGCTTCTACCTAGTACAGACACCAGTCTCTTGCAAAGGTATTTTTATTATTTTATGGTTGCTCTTGTTTTGTCTAGTCTGGATTCTTTGGTATTTTGAAAGCGTCAATTTTCCTGCAGTGGTTTTACGACTGACCGCATATGAGTTAGTTAATTGGCTTTGCCATTTTTTCCCAGCAGATTAAAAATCTAATTACTAGGTACAGTACAACATTGAAAACTATGATAATTTTATGTTTTTTTTTAATCAACTCTTATGATTATCTCCATAGTCATAAAATCACTATGAAGACTACATACTGCAAATGCATACATACCTAAAATCGCCCTACCTACTCCGATCTCTAATGATAAGGAATTTTATTAATGCTATTATATAATTTTTACCTAATTAGGATAAAATATGGTCAAGATAAAAATATTCATTCACAGCAAATGTTAATAAATATTATCAGTTCACATTCCATCAGATTTCAATCATCCATTTAAATATCTCATAAACTATTGATTTCTAAATATACTTCAGTCGAAAAGTGTGACCTAATAACGCGGGCTACATGTTTTTATCTTATCGATAACTATTAACCTAAATTAACACATGAAAACTCCAAATTACAGAAGTTTATAACTTAAAATCTACCGAAAATTCAAAAAAATATTTACATAAACTTCAAACCAGTTTAAGAGCAACTTCCAAAGTAATTTTACGTTCCAAAGTTTAATTTTAAGTAACCAATTATTTCAAAAAGCTATATATATTGGTACTTACTTCAGGAATCACTCTTTTCCTATTATTAAAGTTGTCTCTTTCTTCACCGGTTATACTCATTTTGCATTTATATTTTACACAACTAAACTTTACTTTTAACTTATGTAATAAAGACTAAGGTTTATAAAAACCAATAAAGCATTAGATTATAGCAACATACTTCACCGATAAACTACCAATGCTTACTAAAATCTGATAAATGTTTGATAACAATCTACAGGTGTAAATGACAGCGAGATAAACAGTGACATAAGGGATCCGCAAAAAGTATCGATACCTGAGTAGTATCGATACTTTCGTTACGATACCAAGTATTTTCGTACTCGATACTTTTGATACGATACTTTACTAGGTGTCGATACTTGGTCACATACTCGGTACTTTTTGGTGTACCGATACCAGACCTACTTTGTTTTGCGAATCGTCCAGCGCCAGGGATGAGAATACGCCAGCGCTAGCTCCGTACGCGTGTGTAAATGCGGCAAATACTCAGTTTCAAATCATTACCATTCTCTTCTTTCTTGCTTTGCTGATGCACCCTCTCGGTTGGGATAGACAGATTTAGCGGAAACCGCTATCTTATTAAAATATGATGTCGTTGTATGGAGACAAATTACTTTTTATGTCTGATTGCAGTGATAAAGATTAGGGGTTTAAAAAATAATCATATTTACATCTACAATTAGGTAAAAGTTTATTGTAACAAATAAATAGAGACGGAATATTTTAACTGGTATTTTTTTTTTATTATTTGAGACACGGTTTCTAATGTGATAAAAAAAGTACTCGATACTGAGTAGTATCGATACTTTTCATACGATACTATCGTTGGTATCGATACTTTTGATGCGATACTGGTATCGAGTACAGTATCGATAATTTTATTTTTTTTGCGTATCCCTATATGAAATGTCAAATGACGATATGTCAACGTCAACCACCCGTGAGCTTTTTCTCTTACCGGCAAAGGTATCAAAACTGAAGAACCTTTTCTGAATTAATAAAATACGATTTTTCTTTTTCTCCAATTTTAAATATTCATCGAATGAAAATGGTTGAAAGGGCTCTGAGATGAGCCACGGCCTTGGATTTCAAATCTGATCCGAGTATGCAGGAAATGCTATATATACCCGAAGATGCCCTAAGGTTCCCGGCTTAGTAGCCACCCCAATTCTCCTTTGGGTGTCGTCAAGGCGACTAAGGGATTGCATCAGGGACAGGCAGCAGCGTTCTCCTATATTAAGATCATTACTGCGATCACCAATCTCCCTACTAAGCGTGCCGATTATGGCAAATCCCCCAATGGACAGCCCACCAAAAGTGCCATATTATTGAGATGCTTATGTTCAGCAGTGGACGTAATTAGGTCGATATTGAAAGCCAGAGGGTCAAAGCTTCAGAAATTGAAACTACGTACGACTTAAATAGAATAAAAAGTCACTTTATTATTCTTAATATATACAAAACTACCTGTTGCCAGCGACTTCGTCCGCGTGGACTTAACATCACAAATTATTATGTAATTCCCGTGGGAATGACATGTTTTTTCCGGATAAAAATTAATTCCTTTCCTGAAATCGGGATGAAACTTAACACACATATAGGTCAGGTCCTGATCTAACCTATATATGTGTGCCAAGTTTCAGCCAGTGGTTGTAGCGTGATTGAAATTTATATATTATTGGTAAATATTTATTTATATACTTATATATATATATTATTTTTTTTACCGTGTAGTTTATAATCTATTTAATAGGTATAAAGTTTATATTAGTGTATGTATGTAAGTATATGTTTTTTTTATTTACGTACACACTGTCTGCCTTTATTATTTGAATTATCTCTCTCGCGGGTCTGCTGGAAGAAATCTCTCTCAGAGATAAGTTCGCCCTTTGTACTTGTGTTTCTTTTAATGTATTATTTTTTATTTTATCTGTGTGTGTGCAATAAAGAGTTAAATAAATAAATTGAGTAACAAACATACAAATACCCAAACTTTCGCATTTACAATATTAGTGGGATATTCACGTTTGACATCCGGGTTGCAGGATTTCAATTCAAAAACAGAGACTGGCTCAAAGCAGTCAGCCAGTCGACGGCTAACTGCCCTCGTTCCTTGTCCCTCTCACCTCACCCTCTCCACATCCCTCCTATATAATATTGCACAAGACGATAGACATACCTATCTCATCGTTATCAGCCCGTAATAGTCCACTGCCGGACCAAGGCCCTCGGTCTTGACAACCTGTTACTGCCAGCCGCTTTATGCAGATTATTATAACGAAAGACATATCTAACTCTTTGTTTGTATAAAGGCTGGCTTCTCCGCGGACAGCACGGCAGCACCATCATCCACTCAACTATCTCCAGAACCCAGTGAAGATATTATCTGAATATAATTTATCCTAAGGCATTACTGATGTCTAAGAATTTTAGTCTACAGTTTAAGATTGAGCATGTATCTCATCGACTTGATAATACAAATAATGGTGAATTGACATTGACACTTTTCACAGATGCGTTGCTATTTTCTATTGCAATTTATAGTGTTTTGTTGTTTGTATAAAATATTAATAATTCCATACCTCTATAATAAGGAGGAACAAGCAGACGAAACAAAAAAAATATATGGCAATATTTTTATTATAGCAGTTCAATAGTTAAATAAATATTCATATTAAATTAGATTTACACAGAGTAGCTATTTACATCCCAAAAATCAACAGACCTATTAACTGATGACGCAAAGATTACGCGCGCCTCTAGTGGCAAAATTTGGAAGTTCCTTAAGAATGACGTATTTCACTTTTGAATTTATCTACTTAGGAAATGTCATCTTAGTACTGAAAAAGTATCGCTTTCCGGCCACTAGGGGTAAGAATCTTTGCGTCGCTAATAAAAATGTTAAAAATATATTTTTAAAATTAAATTAAAAACTTCAACGATACACATCATAATATAAGAACTTTTCGACATTGTCTTATCTGCTATCGGTAGCGTACTCACGACATCCGATAATATCAGAAATTATACATTGGAGAAATATACATGCGCATATCAGACGCGTCTGATAATGTGTTCGCATCTTAATGCAAACTATGACAAGGATATGTCATGCATCTAAGATCGGTCATTCCCATTGTCCCCTATTGGTGGGGTCTAAGAACGATTTTAGGTACCTACCTCTGAGGGTGGGGAAGTAAGTTGTACAATTAAAAAAAAACAATAAATATTATTTCTTATAAAAATTAAAACATTAAATATTTTTTTTATTATCTATAATCTATATCTATCTACACAAACTTAATGACTGACTGGATCTATAAACGCACAGTTGAAACCGAGCTCTACGAACTAGATATTTTGCAGCGAAATCCCTCAAAAGGGAAGGTCTTCTAAGATTGTAAAAATTCCATGCGGACAATGTCCCAGGCTGCAGCAAGTTAAAATATATAGTTTTTTCTGAAGCTGAGGAAGCTGGCAATATTGAAGAACTTAGGCATGGCGTCTAAGAGGTCTTTGTACTCTTGGGTATAGTCCTCCGGGTGGTGTATTTTGTGGGCGTGGTGCGACAAGTCCACGATGGGCTGAGATTGCTGCGATAAAGGCACCTGCACACACAAACATTACTATGCATTATTTGTTTTCTGGCCAGCGCGGGGAGTGTAGGCCAAATCCTCCGTCTGTCTCCGGCAGATGAGAGAGGGTTGTGCTCCTGCAGTGGAGACAAAAATAACCTGGTGATGAATGATGATGATGAATTTGTTTTCTATTTCTTTATCTCCTAAGTATTTGACCGAAAGTCAAGTACATAAAACGATGCATGCGTTAACGGGGTAGTGCCATTACAGCACGAGGGAATGTCGCTTAGATCAAAGATCATAACCTTGGATCTACATTCCCGTAGAAAAGCTACGTCGCTCTCAAAACTATATATTTAAGGCCGTCTGCTGTGACGTGGATAGCCCGATAGGTACTGACTAGATCAGAGCGTGAACCGTTAATAGAAAAATATACAATTGACAATACCCACCTATCCCGACCGACCCTTTTGGTGGGCATTAAATTGTATCAGGGCAACACCGACGAAATACAAGAAGTTATATGGTTATAGACAGGCTACCAAGGGCTCGTTCCCAAAGCCGTAAAACATAATAAGAACAAGTAACTTCTGTTTGCGAGACGTGAAAGTTTACGTACGTACGATTTTGAAGTAATATTACAAAGAAATTTTCAACTTTTTAACATGTATGATTAAGATCGAATTTGCCCCAAAAGAAGGGGCGCTTCAGATATTTTTCGTTTTTATAGGCAGAAAGATATTTGTTTAGTTTAAGTTTCAAATTATTTATTTCCGACTTGAATAAGAGTTAATATGATTTTAGTCATTAAAGGTAACATTATCAATAAAATAGTTTGATCCGATTCGCCTCGGTCTACCCTAAGGGATTGCACCAGGGCCGGGCAGCAGCGTTGTCCTGTGTATATTAAGATCATTACTACGATTACCACTCAGCCTGCCAAGCGTGGTGATTATGGCAATTTCTCCAATTTACAGCCCACTTAAAGTAAAATACTGGCTTATGTAATAATTATAATATTTAAGTATAATATAAGTACACATTTACTCTACTGCATCTGTCTTACATATCGTATCGTATGGTATCACACATTTATACCCCGGAGGTTGCGGGTTCGAATCCCGCTAGGGGCAAATGTTCGTATGATGAATATGAATGTTTGTACCCAAGTCTTGGATGTTTATATATTTATTTAAGTATGTGTATCCGTTATCTAGTAACCATAGCACAGGCTTTGCCTAGTTTGGGACTGGATAATTGGTGTGAATGTCTGACATATTTATTATTATTATATATACATACATATATATCATACACACGCACACACACACCGATCACACAAGTTGATTAAATTTATATATAATAAGATATAAGTATGGAAGAGCGAGGTCCTCTGGCACAGAAATTTTTATGTCTAAAAGAGGGCCCCAACCATAGAATACTTAATAATATGCCCCAACTATCCTCTGTAACCCCCTAAGTTTCTGTAATAAACTTTTTTGTATTTTTTTTTATGTTCAGCAGTGGAAGTATGAAGACTTACATGAAACGTCAAAGTAAAGTCCAATGGAAGGAAATCTTCGCTGTAGGTGGGTGTGGAATGTATTATAGCGTACACCGGCCGGCCGTTCTGCGTCAGGGTTGGATAGAGAGGGCTGGTGAAAGACCACGAGGTCAGGTTGACGTTGGGCCGAGGCCATATCGTGATCAGGTTGTGTGCTGGTCCTGGAAACGATCAAAAAAAGATATAGAGAATGGAAAAGAAGTGTCACTAGCCGATTATTCATCATTCATCAGCCTGGAAGAGCCCACTGCTGGACATAGGCCTCTCCCAAGGTGCCCCACTTGATGTGGGGGGGAGGGGGGGGGGGGAGGATGCTGTAGTCCATGCGACCGGAGCCGCGGGCACAGCTAGTACAATAATATGATTGATATCTAAGACACTGACCGATCATCTTTAAGTCAAAAGCGCAGAGCGTGCCGTTGCATGATTTACTCATCAACATTGACGACTCGGGTGTAAACTGCTTCGGGGGCCCCATTTCCAGCATTAGACTCTCCTTCCTGCAATCAAATAAATAAATAATTACATATACAAGTGCATAATCCAGACTGGTCAGTATGGGGAAGTTAGAAAGCGTGCCCAGGAATTGCACGATTTGATTCCCCCATCCCCCTTCCGTCACCGCACTACCAGGCGTGGGGAGGGACTTCATCCTTATGCAGTAGACATACCGCGCTCTGGCACGAAGCGTTTTGCTTCCTCTTGCATAATGCGAACTCCTAAGGAATGGAACTCTCTGCCAGCTTCTCTATTTCGGGACAAGTACAATTTGCAACGATCTCTATGTACTACTAGATGGAGCGTTCCAAACAATCGCTCTGTTCCACGCAAGTAGCCACAACTCTTTTACATTCACTTTGAAACTTGTGCAGTTACTACTCAGAACATTTAATTATTTACTAAATATTGACACTATTTAACCGTAGCGTCAATATTTAGTAATAATTAATTGTTCTGCGTAGTAAATGCACAAGTTTCATTGTGAATGTGAAAGAGTTGTGGCTACTTGCGTGGAACAGAGATATTGTTTGGAACGCTCCATCTAGTAGTACATAGAGATCGCTGACAATTTGGATCTTTTTAAAGGAAGAGTGAATAGGCATCTTCTGGGTTAGCGCGCTCCACCATAGGCCTCACCATCACTCAGGTATGATTGAGGTCATGCCTAAATCCATCAGGAATAAAAAAAGGAAGACAATTACCTATTTTTTATTTCATATATAACTAATGCTGTAAATACGGCTTACAATACAGTTGGGTGGAAACAGTTTCGATAGGGAAGCTGATAGAAGAATCTAGTTGGGCTGGGCAGCGTTCGGAAAACTGCGTCAAGTGTTCACGTCGTCTATACCACGATGCGTCCTGCCTGTCATGACTTACGGCGCTTAACTGATGACATTCGACCTATGTGACGTTTATTCGTGCCCCGAGAATGAGGATCAGTCACGTTTTTTTAAGTATGCAGATATATTAGCGCTAAAAGAAACCAAAGATTTTTTTATCGAATCAAAAATGACGAAAATACAGCATTTTCAGTGCAATAGTTCTTAAAACGGAAGTGACGTTATCCGAAGGGTGGCGGGAAGAAATGTGCGCAGTACACTACTCCGAGCGAGCGGGCGAGAACATCGCGCGCGGGTTGTAACATGTTACGTCGACATAATAAGCGCGCGCGTTTTGAAAAGTTGCATTAAATATACTTTAATAACTTCGTCGCTTCTTGATGGATTTTAATAATTTAAAAAATAAGATGCTCTGCAATTTATAGCGCATACGCCATCATCATCATCACCAGCCTGTAAGAGCCCACTGCTGGACATAGGCCCCTCGCAAGGCGCGCCACTGTACCCTCGGTTCTTCTCATCCAGTCTCTGCCAGCCGCCTTACGCAGATCGTTGCTCCATCTAATCTTATTATGTGGTTGATCCTCATTCGAACGTCTGATCTTCCATCTGCAGAATCTTACAGGAAAAATACAAAAATTGAATCTTACAAGTTCTCCCCGAAGCGAACTCTAAACAGCGGTAGATTACAGTGCACGTGTCTCTCGCAGTCTTCCGCGAAGTCCACCCGACTCTGGAGGCTGAGCCCGCGCTGGCGCGTCTCCCGCAGCACCGAGCTGGCCGTGTAGGCGTCCCAGCGCGCCACCACCACGCCCGCCGCGCGCTCCGTCTCTCGCCCGTCGAACCCGTACGATGTGATCTCAGAGTGCTGGAAGAAACATAGCCTCGACATCAGTCTCTCGGCGTCTGTACATGTGGGGGAGTGAGGTGCGGTGAGGTAGGAGGGAGCGCCAGATTTGCGACCAAGTGTGGGTGCAGTATACTCACAAACCAGTAGTGCCTCTGCGTGGCGGGCCCCTCGTCGCGGAAGGGGCTGAAGGGCACGAACATGATGATGATGCAGGCCACCGCCGGCACGGCCGCCACGATCCACAGCCGCTTGCGGGAGAACAGCAGTTCGATGCCAGACTGAAGATAACATCATAACATTTGTCAGGTATCGTTTGACTGGTGTCAGTTGATAGGTGTCATTTGGCAGGTGTCAATTGGCTGGTGTCATTTGACAGGTGTCATTTGACAGGCGTTATCTGACAGGTGTCATTTGACTCTGTTTTAAACGCAGCTAGCTTATGGTGCTACTTTAGATAAGTCACCAATTTTTCGTTCCGTGCAAAAATGGTAAAAACAGAACCCTTATGGTGCGTCCGTCTGTCTGTCACAGCTGCTTATTTCAGCAAATCCTAATGCCATCGGCTTGTAATTTGGGATAGTTTTAATATAATGCCTTGCATTATATTAAAACTATAAAATAATGCCTTGAACTTTATGCGAATGAAAGAATTAAAAAATATTTTTAATTTCATTGCAAAAGAGGCCAAAATGCGACCCCCCCCCCCCCCCCCCCCGCATTTTGGCCTCTGTTCCCGAGCAGGCCATATTTTAAACTGTGATGACTAGAAAGAAGAGATATATGTACTATAAGAATAGTAGTTATATTAACTTACCACAGTAGTGGAGACGATGATCGCCAAGAACACATTTAACAAGGCGATAACATAGTCAGGGGAGTTGCTCGGCGTGCGGCCCATGATGGGCAGCAGGAAGGCGCAGAATCGCAAAGCAAGCGAAAACATGAACATCGTTGAGGGAAGCGAGAAGGCCACCTCCATGGCGAGGTGCATCCAGGCTGGAACAGTAAAGCAAAAAGGTTATATGTTCGATGCCCACTCTTAGATTATAGAAATTGTACTTATTATTGGTTTCAGTGCCCACTGGGCACAGACAAGTCAAAGTCAAAATAATTTATTGCATACCTACTAGCTGTGCCCGCGGCTCCCATTCCCGCTCCCACTTCCGCCGAATCGCATCTACCGATTGCGATGAAATAAAGACTAAATGTTAAGTTAAGCGCCATGTTTCTGTGAAAAGCTTGGATTTGTCAAATATGGATTGTGTGCAGTCATTTGAAAAAAGTATATTTGTAAACCCTACGGATATTAATGAGTTAATTAAAATTGTTTCGTCATTAAAAAACTCAAAAGCTGTAGGTTATGATGATATCTGTACAGATGTAATAAAGATGAGTATTGGTGTGATTGCGTACCCATTAAGTCATGTTCTGAACTTATCTCTCTCTCAAGGTGTTTTTCCAGAAGCACTAAAAAAATCGGTTATTAAACCTTTGCACAAAAAAGGTGATAAATGTTTAATGGATAATTACAGACCAATCACACTCATACCTATCTTCTCTAAGATATTAGAAAAAATTATGTACAAACGATTAGTAAGTTTTCTGGAGACCAATAATATACTACGGGATGAACAGCACGGATTTCGAAAAAGCAAAAGTACATCATTGGCTACGTTTAGGTTGCTTAAATGTATAACAGACTGCATTAACGAAAAAATTCCAGTGACAGCACTTTTCATGGACATGAGCAAGGCGTTCGATTTTGTTTGCCATAAGCGATTATTAAATAAAATGTACAGATATGGCATTAGAGGGCCAGCCTATAATTGGATTAGGTCGTATTTAGGCGACAGAGAGCAATGTGTAGAAACCTTGACGTACTGTCCGGACACCAAATCTATGCAAGCATTTAGATCTTCTTATATACCGAACCGTTACGGCGTGCCTCAAGGTAGTATCTTGGGACCATTGTTATTCTTATTATATATTAACGATTTGCCAGAATCAATATCGCGTGAGTGTATTTTGTTTGCCGATGACGCTACTTTTGTAATCAATGGAAGAAATTTACATAATTACGAAGAAGAAGTAAATGACACACTTGTTAAAACTATCAAATGGTTAAGCAATAATAATTTAAGGGTAAACATTAGCAAAACTAAATATATGCAGTTCCATACATTCAATAAAAAACCCCAGATATTGAATATTAATTATCTAGAAGAACAAATAAATGAAGTTGCGCATTATAAATTTCTAGGAATTGACATAGACAGCCTTTGTAATTGGAAGGTTCATGTAAGCAACCTTTGTCAAAAATTAAATAAATTTGTGTACGCCCTGAGCAGAGTGAGTCAAGCCGTCTCAAAACAAGCGGCAATCACTGCGTACTACGGATACATCAACTCTATATTACGTTATGGGATCATAATCTGGGGGAACTCGACAGATGTAGATCATGCCTTCCTAATGCAAAAACGGTGTATCCGCGCAATATTTGGCCTCTCTCGCATTGAATCATGTCGACCCTATTTTAGAAGTCATAAGATTCTAACTTTGCCCTGCTTATATATTATGGATGTGTGCTTGTTTGTGTACAAAAACAAATACCTCTTTCAGGAAACTAAAGATATCTATAAGCGTCAAGTAAGAACTAAATACAAACATGAATTGCACAAACCACTCTCAAAATTGACTGTTGTTTCCAAAAATAGTTTTATCATGTGCATAAATATATATAATAAACTTCCTGACATGTTTAAGGAACACAAAGTTGCTACATTTAAAAAATCAATCAAATTATGGCTCGCTGAAAGGTGTTTTTACAGTGTTAATGAATATATGGACTATAAGTAGTGTATATAATTTCTGACATTTGATAATAATAGTAGATTTTAGTAATTTTTGACATTTATTAATATCTGACATTTTTATCACTGTGACAATTAATTCTTTTAAATTTTACATATTATTTTCGTTCTTCTTTATTCATTTTATTATTATGTTATTAATTAAAACCTTGTATATGCCTGGAAAGGTAGGTTTACGGTGAATCAATGTATACAGCAAATTAAGCCGCAAAATGTACCCGTTTTCCATACAATAAAGACATTCTATTCTATTCTAAAAAAAGTCCATCAAAATCCGTTCAGTAGTTTTTAAGTGATGCGTGCACAAACTGACAGACAAACAGACAACAAGTTCAGAAATGATCGAAATGTGTTCTGTTGCTTATCCTTAGACCCCCCCCTTTATTTTTTAGGCAAAATATCTTCAATGTACAGACACGCGAAGTTTACGATTTTATTTACTAGATTTAGAGCAGTACTACTGTCAGACCGAATTAGTAGTTTTAGCTATATTATCTTTGGTTTTAGTTAGCAATGTTAGTAAAACTACACTAACCTTGCATTCTGACGTATCTGATGACTGTTAGTGACACCAGCGACATCAGCGACATGATGAACAGCGGCACGGTGAACATGTAGCGTATCGTGGTTATGTCGTAGATGAACGACATTATGAGCAGTGTGACCAGCATGACGAGCCGCGTCGCCGCCTGCGCTTGCAGCGTGCGGATGGAACGGTTCAGGCCGCTCTGGAAAATACACATATATAAAAAAAAATCTCAGACATTCACACCAATTCATCATATCAGCCCCTAGAAGTCCACTGCTGGACATAGGCCTTCCCCAATGAACGCCACCACATCTGGTCCTCTGCCCTCGGCGTACAGCCGCTACTGGCCACCTTCAGGTCGCCGGTCCACCTGGCGGCGGGCACCAATTATCCAGTCCCAAACTAGGCAGAGCCCGTGGTACGGTTACTAGAATACACATACTTAAATAAATATATAAACATCCAAGACTTGGGTACAAACATTCATATTCATCATACGAACATTTGCCCCTAGCGGGATTCGAACCCGCAACCTCCAGCGTGGCAGTACGTCCGAGCTACCCGTTCCGCCGCTGAGGTCGTCAATAACTAATTTAAATAACTAATAACTATATATAAGGCCCAATTCCAAAGGCACACCATTTAAAATTTGACAGCACTAAAATTAGTTTCTTCATAATACTGTGTGACAAGGATAGCAACTGTTTTAATGCTGTCAAATTTTAACCTTGTGACTTCAGAATCGGGCCCAGTATATAGCTAGTATATAATATAATTTTAGGAATAATATAATGTTATAGTGCTGAATATGTTTGTGTGTACGTCCGAGAGGAAAGATTCGGTAGATCCACAAGTGTACTGTCATCTGCAGTTGTGAACCTGAATTTGTACACAATAAATCATCATCATCATCATCAGGTTATTTTTGTCTCCACCGCAGGAGCACAACCCTCTCTCATCTGCCGGAGACAGACGGAGGATTTGGCCTACACTCCCCACGCTGGCCAGACGGGTTGGGGAGGCCTGATTGATGTTTTATAATGTATTCCCTTAGTCGTCTTGTACGACATCCACGGGAAGAGTTGGAGTGGTCCTATTCTACTCTACCGGAAACCACACGGCAACATCAAAGTCAAAGTCAAAATCATTTATTGCATATGAGTACACTTGGTACATTTATACACGTCACTTTTTTTATCGACTACCGCTTCCTAGGTGTTAGCGCTGTGAAGAAGAAACGGCGCAACAAACTTCACGCAACACATCTTTTAAAAATCAAGTTTGCATACAATTAATAAAGATTTTGCGAAGCTGAATTAACATTAGTACCAGGCATCTTTGTCATTCAAATAATCGTTTATTTTATAATAGGCTTTCATACAAAGTTGTTTTTTAATGTGAATCTTAAACTTTCTGTCCGTCATATTTAAGAATTCCTCTGGCAGTTTGTTGTAGAAGCGTATACATTGCCCCGTGAACGATTTGGTGACCATCTTTTTATACAAATAAAAGAAGTAAACAGTAACCTTCTTGCACCTCCACGCGTCGAAGCCCTGCGAGGCAGCCACTGCCGCGATGACGTACGGCATCCAGAACATGGGCACCACCACCCACGGCTCAGACAGATATCTGCATTTTTTTATAAACCATTTCCATATTTTAATCACTTATTGCATAAACAACACTTATCCAGTTACTTAATTATTGTATTACATAAGTATTGGAAGGAGGGGGGGAGGGGGGAGGGGTGTATGAGTAGTTCTTACGTAATATTTTACTACGAGTCGATTTTCACGTAGAAGTTTGAATTTGAACCTTATTATCAAGATTAGCCCTTACATACATACATATATTTCATTCCAGATTCATAGTCCTATGAAAACCAACGCTATTTACGTCTCGGTAACATATACATGAAAGGGTCACCAGCAGCAAAAACAGGTTTGTATTACCATGTAAACTTTGCAGTCCACTTAGGAACACCATCTATTGTGTATTTTGTTTTCGAGACGCAAATGCGTTTGTTTTCATAGGACTATTAATCTGGAATGAAATATATAGACAGACACGAAATTTTTTAATTATATTTTTGCAATCTACTGGTTGGAAACAACAATTGTCCAGTAACTTAATTATTGTATTACATAAGTATTGGAAGGAGGGAGGGGGGATGGGGGAGGGGGGAGGGTGTGAGGGGGAGGGGGAGGGGAGGGGGAGGGGGGGGGGAAAGGGGGGTGTAAAAGTAGTTCTTGCGTAATATTTTACTACGAGTCGATTTTCACGTAGAAGCGCGCTTCAAACGCAGTCGTCACGTATGGCATCCCGATCAGTGGGAAATCGAACCCACAATGTCTGGTGCTCGAGTCCAATGACTAAGCCAACGCCAACGACGCGTTCAATTTGAATTTGAACCTTATTATCATACAGCCACTGTACTAAGTAGATTGACAGTTGCACACCTCAGTTGCGTCGTAGTGGAGACCATGATAGGTATAAATATGGCGGAGACCACTACGCCGGCCAGCATGGCGGCTAGCCGGCCCAGCGCCGAGAACAGCAGCTCCTGTACAGTCGACCAACCTGGAAATCGAAGGCCGTATAAGAATGAAGCATAATTTATCTTGCCGTGTTGTTCCCGGCTTAGAATGCCACCCCCTATCTTTCCCGTGGGTGTCGTCAAGGCGACCAAGGGATTGCACCAGGGACGGGCAGCAGCGTTCTCCTGTGTGCGTATGTTACTGGATGAGAAAAGCAGAGGACTTGAGAGAGGAATATCTGTCGAGAATGACTATTATATAAGTTCACGCAGCCCGATGACGAAGGCTTTTTTTTAATATCTGTCCCTTGTACCAATGTACAAGGGACAGATATTTATTTTTATTATATGGCTCTGAAAGCTAAGTTCTTTGATCCAAAACGAAGGCGTATATGTGCTTATGTTGCCCCAGATTGGGGAGAGAAGCAAGTACATTGTACAAGGGACAGACTAGATAATTTTTGAAATGTTTTATGGCTCTGAAAGCTAAGTTCTTTGAGCCAAGACGAAGGCGTGTATGTGGTTATGCTGCCTCAGAATGGGGAGATAAGCAAATACAATGTACAAGGGATAGACTAGATATTTTATTTTATTTTATGGCTCTGAAAGCTAAGTTATTTGAGCCAAGATGAAGGCGTATATGTGGTTATATTGCCCCAGAATAGGGCGAGTAGCAAGTACAATGTACAAGGGACATACTAGATAATTTTTGAAATGTTTTAGGCTCTGGAAGCTAAGTCCTTTGAGCCAAGACAGGATCAAGCAAGCCCAAGTATGCATATAAATATACAAGCAGGATCAAGTATGCATATAAATATACTGACTGCAGCCGACGAGCCACACGAAGTAGGTGACGCTTATTGCTGCAAACACGGCCGTCATGACGTCAGCCGCGATGGCGGCCGAGTAGGAGTAGGTCACCAGGAACCAGTTGAGGTAGTCGAAGTAAACCGCCGCCGACGGCTCGATCTGAGGGAGACACTTACTGTAACATATACATATTGAGAAGAGCAAGGCGATATCCTACTTAATATTATAAACGCGAAAGTTTGTAAGTATGGATGGATGTTTCTTACTCTTTCACGTAAAAACTACTGAATGGATTTTAATGAAACTTTACAATATTATAGCTTATACATCAGAATAATACATAGGCTACCATTTATAAAGATATTGTGTGAATTGTCCAAAATATCAAGTAAGTAGGAAAAATTTACCATCTGCGAGCTATTCTGGCGTGCGCTGCCAAAACCGCTAGAGTTACACATGTGTAATGTATGATAGAAATGTTTATCTTAAATAGTCCTACAAAAAAGCCCGCCACAGTATATATCTATATCTTACTAGCTGTTGCCCGCGACTTCGTCCGCGTGGACCACTTATCGCAAATTGTGAAAAATTTTTATTATGTAAAAAATTATGTAATTCCCGTAGGAATTGGATGGTTTTCGGGATTAAAACTATCCTATGTCCTATTCCAGGACCTAACCTATATGTGTGCCAAGTTGCATCCCGATCCGTCCAGTGGTTGAAGGGTGATGGTGATTGAGTAACAGATATGACGCGTTCAGAACCATACTAATATTAGATATAAATGTGAAAGTTGGGATACTTGGATATTTGGATGTTTGTTACTCAAACACGCTTCAACCACTGGACGGATCGTGATGAAACTTGGCACACATATAGGTTACGTCCTGGAATAGGACATAGGATAGTTTTAATCCCGAAAAGGCATCCCATTTCTGCGGGACATACATAATAGTTTGTGATGTTAAGTTGTTCACGCGGACGAAGTCGCGGGCAATAGCTAGTTTATATATAATATCCTCTCATTTCATGAATACCCATTGCGCTAGGCAGTAACTGGATGCGGAGAACCGAAGATCAGGTTCAGGTAAGAACTCGTACAGCTTGTTAATGAGGCTGTATAACTGCGTACCTTGGTGGCAAGCTCCTCCATATCCGCCACCTCCCGGACCAGCCCCAGCACCATGTTCCCCGCGTTCTGCATCACGCCCGCCTGCAGGAACTCCACGCGGTCGTTGCGGGTGTGGTAAAGATGGCCCCATTTCACGAACGCGATGTCCAGACCTGATGATGAACGGACACATATAAATACAAAAAAAAACACTTTGACGAGGCTTCGGGCCATTCATGTCCATGCCAGCCTCAGGGAAACATACTGGACTACAGAATTATTATTAAATCCCACTCATACGCCTAACCCACTTACTCATTTTTCCACTCATTTTACCACCGCCATTTCACATTTTTACTCCACTTCCCACTCCCCATAACCCTATACTTCCCCCTTCCCCTACCCTCTTTCCCATAAAACTTCCATATCACTTTCCTTTCATTTTTACTGTCTCTCTAGGAAACCCCCATGCACCTACTGTGCGAGCGTGGCCCGCTGATGCGTAAAAGAAATACACACCTTGGTAACTACTTGCTTCGCCCTGACGAAGTAAAACAACTCACTGCTAAAAGCATTCTCGGGGTTTCCTCTGCTTTCTAAGCGGAGGTAAGAGCGAGAGAGACAGAAAAAAGAAAGGATTGTGATATGGAAGTTTTATATTACTATGAGTATCGGACAGCTGATATACTTGTACATACGTACATATATACATACATACACACACATACATGCATACATTACATCCAGAAATAAGGCAAACACAAATGCTAATCATTTAAATCTTTACCCTGAGCGGCATTCAAACACACGAACCCGAGCGTCGCAAGTAGGTGCGCTACCAACTATTTGCAAGGCCGTAAAATTGTTGCCAAGAATGTGAGAAGCCTCTCACCATGGTACTGTCCGAAGTCCCGCCATATCCTGAAGTCCGTGTCGGAGGGGATGAGGCCGGCCAGGAACAGGAACTCCCCGATGCTCTGGCCGTTCGGCCGGTTCACGACACGCTGATACGCGTTCAGGACTCGAGGATCTGTCACCTGCCCCCAAACAATATAGTGTCCAGTTTTTGGGGCATAGTATAATAATCGCGGATCGGCACTCGCGGGGTGGGACGCCCGCCGCCAGGTGGACCGACGACCTGAAGAAGGTGGCCGGCAGCGGCTGGATGCGGAGGGCGGAGGACCGGGTGTGGTGGCGTTCGTTGGGGAAGGCCTATGGACATAGGCAGTGGACTTCTAGGGGCTGACATGATGTCGTGGCAAGCGGTGGCCTCCTTTTGCGAGAAAGTCATCTCGCAAAAGGAGGCCGCGGAGCGGGAGCGCGAACGATGTCAACGCACTCCCGCTCCGGCGTAGACGGAGAGGAAGACGGCGAGCAATTTTCGCCGCCCGTCTAAACCTCTAGTGGAGCCAGGTGGGTGAGGGACCCACACGGTGGTACGGCTCCACACCGTCTGGGGGAGGGGTCGCTGGCGTGGCGATTCCTCCCTCCTTTGGGCGCGGGTGCCCCGGCAGTGTAATGTCCGGGGCTGCCGGGGGGCACAGTAGCCTTGAATTCCTCGAAGAACGCACTGTGCCCCCCACTACGGCAGGGCGGGAAATACGCCGGAGTGGTTTTAGTGGGTATGCCCTCCACACAGTACGACAGCGTACTGTGCCTGGAGGGAGAGTCCCACATACCCCCTGGTAACCCTAACCGGGGGGATGAGACAACTCATTTCCACTCCGTAAAAAAAAAAAATAAAAAAAAAAAAAAAAAAGGGGCTGACATGATGAATGTAATAATCAATTAAAATGCGACACTGACTCTCCTGAAATACAGTTTACCTAGTTTGGGAGTCAGGGCTTCATAAATAATGTATCTATTTAAATGTATATATTTAAGTAAAGTTTTTCGAACGTTAAATACCTATTATAGGTCCTACATATAGACATCATAGAAATCGTATCAAGAAAGAATGGTTATAGCAACGATCTCTATATGTACTAGTAGATGGAGCGTTCCAAACAATCGCTCTGTTCCACGCAAGTAGCCACAACTCTTTCACATTCACAATGAAATTTGTGCAGTTACTACGCGGAACGTTTAATTATTACTAAATATTGACGATACGGTTAAATAATGTCAATATTTAGTAAATAATTAAATGTTCTGAGTAGTAACTGCACAAGTTTCAAAGTGAATGTGAAAGAGTTGTGACTACTTGCGTGGAACAGAGTGATTGTTTGGAACGCTCCATCTGGTAGTACATAGAGATCGTTGAGTTACAGCTATTTGTATATACTTCAGGTCCGCGCGTGTCGAATTTCGGACCCAACGCGCCCCCTTTTTGCCTCGCTGTCACGTTTCTAGTGAGGAGATACAGTTATTTATGCAGTTAGAAATCGCGCAATACGGCTCTATTGCTGAATTTTTGTCGATGTCTACCCGACCGTGACTCGTCGCGTAACGAGTAAGCGTTTGATAGTTATATATTGCAAATTGTTGGCACGCGTTTGCGCCTATTTCACCATTCTATCTTGATAGGATTTCTGTGATAGATATTCTGAATACATAATCCAGATATTAAATGGATTTACCTGGAATATAATGGGTTTCCCGTTCATGCCGGCCGCGTCGAGGTTTATGACGTTTGTAACACCCTTCGACCAAGGGTGAAGAGTGAACGCGTGGCTGCCCTAGGAAAAAAAAGAAAATTTATTGTAAAATGCCTATAATATGACCACCTCTATGACTCTCTATCCCCCGCCGGGTACTCGCCTGCGCTGTTGTAAAGCAGGGCCTTGTATATCATCAGGTTATTTTTGTCTCCACTGCAGGAGCACAACCCTCTCTCATCTGCCGGAGACAGACGGAGGATTCGGCCTACACTCCCCGCGCTGGCCAGACGGGTTGGGGAGGCCTGATTGATGTTTTATAATGTAATGCCTTGTATATGTCGCAGGCCAATCATAAAATGACAGATCATGATGCGCCTAGCCACATCGTGATCAGGCGCCATTTCATGATGTGCCTGACTAACGCTTAGCCATACCGTGAAAAGGCTGATGTACAACCAGGCATATCGAACGAAGACGAACGTTCGACGATCTGCCTGGCCACTCACATAGACATAACATGATATAGCTAGGCAGATTATGATGTGGCCTAAGTGCATCAAAATCTGAGTATTATACTCGTATATAATCTATGAGAAATTATGACAATTTCTAAAAATATATCTTTTTTGAGATATTTGCTACATTTAATTGACGGACTGTTTTAAAATAAAAAAGAATCAAAATTATCATCATCAGGTAATTTTTGTCTCCACTGCAGGAGCACAACCCTCTCTCACCTGCCGGAGACAGACGGAGGATTTGGCCTACACTCCCCGCGCTGGCCAGACGGGTTGGGGAGGCCTGATTGACGTTTTATAATGTATTCCCTCAGTCGCCTTGTACGACATCCACGGGAAGAGTTGGAGTGGTCCTATTCTACTCTACCGGAAACCACACGGCAATAGAAATTATAAAATGTTTAAATTTTTATTCCAAAAAAACGAATTGGTTATTAAAAATGAAGTGCTTATTAATAACTTATTTTCTGACGCTAGTTAAGACGACAAACGTCTTCATGTATCGAACTGTCACCGTCATCGAGCCGCGACCAATAGAAACACTAGCCGCCCCCGCCCTTCATTCCGCACCCCGCTGGCGACTTGCTTCAATTTCAGAGATATTTAGTTACTTGGCGATACTTGGACCAGAAGTGTTCACCTCGGCTCTGTAGGCTGAGGCGAGGAGTGCAGCCACGGTATCCCCCGCGTGTCGCACAAGCCGACTGGAAGGGGTCGTCGGGGACGCGGGGGCACGGGGCGGGGGCGAGGTGCATCCATGTGTCCCCGGGGAGGGCGACAGCTACGGGGAGGGCTCGCTGCTGCTGCAGGCACCGTGAGGGTGCCTGGAAGGGAGGGAGGAGAGGGACACTGGAACGCAATACGCATTGATCCCTGGGCTCTCCTTCCGTGCGTCGGAGACGGCCACCGCGGGGTGTTAGTCGGTGCAAGCCCGATATAACCTGCTCGTCCCCCCGAGGCGAGAAGGTGTCCAGTAATAAGCATTTCCCAAAAAAAAAAAAAAGCGGCCGTGTGCGAGTCGGACTCGCCCATGAAGGGTTCCGTAGCAGCAAGTAACATAATATAAAAGTTATTGTAGTTCGTTGTAACTTTGATCGATGTTTTAATAATAGTATTGTGGTTTACGATTTATGACTTATTAAAAAAAAACTACTTACTAGATCTCTTTCAAACCAATTTTCGGTGGAAGTTTGCATGGCAATGTACATCATATATTTTTTTAGTTTTATCATTCTCTTATTTTAGAAGTTACAGGGGGGGGGACGGGGGACGGGGGACACATTGATATTAGAAACCTCAATATCATTTTTGATGACCTACCCATAGATAGACACGTATGGGTTTGATGAAAAAAAAAATTTGAGTTTCAGTTCTAAGTATGGGGAACCCCCAAAATTTATTGTTTTTTTTTCTACTTTTGTGTGAAAATCTTAATGCGGTTCACAGAATACATCTACTTACCAAGTTTCAACAGTATAGTTCTTATAGTTTCGGAATAAAGTGGCTGTGACATACGGACGGACAGACAGACAGACATGACGAATCCATAAGGGTTCCGTTTTTTGCCATTTGGCTACGGAACCCTAAAAAGGAGTGTTCACCTGATTCGTCTAAGTGCTTTTAGTAGCTCACCTGCAGAGGATTCTCCTCAGCACCGTTGAAGATAAATATTACGTTGTGCTTCAGCTTCTGAGACCTCATCGAGAGCTTCCTCAGCACCTCCACCATCACCGCGCAAAATACACCATCGTCTGACGCCCCTGTAACGGAGCCACCCAAGTGTCATAACATAAGGGAACAACAACACCAGGAACTTCATCACAAATATCAGCCGTTATATGTCCACTGCTGGACTCGCCTCACGTTCATGAGATTGTATTTCAAATCCAGCCCGTACCAAGTACAGTGTATTTATTTATAACTAGCTGTGCCCGCAGCTCCGCTCGCGTGAACTACAGAATCCGCTCCCATTCCCGCTACCATGCCCCCCCCCCTTTTCCAATGCCCACGCCCACGACCGTGCCCTGCGCCCTGCGCCCACGCCCACTCCCACTCCCACACGCATCTCCAAATGAAGTCCTAACTCATAGCAATCTGAATAATACGGAAATACTATTATTATGTGCAATATATTGCATACTAAACTTACCTACTAATGTACTTGAAAACTAAAAATGTCCATTACTTTTGATTGAGTTAGCCGATTGCGATGAAATAAAGTCTAAATGTTAAGTTAAGTTAAGCCCCATGTTTCTGTGAAAAGTCCATTAAAATCCGTTCAGTAGTTTTTAAGTGATGCGTGCACAAACTCACAGACAAACAGACAATAATTCCAAAAATGATTGAAATGTGTTTTATTACTTATCCTTAGACCCCCAAATTTTTTTTTTGCATGTATCTTCAATGTACAGTAAACACGCGTAGTTTACGTTTTTATTAAATCAATAAAAATTATGTCAATACAATGTCAAAATGAGTAAAATTAATAACTAAACAATAAAGTCGTGTAGTAAAAAAAAAATTAAGTAAAGTAGATTACTCACCTATAGCATAAGGCACCGAGTCGTAGTGACAGTTGACCAGGAGCGAGGTGCCGATGGAGTCGTTGCTATGGAAACCGCTCTCGCCCTCCAGCAACGCGATGACGTTGGACACGTTCTGGTATTGGTTCACGTACGGCGGGTTGAACGCGATCCAGTAGTCCGCTGGGAATACGATTAAATGAATAAACATTGCCGTGTGGTTTCCGGTAGAGTAGAATAGGACCACTCCAACTCTTCCCGTGGATGTCGTACAAGGCGACTGAGGGAATACATTATAAAACATCAATCAGGCCTCCCCAACCCGTCTGGCCAGCGCGGGGAGTGTAGGCCAAATCCTCTGTCTGTCTCCGGCAGATGAGAGAGGGTTGTGCTCCTGCAGTGGAGACTAAAATAACCTGATGATGTATAGTATAATTTTTTCATGTCACGAATTTGTTGAAAGAAACGGAACGCAACGCGTTGGACACGTCGTCGTTTCTCTGTGGTGACCGGGGATTCCCCATGTCGTGTCTGCTCCTTTTCTCCATTAAACCTTTTGTTATTAATTTTACATCACACACACACACACAACATGTATTTTGGCGCATTCACATTAATTAATTTTAGTTATCGCTTAAATAATTTTTTATATTTTTGTATCTTTAGGAGTGTTTACTATGTATGTAATAATTAGGAAGAGCGGGGCTTCTTAACACAGGCTTGAACGCTTAAAAAGAAGTCCTGGCCCCGTTATATCTATTGTAAAATACTGTTAAGGCAATAAATATATTTTGATTTTAAAAAAAAAAAACCGTCCACCGTTGACTCTGAATGTCTATTTTCCACGGCGGGCAAGGTACAAACAGAAGATAGGAACAGACTGACGCCGAAGAACTTGCAAATGCTTGCTTTCCTTAAAAAAAAGTTGCCTGTCGTTGATTTTAGTTATTAGACTATAAAAATATATATATTATTCGTATTCGACGAATATTAATTTGATATTCGTATTCGCTAAAGTACTATTCGTTGCATCCCTACATTTAATATATATGTCGGCGAAATAATAAAAGAGGAGCTAAATTGAAGGCACAGTGTGTGCTCGGCGCGCCGTTCGGCTTGGTTTGGCGATCGTCGCGAGCACGCGCTGACGGAACGTCGGGTATAACTGGCGCAGAAGCAGAACCGAAACAGTTTTCGATGGAAAGGCGTGCGGTGCGCAGGCGTTACGCTGACGGATCGTCTGCCTTCTAAAATCGTTACTTGATGATGTAGTGTAATTTTATGTAGTGTCATTGAAGTCAGTAAACGTGTTAACTTTGTAACGGCATTAAACTTAATTTGGGAGCCCACTCTTTCGGCGGAACCAGGAACCTACGACATATATTTGTATTTTATTTATTTATATTATTCCTAATCTTATGTATTTCTAAGCCATCCTGCGGAAACCACTGAATATGTGTGTGTGTGTGTGTGTGTATTTATTTATTTATTGTCACTTAGATGTATATACATATAATTTATAGCACTTGTTCAACATACCAGTGATCATCTGCCAATCCACGCTGACGGGTAAAGTGGCCTCACTGGCAATGGACTCCAGGAGCTCCTTGAGGTCTATGGTCTTCTGGAGGTGGTACTTGGTGCCCGACACCCTCGGCTGGTCTCCTAGTATTTCCCTGAGATACTTCCACGCCTCCTCTTCGCTGAAGGTGTCAGTGTTCTGACAAAATTGATAAAACAAACACATAAGTGTATTTACAGTGCACGTGAATTTTAATGTAATACCATAGAGTTGAAATTACACCAACACAAAATACAAAACATTCTGTGATAAGTAATTTTAACAACGAAAATAATTTAAAACTCATTGGTACGGGACTCTCGACCTTATGAACCAACCACATACAAAATTATTCTAATGTAGTAGCTCTTCTTTCATAACGCGAACTGCTAAGGAATGGAACTCTCTGCCAGCTTCGGTATTTCCGGACAAGTACAACTTGGATCTTTTTAAAGGAACAGTGAATAGGCATCTTCTGCTTCATCTTCATCTTCCCTCCACCCTAGGCCTTGTCGTTACATCAGTAATAAAAAAAATACTTACGTCCCTGGCGATGTCATTCTCACTGATGACCCTTGGCATGTCATCTTCGACCAGCTGCGTCAAGTAACCCAGGAGAAGGTATACCCCTACCAGGACTAGCAGGAGTGTGCTTGGTATCTACGAATTAGCAGTTTCAATTTCAATCTTAAGAAATATGTATACTCTGACAGTTGATACAATCTGACATCCAAATAAATTCCAGCAAAATATATTTATATATATAAATATATATATATATATATATATATATATATAGGCACACAAAACAGTTATATATATATATATATAGTTTTGTGTACCTAGAGTCTGCAACTACTATGGTGAAAGAACAAGGCAGTATTTGGTACCCAAAATTGTTAACACTATCCCACTAGGCATCAGAAGCAATGTAATCAACAAAAACACTTTCAGAATTAAATATAAGAAATATCTAGTAAACTCATTAACGTAACCTCAATCTTTTTGTGCTAATATCAAAATTAAAAACTTTGTAACTTTGCTTTGCTATTCACCATTGCGTAGTGATATTTAGTATTCTCTGCCATAGATGTGTATAAAGTAAGAGAGCTATTTCTGCCAACAAACTGTATTATACAGTTTGGCGGAGTTATTGTGTGTATATTTTTTAAGAGATGAATAAATGATTTTATTATTATTATTATATAGATAGATAAAGTTACATCTTTGCACCCGCATCTTAATTTTATTATTTCTTAATAGCATTTATGGTTGCCTGGAAGAAGTCGTTAAAAGCGAGAAGGCTTTACATTTACTGTATATTTCTCCAACATATTTTGTGTAATTTGTGTGCAATCAAGTATTTTAATCAATCAATCAATCAATAGAAGCCAATGTCAACATCTAAAAGTTTAAATCTAGTTTTTTAGATTAATCTTAAAAAATCTTTAAGTAATTATAATAACAATTGCGAAAAAATCATGACGATATCTTGAACACTGAATTTTTTTAAATAAATCAATTTGGCCACTTCTGAAAACTGCTTACGCCTGCCCGATTGCTGCTCATTGCACTTTGAAAATTAAAAAAATAGAGTATTTAAGATATCGCGAAAATTCTTTGACCATAATTTTTCTGATTTTAAGTTTTATTTCTAGATCATAAAATACACTCATGTTCCTCATTAAGAACTTATCAATTTACATACATCATCATCATCAGCCCGAAAGAGTCCACTGTTGGACATAGGCCTCTCCTTTACATACAAAACAAAATAAATATGTACAGAAGTCATTGTAACATCTTTATAACTTCATGGAATGCAAATAAATACTTTGATTTCAAATTCAAGAAAACAGAAATCATTACACAAATGAATTGAAAATTAGTAAAATCAAAGATAATATATACTAAAGTGTAAAATAAAAGACATTCTACCATGTGTAAGACTGCAAAGTAAAATAGAGAATTGTGTTTAAACAAATGAGTAAATTATTTTTAAAGCAAGTATGAAGACAAATTAAGGAGAATAATGATTGATGATTTTTCAGATTATTATCAAAGAATAAATCAAAAATTAAAAGTCATACAAGTTACTATCTATAAGCTAGTATCATTCTAGTTTCATTAGTAGACGAATACATTGTGTCTTAGGGATGTGACGAAACTCATAAATGTGACTCAAATCTCAAGGATTTGAGTCAAAAACTGAATGACCAAAATAGAAACAGATGTTATCTGTCTTATAATTATTTCTGATTTGTAGTACATTTCGGCATTTAACTTGGTAATAAATTTCTGATTAAATAAGATGCTAATTTAATAAATTTCGTAATATTAAGTTAATTTTGAAATTTGAAATTATTTATTGAAACTTACAGTTAATACAGTTTTTAAATGTAAGAAACCCAAGTAAATTAATACCTGTATCAGGGGTTCCCGCTCTTACAAGGGGGAAAGCATACAGAAAAGGTTTCTCCGTTTCATTGACTATAAAACACGCCAACGATCTGAGAACTATCAACACCGATGTACAAACGTTACCACTTTACTTTCTACCTCTAGAGATTCGTCGCAACATAGGTGACATTTGCTACCTTATGGACATCGCCAATGGATCTATAGATAGTCCCGACTTACTCGCCGAACTTACTCTCCGTACGAATCAATTGGCTTTAAGAAATCGTCCCATTCTCCAAATACCTTGTACAAACACGCTGTATAGAAAAAACGCGTTCCTTGTGCGCAGCAGCATCAGTTTTAATAGTCTTCCGGTCGAGTTAAATATTGACTTATTTTGCACAAGCACGGCAACTGCCAGGCGTATACTCGCTGAACAATATTTCCAGTCTTGAACTTGTTATCACTACCTTTACCTTTACGTTCATTTCTTCTATTGTTTAATTTTTAAAATTGTATAATTGTTAATGTTTATATGGTCACTTTTTGTTGTTGTTTTTGTTGTTGTTGTTATTTAATTATTCATAATTATGGTCTATTGTTACTATACTCATAATTCTATTGTATCTGTTTGCATCGTTTATCTAGGTATCTATACATTATATTATTTCATATGTATTACTTAATGAACAAAACTAGACGCATAGGCGTCTAGTTTTGTTCACATAGGTGCAAAATTTATTATCCGCTTAGAGATTTTATTACTGTAATTATTTTTATCTTAAACAAAGCTGTAAATCTTCCTAGAATAAATAAATAAATAAATAAAACTGTACATACAGTAGTATTAAAACTAAATTAATTTTATTTAATGCTCCTACCTTTACCTAAATCAATTATCGCAGAGCTATGCTAGATAAAATACGTAACGATCGTGTCAGCACTTTAAAAATTTATGAGTCGATATTCCGCGATAAGCTTTTTTTCCAGAACTGTATCGTTCAATTCGTATTAAAGCAGAACTACACTACTTCAAAGTATGACTTGAAGTCAGATCAGGATGCTGTTTCCGCGTTTGTTGTGTAATTGTTTTCCATAATAATGTGCTCCTTTATTTTGGGCTTTGATGTTTAGTGGAGATACTTAGTATTATTCAACAAATGTCAAAAAACACATTTGGCAAGTGCTATATAATCGCCAAAAAATGACGCTATAAACAAAACCACTTTAACATTTTCAGTTTTCTGGAATAAGAATTTTGAGTATGTAATTGTTTTGGCGATTATTTAGTACTTGCCAAATGCGTTTTTTTAGATCCACATTAGATAATTTTGGAGATACAAATAAAGCGGCTTGGAATAGACATATAGTTTGTTTTTATTTATTAAGTAAATAAAGGTAGGAGCATTTAAGTAAAATTAATTTAGATTTAATACTACTGTATGTACAGTTTTCCCCCTTGTAAGAGCGGGAACCCCGGATACAGGTATTAATTTACTTGGGTTTCTTACATTTAAAACTGTATTAACTGTAAGTTACAATAAATAATTTCAAATTTCAAAATTAACTTAATATAATATTACAAAATTTATTAAATTAGCACCTTTAATTAATCAGAAATTTATATATATATATATATATATATATATATATATATATATATATATATATTTATTTCAACCTTTTGGAACATTGATAACTCTAGGCTAAGCCGACATTGTTTTGTTTTCTTTAAATATTTATTTTACACATGGCTGGCGTTAAAGAGACATTTGGAAATATTTCCCAAAGAGCTATCAGTTTCTATGTCATAAAAATGAAAAATAAAGCTGCGGCAGTGGCATTGCCAATCACACAATACAAGATAATTATAAATATCATCAGATAAGCATTATCAGATGCTGTAAAGTGGCCTTTTCGACATACAATTAGAATGCAAAATAAAATAATTATAACTATGTCAGTTTGTGTCCCAAATATGCAAATATACCACAATAGATTTATCATAAAACATTACTCAGAATGGGTGACGTCACAAGAACACAAAATTACTCACCGACTTAACAGGTTCATATAAATGTGTTCCTTTTTTAGTGACCTTGTAGATCACCTGAAATAAAAAAATGGAAATATTAAATCATCCATATATCAACACCTTTTCTTAAAACAAATCTAATGATTGTTAACCAACTTTCCGTCCCTCGTCCATGATTTTAAGCACAAACACACCTCTTAACAATCAATCAACAACTTATGTTGATAATCGAATAAGTATAGTTCACAGAAGTGTTAATGATAATTGGATAAATGTATTTGAAAGAATCCTTTAGACAGTTCCAAACTAAGCGCCAATTATGAGATCACTGTCTCACAATATTGTTATTAGAACGAATACAAGCATTGTCCACATAACACTCGCATTATCGTTAAACAAAGGTGTTATGTAGCATTAAAGTATCATACTACTTAAGTTATGACAACTGCTTGACTGATTGGATTTTCAAGTGAAGGATGAGCAGAGAGATTATGGAAAGCTGAAAAAGATTAGTTAGTAGACGAGTATGTAGAAGGTAAAGTACCTGATGACATTGACAAAGATGCGAGAGGATTAAATGAAAAGCAAAGAGATACAACAAAAAACTTACGTAACAAAGAAAACTAAAAAAGGCAACGTTTAATTGTCTGACATATTTATTTATTGACAAAAGAGCATCAATGTATGCAATGATTTAGATTAAAAATATGTGAGGCAATTGTTTAAACTTGTAAATCTCAGGTAACACAAGTAGTTATTTTCAAAACAGTGCATGCATATAATAATGGCAACATTGAAGAGAATAATGGACAACTTATCAAAAATGCAGTGAAATATGAAAAAAAAAGAAGAATGATTGAATAAACAATAAATGGATAAAGTTAAGTTAATTAATTTTGCTGTTGACTTCACTTAAACTGTCTACAAAATATTTTGTTTCATAACAGCAAATAATGTATTGGTTATTAAAGCTTGGAATATACCTACAAGAAATTTTAGCAGTATAAGATACAAAGCCTTAAAAAACAAAGCAGATGAAATCAAACTACGAGATAAAAATGAGTATGGTATAAGACACAAAGAAAATTTTGTAGATTATGATTGGAACCAACTATAGAATGAATTTAATGTAGTGAAAATTTTTCTGCATTATATAAAACTAAAGCAGATGAAGTTAAACAAGTACAGAAGACCTCTTTTTGTTACGAATGCCAAGACTATTTGGGCAGCTGAGAAGGAATGCTGCTGCTGAAGGGCTGGCAAGGAATTATTAATCTAAGCGAAGCAATACAAATAAAGAATAAATGATGGTTAACCCGCTGTCAGGGCTTTCCGTCTCGACCAGTATCGTACTGCACAGTCGAGACGCCATTGTATTTGTAATCGCGAACCTGTAAATATATAAAATTAATTATTATGTTAAATACGATTTAGGGATCTACGAGTATCATACAGGAAACGGACACACGTTCCAGCGTTTGGCGTTCAGCCTCCGAGGCAGTTAGTGCCTCACGAGATGCAGTCAGAATGCCTGCTGTGAGTATATGTATGTAACTTAATAAAACACAACGAACGCAGAACGCGAACGCCGTACGCTCGAACGCATGACAGCTTCCTGTCTGACCTTAAATATTTTGCTAGTCATTTGATTTCATCGCCAGTGAGAAGCCTCCCAACTCAGTGGTGAAATATGGGGTTTTTCGGAGTTAGGTGCACTAACTGCGATATACCCATAGCCATGGCACTGTTTTATTGCTTCGGGCTGCATATTACGACAGTATGCTAATTATGATAAGTCCACTTGAAAGATTTAGACTTTCCAATGTTTACGTAAAAGTATTTTCAATAAAAACTAATTTGGTTCGTGGACTTGACTGAATCTAAATATATTTCTGGTTTTAGGTCATATAGATGACCTCCCAACTGATACACTGGCGAAATTAGCAGCTATTTTATACCTTAATACTTCCTTAGTGGACGTATATACCGATATGCACAAACACCGATATAACCGCACTAATGGAACTATTTTACAGCTGATGGCCATTGAGCTAAAAGGGCTGTGACCTATAAGTATGTTAATGACCTAGGTGGAGGTTCAAGGATCAAATTGGTGAAGTCCTCTAAAAGTCTGGGATGAGATGAATTAAGGAATGTACATGAAAAGTTTGATATATGTTAGGCTAGTGAGTGGCGATCTCTGCCTACCCACCTGGAACAGGTGAGCATTATGTATGTAGATGACCTGTCAGCATACAAAAGTACCCATCAATATTTTGAAAGATACACTATAATCTATTTATCAATGGAAATACCAATGCAATGAATTACTGGAGATAAAAACATATTCAATAATCCATTAAATAAAATTGAAAATTAAATTAATCTCGTAATCCATGCGATTCAGGTGCTTATTTAAAATGTCATAATAAACTTAGCTCGTTCTGCGCCTGCGCATAATATCACGCAATACTTACGTGCCATTCGTATTTAGACAGTTAATTTAGAGAATACATACTAAATCTCCCCCCTTCTAGTTAACGTCGCCCGCAAAATAGAGCACGACTGGGAGTACTTACTACTGCGGCTGTGGCCAAAGTGACTACGCCAGCGCGCTATCGACTGACGCCGAAATATAAGTTATAAGTTAGAAAGAGAAGCACTTATGTCGTTGACGTATAACGTTGTCCCCCTCTCGATCGACTATGCTCTCGCGCTGGGTGCAGTAACCCTGCCATAATTTACGCACACACACGCACGTTTACGAACAGACTGATGCACCTGTAGTAGTAGGTAATTAAATCTGTTCTCATTTGCAACCTTTTGAGTTCTACGTTCAACAAACAAAACGTTTTGTTTGTTGAAGGATAGCAACACGCTATCCTAAGGATTCGAACGGATTGCCTCGTATATTGGGGTTAATTTTAACACCTAAGTAACATCTTTTAAAGTAAGATAAATAAAGGCGCCATCTATTATAGTTTTAAGACATTAATTAAAATGTCGTTCGAACTGTTTTACGACCAACTTTTTCCTACCCCTGCATTAATTTCGCAACAACTAGCGCCACACGCAAACCAGTGGCCAATATTTTGAATTGTTTATAACAGTTGAGATCTCGGCACGCGAAGGGTGGGATGCCTCGCCGCCAGATGGACTGACGACCTGAAGCTGGCCGGAAGCCGCTGGATGCGGAGGGCGGAGGATTGGGTGTGGTGGCGTTCATCGGAGAAGGCCTAGATCCAGCAGTGGACATCTAAAGGCTGATATAATGAAGATCTCACTATAACCAGAAGTGGGAACTCTCTTCCTACTTTGACTCTTTACTTATTTAATTAAATTTGTCTGGGGACCAAGATAGCGTAAATTCATGACCTGGGACTTGCCCTACCTTCACTGGTAGGTGTCTTTGCAGTTACCTACCTCCGTTGATCCTCGCTTAGAGGAGTTGCGGGGGGAGAATGGTGAGGACGCGGGAATGTAACCAGAACCACTTAGAATAACGGTTTCAATAATTATCTTCGACATTAATTATCTGTGTCACACGAAGCGTAGGTACGTGCATATCTGTAGGTACATTTATAAAACAATGTTGACATACTTTTTTTAAATATTTAGGGCGTCTTAATACAGTGCCCTAATGACCAAATTCGTTATAATTGTAACTGTATCATCATTTGATAAGGTGATACGACTGTAGACCTACTCTATAAGCTTTTTTCATCTAACAATGTAGCTAGTCGCCCAATACTTATCCGTAAATGTCACATGACCTGTTAGAGAGTACAAAACGGCTTCTTAGTTCGGTGGATATTGGCAGAAACGCTTACGGAGTAGATCTGCTGACTTTTGGTGGGCTGTCCATTGGGAGATTTGACATAATCACAGGGCCGGATTATCCGCAACTGCCTAGGGCCTCACATCGACAAGGGGCATCGCGCCCCGAGTCGTTTCTGAAAATTTTCTTAGAATGAAAATAGGAGTAGGCGTTAACGTGGGCTTCGGGTCGGAGTCGTAGTCGCATTGAAAGTGAGTAGTCCACGCGTGCGGCATTGCATTGTGGTAGTAAAACTTATCAGGAAGTTAGAACACTGACGAACTCCGACGAGGTGGTCAGACCCGGTGAGGAGGGTGGCTGGCGGATCCTTATATGAAGCAGTGCGGCTGGCCAATGACCGCTACGCTTGGAGGCACATTTTATACGGTCGCGATCCTCTGCAGTGAGGGACGACAAAGAGATGAGAACACGATAAAGGGGCCTCGGACCCGTGCATTGCCTAGGGGCCCAGACATGGTTAATCCGGCTCTGCATAACCACCACGCTTGACAGGTGTGGTGGTGATCGCAGTAATGATCTTAATATACACAGGAGAACGCTGCTACCAGTCCCTGGTAATATGGAATATGACTGCACAAATATCAAGTGATAATTAATGTTCATGCAAGCTAATGCTGAAGTTCCAAATGACAATGAAAATTCTATAAAGAAAACTAGGATTTTCCAAAATCAAAAATTTGGCATACAAATTAAAACGCACAGTAGGACAGAAACATGGAACTGCGTCTCGTTACACAGTATAATCGATACGCACATATATACAGGTAGGGCGATAGTCCACGCCAAAGTCTGATAAGAGTACAACTATAAATAAATATAAATCCTACTAATATTATAAATGCGAAAGTTTGGATATATAAATGCGATAGTTTGGATATGTGGATGTTTGTTACTCAATCACGCTTCAAGCACTGGACGGATCGTGATGAAATTTGGCACACATATAGGTTAGGTCCTCGAATAGGACATAGGATAGTTTTTATCCCAAAAAACATCCCATTCCTACAGGAAATACATAACAATTTGTGATGTTAAGTTGTCCAAGCGGACGAAGTCGCGGACAACAGCTAGTATCTAAATCCCAAACTAGGATTTTCTGCTGTACTTCGGGAATTAAACAAGTATAGGACGCATAATAAATTTAACATCCAGACCTAAAACACCTTGTACAGAGTTGGGTGTCCCTGATGGGAATAGAACCCACGTCCTCTGGTACTCGAGGCTAATGATCAAGCCACTAGGCCAACGAGGCGGTCAATACTGTAACAATTCTGTCGTTCATCAAAATCCCAATTAGTAATAACCCATTCTATGACTTGTAATAGTATTTTCCGTAATTGAATATCAAAATATAGTCTATTCCGTCATTTGTCATATTATCCAGGTTTAAGACGACTCATTGCGTAAAATTTTAGTTTATAGTGTATTGAAGTTTACAACTAACAATACTATTCTAGAATAGTAATTCTAAAACAAATATAGTAATTCTAGAGTAACTAATTCCACCACCAGTATGAGGATGAGATTTTAATTTTTAATTATACATCGAGTAATACAATTTCTGGAATAGTAATTCTAAAAATAATATTACTAATTCTAGAGTAACTAACGCTAGCACCAGCAGTTGAGACTCATACATCGAGTAATACTGTTACTAGAATAGTAATTCGAAAACGAATATTAGTAATTCTAGAGTAACTAATTCCACTACCAGCAGTTGAGAATCTAGTGCTGAAATTGTAATTTGAGTAATACTATTTCTAGAATAGTAATTCTAAAAATAATATTAGTAATTCTACAAGCTATTGACACAGTACTGTAATACCAGTTATCAATGTCATGGTGGTAAATTATATTATCTAAAAAGCTACAGTAAGTACACCAATAAACAAAACAGTGAACTGAATGATAAGGAATATATAAAGTAAAAAAATATATTCGTCCCTTACCTTTGACACAAATTTATTGTTCTTTTCAATTAATTTTGAGTCGCCTTCAGCCCCCATTGTTGAAATTAACACAAAATTTTTGCAGTAAATTACTTATTTTTATTCTAGAAATAAAAAAAAGACTGTTAATTTCTTGAGGACTGAATAACAACTGAAGATCAATTTGAACACATTTATGTACCAATAAAATATTATCACAAGATACTGTTAAAGGCAATTTATGGTCCTCATATCTGGCTTTGACTAATATTTTAGGCCAGTGACGTTTTTATATTTTTACGTCTCAGTCTTTTATATAATCGGAAGAAAAGGACAAAAAATCTTCAACATGCATTATTGAGGTATGTGGGATTTTTAATCTAAATTTAGTCACGTTTGGGAGTCTTATTATCTGCTTATAATTCTAATTCTATTATTAACAAACCTACTATTATATCAATGACGTATTAACTCGCGTAGGCTTTGAATAAGGCCACCTCCAATCATCCCGTGGGTGTCGTCAAGGCGACTAAAGGGTTGCTCCAGGAATAGGCAGCAGCATTCTCCTGATCATTACTGCGATCACCAATCTGCCTGCCAAGTGTGGTGATTATGGAAAATCCCCCAATGGACAGCCAACGATCTCTATGTACTACTAAATTGAGCGTTCCAAACAATCGCTCTGTTCCACGCAAGTAGCCACAACTCTTTCACATTCACTTTGAAACTTGTGCAGTTACTACTCAGAACATTTAATTATTTTCTAAATATTGACATTATTTAACCGTAGCGTCAATATTTAGTAATATTTAAATGTTCTGCGTAGTAACTGCACAAGTTTCATTGTGAATGTGAAAGAGTTGTGGCTACTTGCGTGGAACAGAGTGATTATTTGGAACGCTCCATCTAGTAGTACATAGAGATCGTTGTGGACAGCCCACCAAAAGTGGCATTCAATTGGGAATTCTATTCATTCTAAATTGTGTTTGAAGAAATAACAGGGGCAAAGAGTTAGGTAACATTGACGGCGCCAGTCAAACGATCTCTAAGTACTTACTAGATGAAGCGAACCAAACAATCGCTCTGTTCCACGCAACTGCGGATCCGGGAGCCGCAACCCGTTTACATTCACTTTGACACTTGTGCAGTTACTACGCAGAATAATTATTTACTGAATATTGACGATATATACCCGTAGTTTTAGATATTGAATGAATTTATGTGCACCAACTTTCTGAATGCAACAAAATTTCACTCAGAAAGTTGTTGAATTCTTTTATGTTATTTGTCCAACTTTTTTTGGTATGAATCATCATCAGGTTATTTTTGTCTCCACTGCAGGAGCACAACCCTCTCTCATCTGCCGGAGACAGACGGAGGATTTGGCCTACACTCCCCGCGCTGGCCAGACGGGTTGGGGAGGCCTGATTGATGTTTTATAATGTATTCCCTCAGTCGCCTTGTACGACATCCACGGGAAGAGTTGGAGTGGTCCTATTCTACTCTACCGGAAACCACACGGCACGGTATGAATCACTTCTTTAAATATTATATTTCTGTTCCAAGTAGTCATGCATGTAGAACCAACTAAGTGTGTAACTACTTGGAACATGCGGTGAAGCGGTGGGGTTAATTCCCACCAGAAATTGTCGAATTTGTACAAGCTGTACAAGTTAGTTCTGGCCAACGATCTCTATGTACTGGTCCAAACAATCGCTTTGTTCCACGCAAGGAGCCGCCATTCATTCACGTTCACTTTGAAACTTGTGTAGTTACTACGCATAAAATTTAATTATTATTTACCCGTAGCGTCAATATTCAGTAATATTTAAATATTCTGCATAGTAACTGCACAAAATTCATTGTGAATGTAACCGAGTTGCGGCTCCTCGCGTGGAACAGAGCGATTGTTTGGAATGCTCCATCTAGTAGTATATAGAGATCATTGGTCCTGGCAGAGAATACTAAATATTGGTTCTGGTCTGGATATTATATTGACGATATTATTTTTTTCTCATACATATATGTAATGTATATTTCCGAAATAAAATGATAATAATGATAAATAAAAAATGATGTAAAGCCGAACAACATTTCTTAATACCTACATTATTATTATTCTACGCCGCAGCACATTTTATAAACGCCACTAGTGGTATATAAGGAACTAATGACCGATTAATCTTATCAATGCAATAAAAGCATAAATTTAATCAATGTGGATGGACTATGGCATGTGCAGATCATATGTGTAGGCCAAAATTGTTTTATTAACACAATAAATTAATAAAATTTTCGTAATATTCAGATCGTTTTATTTACTGATATTGGGTGTTAGGAAAACATTTGAGTTCCGGTTTGGAAATTTTATATTTGATATTGTTTACACTCGTAGATACAAATCATAACAAGAATCCAGGAAAAATATGGCCACCTTTGTACTCAATTATATCCCTACTAGCTAGTAATATGTAGCAATGATAAACGTTATATTATGTGAAACATTTAAATAATGCATGAGTTACAGAAACCTTCATATTTAATAACCGTTTAAAATCAAAACATTTTCTAATCCTCACGTTGAAGCAGTTAACGCAGGATTTTACGACTATTTTTATGACTCGTCTGTAAAATTCTATGAAATCATAATGAGGTGAAACACATGCATTTGCCAATTGATTCATATAAAAAGGGAGCTGCGACTCCTTACAAGCATTCGATCTTGTGTTCTGGTTCAGCGAGCATCTTATTGTAAACCTTTTACTTTTCTCTTTATAATTAAAACAAGTTATATAAAGTATTTTCTGTATTTCTTTAATCGCTTCTCGCCACAAAGACAGTGCAAACATTACGGCAGTCGCCGTCACCAAGTCACTTCAGTTACAAGTTCAATTGCCTAAGAAGAACCATCTAATTCTCAAATACCAAGAAGAGAATAAAAATATAATTGGCGCAGCCGGTAGGATCTGCAACGACGGTTACTGAAGAGGAAGATCCCGGTAGGATCTGCAACCACGAACACTTGAGGTACCAGGCTAAAACCAGCATCCAAGTAAGTGAATTCCCTCTGTATACTGGAAGGTGTGAAGAAGAACCGTCGTATTCTTCTTAAAGAATTAATGCAGATAACAGGAAATTGAACGCTGAAAGTAACTCCATATAGTCTACTTTGTAACAAACAAACCACATAGCAGCACAAGCGAATCGGGAGGCTCTATAAGCAGTTTCTGCCTTTTCCTTCCTTACCAAATCCTTAAAAATAGACTAGAATTTATATCGCATGCATGTAATTTTAAATTTTGTGTATTATTTTGTGTATTATTTTTCTTTTGTGAATTTTATGTGTGTACATACGAATTAATAGTACAATAACAGTACTACAGCAGCGAAATAATCTGCTTTACTTGATATTTTGAGCTCTTGAATGATTCATCGCGAATGCTAAAAGCGAATTGAATACATTTTTAAATAGGTAGTCTGATCAACTACCAATAAAATAAAATTATATAATTCTTACAATGTTTTGTAATGAACAGTGATAGAAATTTCGGAGGAGAACAATTCCGAAATCACATTTATGAAATCAACTTTCATTTAGCTTTGCGTGGGATATTAGAAAAATTACATGAAGTAATTCAATTACTCCAAAAATTGTATACGCACTGTTTGCGCTTACTATTCAATAAATAGACTTTGATGAAAGGAACTTTTAATATACTTCAAAGAAATAATTCTATTCTAGTGATATTAACTTTCGATTTCTCACATTTAGTAACTGTTCGGTGTGGCCAAACTAAACAATTTTCCAGATTTTTTAAAATATTTCTCATAAGAATAATTTATATCACAACTGTCGATTATATTGGTATAGCGTTAGATCACTTTACAATTTAAAATAAAATAAAATGGATTATCTTCAACAAGCAGCAGGATTGGCACGTAGTCAATTAGAGAACGTGGCACAACAAGCCATAGTAAATGCTAGACGTGAAGTAGAAAACGCAGCAGACAATTTAGCAGGCAGGGTAGTCAATAGGTTAGCTATGAGTAATCCCGAGGTGAATAATCCTCACGTGCATCACCCTATTCTACAAGGCCTTGACAGGCTTCATATCTCTGATAGACATAGTTATGACAGACATATGATTCCCAATGATCCAATACCATTAGCGGAACCATATGATCCTCCAACACCATCATATACACCAGTCCATAACGTACAAAATGAGAATGAAGGCCAAGATGCAGCCAATAATCAATCTGTTCAGTCAGACGATGACTCACTTCCTGTGTATCAGCAACAAGAAACACAGCAATCTTCAGGTCAAAATCCTCAGCCTCAACAATACTCACAACCACAAAATCCTATTGTTAGGACAGTGGCTATTAATTTTATCCCCACAGAATTGATTGGACTAATCCCAAATTTCGATGGAAACCCTAAATTACTAAATCTATTCATTAAAAAATGCGAATACATAATCGCAAGTTTTCATGGCATTTCCACTATTCAATATGCATACATGATGCAGATCTTTACCAGTAAGTTAATAGGTAAAGCAGCAGCCTTAATTAGTGAGAACGAACATGCGACTAATGATTGGAACGAATTAAAAATTATTTTAACACAACATTACGGAGACCAAAAATCGGAAGGATGCCTAATTATAGAATTAGAATCCATCACCATAAGACCAGGTGAAAAATACACAGAATTATGTCACCGTATCCAATCAGCTAGGAGCAATCTATTCTCAAAAATCATAAGTAATTCAGATAAAACTACCCAAACAACTAAAATGACCATCTTTAACAATACCTGTCTAAATGTATTTCTTTACAATTTACCCCAAGAATTAGTACGAATAGTCAGACTTAAGGAAGCTAAAACATTAGAGCAAGCGTTAGGTATAGTAATGGAAGAGGTTAACTTTCAAAAACAATACCGGTTGAGAAATGATTTGAATGTACAAAATAAAAATAAAAATGTACCCAATCAACAGCAACCAACACAAAATAGGAGATTCCAACCGAGACAGATAAGAAACCAGAATCCAGGTTTTTATCGTCCACACTATAACTCGAACACTATCATAAATCCCCACCCAAATAATTACTATCAATCAAGGATGTCCACATTCCCAAATAACAATCAATCTGGACGGTATCCTAATTATAATAACCGATCCCAAAATTCTTATAACTCGGATCAGAACAGAATCTATAATAGCTATAAAAATCGTAATCAACCATCCACTAACTCACCAATGTTAAGATTAGACCAAATAACATATAAAAAACGAGGACAGAACGACGTTGGACAAAATAGGCTTAATATCCATACTATGGAACCCCAACCTAGCACTTCAAACACGAACCCAGAACCAAGTACATCTCGTTCAGGCAACTCAGAAAATTTTTATGTGACGGCCTCAAAGCCAAATGTTCCAATATAAAACTAGACACACAATTACCTTATATAGAAATACCTGAAATCAATGCAAAATTTATGATCGACACGGGAAGCACCCGCTCTTTCATAAGTAGCGATTTAACTGTGAAGTACTTTTCAAAATATAAATTCTTCGAAGAATTCAATATAGTAAGCACGCATGCAACTAGCCAACATAATGAAGTAATTTACATTCCAATATTCAACATATTTAACACAAAATTTCCTCATAAATTTTTCATATATAATATAGACAACTCATTTGACGGTCTCATTGGCATGGACCTATTAAAGAAGCTTAACGCCATTATCGACATTGAAAACCAGTTATTGGTTACTCCGGTAGTAAAAATCCCCATTCATTATACACTTGACAAATCACCCATTGTAACTTTATATTTACAACCACGTTCAGAACAGAGAGTTAAGATTCCAACTGAGCTCAACTGTGGAGAAGGTATATTAGATTATATTGAATTTTATGACGGTGTTAGAATGCCGAGAGCATTAGTTAAATGTACTAATGGATTTGCTACAACAATAATTCAAAATACAACTGAAGAACAAATAAAAATTGTAATATCAAAACCTTTCAAAATAATAGAATTTGATGGAACTTTATGTAAATTAAATTACTTGAAAAATGATAATGAATTATTAACCGAAAACTTAAATAAATTACGAACGGATCATATGAATGTAGAAGAAAAAGATACCATATCCAAACTATGTTATGAATTTAGAGATATATTCTATCACGAACAAATTCCTTTAAGTTTTACGCACGAAATAAAGCATCATATTAGAACTAAACACGAAGACCCCATATATGTAAAGGCTTATAGACAAGCACCATCACAAGCAACTGAAATAAAAAACCAAGTTGATAAATTATTGCACGATAACGTGATCCAACCAAGTTTCTCGCCTTGGAGCGCACCCGTTCATCTTGTACCAAAGAAATTAGATGCCTCTAACGAACAAAAATTTAGAATGGTAATCGATTACCGGAAATTAAATGAAATTACCGTTGATGACAAATACCCACTTCCTAATATTACAGACATTTTTGATAAATTAGGAAATAGCACATATTTCAGTACACTCGATTTAGCATCAGGATATCATCAAATAGAAATATTTGAACCTGACAGACCAAAAACAGCCTTCAGCACACAATTTGGACACTATGAATTTATGAGAATGCCGTTTGGACTTCGAACAGCACCGGCAACTTTTCAAAGAGCAATGGATAACATTCTCAAAGGATTACAAGGAATCCACTGTATGATTTATCTCGATGACATTATAATCTTCTCTTCAACATTGGAAGAACATGTCCAAAAATTAAAGAAAGTTTTCAAAATACTTCGAAAAGCAAATTTAAAAATACAATTAGACAAATCGGAATTCATTAGGAAAGAAGTTCTATATCTAGGTCATACTATAACGAAAGAAGGACTTAAGCCTAATGCAGATAAAATAGACGCTGTATTAAAATATCCATTACCAAAAAACGTAAAAGAAATAAAATCATTTTTAGGATTAGTAGGATATTATAGACGTTTCATTAAAGATTTTGCAAAGATAACAAAACCTTTAACTAAATTATTAAAAAAGGGTGAAAAATTCAAAATAACACAAGAAGCAAAAGATACATTTGAAACATGCAAAACTATACTGACAAATGCACCATTATTGCAATATCCAGATTTCAATAAACCGTTTATTCTAACAACGGACGCTTCAAACGTTGCATTAGGATCAGTACTATCGCAAGGCACGATAGGAACTGATAAACCAATTGCCTATGCGAGTAGAACTTTGACAGATCCCGAAGTAAAATATAGCACTATAGAGAAAGAACTTTTAGCAATAGTATGGGCCGTTAAACATTTCAGACCATATTTGTATGGACAAAAATTCTTTATATATACAGACCATAGACCATTAGCATGGTTATATTCCCTTAAAGAACCGAATTCTAAACTTACAAGGTGGCGTCTCAAATTACAAGAATATGATTTCGAAATCACTTATAAAAAGGGAAATCAAAACACAAACGCAGACGCACTTTCTAGAATCAAGATAAACGTATTAACTTCAAATAATCAACCAATAGACGACCAAGAGGTTGAAAGTGATTTAGAATCAGAATCGGAAAGGACTATGACAGCGATACATTCAGACATTTCTGATAATGAAAGCATTACAGAAAACGATAGTTCAGTAATTCCAATTTTAAACGAACCCATTGATAATAAAAAGAGACAACTATTAATCAACCATTGGCACTTGGACGATTACAAAATCATAGATTTATCTCAAAATAAGAGACTAATCAAAGAAATATACATTTCAGTTAATTTACATCAAATTAAAGAATTATTAAAAGAAATAATAGAAATAGACAAAGCATATTTCATCTATTTCAATAATGACGAACTAAGAAAACAATTTAACTTAGCAATTTCAGAACTTTTTGACAAAAATTTAATAAAAATTATAGAATGCACTGGTAGAATTTCAATCATCGACGATGAAGAAGAACAAAGAAATATTACAATGAATACTCATGAAGGAAAAACATGTCATAGAGGTATCAAAGAAACCATAAGTAGATTAAAGAGAAATTATTACTGGCCAAAAATGGAAATAACAGTTTCATCAGTAATAAATTCTTGTGACATCTGTAAACGCATGAAATATGACAGACGACCAATTAAAACTTTAATAGAACTAACACAGACTCAAAGTAAACCTTTTGAGGAACTTTTTATAGATTTATTTAAAATCGAAGGACTTACTTACTTAACAATAATAGATGCATTTAGCAAATTAGGACAATCTATTGAAATTAATAACCGATCAACTCCAGAAGTTATAAAAGCTTTGATGACATATTTCTCATTCTATGGGACACCAATTAAAATCAGTAGCGATTCAGGCTCAGAATTTAATAATAACTTAATGAAAGAAATGCTAAGCCTACATAAAATAGAATTACATATAGGAACACCAAACAATCCAAATTCCATGGGTATGATAGAAAGGTTTCACAGCACATTAATCGAAATATATAGATTAGCAAAATATGACAAAAATCTTGCAAATGTGACAAATACGATGACGTATGCACTTTGCGCATATAATAATACTATACATACATCTACAGGATTTACACCATATGAAATAGTATTCGGACATACCAATTCAAATAGTATTTTTAATATAGATTACCAAAGACAAAATATGCAGCAATATATTAGAGAGCATGCAAAAATAACGAAAAATCTGTATAAAAACTTGACAGACAAGATAACAGAACAAAAGGAAAGAAATAGAAACAAATTAGCTCGAAACATAGACATGCCAGGTGTAAGTTTTCAACCAGGTGAAACAGTCTATACTAAGTTAGTTAATAAAAGAAAAGCTAAAGACACACCACGTTATGAAAAAGCCACAGTTACGGGAGAAGTTGCAAGAAATATAGCACCAATCATAATAAAAAATAGGGACACTACTGTTCCACTTAAAAATATTAAAAATCCCACAGCATAGCGAAATAAATGTAAAACAATTACATATTTAAAACAGCTTTTAAATGAGATATCCCTGTGTGAGTTCCCGGGTTAAGAATAGGACCACTCCATTTGTCTCCTTGGATGTCGTAAGAGTCGACAATGAGATTTTAATTTTAATGAAAAGTATACGCTTATATATATATATTATAATGACGTCATAGATTAAGTAATAGATTAAGCCATAGATTAGGACATAGATTAAATAACCATACAGACCTCAGATTACATAATCTTACAGATCTTAGGTTAAATAATTATACAGGTCATAGGTTAAATATTATTATAAAAACAAAAAAAAAAAAATGTTAAATATTCATATAAAGTTTTGTAACCCGTATCATGTGATGAAATAATTAAGAACATTTATATTCTAATAATGAAATCATGTAATCCCTTAGTATAAGCAATGTCTATTATTTTCCCATCCTTATTCTCCAAAATCAAAGGAATTATAAGAGACTACTCAGAATGAGTAGAGGAAGGATTCATCACCACCAAGAAATATTCAAAGTGTAAAAACATGGAAGAATTCAAAGTGATAAGTGAATTAAACAGTGAATTAACTTTCGAAAAGTGATAAATTTATTAATAATAAGTTAAAATAAGAACATGTAATCCTAGAATAAGAAATTTTTGCAATTATATAATCACTTAATACAGTTTTATAAAAATGTAACTAGAGTAACTTTCAACTGTATAACTTCTCTTATCTTGAAAAATTAATTTCAATTTTTCTTTCAATTAATTTTTCGCTTAAGGGGGTAAGAGTAATATGTAGCAATGATAAACGTTATATTATGTGAAACATTTAAATAATGCATGAGTTACAGAAACCTTCATATTTAATAACCGTTTAAAATCAAAACATTTTCTAATCCTCACGTTGAAGCAGTTAACGCAGGATTTTACGACTATTTTTATGACTCGTCTGTAAAATTCTATGAAATCATAATGAGGTGAAACACATGCATTTGCCAATTGATTCATATAAAAAGGGAGCTGCGACTCCTTACAAGCATTCGATCTTGTGTTCTGGTTCAGCGAGCATCTTATTGTAAACCTTTTACTTTTCTCTTTATAATTAAAACAAGTTATATAAAGTATTTTCTGTATTTCTTTAATCGCTTCTCGCCACAAAGACAGTGCAAACATTACGGCAGTCGCCGTCACCAAGTCACTTCAGTTACAAGTTCAATTGCCTAAGAAGAACCATCTAATTCTCAAATACCAAGAAGAGAATAAAAATATAATTAGCTATTGCCCGCGACTTCGTTCGCGTGGACAACTTAACATTACACATTATTATGTATGAGCTAAACTGAAGGTACAGTGTGTGCTCGGCGCGCCGTTTGGATTGGTTCGGCGATCGTCGCGAGCACGCGCTGACGGAACGTCGGGTATAACTTGCGCAGACGCAGTTCCGAGACAGTCTTCGATGGAAAGTCGTGCGGTGTGCAGGCGTTACGCTGACGGATCGCCTGCCTTCTAAAATCGTTACTTGATGATGTAGTGTCATTGAAGCTAGTAAATGTGTTAACTTTGTAACAGCGTTAAACTCAATTTGGAAGCCCACACTTTCGGCAGAACCAGGACCCTACGACATCAAAAGCGGGATTCGAACCCCACGCCCTCAGATGAGGCACCTACGACATATACATAAAATTAACGTGCCGGTGGAGATTCCACAAGTTGGACCACAGAATTAATGTTTTTTTTAAAAGTTGACATTCTTCATGTTTATCATGAATTAAAAGTTTATCATACAGTTATTTATATTTTTTATCTTTTAATATTGTGCAAGAAGTAATGAGATTTATTTTATTTAAAAAAAAATCGCAGGTGATATTCCCTTTTCCCTCTCTCTTTCCATACCCCCTTCATTCTTTCCTTCCTCATTCCCTTCCTACCACGTTGAAAACCCCTTCCTCAACCCCTTCCCGCTCCCTACCCCTACTCTTCTTCCACCGCCCTTCTTCCTCTGTCCTACCACCTCCCATTCTCGCTAGCCTCGACCTCATATTTCCTCTCCTTCTCCCCTAACGCCTTCCTACTATCACTCCTCCTCCCAACTTGCCCCTCCCCTTCCCTCTCTTCTTCCCATCCGACTTCCTCCCCCTCCTATACCCCTAACTTTTTGAAACCTATTTTGCATATCCAATTAACTGTAGGTACAACAAAATGTCTGTCAAACTGCTAGACATAGGCCTTCCCCAATGAACGCCATCACACCCTGTCCTCTGCCCTATGGATCCAGCCGCTTCTGGCCATCTTCTTCAGGTCGTCAATCCACCTGGCGGCGGGGCATCTTGGCGATCTGCGGTCTCCACTCTAGAACTCGTCTGCCCCAACGGCCGCCCAAACGGTACTGCGACAGATGTGGCCCACCTACTGCCACTTCCACGTCTGCCAGGCCCACCGTCCACGTCTCTGCGCCGTAGGCAGGACGCACTGAATAAAGACTTTTGTATTTAAACATTTCCGAATATTTCCCAACCTAACTGGATTCTTCTGTCAGCTTCCCTATCGAAATTGATCCTACCTAGGACAGACAATACAGTTGTATTGTCTGTCCTAGGTAGATGTACTCCTGAACAACTTGGATGATGACATTGTCGACGATGACCGATCTAATACAGAGCCACTAATTATCGAATAACGAACTTTTTGTATCGAGACTTGTGGAAATATCCTGATACAACAGCTAAAATAAATAAAACTATAAGTGAGCTTTAAAACCATGAAGGAAGAAAAAAAATTACGCGGCGAAAATTTTTTCTTCCTTCATGATATCAGTAGATTTGATTCTTTTTCTTTTAAGAAATTGTCTAGTCAGCTATACACACAAACTTATTCATTATTTTAAACTTAAGTAATAAACTAAGGTTTTAACATCAATAAAAGCATTATACAAAAGCCCTTACTACGTGAAGAACTGCATTAAAACTAAAATCCGTACTGGAATCTGGTGGTAAATATTTACAAACAACAACAGCTAGATAAAGCTGACAGCTTGTTATCAGAAAATATAGACAGCGTCAAAAACGTAAGTCCCATTTGCTGAATATAAAATTCCTTTGCCTTTTGAAACCAGCGGTTTATGTACAACAGTAGTCTTTAAAGAAATAGTTACCTCAAGACCTTGATAGATAGCCTTGCTTGTATTATTAAATGTCAACGTTTGTGAGGTATTTGCAAAAAGCCGTTAAGTATAGCCAAACTGACTTTTTCATGGAATAAGATTATCACCGGCCAAATTATCTTTGTGTCACTCTCACGACTGACTTGACATTGGCAGAATTCGGTTGGTTGTTCCCGCGTTTTTTGGAGAACAGTTTGTTGCGTATTTGTTTTTTTCCAAAATAATGTATTCTTCGGGCTTTGGTGTTTAGTAGTGATAGTATATTATGCAACAAATGTCTGTGCGTGTGTACACTATAAAGGAAACATAAATAAACGTGGCTAAGCTTATCTTCTTAAAGCAGTGAACTTCCTAACCTCAAACCTTACTAACGCTTGCTATCAACGTTAGTAAGGGAAGTCTGAGACTATATTAGGACCAGCGTTGGTCTGAGGCACTCTGATTATGATAGTAAACAGAAAATAAAAAGATATCGTGATTAGACTGATGGCATTATTGCCAATGTCTTAAAACAAACAAAAAAAAAATTGGCAGAATTCTTTAAACAAAAGCCAACATTAGGGAAAAAAAATTAATTGACTTTTTCATATGTAGCGATTAAGGAGAGGGTACGGTAAATAAAAGATAAATTCTTGATTTGTAAGTACTCAATATTTTTTATTATTATTCTCACAATCTAAGAACAGTGTATAGTTTAATTAACTACGGAATAAATAAAACAATTAGTAATCTCGATCTGAAATCTAGATTGTCATTTTGCATCGCTATAACAAAAAAATGCATTCGGTGTTGCCATTGCTGGTATAAAATACAACATTAAAAAATGAGGACGTAATTTAAATTCATTCAAAATTATGTTGATTTTGACAGATTTTCTTTAAAACACGCAGATTATGTTGCAGACCTTATCATATTCTAGCATAAAGTAACTAGTTGGTAAATATTTATATTATTACATTTAGATTTATACAATTTATTTACAGAAAGTTGCTATTTACAATACGAAAATTAACAGATCTATCAATAAAATGATAAAAAGATACCCAAATGTAAATCATATTTAAAAACTAAGTACATTGTATAAAGCAATTATTAAACTAATGGTAAACATCACATAAGTGAGTAAGTAGTCAATAATTTGTTCTACCGTTCGTGCTTTGAAGTTATACAAATTCTCGTTACTGTTCTTTGTAAGTTTTGAAGTTGGGTTGTTTAATATAAACATCACGATTTTTTAGGTAAACTTAGAAATTTGCACTGTCCCCTTGAAATTGATAATAATTTAATGAAACTGGACATAGAACAGTTTTTATATATGTAGATGTATAAAGGAATAGATCGAAGTTATTAATAAAACGTTACCATTTTATAAGTAACAACTTAGAAAGTTGCATTGTCCCTTCAAATCTTTGCAGTTTTTAACAACGATCTCTATGTACTATTAGATGGAGCGTTCCAAACAATCGCTCTGTTCCACGCAAGTAGCCACAACTCTTTCACATTCACAATGAAACTTATGCAGTTACTATTCAAAACATTTAATTATTTACTAAATATTGACATTATTTAACCGTAGCGTCAATATTTAGTAATAATTAAATGTTCTGAGTAGTAACTGCATAAGTTTCATTGTGAATGTGAAAGAGTTGTGGCTACTTGCGTGGAACAGAGCGATTGTTTGGAACGCGCCATCTAGTAGTACATAGAGATCGTTGGTTTTTAACAACAAGTTCAAGTTTACTTTTGCCAATTTTGAGCTGATACTCATAACATTACAGTAGATAACTCAGCATTTTCCATAGTTTAATCACGATTAGTTTTTCTTAATTCAGAAAGAAGGTATTGCACTATATTTTCTTTAAAAAAAACTACTTTTAGACACAAACATATTTTTTTCCAGAAATCGCTTTGTAAGCAAATTTGATATTTTTTCCTAAATGTCCTAAAGACGTCTGTTACAAATAACTTGTTCAGTAGCTCAATATCCATTTCCTAGTAGCGCCATTGGGCTGTTTCAATTTTAAACCTTTGTCACAGCACAGATTAAACAATTTAACTGTGGCCGTAGTCAATGCACTTTTTAATCACTCACTATATACTATATTTGAAATCGAATAGGCAGATATCAGATCCAAAATCCATTCCAAAAGTTCCATTTGAATAAAGTCAGTAATATTATTGAATGTTTGCTGTCCACCACTCAATCAATCAATCAATCCATCAATCAGACCTCCGGTCCGAGGGCATTAGGAGAGACGACACTAGGGCGATGGCGGGAGGCTGTCGTCACTCTCTAGGTACGTGACGTAGTTGTCCTCGCCGTGCGGAAGCCGCGGCGGCGGGAGAGAGGGGACGTCGTAGCCGTGCATCTGGAACAGGGAGGAAATCGTTGTAAATCACCATTAAATCAAATCAAATATTCTTTATTGTGCACCAACACATATAATGGAGAGCCATGAGAACAAATGACTCCATTCCTAAAGAGCTCAATATAACAAAACGGCTCTCCACTATCTGCAATGAAAGGACTCTAAGCTTCTTCGGTCACATTGTGCGATCTCCCAAGCACGACCTGGAGAAGCTCATCATCCTGGGACAAGTGGAGGGCAGGCGTGCCGAGGACGAGCTCTGACGAGGTGGGGTCGGACCCGGTGAGGAGGGTGGATGGTGGATCCTTATATGAAGCAGTGCGGCTGGCCAATGACCGCTATGCTATGTATTTATACGGTCGCGATCCTCAGCAGTGAGGGAATGACAGAGAAGAAGAATACATATAAAATTATATAAAAAAAAGTACATAGAAGTCTGACCCCCTCGTCGGAGCTCGTCCTCTGGCACGCCTGCCCTCCACTTGTCCCAGAATGATGAGCTTCTCCAGGTCGTGCTTGGGAGACCGCACAATGTGACCGAAGAAGCTTAGAGTCCTTTCATTGCAGATAGTGGAGAGTAGTTTTGTTACATTGAGCTCTTTAAGAATGCAGTCATTTTTTCTCATGGCTGTCCATGGTATACCAAGTAGTCTTCTCCAGCACCACATCTCAAAAGCATCAAGTTTGGACATACAAAGCCCCTAATCAAAACCAGCTTCCTTCATTCACAAATATGACAGCGGGCAGCGTTCCTTCCATAGACGTGTTTAAGTTACCTGGTTAACCAGCTGCTGGAAGGCCGCACTATGGTGCGGGGCTCTGTCCAGGTCGGCGTGCAGCGCGAAGTCCGAGAGCGCCTTCCAGGGCGGCTGGTAGGCGGTCACCTCGAGCGCGAGCGGCCCGGCCGGCTCGTGGCGCACCGGGGACCCCGCTACGAGCGGCACGCCCATTGACATGTAGCCCAGGCGACGGCCTTCCTGTGGCAAGCACGGGTCTAGGTCAGATAATGGCTGGAACTACAACAAGGATCAGAAAAGCCTGACTTGTAAACGTGACAATTCACGTCGTAGCGATGCGATGTATCGATTGTATTATTAGCAAGGCAACTTTTGTCGTAAAGTAGGTAAGTAGTTTTAAAAACCGTACAATCAAGAACGATCTTTATGTACTACTAGATGGAGCATTCCAAACAATCGCTCTGTTTCACGCAAGTAGCTACAACTCTTTCACATTCACAATGAAACGATGTTGTTAGCAACACATCACGTTAAGGGCTATCAAGGGGCGAAAAAGTCACTTTTGCGATATTAGATTGCGCAAAGTGGCGACTCATCGTCTCTGCCTACCCCTCTGGGACCAAGGCGTGAGCATTATGTATGTATGTGCCAACATCGATCGTATTAATTACCAGCTTTTGCCCGCGACATCGTCCGCGTAGGTTTCGATATTCACACACTGCTTTTAACGATTAATTTGGTTTCCCGTAAGAATGAGATGTTTTTTCGAGATAAAACTGGCGTATGTCCTATTCCAGGACCTAACCTATATGTGTGCCAAGTTTCATCATTTCAGTGGTTGAAGTGATTGAGTAAGAAACATCCAAACTTTCGCATTTATAATATTAGTGGGATTTTGTGGCAACATTACATACATGTAATGTCAAATTTCTGCCCTGATAATAACTGATGTTAGTGTTCCAAATAATACAATGGGCTCGATTCTGAAGGTACAATGTTAAATTTTGACAGCACTAAAACTGTTGCTAGCCTTGTCACACACTATTATTAAGATAAAGACGAAACCAATTTTAGCGCTGTCAAATTTTAAATGTGTTCCTCCAGAATCGGGCCCAATAAGTACTCTCTAATTAGTACTATTCATTTTACAAAAAAGAGTAATAAGATCTATTTATGGGCTTCGTAGTCGTGATTCTCTAAGAGAATTATTTAAGGAAATAAATATAATGACGGTGCCATGTCAATACATATTCGCTAACATTATGTTCGTTAGACAGAACCTTTCTTTACTCAACTTAAATAATGAGGGGCATAATGAAATTATTAACTTGTCTGAACAAAAATTTAAATCTTCTATAAAAGTTAATCTGTGCAAGAAAGCCTACTATAAGTTAGATGACTACTTAAATGATAAAAGTCCATGGAGAACTTGATGGCTCAGCATAGGTAGACTGATTGTAATGAATAAGATAAATCAAAGGTAGGGCCCTGTGCCGTTGGGTTTGATGCCACTTCTTCCCCTCGGTTATACAGGTGGAAGTGGAGTAGTTTTAGGCAGAATTTGAGGTCAAAAAGAGAATAATGTATTCCAATTTTGAAAATAAATATTTTGATTTTGATTTTAATCCTAATCTGTTCATCACTCGCAACGACATCTATGTTCTGTTGCTGTACTATATATGCCATCTATCGACGGCCGTCGATATAAAACCACGACAGATTACGTTTATACATTTTATACATTACCTACAGAGACAAATTTGCAATTGTACATGGGCTAACGAGTTGCAATAAAATTAATTTAAACTTTAATCGTCTCGTCCACTTATTCACAAAAATTCAAGTCCGAGATGGAGCGTTCCAAACAATCGCTCTGTTCCACGCAAGTAGCCACAACTCTTTCACATTCACAATGAAACTTGTGCAGTTACTACTCAGAACATTTAATTATTTACTAAATATTGACATTATTTAACCTTAGCGTCAATATTTAGTAATGATTAAATGTTCTGCGTAGTAACTGCACAAGTTTCATTGTGAATGTGAAAGAGTTGTGGCTACTTGCGTGGAACAGAGCGATTGTTTGGAACGCTCCATCTAGTAGTACATAGAGGTCGTTGGTCCTGACCTTCCCGAAACCAACATAATCTAAAGGATTAATATTATTAAGCATGGCGCAGTCGGTGGCTATATCCTTAATAAATAGTGAAACCAGTATACCAAAAGATAAATTACCACCTTCTCCTGCTGCATTTGCATTTTGAGTTGTATCGTTTTCTTCTTGTCTTTGCACCGTTTGTTCTGAAACCAAACCCTGATGACCCTCGGACTCAGGCCGGTCATCTCCACCAGCTGTTCCTTCATGAGCGCGTCGGGACGAGGGTTAGCTGCGTAGCATGTCCTGGAAATTGTTAAACAGACTTTCAAAAAGAAATATTAACTCTGTCGCCATTTTTTTTCTTATTTTCCTTAAAGGTTGCCTGGAAGAGATCGCTTTAAGCGATAAGGCCGCCTTTGTACACTTTCCAAAAATCTGTACCTATTTTATTGTTATCCTTAATTTGTGTGCATTTTTTATTTAGTAAACAACAATCACAGACAATATATTACACCATAGTTATAGGTACACACTCCTACTTGGGCAAGCGTATATAAACGAGACATGGTGTGGCAGTAACAGCCCAAAAAGACCTTGGCCTGTTCTAGGGCTAGTTACATGAACTTTAAGGTGGCCTGCAGCTGTAGAGTTTATCTATCTATCTATCTTAAACTAGCTTAACCTGAAAGGCAGATGCCATAGCCACATCCCTGACACTTCACACAGACTACTAGTACTATAGGCGCACTAGCCTATCCGTAAACGTTTGTGTTGTGTGCGCAAATTATGGTAGGGCTACTGTACCTAGTGCGCGAGCATAGTCAATTGAGAGAGAGGAACAACGTTATACGTCAACAACATCAGTGCTTCTCTTTCTAACTTACAGCTTCGAACTTTCGGCGCCCACGATAATCATAGATAGGACTATAGCGACGAATATTTGCGCAGCAGTATGTACCGCCTTGTGTACGGCCGTGTGGTTTCCGGTAGAGTAGAATAGGACCACTCCTACTCTTCCCGTGGATGTCGTACAAGGCGACTAAGGGAACACATTATAAAACATCAATCAGGCCTCCCCAACCCGTCTGGCCAGCGCGGGGAGTGTAGGCCAAATCCTCCGCCTGTCTCCGGCAGATGAGAGAGGGTTGTGCTCCTGCAGTGGAGACAAAAATAACCTGATGATGATGTACCGCCTTATTCATCGGCACGGATTGCAATTCTGAACAGATATTCAATTATTCCCTTAGTCGCCTTGTACGACATCCACAGGAAGAGTTGGAGTCCTATTCTACTCTACCGGAAACCACACGGCAAACATTAAAATTATTACAATAAGTTGTTTCAATTATAATAATGCAGTTGCATTCACTTTCTAATTATATCTAAACGTATATTGAACCGATTATAGATTAACGTCAATATCACAGTTATCTTCATTCCATCAAAAATAACAAATTGATAACAGTTTGTTATGTAATAGATTAATATTTATAAATAGCCAAATTTAAATTAAAGTCTGGCTAGACTGCTGCTAGGCTTACCGCAGTGTATGCAGCTGCTTCTCGTTGAGGACGGTGCGCACGCGCGTCGGCTTGCCGTCGGCCGCGGCCGACGTGCGCGCGCGCCCGCTCTTGTGCGACCCCGACTCGCTGCCTGAATCTGCAAATACATATACCAAATCACTTAAATTACATGAACAGCCTATCACACAATCCATTGTGCCACCCCACGCTGCAAGAAAGAGTTGATGTAAATAAATTAAAAAAAAAAAAGTTTTTTATTCAGCAACAAACAGGTATATTAGTTTATATACTAATTATGGATGCCCTCTATTAGGAAGAAAGAAAGAAAAAATATTTATTTACTACCATAATTGGTACACACAAAGAAAAAACAAACAAAGCAAGAAAAAGGAAAAAAAAAATATAAGAACTATTATTAAGTGTGGCAACACCTGTTTCAGAGAGCCACGCTCTTCCATAACATACATATAATAGTGTACCAGAACAATGTATCAGATTCTTCAAAAAAATAGCATTATCCTTAATATCTACATTCTAATACTATTGAATTTCTAAGCGACCACTCTGAGCACGGAGACGGTCCGTGGGATTGCTCCGCTCCACGCTCGGCCACCAAACAGAAGCTGCAGGGCGCTCCCACGCGAACTAATCGCGGAGGAGCCCCCCAACTCCTAACCACCGCCTACAAGCAACACTGCCCACGCCACGAAGTCTCCCCACCACCCTGACCGTTGTAACGGGCAGCGAATGACACCTGCAAGAGAGCCTAGCTCTGACGCAGACTCCCCACACCCTGGGAAGGGTGTGAGATGAAGACTGACTGACTGAATTTCTAAGAGTGCAACAGGATATATTCAAACGTGTGTTTGTCTGAGTGGGTGTACATAATATGTGGTGTAAGTAACACCAGATGGTGCCAGTAGTCAGTTTTAGACAATAATCAATTTTATATGCCTTTGACAACTATCTCTATGTACTACCAGAATCGTTCCCAACAATCGCTCTGTTCCACGCAAGTAGCCACTTTTGACGCTACGGGTAAATATTTAGTAAATAATTAAATGTTCTGCATAGTAACTGCACAAGTTTCAAAGTGAACGTGAAAGAGTTGTGGCTACTTGCGTGGAACAGAGCGATTGTTTGGAACGCTCCATCTGGTAGTACATAGAGATCGTTGGCTTTTGAGACTATTATGAACACACCACCTTTCCTCCATACAAGTAAGATGATGTAATTACCTACTTTACTCTACTAGTTAGACGCCAAACGCTTCTCTAAACATAACGCCTTAGAAAGGACAAAATGGCATTTCGTTCGACGTATATTATCCGAAATACTTCCAGAGTTCCCTTTCAGTTAATTCGTTTCATTTTATTTCATTTAGCCATGATTTATAGGTACATACATGTTCTTAAAAATACATCACGGTTCCAGTATAAATTTACCCAAGGGTGTAGCTTGCAATATTCTATAGGTAATCTAATTTGTACAATGTCAATATGTTAATTTTAGATTTCCCATTAACTAAATACTTAATTCATTCTAGAATAATCCAGTTCAATAATATCAACAATAAATTCATTAAATATAAATATATAATGCCTAATAGAACATTTTTCACGACAAAAGAAGGTCTTGTTTACACAGGTCAGTTTAAAATCTCAATTAAATAACAAATCTGGCTAATTTCTTTTTGCAATAAGCCAAGTCTCTAAATATACGGTTTGTCCAGGAAATTAAATATTTAATCTATGTAAAAACTTTATAATTTTTAGTTTAAAGTGTATAAATACGTAACGACATTATTTTTTAATTATAAACAGAAATGAGCTCAGATAATTAGTCAAGTACGAGAGGGGTCCGGCAGTAAGTGATTAAAATGGATCGCAGGGTTTAGGTCGCGTGTCCACTTCACACCTTGCTAATCCCACGCTGGACATCATAATGAATGTTAATCCCATTGTAAACTTGTAATTAGCCCTTAACTTTTTGCCCTGGCTTCAGACGAGAGGGTAATATACTCGTAAGGGTATGAGGCCACAATAATGTTTAATGCTTTGAAGTAAAAGTTGATACATAAATAGAAATTTTTTTTTAACGCGAATGGGACGAACTAGTGAAAGTTACGAATAAGAAAAGTGACAAATTGGCGAACAAGACGAACTAGGAAAATGACGAGTGATTGACTCTCGTAAACATAGTGTTCCAAATGAAAATATACTATTATTTATTTTAGTTCTGTAATGCAAATAAAGTTTTAAATTTGAGTAAAAAGCTACCTAGGACTTTGGGCGCCATTGTAACATATTGCATGAACAAAAATTGATTGCGTAATTTCCTAATATGCAATCCAAACCTCTCGACTCCAACCGTTTAATTAATTTTTCCGCCAGCCCAAAACGTAATTGAGTAGATAACAACAACAAAAAACATCCTATGACACTCCAAGTTTTGGCGGCGAACACCAAAGGCCGCGGCGCGTCTGTCGGCGCACTTCAAAGCGAGATAATCGAACAATCACGGCGCGATCGCGAATCGTATATCGACACTCGAAAACTCGAATCTGTATCGATAGTGTCGATAAGTAAACTAATTACGGATGTTAACTGATAAGTTGAACCAATATTCGCGGTTTGTGTTACTTAACTGTGGGATCGGGATGACCTTTCGGTCTCTCAAACTGACCTAATTGAGGTCCATTATCTGGTATATAGTGCAAAAGTATCAAGAGCGGAAGTGGTAGCGGACGAAGAAGCAGATACGATCTAGTAACGCAAAGAACATAATAATGTGAGAGTGATTTATATTATTTGAACTTTCACAATCCTTGAACACTTTTTCGATGTCGGGCATTGTTAAACAACTACCCCCAATTTCGAGAAATAACGATTGGGTATCACTGATGGAGACCATAAATATAAAATTATTCACCATAAAACAAACTACCTACTTAGATAAAGATTCAATTAAATTGAGACGTTAGCGAATGTTGGGCCCGTTTTTCAGAAGCATACGTTTAAAATTAGCTTCATCTTTCCAGACAGAAAGAACTGTAGTGCCGTCAAATGTTGTGCCTCAACTCTCGCCCAACATTCACTTATTTCGTCTCAGTTAAGTGAATTATTACCTGCATCACCATCATCATAGCAGCCCAGAGACGTCTACTGCTGTGCAGGTGACATAGGTGTTATCAATGAACGCCACCACAGCCGGCCTCCTAAATAGGTATTTATTCGCATTGTATACAATATTGATTTAATCTGTAAGATTTTATGAGTGAATAAGGGTTTTGAAAATTCAAATGATATAAATCACTTCTCAGATAATATTTTTCTCATCAGTTATGCCCTATCGTTATTGTTAAAATCGGGGGAAGATGCTTACTTAGCATTGATCGAACCAGCACGAAAGGAACTGAAGTCGGCAAAGCGTACGTCGCAGATAATGTGCGGGTTACGTCACATAATGCCAGTCTAATCATCATCATCAGGTTATTTTTGTCTCCACTGCAGGAGCACAACCCTCTCTCATCTGCAGGAGACAGACGGAGGATTTGGCATACACTCCCCGCGCTGTCCAGACGGGTTGGCGAGGCCTGATTGATGTTTTATAATGTATTCCCTTAGTCGCCATGTGCGACATCCACGGGAAGAGTTGGAGTGGTCCTATTCTACTCTACCGGAAACCACACGGCCAGTCTAATAGTTTTGAGTTATTCTATGCATACTAAGCTTAATCATTAGTACATAGTACATTAATAACAACAACAAAAAAATACATGCACAGGACATAAAGACTCTCCAATACGGGAGGGAAAGACCTGACTGCCTGCAGCAATATCCAGTGCCACAGCATTGAATAAACCAGTCGGCTATCTAGCGTGGGACGCAGTAGAATCATGGCAATCGCAACAGCACCATATCATTAGCGTAGCTAATATTATTTATGCATATAGGTACCAAATCTTAACATCCAGCTGTGGTGCTGCTGAGCTCCTCGATGGTCGGACTGTTATTGAAAGACAGACAGACGGATGAAAACTATGTAACTCTAAAAGGAACGTAGAGCTTACCCGACATGGATCCCAGCTCGTGGGGGTGGTGAGCATTGTTGTTACTTAAAGTGGTGTTGTTGTTGCTCTCTGCAGTCCCGCTACCGCTTCCGCTTGTGTTAGCACTCTGGAACAACAAAAAGCAGTAAAATTAATTTCCTTTCAACGACTTCGTCCGCCTGGACCAGTTAAGTAAGTGAAATAGATAATAAAGCGGATAAACCTCGTATTGAAAGGCTTTATTAAACATAAAAACTAGTGTAGGACATTTTGTAGCACTCTGACAGACAAACAGTATTAACAGAATAGAGTCGATGTTTTCTTCTACAATATCACGGAGATCGCATGCTGTGAATATCATCTCATTCTCCCATGCTCTTTTATAAACTACAGTTCGTAGTCTTGTTAATGCTGAGGCATTCTTCTATTCCTGCTGGATCTTCTTGTCTCAACATGGGGAGGTGGTGGTTCAGGAGAGTGGGGCTCATTATGAGCCGAGGGTTCAGACCCGGGAGCGGAGGAAGGTTGGTTGTCGACCTCAGGTGGACTTTCATTGCCTGATCTGGGTTGGATCGGATCGGTTATAGGGCGTTGTTCTGCTCGTTGCTATGCCATGAGAATGTAGAAATTCTCTTACGAAAGAAAGAAGTTCCTCGATCGGAGTAGACGTATGACTGGAATCCTGGGAATCCCAAGATCATGAAGATGCTGTTTAAGTGTTTGATTACCGTTTTGGCACTGATATCTGAACAGGGAAACGCAAATGGAAATCTCTTTAACCAATGATACAATAGAGTATATTCTCATTTTTAATTTTGCTCGAGTGCTTCGCAACGAATATAAATGATACTGATCTCAAATCAGAAATCAATTAAAATGGTCTACCTATAAGGAAGTGGCGCCATTTCTTCAAGGATTCTACTATTTGCGATGTATGCGAAAGGGAACCCATTGAAATGGTTTGTTCACATGGCTTCTTTTTGAACTGACAGAGATTGGCGAAATCCTCATTGATGAAGCTTAAAGAGCTTCCAGTGTCTATCAATGCTTCTGCCCGGTGGCCCTTGATAAAAGCTGAGACCATAGCTTTTTAGTGACTCTGGCGCTGCGGCCGTTATGCTACCACAGTGGACACATCCATGAATCGGGGCTAATGCAGCGGTCTTCTGGTTCTTGCTACGGCACACCTTGCCATAATGTCCTTTTCTGGTGTACTTTAAGCATGTTGCATTTCATGCTGGACAGTCTATGCGTGGATGTATTGATCCACCCTCAGAAAAAAACACTTGCGCCGGGAGGAAGGAGTCGTGGCGGCAGTAGCGACTGCATCTCCATCATTAGAAGGCGGTGCGTCAGGATAGATCGCTTCGGACACGGAATAGGCTTCTGGAATGACAAAGTTTTGAGAGTTGATTTCTGCCTTTTCCATGGAGAGTGCCTTGTTGTACGACTCTTCTAATGTTAGCGATAAACTCTCCAAAAGTCTTTCACGTATCCTCTTTGATGAAATCCCAGCTATGAACGCGCCTCGAATGCTGTCGTTCTTGTCAGTCTCAGCGTCTACACTGGTAAACTCGCAGTCTTTGGCTAATTGCTTTAAAGCCTGCATGTAAGTATCGATCTTCTCATCCGCATGCTGTCGTCTTGTCGTAAGCATGTGTCGGGCTTGAATTACGTTCTGTGGTTTGACATACAGTTTGTCTAGAGAGGCCATTGCAGACTGGTATGTCAGACATTCGCTTATACTGGCATAAACTCTGGGCGTAACGTGATTTACCAGGAGTTGCAGCTTAGTAACGTTCCACAGTGCTTCCTGTTGCTTTGTCAGGGCTGCGGCATCCTCGCCTTCCGCTGCGGCGGCTGGTTTCGGTTGATGTGTAGTCAAACAGTTCTCGAACGTCATTCTCCAGTGCTCCCATTCTTTTGTTAAAGTTGTCGAATGGTCGGCAAATCTGGTTGGTCTTAGGAACTGGTCCATTTAAGTTATGTTTAATAAATTGAAATAGATAATAAAGCGGATAATCCTCGTATTGCAAGGCTTTATTAAATATAAATACTAGTGTAGGACATCATGTAGCACTCTGACAGACAATATTGACAGAATAGAGTCGATGTTTTCTTCTACGATACCACGGAGATCGCATGCTGTGAATATCATCACAGCAAAGTATTTAATACACGGGTCTTATATGGGAATGTTATTGTTTATTAGAGCAACAAGATCTAGTGGAAATACTACCCACATAGATGCATTTTCATTAGCTTTGTAGTGTTTTTGAAGGCGTCTGTGAACAGACGGTATAGACTCAAACAAAAATGTATGCGCAGAAACGTGCCCGGCCCACCAAACAGGCCCACCACACTGGCGGTGGGCCTGATTCACAAGTTTCAAGTTGCTCAGCGAGCAATGCTCGGAGTTTTTAGAGAGATATGTTCCGCTATGAGAGATACTGGTTTCGTAGTTAAATATGGTCGTTGAATGACTATTATGATGTTAGACCTTTGCCCGACGACGTGACGTTTTTATAGTGAAACCTAGTGTAACCTGGTTAAAACTTTGGGCACAAGTACACTCCGGATCTTGGGCTAAAATTCGTGGCCCAATTATAACATTACTGGCTCACACAAGCATACGTAAGCACCCGTTTGTGTTCGCAAAAGTGTGAGTTGTAAGCGATTTGGCTTCATCATCATGTTATTTTTGTCTCCACTGCAGGAGCACAACCCTCTCGAATCTGCCGGAGACAGACGGAGGATTTGGCCTACACTCCCCGCGCTAGATTTGACTTCGCTCGAGATATTTTTTAGAGTAAGCTATTGTCTTTATGTATTTGTCAAAGTTTCAACCAGGTTACATTGAGTTTCACTCGCGTGGCGTCCCTTACCAATGGTCACTGATGTGCGGGGCAAGCAGAATCGGCGGGAGGCAGGGAATAGCCATGGCGCAATATAATAATATTCGCATTAAAGACCTGTGTATTAAATATAATAAATAATAATTAATAACAATCTGTGGTTGTATGAAATAATGTTTTTTTTAACTTACTTGAGATTTTTTCGTACCGACACAAGCCGACTGCAATGCAACAATTCACGTGAATATTTAGTGTACATTAGTAACTCAGTTGATCAAGTCACATACGCGAAAATATTGGGAATTTTTTTATTCTGGCAACCCAGTAAATGTCACTTTACCAAAAACAAGCAGAAACGAAATGGAACAGAAAAACTCGTGGGTCAAACTTTTGTACTAGGTAGGTCCATCCTGTTAAGGCTTTTTGTTTACACTTAAGGTACTTTTTAAAACCATACGTTAAGTATTTTAATGTTGAGGACTCGTAGGCTGAAATACATTCCATAACGGAAGTAGACAAGGTTACCAAGAAAGTAGCGTTTTTTTTTTATCAATCCCATAAAGCAATTGCAACACATACGGTAAGCCTTCATTCTTCTCACATTATTTTTAAAGCAGCTGTTGGTAATATTAATTAATAAGTTAATAACAAATGAAAAGTTAATGAAAATGATATGGGTTGTCGCAGATCCCACCGTCATATAAATAGGTACCTACATATTACCAACCTTTTCTAATACGTCGTGGTCTTCTCTGCAATACAAGGCGCCTCCTTCCCGTAACGCAAACTCGTCGCCTGCGAATAAAAGAACAAATTCATTGATCAAATAATATCCCATCAGTCTATAAATATGTTTCCACTGTTGGGGCGCTCACCCAGTCCCAACTTGGACAAATTGGGGCCCGTATCAAGGAGTATTTTGGGACTTTTATAAGTACCAGTGTGCTTGCTAGAAATGATCTCTGAACTCCGTAGATGCAAATCAAAACGATGACAACGCGAGCTCCCATTCCGCTTGGAGACAGGCATTTATGGACGGGAAAACCTCAAATTGATAGACTATCCTTGGACAGTCCGGACTTGATTGATGCCTAAGGATTTTCTCAGGTTTCCAAAAATCAAGGATAAGTTGCATGGTCAAAGGTTTGGAGACCCTGAAGAATCTTATCTTGCTAGGTGTACACATCGACACTGTGGGATCTTTGGGTCAGCTCCTATAATTGTAGGGGTAATGAACCCCTACAATTTTTCGCGACGGTACACCGATAACTACGGATGGTGGTGGATGGTGGTTTTGAGAAGTAAATGTTAAAAATGTTAAATAATAGTTTAATTGAAATGTTATGTTGTTTTGTTAGAGAGTTAATTAGAACTGAGTTTAAACTGTGTAACTATGTGCGAGGCGGGCCGTGCGACGTCGGCAGTTTTACCAAAGTTCACGATGTGCAATTCTGATTGTACACCCTCTGTCGATCTATACGGTTCTTCCGTCCCCCAGAGTCTGCTGCATAAGCTAATAGGCAGATAGGGGATAGTAGCGCGCCCCAAGCGGCAGAATTTGGAAACTAAGAGTGCAAAAATGATGCTTGAGAATTGACAAGAGTGACGTACTTCACTTTTATATTTCTGTGAAATGTCAAATGAGTACTGAAAAAGTTTCGATTTTAGGCCACTTGGGGCGCTGTGGTGAATCTTTGCGTTGCCAATATAACTGATATTTTTTTAAGGATCTGAATTAGTAACCATAGTCATCTTTGCCTTGCTGAGTTGCTTTCATGCAACGATCTCTGTGTTACTAGATGGAGCGTTCCAAACAATCGCGCTGTTCCACGCAAGTAGCCACAACTCTTTCACATTCACTTTGAAACTTGTGCAGTTACTACTCAGAACATTTAATTATTTACTAAATATTGAGATTATTTAACCGTAGCGTCAATATTTAGTAATAATTAAATGTTCTGCGTAGTAACTGCAAAAGTTTCATTGTGAATGTGAAAGAGTTGTGGCTACTTGCATGGAACAGAGCAAATGTTTGGAACGCTCCATCTAGTAGTACATAGAGATCGTTGCTTTCATGCAGCGCAGCGCAATTTCTCCCCAACAATAGGTACCTCACTAATAGAGAAACGTAACACTATACGAAGTACCTAAAGGAGGACCGAGTTAAAGAGCTTCTGGGTATGAGGGCTGTGAGTTAGAAAGGAACGTCAAACCGGTCCCTCCCTTGTAGTTTATTTTGTACAATAAAAGCTAAGTACTAACCTGGTATGAGCTGCCTCGCACATGCGCAGCATCGAAAACAGTCGATGTGGTAGATCTTGGTCTTGGCGCGCATCACGAAGTCGTTCTTACTAAACGACGAGCCGCACTTGTCGCACTTCGTTCCGAATAATCTGACGACAACGAAGCGATTGTTAGTATAGCATTTTTTTACTGCAGGGTGCTCAAAATTCCAAGCTTAGTTTGGGAACGAGCAATGGAGCGCAGTATACTGAATGTGATCGAAGGTCTAAGGCCAACAGTCGGCCTTCACAGGGTGGTTTTTGATGGATATGAAACTAAGTCGTTTGTCTCACACCGCAAGATACTCCCATTTGCAGACACTGCCACTTCCATTTTCCTACTTGGACTCTACTCATTAATTTCATGTGCCAAGGTAACGTAGATTCAGTCCTTGGGACTCGCCCTACCTTCAATGGTAGATGTTATGTGTTGCGTACCTCCGTTGATCCTCGCTCAGAGGAGTTGCGGGGGGGGGGGGGGGGGGGGAGTGGTGAGGAGACGGGAATGTCTCACACCGCAATTATATTTACACAACTTTGAAATTCAACGACTCTATCCTTCGGCATGGTAGGTATGTAGTTCCATAAACAAAATACAGTGCAAAAAATTGCGTCACCTGAAAAGTTGTGGTTGCCGGAACCCACGATATGCACTTAGCTTACTTTCTTTCCACGTCTACCTCTCGTATTTATTTATCTCTTGACATTAGTTAGGTACTGATTAAAATGTCGTCATACCTACCGTTTCCATAGCAGGTGCAAATTTCACAGCTTACTACCTAATACCTACACAACCCTACCTAGGTATAGCGTAGATACACCTATGTATAGCCGATGCTTTTAGCGAGATTGCAGGGGGTGGGGCAGAGTGGGGTGGTTCATTCCGCTAAGTGGCGGTCGATGACCTCCCCCGGGGGTTGTTTCAAAAATATCCACTAGTGCAGGCGCGAATTTTCGGACGAATTCAATGCCGAATAGGTAGTTAAAATATCGCCGAAAAAGTGACGTGAACGCCAAAGACGATTGTATCGACAAAGCGAGAAGTAGAGAATTGAAAACATTAATTTAATTGAAATTATTAACTTTAATTAGAACTGTGGTTATGAATTTTAAATTAAAAAAAATATGGAGTTCCGGTTTTTAAACACAATAGTGTATCTTTTAGCTTTTAGCTTCGCTCTTGAGGTAGTATTGTATGTCAAAATCTTTCTCAGGAAGTAGTCTAAAAGCTGAATCGAAGTCCATGCAGTAATTTAGTAGTTAAGTCCTAACATACAGGACAAAGGATAAAATAAACTAGGATTTTCTCCTGTACTGATGGCAATTAGACAAGGGCAGAACGATTCACAAATATAACATGAGACTGGGACTAACTTACATAAATTGTCCCTGTGAGGTTCGTACCCACAACCTTCGGCGCTCGAGTCTAACGACCAATCCACTAGGCCATTGGCGTAACTGACAGAATCCGCACATTGTGTACGATGTGCGATTTAATGACTAAATAAATAAATAATTCCATACACTTGAGATTAGCTCAAACTATACAGGGTTACAGGAAAAGTCGTGCTAGATCCCTTAAGGGTGTGGAGCACCCATCATTTCTGACTTATTTCACTATGAAACACCCTACCCTAAACTTAACCCTTTTCGAGATATTCGACTTTTAATTTTTTTATTGAAAATTGCTGATTTTTAGGCTACTACATTTATTTTTGTTTATTTTGTGTATCTTATTATTATTATTATTGCATTTTTACATGTGTAGTAAGATGCTTTAGGACGTCAATCATTAAAATAGTGCACAAGTTAATTGAATAGACTGTAGTAGACAAGTGAAAGAAAAGAAATAAAAAACATATTAGAAAGTTTATTTTTCTCTAAGGGATATCTAAAAAAAATGTTATGGTAATTGTTCGGCAGATGTTTTTTAAAATATTTACGTTTCATCAGCTATCTAACGAGGTGTAACAATCTAGGGTTTGTATTACATTTCGTGGAAAAAAAGTAGTTGGGACAATGAGATAGTGCAACGCTTTCGAGCGGATCCGACTACTTCCACTAATATTGTTGCCCGTGATCTGGGGCTTTCGCAATGGAGAGTGTGGTTTACAGTGCATACTGCTGGCCTATACCCGTACCATTACACGCCAGTACACGTTATTGAAGAAGGGGACCCCGCGAGAAGATTGGACTTTTGCAGATTTATGCTAAATGCTGATGTAGAAGACCCAGATTTTTTAAGAAATATCTTGTGGACGGATGAGTCCAAATCTGATAAAGATGGCATAACTAACTATCACAACGCCCATTACTGGGCCCTAAAAGAACTAAGGAATCCCAATAAGAAAAGAGTGAAGGGGTCCCAACGAAGATTCAGCGTGAATGTGTGGATGGGCATTATCTCCAATCATTTGATTGGACCTTACTTTCTCCCGGATAATCTAAACGGGGAAAGCTACGAAAATTTCCTGAGAGCAGACTTGAGTGATTTGCTGGATGATCTGCCACTCAACCTGATCAGGGACATGTGGTTCCAACACGATGGCTGCCCTGCCCATTTCAGGAGAAGTGTCAGAGACTGGCTGGACACAAATTATCCAAACAAATGGATTGGACGAGGTGGGCCATTGCCATGGCCAGCAAGAAGTCCGGACCTAACCCCCATGGATTTTCATGTGTGGGGCTGCATGAAAAGTCTCGTGTACAGCGAGCCGAATCCAGTTTCGTCTGTGGAAGACTTAAGAGAAAGGATTGTGGATGCAGCAAATAAAATGAGGACCACATTGACCACTGGCGTAGTGAAGACCGGTCTCCGTAGAAGGATGCGACAATGTATTAGAAATAGAGGCGGCCATGTTGAACATGAACTGTAGAAAAAGAAAAAGTTGTGAGAAAACCTTTAATAAATGGCATTTCATGCTTACCTATTGTTTTATTTTACTTTTTAGGGCTAAGTATACATTTTCTTCTCCACTGTCGCCTATGAAACTAAATTTTTTTGAATGCATTTGAATAAAACCCTACATTATTATACCTCGTTAGATAGCTGATGAACCGTAGATATTTTAAAAAACATCTGCCGAACAATTACCATAATATTTTTTTTAGATATCCCTTAGAGAAAAATAAACTTTCTAATATGGTTTTTTATTTCTTTTCTTTCACTTGTCTACTACGGTCTATTCAAATAACTTGTGCACTATTTTAATGATTGACGTCCTAAAGCATCTTACTATACATGTAAAAATGCAATAATAATAATAATAAGATACACAAAATAAACAAAAATAAATGTAGTAGCCTAAAAATCAGCAATTTTCAATAAAAAAATTAAAAGTCGAATATCTCGAAAAGGGTTAAGTTTAGGGTAGGGTGTTTCATAGTGAAATAAGTCAGAAATGATGGGTGCTCCACACCCTTAAGGGTGTGGAGCACCCATCCATTATGTCCATTTGTCCATTTGTTTGGATAATTTGTGTCCAGCCAGTCTCTGACACTTCTCCTGAAATGGGCAGGGCAGCCATCGTGTTGGAACCACATGTCCCTGATCAGGTTGAGTGGCAGATCATCCAGCAAATCACTCAAGTCTGCTCTCAGGAAATTTTCGTAGCTTTCCCCGTTTAGATTATCCGGGAGAAAGTAAGGTCCAATCAAATGATTGGAGATAATGCCCATCCACACATTCACGCTGAATCTTCGTTGGGACCCCTTCACTCTTTTCTTATTGGGATTCCTTAGTTCTTTTAGGGCCCAGTAATGGGCGTTGTGATAGTTAGTTATGCCATCTTTATCAAATTTGGACTCATCCGTCCACAAGATATTTCTTAAAAAATCTGGGTCTTCTACATCAGCATTTAGCATAAATCTGCAAAAGTCCAATCTTCTCGCGGGGTCCCCTTCTTCAATAACGTGTACTGGCGTGTAATGGTACGGGTATAGGCCAGCAGTATGCACTGTAAACCACACTCTCCATTGCGAAAGCCCCAGATCACGGGCAACAATATTAGTGGAAGTAGTCGGATCCGCTCGAAAGCGTTGCACTATCTCATTGTCCCAACTACTTTTTTTCCACGAAATGTAATACAAACCCTAGATTGTTACACCTCGTTAGATAGCTGATGAAACGTAAATATTTTAAAAAACATCTGCCGAACAATTACCATAACATTTTTTTTAGATATCCCTTAGAGAAAAATAAACTTTCTAATATGTTTTTTATTTCTTTTCTTTCACTTGTCTACTACAGTCTATTCAATTAACTTGTGCACTATTTTAATGATTGACGTCCTAAAGCATCTTACTACACATGTAAAAATGCAATAATAATAATAATAAGATACACAAAATAAACAAAAATAAATGTAGTAGAATAAAAATCAGCAATTTTCAATAAAAAAATTAAAAGTCGAATATCTCGAAAAGGGTTAAGTTTAGGGTAGGGTGTTTCATAGTGAAATAAGTCAGAAATGATGGGTGCTCCACACCCTTAAGGGATCTAGCACGACTTTTCCTGTAACCCTGTATATGCATATGCTGAGTCGTTTGCCCTTTTGCTGCCACGGCACACGCATACTATTTTAACTATGTTAAAAAAAATTAATTGTATTCTCTAGTTCTTATAAATTTTTTTTCCTTTTTCTTGCTTTGTTGGTTATTTCTTTGTGTGTGCTAATTATGGTAGTAAATAAATGTTTTTTCTTTCTTTCTTTCTTTTTTTCTCTTTATTTCTCTATGGAAATTAAACGAGGATAGGACAATTGACGAATATAACATCCAGACCGGTACCAAATTATACAAAGCTGTCTACCTCTGGACCTCGAGACCACTGACCAGCCACTAACCAGAATTAAGGACTCGAAATATTTTTATAAAAGAAAGAGTTTTAATTATAATAATTGTTGCAATTTTAGGCGTCGGAGACGTTGCACTTGACTAAAACGATCCTTTTACCTAATTAAATAGTTTATTTGTGTAAGTAAACAATAACAATACACTAAAACCGGAGCACACTGGAAAAACTCCATAATTCGTTTTTGAGATCTCTGTACTGTCATCTTGACAGCTAGAGTTCGCGCGCGCAGATCTCAGCGCGGCAAAATTTAAGCGTGGCAGTCGCAACACAATGGGCCCGATTCCGAAGACACACATTTAAAATTTGACAGCGCTAAAATTGGTTTCGTCTTTATCTTCATAATACTGTGTGACAAGGATAGCAACAGTTTTAGTGCTGTCAAATTTAACGTTGTGCCTTCAGAATCGAGCCCAATATTCGACTAAATACCCAAAAATAAAATTACGGCCGAATAATTCGACGTCTCGGGCACATCCCTAAAATATACTTACGAGCTTTTTGTTAAGGCTTTATAGGGTTATCTTGGTCTGGTGTTGAATGATGAATTTAAAAACTGTGGAATGAATGATACTGAACTGTTTCATTATATTTTTGTTCTTTAAACACGACTTGTATCTGTCTGTCTGTTTTACGAAAATATATGGGAAGAAATACCAGTTGTATTAAACATTTCATTTGACCTTTAAAGATATTATCTTATCTTCTATGGTTGTGCACTCGCCTCACGTTCATGAGGTCGTGGGTTCAAACCCTGCCCGTACCTATGAAATTTTCGAACCTTATACCTACAGTTAATCTTACTAATCATATCCTATCCTACTAATTCTACTTACATTATAAATGCGAAAGTTTGGATATTTGGATGTTTGTTACTCAATCACGCTCCAACCACTAGACGGATCGGAATGAAACTTGGCACACATGTAAGTTATGTCCTGGAATAGGACAAACGATAGTTTTTATCCGGAAAAAACATCTCATTCCTACGGGAAAACATAATAATTAGTGATTTTAAGTTGTCCACGCGGACAAAGTCGCGGGAAACAGCTTGTTTATAATACCGCCGGCTTTTCGGTGAAGGAAAACATCGGAAGGAAACCTGCATATGCGAAAGAAGAAATTCTAAGGCATATTTGAGGTCCACCAAATCGGCTTTGGGCACCGTCGGTGGTCAGGGGTTTGGCACAAAAGATCCTGAAGGGTCGAAGTGTCGCCAGGTCTTCCTGGCCCCCTGAGAAGATATTACGCCTCAGTGTCTGTACGAACACTGAATGACGTGAGAAAATAGCCGTGACGTTAAACAGATGAAGAAATGCGAGAAGGGAGCGAGCGTGGTGTCCGGTTTCGCTAATTGTGGGGCCACGACCCGTGGATAGCTTACTGTATTCTGATAATCTACTGGAAAAGATTCAATTTAAGAGCCTGTTGAGACACACTGAGAGAAATCATCATCATCAGGTCATTTTTGTCTCCACTGCAGGAGCACAACCCTCTCTCATCTGCCGGAGACAGACGGAGGATTTGGCCTACACTCCCCGCGCTGGCCAGATGGGTTGGGGAGGCCTGATTAATGTTTTATAATGTATTCCCTCAGTCGCCTTGTACGACATCCACGGGAAGAGTTGGAGTGGTCCTATTCTACTCTACCGGAAACCACACGGAGATAAATGTACCCCTCGATATAATAGGAATTCTAGACTAGGCATCCACACACAGGAAACTGATATAGAGTCATGTACTAACTGAAGTTTCTTGGACGATGTATTACTAGACTAGCTTTTGCCCGCGACTTCATCCGCGTAGGTTTCGATATTTACACACTGTTTCTAACTATCAATTTGGTTTCAAGATAATTACTGCGATCACCAATCCGTCTGCCAAGCGTAGTGATTACGACAAATCCCCCAATGGACAGCCCACCAAAAGTGGCATTGTATTGGGGAGGCTTGAGTTCAGCAGTGGACGTATGTAGGCTGATGATGATAAAGTAATTTGGCATCATGAACTCAATTGTAGAAAATTAAAAGCACTAATTTTCTACAACTGAGTTTGTTTGAGATGCCGTGTGGTTTCCGGTAGAGTAGAATAGGACCACTCTTACTCTTCCCGTGGATGTCGTACAAGGCGACTAAGGGAATACATTTTAGGACCTCAGTCAGGCCTCCCCAACCCGTCTGGCCAGCGCGGGGAGTGTAGGCCAAATCCTCCGTCTGTCTCCGGCAGATGAGAGAGGGTTGTGCTCCTGCAGTGGAGACAAAAATAACCTGATGATGAGTTTGTGGCCTCGAAGGAAGGTAAAGTGAAGGTTTCTTTTGAATGCCTTAATTATTTATTGTTTCCTACAAGAATTTTCCGACAGAAACTTTCTTCTTACCTCGGTAAATTATGTCCTATAAATAAACTCGCTTGAAAACGGAATTAACCCTTCTGTAAGAGAATATGGGCGGAAATGATGTTTGTTTACTTACTCCGACTCCAGCGCGCTATCGAATGACGCCCATAGATAAACATCGGAAATATTACAGTACAAGCTTTACCCGTGACTCCGCTCGCGTGGTCATAGAATTTCCTGGAGTCACTAAGCACCCCCCGCACTCCATACTACTACCAGGAGCACCAGCCTGTCCGTAAAAGTATTGTAGGGCTGCTCCACCCAGCGCGCGAGCATAGTCGATCGAGAAAATGAGAACGACATACGTGAACAACGTGCTTCTCTTTCCAATAAGTGTCGATCTCCAGTCGACAGCCAGCCGTACTTTGTTTTGCGAGTGACGTTAAACTTCCCACCGAGAGAGGTAAGTCGATTCATTTCGTCGTAATTTCCTGGTATTCTCTAATGATACGAAACTATAGTCGCCAGTGATTGCACGCACTATAGATACACAACACGCTACTTGTAAAAGCAAAGTGCGGCTAGTGGAGTGGGGTTTAACCCTAACGCTGAGTACTGCGACATTCCTCATCCATGATCACAACTAGTCTATCATAAAAATAACCGTCAAACAACGATCTCTATGTACTACTAGATGGAGCGTTCCAAACAATCGCTCTGTTCCACGCAAGTAGCCGCAACTCTTTCACATTCACTTTGAAACTTGTGCAGTTACTACTCAGAACATTTAATTATTTACTAAATATTGACATTATTTAACAGTAGCGTCCATATTTAGTAATAATTAAATGTTCTGCGTAGTAACTGCACAAGTTTCAAAGTGAATGTGAAAGAGTTGTGGCTACTTGCATGGAACAGAGCGATTGTTTGGAACGCTCCATCTAGTAGTACGTAGAGATTGTTGCCGTCAAAGAAGAACCAATCCAATGACGATTCTCCATGATATTATCAAGTTTATTTTTACTAAAGTATTTATTTATACTTTACTGTACACAAATACAAGTCTGTGTGACTCATTTAAGCATATGATGTACAAAGTCGCACTTAACTCTGTAAGAGTATTCTTCCAGTAAACTTTTGGGTGAAAGAGACAAGTCAAAGCAGATAGGCAGACAGCAGTGCACATTATTTATAGAGAAAATAAATATAACAAATAGAACAATTTAAATTAACTTATATACATGAAAATAGCTATCTATATACATATTAAATACAATAATTATATACATATATGGAAACAAGAAAAAATCTTAAACAAATACATGATGATTATTTTGACAACGAGATCATGAGAAAAAAAACTCCACAAATAGATTAGCAAAATATTTGAACTCAAAAAAACATATGTAACCGAAAACCCGCTTATCCGGACCCGGTGCAAACGGGAACAAACATACCATAGACATATCGAGTTCCCGCCGCCCGCCGCGCTGTCAAACTGACGTTTGTTTTGGCGCCAAAATACATAATGCTCAAGTCAAACCCAGTTTGTTTTCTCTTCGGCACATCAGAGTACAGACACCAATATTATTTTACAGCTGCAATATTTATTTCCAAACACAGCACGTTCGATTTTCCCCCTTATTTTACCGGCAGAAGGTATTTTGGGGGTCATACATTTTAGAAACCATAGACAAATCGAAGTCTGTAGACGAGTAATTCTATATTTTAGCCGCGAGAGATGGAAGGGTGAAAAGATAAACACATGCGAGTTATTTTAGTGAATTCATCTTTGGTCTCTGCTTGTGTGTTTTTAAAAAGTGGCGCCGGCTCAGACAGCATGGATGATTGACATTTGATTATGATTTTTTTTTCATTTTGGCTAAGATTCTGTGTTTAATCTGCCGGTCTAAATATGGAAAATGTTTACCGCAATGATTGGGTCATTCCTGGGAGAAGCGTTCTTCGCGTCAGATCCGTGGCTTTTATTTTTTTTGTTCGACCCCTGATACACAGCATTACAACTTGGATATCTTTAAAGGACGGCATTTTCTGGGTGAGCGCGCCCCACCTTAGGCCTCATCGTCACGGACCATCAGGTGAGATTGAGGTCAACCGCAAACCCATCAGTAATGAAAAAACTTTGGCGCAAGAATCAAGAATCGATTCTTGCGTCTTGCCCAGAAGATGTCTTTTCACTCGTCATTTAAAAATATCCAAGTTATACTTATAACTTTTAAAGGACGAATGAAGGAAGAATCAAGAATCGATTCTCTTACCCAGAAGATGTCTTCTGGGTAAGAGAATCTATTTAATTATTTAACGAAGTAAACTGAGTTGTTTTACTTAGTCAGACGAAGTAAAACAACTCAGTGCTAAAAGCATAGTGCACCACAGGGTGAAGCAAGCCGTTACCTAGGTAACTACTTGCCTATAGAAATTGTACTTACCTAGTATAATCTCTTTTGCAATAAGTCTTTCCATCCCTAACGAAGCAGGTACACGACTCGTCTAGGAACTGCCGGCACTCCTGGCACTTGAGGCAGGCGGCGTGCCACTCCAGGTCCGGAGCCACCCTCAGGATGTACTGGTCGTGGATCTGGCCGCCGCAGCCGACGCAGAGGGACAGCCGAAGTTTCTCTGTGGGAGAGAGACAAAATATCATACAAATGACACGACGTCACAAGCCAGTTTATTTAGACAGGCGCCTAATAACAGACTGTCTTTCCAAACACGGCGTATAGATTTTGAACAATTTAAAAAAAGATTGCAACTCTATTTAATTGATAGAGAATTTTACTGTATGGAGGAATATTATAGCGTTCTTAACACATTATTTTGTCCGGCATGTTTGCCGCGGCGCGCGTCGACGGATTCCACGCGATAATGCGTAAAAAAAGTGTCCTCGCTGATGCGCCGAGTACACGGCAGCACCAACAGCATCCTGAGGGTGGTCGGGGGTAAGTTCGAGTGTCCCACTGCTGGCCACGGACGGCAGTGTTGGTGGGCTAGCGAGCACCACGCCGGCATTTATATTGTTATTTTATGTGTTATTTTATATGTTGACATTTTATTATATTATTATTTTTACATGTGACATGTCGGCCCCGTAGCCTAGTCGGTAGTACACCTGCCTGCGAAGCTTGGGGTCGCGGGTTCGAACCCCGCCCAGGGCAAACATTTGTGAGAGGAGCACTTGTGTTTGCCTTGTGACTGGACGTTATTTATATATTATATTATGTATCTATGTATTTATATCAGCTGTCTGATATCCATATTACAGGCTCTGCCTAGTTTGGGATCAGGTGGCCGTGTGTGAAATGTCCCCACATATTTATTTATTTATTATTTATTAATTTTTGTGTATGGATCTTTGTTATCTGAAATAAATTGATTTTAATTTTAATTTTTTCATTACTGACTTGTATGTGTGGGAGTGATGAGAAAATTACCTAATATATTGATAACAATTTTATCAATAATAAATTGTAATAATTAGATGAATACGATTTTTAGCGTTATGTACACTAGAAATAGTAATAATTATTGCATGCTCCAAGGCAGATCACAGAGCCCATTATACAAATACACTACCACCTCTAACACCTATGTATCGCAATAAAGTTTTTTGAATTTGAATTTGAATTTCACAGTACATAAATCTTTTCATTTCTTACTTGCGATGTACCAACTGCGTCCGTGAGTCATCTGGTGGCCTCACTGAAAACCAGCGCTGCAGTCTTGCTACAGCATAAGCTGAGCTGGGGACCCTTTTGGCGTCACACTACAATACTGTGGCATTTTTTGTCTGTTTTGTTTTAACGGTTATGTAATTTGTTTGCTTCTCTTTTTTTTTTCATATTTATGTCGTCAATTTTAATTCCTGTGTTGTATTTGTGTTCGCCAAATAAAGTCTTTCTATTTTATAATAGCACGCTGTTTAATATTGTACTGAATTAGCGTCTGCGTAGAGAATGACATGGTCCTTCGAGCCGGATCATGTTTAATTATGAAAATAAGGACCGGCGAGAAATCAAACCACATTGTAATAATTGTAAAGAGGATCTAATTTTTCTGTCAACTGTCATTCTCTACGGAGACGCCAATTCAGCACAATATTAAACACACGCCTTAGGCCTTTTACACGTTATTAGAAAATTTCTTGTGTCTTACGAGAAATGTCTTATAAGAAATCCAGTCGCATTGGTTGTTATATGAGATCATACATATTACAAGATATTTTTTCTTATGTCAGATCAGACACACGCATACAACGATCTCTATGTACTACTAGATGGAGCGTTCCAAACAATCGCTCTGTTCCACGCAAGTAGCCACAACTCTTTCACATTCACAATGAAACTTGTGCAGTTACTACTCAGAACATTTAATTATTTACTAAATATTGACATTATTTAAAAGTAGCGTCAATATTTAGTAATAATTAAATGTTCTGCGTAGTAACTGCACAAGTTTCATTGTGAATGTGAAAGAGTTGTGGCTACTTGCGTGGAACAGAGCGATTGTTTGGAACGCTCCATCTAGTAGTACATAGAGATCGTTGCACGCATAGATTTTTTTCTTGTCTCGTGTCTTATAATGTGTAAAAGGTCTTATTGAAGGTAAGGTACCCCGAATCAATAATAACGAAAATGTGGTTTTAGGGTTTCAGTTTCTATAAAAAAATTGATATTGGGAATTCATTCATTCATTCATTCATAATGCTCACGCCTTATTCCCACAGGGGTAGCCAGAGACGATGTATCGCCGCTTTTCGCAATCTACTGTCGCAAAGCGGCTTTCCTTCGCCCGCTTTGCGCTCCGTGATACACCTTTACTATAACTATACTATATTGGGAACATCTGGTAAATGCCGTGTGATTCCCGGCTTAGAATAGGGCCACCCCAGATTCTCCCGTGGGTGTCGTCGAGGCGACTAGGGGATTGTACCAGGGAAGGGCAGCAGCGTTCTCTTGTGTATATTAAGAACATTACTGCGATCACCAATCCATCTGCCAAGCGTGGTGATTATGGCAAATCCCCCAGTGGACAGCCCGCCAAAAGAGGCATTCTATTGGGGAGGTCTACGTTCAGCAGTGGACTTATTTCGCCTGATGATGATGATGATATTCCGACTCCGGTTATTATTCAAAAAACGTAACTAGCTGTGCCCGCGGCTCCGCTCACGTGGACTACAGAATCCGCTCCCGTTCCCACTCCCGCTAATTATAGCTCCGCTCCCAATCCCACTCCCACGCCCACTGCAGTTCCAAACGTAGTCCTAACTCATCGCAGTCTGAATTGCACCAAAAATTAATTATACTTTCTTATATTACATTAACTTTATAGGCGGAACGGGGTAGCTCTCGGACTGCCACGCCGGAGGTTGCGGGTTCGAATCCCGCTAGGGGCAAATGTTCGTATGATGAATATGAATGTTTGTACCCAAGTCTTGGATGTTTATATATTTATTTAAGTATGTCTATCCGTTATCTAGTAACCATACAACAGGCTCTGCCTAATTTGGGACTGGATAATTGGTGTGAATGTCTGACATATTTATTATTGTTATAATATTGCATACTTACTAATGTATTAGAAAACTAAAAAATCTCATAACTTTCGATTGACTGGACCGATTGCAATGAAATAAAGCCTATATGTTACACCGAATTAAGCACAATGTTTCTTCGAAAAGTCCATCAGAGTCGGTTCGGTAGTTTTAAGTGATGCCTGCACAAACAAACAGATAAACAAACAGACAAAAATTCCAAAAATGATCGAAATGTGTTCTATTACTTATCCTTAGACCCCCCCCCCCCACATTTATTTTTTGCAAATATCTTCAATGTACAGACACGCGATGTTTACGATTTTATTTTATAGAATAAGACATTTTCATACTCAATACAAAAGCAATCGTTCATTTTTTAAAGTTTCCTATCTCAGAACAAGATCTCTCCAAACCCGAACCCCAGTTCGCAAAAACACATATTTTTGGCGACAATAAAAGAATTATGAATAGATTATCTTTGAGGACGAAAATCGATACATCATGAGTAGGCGTGGCGATACTAGACCGCGCCCCGTCTGCTTTCGAGTCTAAACGAGATAATATAGACGTCCTTCTCGCCATGCCGTCTCTGTCCGTCTTATAAATCATATCCGTATGTGTTCCTAATTTTGTAAATGAACTCATCATTGGTATATTTTGTCAAATAACATCCATAACCATTATGCATCAAGTTATTTACTAAAAACAAGAACTCCAGGAACATTTCTTGTCAATTCAAAATGAAATATTCTTTATGCCTGCGACGTCGTCCGCGTAGGTTGAATTTCAAAATAGATATCATATTCGTAATAAATGTCTGTGAAAACCTCAAAAATGACATAAACTCATATTAATTTGGTTTCCCGTCGTATTTAGATGTTTTTTCGGGATAAAAACTATCCTATGTCCTATTATATTGCCGTGTGGTTGTGGCGACTAAGGGAATACATTATAAAACATCAATCAGGCCTCCCCAACCCGTCTGGCCAGCGCGGGGAGTGTAGGCCAAATCCTCCGTCTGCCTCCGGCAGATGAGAGAGGGTTGTGCTCCTGCAGTGGAGACAAAAATAACCTGATGATGATATGTCCTATTCCAGGACCTAACCTATATGTGTGCCAAGTTTCATCCCTATCCGTCCAGTGGTTGAAGCGTGATTGAGTGACAAACATCAAAACTTTCGCATTTTAAACATTAGTGGGATAGTTCACCAATACATTTGGTATTTAGTTTATATGTAGTTTATTATGCAGTATTTTGCACCCCTTGCTCTTACTGCCTTGTCTCACACCCTGTATGGTTGGTTGGCTGGAAGAGATCTCTTTTTGAGGTAAGTTCACCTTTGTACAGAAAATTTGTATTTAGTTCCAAAATGGGCAATAAAGAATATCATCATCGATACATAATAATAAACTGCTAAATAAATAAATTAAAAAAAAATTCGGTCAATTTATTTTGTTGACGAATTTTTTTTTAACACTCATGCAAGTGCCTGTTTGTCTGTCGGTCCGGCGCATAACTAAATACTACTTGACCGATGGAGCTGAAATTTGAAATATTACATATAAAATTGGCAAAGATGGGAAAAATATGAGAAATATATTTTTTATGAAATTTATATTGTTCTTACATCATTGTCAGACAATTCCACATGTAGATATGTTCCAATATTCAACTCAATCGGCCAAGTAGTTTTGAGTTATTCGCCGGACAGACAGACTCACAGAAAGGTTCTCTATACGTTTGGTACAACACGGTTTAGACATATTTTTAGTTAAATATTAGACTGGATTTTCCGGTTTAATATATAGCAGACTAGCTGGTGCCCGCGACTTCATCTGCGCACGATTAGTATTTCGAGTAGCTTTTTTGTAGGACTACTTAAGATAACCATTTCCATCATACATTACATATGTGTAACTCTAGCGGTTTTGGCAGCGCACGCCAGAATAGCTCGCAGATGGTAGATTTTTTCCTACTTACTTGATATTTTGGACACTTCACACAATATCGTTATAAATTGTAGCTTTTCTGTTATTCTGATGTATAAGCTATATTATTGTAAAGTTTCATTAAAATCCATTCGGTAGTTTTTACGTGAAAGAGTAACAAACATCCATCCATACTTACAAACTTTCGCGTTTATAATATTAGTAGGATAGGTCGGTACCTTTGCCTCGGCAAAGATTAAAGGATTTACATATTTAAAGAAACTAACTTCTTCACCAGTTACCTACCTAATTAAATAATGATCAAAATGTATTGTTGAAACATTTTCAAGATTTGCAGATGGTCGGTCGTAAAGTCGTCAAAATTCGGGCACCTTGACGTAATCTGGGGTCTAAGACCTCAAAACAAAAGTACCATTTTAATTATCATAAGTCTTTGTCCACACCTGTGTTACAAACTGACATGCTTATTCAAAACAGAATTTTCCCACCGATTTCATTGCTTCCTTGGCGGTTTTCTTTACAATAAACTAAATAAAGCGTTATTCAAATTCAAATAATTTATTATAAATTACCAGATACATAGATATTTACTGTCATCCTTAAAATTGTATGATTACATCAATTGAGTACGAGTATAATATAAAAATTAACAGGACCAGGACCAGGAGGGAGGGGGAGGTGAGGGGGAGGGTAGGGGGAGGGAGGAGGGAGGGGGAGGGATTGTAAACAATGTGTCACGTAGTTTGGGTACGTTCCCTAATCATAAACTCCACGAATTCGTCGTATTTCCATTTATATCAGACAGTATGAACATGACCTAACTATTTGTTATCTGTGGATCTGGCAATGATTCAGCGCATGCGCGTTGCAATGCGCATCGAAGCCCAACGAGACGGGTCGGCGTTATGCAAGATCACTTCACACTAATATTATAAATGCGAAAGCGGAGAATACTAAATATTCCTACTATTATTATACGCTCGTAGAAATTTGGCCAATACACCGAATAACTCAGATGTACATCACATTACCGTGTGGTTTCCGGTAGAGTAGAATAGGACCACTCCAACTCTTCCCGTGGATGTCGTACAAGGCGACTAGGGGAATACATTATAAAACATCAATCAGGCCTCCCCAACCCGTCTGGCCAGCGCGGGGAGTGTAGGCCAAATCCTCCGTCTGTCTCCGGCAGATGAGGTGGTGCTCCTGCAGTGGAGACAAAATAACCTGATGATGATGATGATGATGACATCAGATTGATACTAGAAATAAGAAACTTGCACAGGTCCAATGCAGGTTGACAAAAAAATCAAAGAGTTTTTATAAAGAATTAGCTGGTGCCCGCGACTTCGTCTGCGCAGGATTAGTATTTCGAGTACCCTTATATAAGCGTTGCGTAAAAAAGAACTAACAATGACATTAAAATTATAATTTTGTGGCGCACGCCAGAATAGCTCGCAGATGGTAGATTTTTTTCCTACTTACTTGATATTTTGGACAATTTACACAATATCTTTATAAATTGTAGCCTATGTGTTATTCTGATGTATAAGCTATATTATTGTAAAGTTTCATTAAAATCCATTCAGTATTTTTTACGTAAAGGGGTAACAAACATCCATCCATACTTACAAACTTTCGCGTTTATAATATTTGTAGGATAGTGTTAATTTTTACAATAAGGCCTCGTTTATTCTTCACAGCGCTAACACCTAGGAAGCGGTAGACCTTTAAAAAAATGACGTGTATAAATGTACCAAGTGTACTCATATGCAATAAATGATTTTGACTTTGACTTTGATCACCAATCTGCCTGCCAAGCGTGGTGATTATGGAAAATCGCCCACCAACAGTGGTATTCCATTGGGGAGGCTTGTGTTCAGTAGTGGACGTATTTCGGTTGATGATGTTGAAAGTTTCTTTAACAAGGTCAAAAACCTCTCAATTTGCAACTCTAATGTATTTTTAATGATTATTGTTATAACTAATGACTTTTTAATGATTAATTACGAACGGTGTATCTCGAATAATGTCTTCCCCTGCAATGTTACTGTATGCAATTGCAATAAAAAAATTAAAAGAGGTTGCAATTTTTAATTGTTATTTAAGTATAAAAGCAAACTTCATTGTTTTGTGAAGTTTATAACGAGTGGCTATAAAGTTATTATAGACTGTTATTCTTTTTATTTTTTAAATCATTTCCGCTTTCGATTCCGTCTGACTCATACGGAATTGGTCGACTACAGATCACTTCCGTGAGAGCTGGCGCAGCTGCTTCCAACGCGGAGAATCTCAAGCCTCGCAAATATGAGTGCCTCAGTTGAGATCTCATCTTTGAGGCGTTTGGGGTCGAGACCCAGGGCGCGTGGGGTTCCGGTGCCCACCACCTTTTCAGGGACATCTCGAAAAGACTGGTGGAGACCGGGACCCCAGAGCGGGGGCTACTTTGCCCAGCGCGTAAGCCTCGCAATCCAGTGAGGCAATGCCGCCAGCCTCCTGGGTACTCTGCCAGCGGGGGACGAACTGGGGTCAGTTTTTTATTTGTAGTGTATAATAGATACAATTCCACTTTACAATTATATTTGCAATAGATTAATAACATATTGCGTACCTATATGCATATACTTAGGTACATTTGTCTAACCCCAAATTAGGATTTGCTCCTGTACTACGGGAATTAAACTAGCGTAGGACAGTTCACTAATATAACATCCGGACCGGGACCAACTTGTACAAATTGTACAAAGTTATCTGTCCCCAGTGGGAATCGAACCCTCGGTCGCTCCAGTCAATGACCAAGTCACTAGGCCAAGAAGATGGTCGTTATATAAAAAACAAACATCAAACCCTTTTGGGGGCAAACAAAAAAAGAAAACTGTTGCAGGTGGTCACAAAGAAAATCTAATTTTTATCTCATCATCATCATCATCAGGTTATTTTTATCTCCACTGCAGGAACACAACCCTCTCTCATCTGCCGGAGACAGACGGAGGATTTGGCCTACACTCCCCGCGCTGGCCAGACGGTTTGGGGAGGCCTGATTGATGTTTTATAATGTATTCCCTCAGTCGCCTTGTACGACATCCACGGATTATGTTAAGCAAGCTTCAGCTTTAGCCGGCTTCAACGTAACGTGACCGAACCCCTTGTCTGAACTGTCACTGACTGACTGAACCCCTCCCCCTTTTACTAAACTATCACTCTTGAATCTTTTGAATAAGCTGTTTTATACAAGTAAACCAAACAAAACGGCTCTCCACTATCTGCAATGAAAGGACTCTAAGCTTCTTCGGTCACATTGTGCGATCTCCCAAGCACGACCTGGAGAAGCTCATCATTCTGGGACAAGTGGAGGGCGGGCGTGCCAGAGGACGAGCTCCGACGAGGTGGTCAGACCCGGTGAGGAGGGTGGCTGGCGGATCCTTACATGAAGCAGTGCGGCTGGCCAATGACCGCTATGGTGGAGGCGCATTTTATACGGTCGCGATCCTCAGCAGTGAGGGAATGACAGAGAAGAAGAAGAAACCATAGCTATATAGTTTTTTTTTATGTTACCACAAGCGGGCGAAGACAGCCTTGTAGCTCGTTTACGGTGATTTTATTGGATTTAGGAATGTCAAATCGAAAACAAAAATACATGGTCATTGTAAATAAAAAAAATGTCCCAAGATCAAGTCTCTGTTTTGCCCCAATTAAGAGAAATAAATCAATTTTAATGATTCATTAAGCGTGTCGTTAAATTTATCATTAAATTTCATCAACGATTGGTCAGTGCCTGCTACAGACTCGAGCTTCTGCGCTCGGCCTTTTCAAAGCGATGGTTTTTTGTTATTCCTCGTTTGGTTTATTTAGTGATCGAGAATTCGGGGTCTAGCCGAAATACGTCCACTGCTGAACATAGTCTTCCCCAATAGAATGCCACTTTAGACAACTTTTGAGAGATTGCTAATAACGTAATTGGCAAAACAGCAGAGCGATCACCAATGCACCTGCCAGGCGTGGTGATTATGGCAAATCCCCCAATGGACAGACCACCAAAAGTGGCATTCTATTATAATAAATACATTTACATATACTACACTTGTGTAATACGTTATTGTATATTTGTAAGGGTATGCCGCAGCACAACCTACCTGCTATTCTTATCCTCTTCCCAAAGCTTGTCTAGAAGAAATCGCTTTTAGCGATAAGACCGCCTAGATGTACATGTGTAAGCTACTTTATTATTGTATCTTTGTATTTTTGACGTGCAATAAAGTGCACTTGAATTGAAATGAATTGTCTTATAACACACATTAGTTTTTTTTTTTTTCAACAAATAATATAACATTCATACCTGGACCAACTTGTACAAATTGTACAAATATGTCTGTCCCCAGTGGGAATCGAAACCATAACCTCTGGCGTTCGAGTCCAGTGACCAAACCAATAGGGAAACGAGGCGGTCGAGTCTTGAGGAGGCTTATGTTCAACTGTGGATGAAGCTACATACATATTACGCTCATGCCTCGGTCCCAGAGGGGTAGGCAGACACGATGGATCGCCACTTTACGCGATCCTGACACACCTCACTAGCCTCACTCACATCCATCAACCTTTTCATGCTCTCCTTTTATTCTTCTCACTGCAGACCCCAGCCTCTTTGAGGACGTTACTAATGTGATCCTTGAACGTCCTCCTAGGACAACCTCTAGCTGTAGTTCCTTCCATATTCGCACTTTATATTACTTTTGTCACTCTTCTTTCACTCATACGCTCTAAATGTCCAAACCAACACAACATACCCTTCTCTACCTTCGTTACTACATCTTCAGAGTCTACTTCCCGTATCAGAGGTCGTGGGTTTAAACCCCGCCCGTGGTAATGAGTTTTCCAAAAAACTTAAGTACAGGTATTTATAATACCACAGGCTTTTCGGTGAAGGAAAACATCGTAAGGAAACCTGCATATGCCGAAGAAGAAATTCTGAGGCGTACTGGTGTACTTCACATATGAAGTACACCAAATCGGCTCGGGGCACCGTCGGTGGTCAGGGGTTTGGCACAAAAGATCCTGAAGGGTCGAAGTGTCGCCAGGTCTTCCTGGCCCCCTGAGAAGATAAGATAAGATCACTGCATTCCTCACTCTGTCACGTAACTGAAATATGAGGTTATTCTGCATAATTATGTGCAAAAACCTTATTTTGAAGCAACGTTATTATTTGTTTTATGACACGGTAAAACAATCAAAAACAAAACTCGACGCTGTAAAATTAACAACGTTCGTCTCAAATCTCAATTCCCAACTAAAAAACATTGAAACGTGAACTCCAATAACTGTTCAAATATATTAACTTGACTTCACTTCGCGTTTAAAGTTCCAATTCCTTTGCACTCTAAGTCAATTTCACGAGTTACTTGTGTAGTTTAAAATGTTTGATGGTAAAGGATTGTGACCCGTATAGGCAGGCTTGTTGGTTTTATGGTTTGTTTGTAAAGGATGGAGGTTTTAAAATTAGCGAGTCCTACCGCGGCAAGAGCTAAAGCCCTTCCGAAGGGTTAATAGGAAGGGCAAATATGAGCAAAGGTACCAATATAGGCATAGGATGAACATATATTAGGTTCTGCTCAGACGGAGCGTTTATAACTCTCACTCTTACACTCGCCTTATGTCGAAGAAATGTATGTTTTCTACTTGTTTATGAATTTGTGTTGTTGTATCAGTAAATACAAAATACTAACTAAATACAAACGATCTCTATGTACTACTAGATGGAGCGTTCCAAACAATCGCTCTGTTCCACGCAAGTAGCCACAACTCTTTCACATTCACTTTGAAACTTGTGCAGTTACTACTCCGAACATTTAATTATTTATTAAATATTGACATTATTTAACCGTAGCGTCAATATTTATTAATAATTAAATGTTCTGAGCAGTAACTGCACAAGTTTCATTGTGAATGAGAAAGAGTTGTGGCTACTTGCGTGGAACAGAGCGATTGTTTGGAACATTCCATCTGGTAGTACATAGAGATCGTTGCTAAATACATACGTTTGTAACGTCTGGAAACTTATGACGATTAATTTTCATATTGTTCATGAGCTACGCCCAATCTTCCCTTGGGTATCGTCAAGGCAATTGATTAATTGAATATACTTTATTGCACACAAAATACCGAAAATATGTAGGAGAAACATACAGTAAATGTACAAGTGGCGGCCTTATCGCTTTTAGCGATTTCTTCCAGACAACCATATGCTAGTAAGAGTTAATAAAATTAAGAATTAAAGATTAAGAAGAGATTAAGATTAGGGTGCACCAAGAACGATCTTATTTCAATTATCTCTCTCGCGGGTCTGCTGGAAGAAATCTCTCTCAGAGATAAGTTCGCCCTTTGTACTTGTGTTTCTTTTTAATGTATTATTTTTGTTTTATCTGTGTGTGTGCAATAAAGAGTTAAATAAATAAATAAATAAACGATCAGCAGCGTTCTCCTATGTATATATAATTACTGCGATTTCCAGTCCGCCTGCCAGCGCGCTGATTATGGCAAATCCCGGAATTGACAGCCTACCAAAAGTGAGGAGGCATGATTGAGGAGGCTTATGTTCAGCAGTGGAGGTATTCGGCTCATAATGGTGAGGGGTTGGGAAACCAGCTGACCACTCCAACTGTCAACCTCACCTGCATGTGGGACTGCAGGTGGCGGTATAACCATCTAGTGCCTAAATACCGCAGGCTAGTGACGGGCAGCAGCGTCACCGGTGCGAGGTGACTGACTCTGCGATCGCCAACCCGCCTGCCCAACGTGGCGATTAAGGCATTTCCCTCCCATGGATAGCGCTAACAAAATACAGGATCGGGTTCACTTGCTCGTTTTGGGAGAGGCCTATGTCTAGCAGTTGATGATATTTTTTTGAAACGACTGTAAAACTATTTATGGAAAAATCTTTTAGGTCCATTCTACTGTTAGAACTATAAATGGTAAAATTTTGAGTTACACAGTTTTATTGTCCATATTATAATTATTTAATTATTTATAATATTTGTCTTAACTTAGTAAATCCACATCTAAATAATAAAAAAAAAAAAACGTATACAGAAAAATACAAAAAAAAGGCCCGTTGATGTCTTTTATATGAAAACATATTAATAAAAATTTGTATACTTAATCATAAATGTATATATGTTTGTGACTTTAACGTGCCCCTACTACTCTATATCTACATTAAATAGTAGGTATATGAAGAGTCAGAAAGTATCAAACTTTTTATCACCGGAAAATGTAGGTAATACATTTTATTGCAGTAAACTTTGTTAGAGTCCAACAGTGGACTAGATATGGGCTGAACGTGATGGAATGAGACATATACGTCTTTTACCAATATCAAGTGTATAGATAGATAGATAAACTCTTTATTGCACACAAATTAAGGATAACAATAAAATAGGTACAGATTTTTGGAAAGTGTACAAAGGCGGCCTTATCGCTTAAAGCGATCTCTTCCAGGCAGCCTTTCTAAAGGAAAATAAGAAAGACATAGCGACAGAGTATTGCAGGTGAAAGAAGAGAAATTATAATTTTAGAACATGGTAAATACTTAGTAATAATATTACACAATTGAATTTACATACAAATATACTTAAATACATACCTATGCATACATATATAGTTTATAATACAATACATATACCGTACGTAATATACTATATTAAATTAGTGTATAGGACAAATACAAACATTGGAGACCACAGTTCCAGCTCAGATCATATGATATCACTATAACTGCCCGTAGAGAAGATCTACAGCTGCAGAATTGCAAAGGACATTGCAATTATATGGAGTTATTTGAATTATCGATAAATTAGTTATATTCTCATATATTAATGAGTACTGTAATTAGATTAGATTAGATTAGATTTCATTATTTAGATAGATAGGCATTTATTCACTGACACAACACAAGTTCACAAACAAGTAGAAAACATAAATTTCGTGGACAAAACATAACATATCGCTTCGCGGGCACCCAACGAGACACAATAGAACTTCACATTTTACATTACAAACTATTTCACATTACAAATTTTAATACATAGATTAACTTACGTAAAAGGTCAGAGTTAATGTAATCGTCAGAAAACTATAATAATATAGTATACAAAATGTGGTGATCATTACCTACACACTAAATATAGCTAAAACTGAATAAACCCAAAAACCAAATGACTTATACTTCATACCATGAAGCAAAATAATTTTTCGTTGCTCATAGTTTCACCTCAAAGTGTTTTTCTTCATGATTGACACTAATTGGTTATTAAATTTTTAGTACAACAACAATTATTTATTCAAAGGAGTTAATAGTAACAAGAGGAATTCAATATTAGAAATACGGTGTACAATCTGCGTTACGTTAAGAAAGAACTAATTAATGTGTGGTAGTGCTGCTCCATCATCGAATCGAGTTTGGCAGCGGGCAGGCATTTGTGGCGAGTGCCGCGAATGCACATACTCGTGGCTCGTGTAATAGAGATTGGTTATTAAATTAGATAACAGAAAATTTTAAAATAATTTAATAACCAATTAGTGTCAATCATGAAGGAAAACACTTTAAGGTGAAACTTTGAGCTACGAAAAAATATTTTGCTTCATGGTATGAAGTTAAGTTATTTGGTTTTTGGGTTAAATAACAGATGATTTTATAAAATATTTTAATAACCAATTAGTGTCAATCATGAAGGAAAACACTTTAAGGTGAAACTTTGAGCTACGAAAAATTATTTTGCTTCATGGTATGAAGTTAAGTTATTTGGTTTTTGGGTTAAATAACAGATGATTTTATAAAATATTTTAATAACCAATTAGTGTCAATCATGAAGGAAAACACGTTAAGGTGAAACTTTGAGCTACGAAAAATTATTTTGCTTCATGGTATGAGATGTAGTACTAGTTACGTAACGGCTACCAACACAGGATTCAAGACGCGGCTGAAAGCCCCGTTCACGAACGCCCTTAAATCAACAAATACGACCAAAGGCCACAAAATAGGCTTTGGAGGAGAGAACAGCGTTATTGTGCGCATGCGTGCGTACGGCGCGCCGACTGTGTTTAACGACAGTTAACACGTTATAACATTAATTTTGTCCAGAGATTTTACAGGTTTATTGTGAGGCGGTGCCAGGAGGCTGGAGTGGCGCCTAGTTAAGGCTTTCGAGAAGAAGTCGTCGTCATCATCAGCTGAATTACGTCCACTGCTGAACATTATCATATCAGCCCTTAGCCGTCCACTGTTGGACATAGGCCTTCCCCAATCAACGCCGTCACACTGAAGAAGGCGACTGAGGGAATACATTATAAAACATCGATCAGGCCTCCCCAACCCGTCTGGCCAGCGCGGGGAGTGTAGGCCAAATCCTCCGTCTGTCTCCGGCAGATGAGAGAGGGTTGTGTTCCTGTAGTGGAGACAAAAATAACCTAATGATGATGATGATGATGACACCCCCAGCACGCCATATAAGTGAACTGATTTAATTACCTACTACTATATCAGTGGCACCAGCCTGTCTATACACGTTCGTGTGTATGCGTAAATTATTGTAGGGCCACTGCACCCAGCGCGCGAGCATAGTCGATCAAGAGCAACGTAAGTCAGCATAATACTTACAGCCTACTGCCAGGAGTGCTCTATTTTGCTATCTACGTTTAAGTCGTGCCTCATTAGTCTCTCTAATTAAGTGTGCGTTAGACAATTTAGGCGCCTCTTGAAAGGCTTAAAGCTAAGCATGGTCGTATAAGGCATAAGTGTAGTGTTAGTTAGCGGCTACCCCTGCTACAGCGGAGATAACGCTCCGCGCTGCGATGCCGAGCGGTGCCCTTTGAGGCGAGCGCTTTGCTGCGCCCGCGCCGCCTACGCGATATTGGCTGTAGGGTTGGTGGTATAGAGATATTTTAGGATTAGGTTAAAGCCTAACTTATTTTAATCTGACTATCGCTATATCGTATATTAAAATTATTACCAAACTAGCTGTGCCCGCGGCTCCGCTCGCGTGGACTACAGGTTCCGCTCCCATTCCCACTTTCGCCCCCTGTTCGTTCGTTTCGTACTGTTCGTATGATGAATATGAATGTTTGTACCCAAATCTTGGATGTTTATATATATTTATTTATTATTTAAGTATTAAAGTATGTCTATCCGTTATCTAGTAACCATAGCACAGGCTCTGCCTAATTTGGGACTGAATAATTGGTGTGAATGTCTGACATATTTATTTATTTATTAATTATTAATTTTATTGCAACTCGTTAGCCCATGTACAATTGCAAATTTGTCTCTGTAGGTAATGTATAAAATGTATAAACGTAATCTGTCGTTGTTTTATATCGACGGCCGTCGATAGATGGCATATATAGTACAGCAACCGAACATAGATGTCGTTGCGTGTGATGAACACTCTCAACGAATTCATTAACGTCGAAAACATTACCTTCCTTAATAGGTTAGCCATTTCGATAGTCGGGTAAGGTATAGTAAGGTAGGCAGCCCTATAAAGGCCGCATCGACGGCGCGGCGGCCACTTTATTATTGACACAATAAATTCTAACGCACACGTTTCCAAACCAGTCCCTCACACATGCACACACTAAACGAGATATTGATCACACACGCAAGACTCTAAGTGACGTAAAGATTTCCGGGTCCAATCCGGATGGTGATCGAAAACGAAAACTGGTAACGTACATAAATTATCGATTGGGATAGTATAGAAGAACGTATTTGAGAATGACCTCACGGTTAAAACAAACTTCTCCGTATGCAAGCAGTATTAGAACACCGTTGAGAGAATGTATGTATTTACTTGCATGTAAAGTTATAAAATTTGTGTACAAAGGCGAGCTTATCGCTAAAAGAGATTACTTCCAGCCAACCAGTGAACAGACATCTTAATTCCACACGAGCGCACCAATATCTTGTTCCCTTGAACCAACTTGTTAACTAGATCATGGTTTGGTTTCGAATAATCAAACGAATTATGACTTTAGCCAACGATCTCTATGTACTACTAGATGGAGCGTTCCAAACAATTGCTCTGTTCCACGCAAGTAGCCACAACTCTTTTACATTTACTTTGAAACTTGTGCAGTTACTACGCAGAACATTTAATTATTACTAAATATTGACGCTACAACAAACTACCAGAGGAAATCTTAAATATGACGGACAGAAAGTTTAAGATTCACATTAAAAAACAACTTTGTAAGAAAGCCTATTATAAAATAAACGATTATTTGAACGACAAAGATGCCTGGTACTAATGTTAATCCAGCTTCGCAAAATCTTTATTAATTGTATGCAAACTTGATTTTTAAAAGATGTGTTGCGTGAAGTTTGTTGCGCCGTTTCTTCTTCACAGCGCTAACACCTAGGAAGCGGTAGTCGATAAAAAAATGACGTGTATAAATGTACCAAGTGTACTTATATGCAATAAATGATTTTGACTTTGACTTTGACGGTTAAATAAGGTTAATATTTAGAAAATAATTAAATGTTCTGCGTAGTAACTGCAAAAGTTTCATTGTGAATGTGAAAGAGTTGTGGCTACTTGCGTGGAACAGAGCGATTGTTTGGAACGCTACATCTAGTAGTACATAGAGATCGTTGACTTTAGCTAACATACAACAAACCTCACAAAATTCTATTGATCAGCATTCAGTGAAATGGCAATTTTTTAACCTGGAAAAGATCTGGGTTTCTACATGAGAATTCTGTAGGCTGAGAACTGCGAGCTAGAATAAAAAATCATCGTAGTTCTACATAGAGTTATAAACGAAGTAAATGACAAAAAAAAATTAAGAAGCACCGCGGTCCTCCGTTGTCATCCAACCCCATCGCTTTCGGTTAAATCAATACTTGGGTTTTTCAAAAGCTACTCAGTTACCGCCAAAGGGCACCGCGGTTTGAACTAAAACCATCAGAGTCCACTGTTTGCCCACTTCTGGGTTTAAATTAAAGAGACAGCACCAGCCTTCAGCCTTGAAAGTTTAAGATTCACATTAAAAAACAACTTTGTAAGAAAGCCTATTATAAAATAAACGATTATTTGCGATGCCTGGTACTAATGTTGTTTCAGCTTCGCAAAATCTTTATTAATTGTATGCAAACTTGATTTTTAAAAGATGTGTGAAGTTTGTTGCGCCGTTTCTTCTTCACAGCGCTAACACCTAGGAAGCGGTAGTCGATAAAAAAATTACATGTATAAATGTATCAAGTGTACTCATATGCAATAAATGATTTTGACTTCCACGATAATAGGGTTGCGTTTAGACATTAGCCTTGTGGTTCCCGACTTAGAACAGGCGACTAAGGGATTGCATTCAAGCTCTCTTCAGGGGGATGATGGGGCTGCGATGTCACTGCAGTGCGGCAGGGATTCTGGCAGAAGCTGGAGTTGATAGCTTCTCTTCTATCATTAGAAAGCGAATTGCTTCTCTGATCCAGCGGGTGAGGGGAAGCTCCAACAGCCTCCTGCAGACTGTGGCGGCGAGCCTGGACGTGGACAGTGCTATTATGCAGCACTGGAATCGCGTCCACCTCGTAAGTTCATTATCATTATCATCATCAGGTTATTTTTGTCTCCACTGCAGGAGCACAACCCTCTCTCATCTGCCGGAGACAGACGGAGGATTCACCTCGAACCTTGAGTTCTAGGAGAACCTCGTAGAAGAAACAAAAAAAAACATTTTTAGTGTTCTAAGTTTATCAAGTTACTTACATAGTTTTAAGGTATCTTTGTTACCAACACTCTATGGGCAACGCCAGAATTTTTTTCTTTTATTATTTATTGCATCGGAAAGGGTAGCAGAGCGTTCTCTTGTGTATATTAAGCTCATTACTGCGATCACAAATCCGCCTGCCAAGCGTGCTGATCCAAATCCCCCAATGGACAGCGCACCATAAGTGGCATTCTTTTGGTGAGGCTTATGTTCAGCAGTGGACGTATATAGGCTGATGATGTTAAGACTACAATAAAGCAAAGTGCACATCGTACTCCAGTAAATAAATATTCTATTCTAAGCATATTTCATTTAATTTTTATTACAGCTCCGTGAATTGAAAATTTTTGCTTTCCTAAAATATTACATACATAATAATCACGCCTTGATCCCAGAGGGGTAGGCAGATACGATGGATCGCTACTTTGCGTGATCCACCTCACTAGCCTCACTCACATTCATCAACCTTTTCATGCATCTCCTTTTATTCTTCTCACTGCGGACCCCAGCCTTTTTGAGGACGTCACAAATTTGATCCTTCAACGTCCTCTAGCTGTAATTCGTACCTGATTCGCGCTGTAGTAGTATTTAGTATTCCCAGTTCAGTGTTACTTTCTCGAAAAAAAAATTGGTTTTCTTTTTTTTTAAACAAGTTGACTGATAAAGATTTATAAACTTACCAAATGACAAATGAGTCGCAGCGTGAGAATAAAAAAATTACGAGTCACTAAATATATTATCTGTGCATCAATAATACTACCACATATATTACGGTGCTACCGTGACGGGTGGAGCCACTGAGCAGGCGATACGTAAGCTGTAGCGGAAGCGGGTATCCAACGAAGTTGTAGTGCTATTATTGTTTAAAGACTTTCATACAATTTAAAAAATTAAATATTCAATTACGAATTAGAAACATAACGAACAAAAGTAACGAATAGACAAAACGGACAAACTAAAGAAATTGACGAATATACAAACTTACGAATAAGCAAATGACATATTAGCAAAAATAACGGATTAGGAAAATGAACAGTGATTCAGTGATATACTAACTCAGGCTTACCAACCTTTAAAGTACGTATTTGTTAATTTCTTTCATTATAATCCTATTCTACTAATATTACTGTTTATATAGAATTATAGATGTTTGGATGTTTGTTAACCAATCACGCTTCAATCACTGGACGGAAAAAACATCCCATTCCTACGAGAAATACATAATAAATTGTGATGTTAAGTTGTCCACGCGGACGAAGTCGCGGGCAACAGCTAGTAATACATAATGTATACGCGAAATAAGTACTATAAAACTATACTTAATATAAGAATAAAAATAGATGACGCAGTCGTTCAAACAAATATCTGGGACACCCCCAAGCAGTACATCTGGTCCCAAGCAAACTAAGCAGAGCTTGCACTGTGGGACAGAGACAGATATACATACATACGTCGTGATAAATACATACTTATACAGATATTTTCCACCAAGACAAAGAACAAACTGCAATACGCATCTCATCGACCATCGGCTTAAAGCTACTGCTCCAATCAATCAGCATATTTTTGTTATATGTATATTTTCAATCATAAACATAAATTATGTCACTTACTTACACGACCGAGAACTTACGGATTATTTAACCACTACCTTTTTTTGTATAATTACTTTTTCGCGAAAAACTTATGGTACAATATTAATATAATACGTAATTAAATTAGAAGTAACTTTGCAATGCAAGACCTTCATCATCAGGTTATTTTTGTCTCCATTGCTGGAGCACAACCCTCGAGGACAGACGGAGGATTTGGCCTACACTCCCTGCGCTGGCCAGACGTGTTGGGGAGGCCTGATTGATGTGTTATAATGTATTGCCCTAGTCGCCTTGTACGACATCCACGGGAAGAGTCCTATTCTACTCTACCGGAAACCACACGTAAAATGCGAGTCCTTGCCTACTGCATTTTATTTCTCATTATAAATCGATGTTTCCTGGCCACACCGGTAAGATCAAGATAAACTCCTATTCTGGTATGATTTGACGTCTATATTCAACTCAGATATTCAATATCAGCGCCATCTTGAAATTTGAAAAAGGCTTACATATAGAAGAGGCAAGTGTCAAATGGTCGGAGATGAGCTCGGGATAAAAGTTTACCACGGGAAGTAGTAATTGATGAGTAATTTTTATTAATTGTGGTCGCATAATAGAAGTATAGTACCAGGAAGAGATTGAAATCGATCTTATTTCGTTGAGGTAAAATATAATTTGCATTTAAAAGTTAGATTCCTGAGACAGTCTCGTTGGCCTAGCTAGTGGATTGGTTGTTGGCCTCGAGGGCCAGATATCGTGGGTTCGATTCCCACTGGGGACAGACGGCTTTGTACAGTTTGTACAAGCTGGTACGGGTGTGATATGTTTCAATTGTCCTATCCTTGTTTAATTTCCATAGCACAGGAGAAAATCCTAGTTTGGGTCCGATCTCACTCCCAATCCGACCAATCTGTATCAAACCTACAGATACAGTCACGGTCTGTGATTTGGAACCCATCTAAGATTTAAAATACTACTGTAAGCATATACCTAAGTATAAAAGTGAACCCCCAAGATGACATTTTGAGTTATTTCTCCCCCCCATCCCCCCCCCCCCTCCACCAACATACACACACACTGTATTTATACATTGAAAATACTGCTAACGTACATACAATTTTTATTGTAAAAGCTGTATTTTAAGCTACATCTTCCTGCATGTTTGAATTACCTATCGTCGTTGATTTAAAAAAATAAAGAATGGAATGAATGTTTGTACCCAAGTCTTGGATGTTCACATATTTATTTAAGTATGTGTATCCGTTATCTAGTAACCATATCACAGGCTCTGCCTAGTTTGGGACTGGTTAATTGGTGTGAATGTCTGACATATTTATTATTTATTTAAAGGGCTCCCAAATTAACGTTAGCGACTGTACGTGCTGCTAAATACCCACCTTAGAAACAGTAGACTAATATTATTTTACAGCATTTTATTACAGCCCCCGTCTGCTCGACTTACCACATTTTTTTCTGACCAGCTCCCATTCACATCGCCATAAACCCCTACAGTAGCTGCGATCTGTCAAAACTTGTTTTTTACTTCAGTTTTTTTCAATTAGGGTCGAGGTACAATGAGATTTTTAACTGATAGAGCCAGTTTTCAAACACAAGACACACTGAACGACTTGCATTGGATCATCATCCAAGGTTAACTTTATATAAAAAAAATGCTTATTGTATGTGCATTACAATATTTAATAAATTGCCTGATTCAATTAAGTGTCTACCACTTAAGCAAATGACATATAGACTAAGGGAATGGTTGTTAAAGTCAAATTTTTACAGTGTTCAAGAGTTTCTTGATGATAAAAGAAAATGACCCTTACGAGTACTTAACAGTACATAATGGATTTTGTATTTGCATGCTACTTTTATTATAGCTGGATAGATGAAACTATTAATTTAAGTTTTATATTTATTAACGTGACAAAAGTATAGCTTTCATTCCAACTGGGATTAAGTATATAGATTACTAGCTGCGCCAGCTTTTAATCCTATATCCTGGAATAGGATATAGGATAAAAACTATCCTATATCCTATTCCAGGACCTAACCCATATGTGTGCCAAGTTTCATCACGATCTGTCCAGTGGTTGCAGCGTGATTGAATAACAAACATCCAAATATCCAAACTTTCACGTTTATAATATTAGTAGGATAGGATTGTCCTTAAAGTTTTCGAGTATCAATTGACAGTAACAATTAATATATTAATATCAACACAATTTATTTAAACATTAGCAATTTAGCAGGTACTTCCAGGAACATCCTCTACTGCCTCTCCATAATCCCTTGTCTTCACCGCAGGTTAGCTGGAAGAAATTTCTTTAGAAATAAGCTTATCCTTTTGTATAATTTTCTTTTCTTTGTGTTTTTCTTTGTATATTTGTGTGTACAATAAACTATTAAAGAAATAAATTAATAAACATCGCTAATCAGAAGAATACAGGAATAAAAAATGCTCAGTGTAAAACAGTCCTTATCTTAAGCTCCCTGCCCTCTGTAATCTGACGCACGAAGTTATTAAAGGATTTATCCGACGTACTGTAGACCACAGGTTATAGAAAACCATTGCAATATAGTTACTATTACTTCAATGTAAAGTGCTGGTTTGTATAGCTAGGTGTTATTAAAGGTTATATTGCAGAAGGACGTTACCTACTGCCCGTGTTGACTAAGTATGCCCTGTCGATTCATCAGGAATTTGATAAAAGGAGTAGATTGTCAGTTGATACTGAGCTCGAATTGCGTTTGGAAGGTCGTGGATTCAAACCAGTAGGATTTTATGAAATGAAATGAAATAAATCATCATCAGGTTATTTTTGTCTCCACTGCAGGAGCACAACCCTCTCTCATCTGCCGGAGACAGACGGCGGATTCGGCCTATACTCCCCGCGCTGGCTAGACGGGTTGGAGAGGCCTCACTGACGTTTTATAATGTATTCCGTAGTCGCCTTGTACGACGTCCACGGGAAGAGTTGGGGTGGTCCCATTCTACTCTACCGGAAACCACACGGCAGATTCCATATATAATTAAATAGTAGAATTTATGAACTTAAGTATGAATTACCGCAAGCTTTCCAATTTAATTTTTTTTTCATTATCTATCACCATCAACCGAAATACGTCCACTGCTGAACATAAGCCTCTCCGATCTCCCACTTTTGGTGGGCATTAAATTGAGGGATTTGTCATTATCATAAACGTATATAAAGAGTTTATATACAAAAAATAAAAAAAATAAAAAAAAACGTTTTTTGAATAATAACCGGGGTCGGAATATCATCATCATCATCATCATCAGGCGAAATAAGTCCACTGCTGAACGTAGACCTCCCCAATAGAATGCCTCTTTTGGCGGGCTGTCCACTGGGGGATTTGCCATAATCACCACGCTTGGCAGATGGATTGGTGATCGCAGTTATGATCTTAATATACATAGGAGAACTCTGCTTCCCGTCCCTGGTGCTATCCTTTAGTCGCCTTGACGACACCCACGGGAATATTGGAGGTGGCCCTATTCTAAGCCGGGAACCACACAGCCATTCTCAACAAAAATCTAAAACTAAGACGAATTCAGTTACAAAAAACTAGACCTAGATTAACATCACGTGGGATGTGTCTGTTCATTTGCCAAATATGTAGGTATTTTCACTAGTGTGTCTGGAAGAAATCGCTTAAAGCGATAAGACAGCCTAAATTGTACTATTTGTAACTTTTATAACGTGTAACTGTATTTGTTTGTGCAATAAAGTTATTGTAGTGTGGTTCTTCATGTAGTTCCCGGCTTTAAAAATGGCCACCCCCAATCTCACCATGATTATCATCAAGGCGACTAAAGGATTTCACCAGGTACTAGCAGCGTTCTCTTGTGTATATTAATATCATTACTGCGATCACCAATCCGCCTGCCAAGCGTGGTGATTATGGCATATCCCCCAGTGAACAGCCCACCAAGAGTGGATTTCTATTGGGCAGGCTTATGTTCAGCAGTGGACGTATTTCGGCTGATGATGAATATAGAATAGAATAGACTAGACTAGAATAGAATAGAATAGAATAGAATAGAATAGAATAGAATAGAATAGAATAGAATAGAATAGAATAGAATAGAATAGAATAGAATAGAATAGAATAGAATAGAATAGGTCATTTATTCATAGCTACGACACACACATACATGAGAAATAAACAAAACAGAATTAATAAATTACAATTTAAAGATAATCAAGGTACCTATGTGTCGCAGCAACCAAATGGCGCTGACTCAGCATAATGCTGCAGCACGCTACGCGAACTCCAGCGCTGGTATTCTGTCAGCACCAGGTCAAGTGACTTCACAGATTTAGTTTATAAATTGTGCTTAGAGGGCTGTCGATGTATTGGTGTTCATAATAATATCAAATATATATAATTTAAGTTTGTAAATTAGTAGAAATAAGGGCACATAATATCACGATGAAGATAAGATGTACCTACAAACTATAGATCTAAGAACCGTCATCTCTCGGGTAGAGTGGCCTAATAAAATTCTCTATATTTACCAATCGTGAGAAAATCAGTCTGTCTCTCTGTCACGTCCGCATACCGTGTGAAGGAATTTGTACTAAAACAAACACCCAAATATTGTTCTTCGATTAATTTAATGGGGCTCTGTTTGCAGACAAAGCCAGGTCAGTTGATATGTCAAGATATTAACTTTCACGCTTTTAGGGAATTGTTTTAGGCAGAACTTGAACACCGGCTTGAGATTTTACATACATAAAACTTCACTCACACATTCACACCAATTATCCAGTCCCAAACTAGGCAGAGCCTGTGCTATGGTTACTAGATAACGAGTAAACATACTAATAAATATATAAACATCCAAGATTTGGGTACAAACATACATATACATCATACGAACATTTGTCCCTAGCGGGATTCGAACCCGCAACCTCCGGCGTGGCAGTACGAGAGTACTTAAAAGAGAGTATATATACATACATAATGCTTACGCCTTGGTCCCAGAGGGGTAGGCAGAGACGATAAACACTTTTCGGATTGGTGATCGCAGTAATGATCTTCATATACACAGGAGAACACTGCTGCCCGTTCCTTGGTTCAATCCCTTAGTCACCTTGACGACACTCAAGAGGGTACGATACTGCCACTGTTTTTTGAACCAGGCGCCAGTAACTATAAATTGCCCGCTATAACCACTCCAAACCATCTGTTTCCCTAGCCACAACTTCCGAAAAAAAAAACACAAAGTAGACCCAAAACGTCAGCCCCTTACTGGGTTACATAAATCATGAGAGCACCTACAGACGGACAATAACTCAACGCCATGGCCACTGACACACTATAAAAAAAAAAGAAAAAAAAAGTTTTTTTGGTTTTGTTTCACGCACCGGAAATCATCGGCGCGACATTACGTTGGCGACAAAACGTGGCGCCTCCAAAGACAACTTGGAAAAACACCTTTCGATCGAAGTAATAAGATCTTTTTCGAGTTCTGTCAATGTTTTCTAAATCCTATGGTCAAATAAAGCGTCGGATTTCTGTTGACACTAACACTGCTTTGACTTGAATATTTCCTTAGTGGGTTTTATACAATAAATTTTGAAGTTTATGGGATGAAAAATCAATTGTTGTTTTATATTAATCTATACCTAGCCGGTTGGTTGTGCACTCGCCTCACGTTCATGAGGTCCTGGTACAAGCCCCGCCCGTACCAATGAGTTTTACGAAACTTAAGTAAGGTTTATTTACGAGTATAATACCACAGGCTTTTCGGTGAAGGAAAACATCGTAAGGAAACCTGCATATGCCAAAGAAGATATTCTAAGGCGTATGAGAAGTCCACCAAATCGGCTTGGGGCACCGTTGGTGGTCAGGGGTTTGGCACAAAAGATCCTGAAGGGTCGAAGTATCGCCAGGTCTTCCTGGCCCCCTAAGAAGATAAGATAAGATACCTGTAATAAAACTGTAACTGGTCAATGTATCTACATGGGAGATATAGAAGCCAAAATAATTGTTTTTAGAATTTTGGTCTGTCTGTCTTTCTGTCTGCCTGTCTGTCGGTCTTCCTGTCTGTCTGTCTGTATGTATGTTTGTTACCTCATCACGCAAAAACTACTGAATGAAATTTGATGCAGTTTTCACAGTTGTCTTGCTGAAGGTCTAACTTAAAACCTGGTGCATGTTTCATCTTGATACTCCACCTAGAACCTGAGATATTAATCTGGGAGCGCCAGAAGGAACTGGAGCAGATTCTGTAGTCCACACGAGCGGAGCCGCGGGCACAGCTAGTAATACAATAAATGAATATTACATAATTATACATCATCATTATTTCAGTCTTTTGACGTCCAATGCTGGACATAGGCCTTCCCCAATGAACGTCACTACACCCGATCCTCCGCCCTCCGCATCCAGCCTCAATATATGACAGCACTAAAATAGGAAAATAATTATAGGTAATCCCACTAATATTATAATTGGGAACGTTTGGATGTTTGGATATTTGGATGTTTGTTACTCAATCACGCTTCAACCACTGGACAGCTCGGGATGAAACTAGGCACAAATATAGGCTAGGTTCTGCAATAGGACATAAGATAGTTTTTATCCCGAAAAAACATCTCTTTCCTACGGGAAACCAAATTAATCATTAACAGCAGTGAATTCGCTCACAACTTGGTGCAACTTTTCAAGATGTGTAAATATCGAAACCTACGCGGACGAAGTCGCGGGCAAAAGCTAGTTTATAAATAAAATACAAAACTCAACTAGGTCCCTGAAACTTAACTCGTCCCCCGCCGGCAGAGTACCCAGTAGGTTATTTAATTTGTTTTTGTGAGTTCTCTATTAGTACTTGGGACGTCCAACAGTGGGCTGAAATGATGATGATGATGATGACTCTATTAATACTGGTTGGTGCAACACTGTAGCTGCTGTATTTACACATTTTTACTTATTTAATACCAGCGTAGTTTTTAATAAAAAAAAATTTTATCTATACGCTTTCTTACTTTACATAACCTTCTTGGTTATTTATTATAATCTGTACGCGAATTGTATTTTTAATTCCTAATGAAAAATAAAGATATTAAACACAATTTGTATCTTTTTTAAGTAATAAATAAATGTATTCCTTGTTACTCAACTAGCAATCGCCCGCGGCTTCACTCGCGTGGAGTAAGTTTTTATTTCCCGAGAGATCAATCTATCCAATGGTACATAATGCCTATGTTCATCTACTTCCACGATGTTACGAGTATGTGTACTAATGAAAAATTTAAGGTGATCAGTTGAATAGTCGAGCAGTGAAAGCGTAAGAAACAGACAACTGAACACACAAACACTCTTTCGTATTAACTTCACCTGAGTAAATATTTTTTTTTGTTTTCAGTCTGAAAAAAAATTACGGTAAACCAAGCTCCACCAGTGAAAACCACATCCGAATCAATCTAGTGGTTTTGGAGAAGAACTCTATATCTTGGACGGAACCTTAAGAAAATGTACAAAGTAGGAGTAGGTAATAAAATCAAATTCTATTTAGGAGTATTACGAACTCAAAGGAATTCCCTCAGGCGCCATTCTTATCAATATTTATAAAGACTTAAACATTTTTTGTCTGTTAGTCACCACGCAAGAATTTTGCACCAAGGAGTCTTTACAGAAAAAAGGGCATTGTCACTGGCCGAAATAGTTTTCGTTAGAAAAAGTGTCGGGAATAAGTTGTCAGTTTAATTTGACAGCTGTCAAAATGGGCGCTGTTTGTGGCAAATTGAGATTGACGGTTCCGATGCGGTTTTTTGATGCCAGTAAACAATTTAAATCTAATATGCCGCATTCGCCTCGCCTAGGCTCGTTTTTTTTTTTCATCAACCGAAATACGTCCACTGCTGAACATAGCCTCCCCAATAGAATTACACTTGTGGTGGGCTGTCCTTTGGAGGAACTGCTACAATCACCACGCTTGGCAGGCGGATTGGTGATCGCAGTAATGATCTTAATACCCATACATACACTATTTTCCATGTAACAGTCTGTTTTGTGTCATAATTTGAAAGTACCCACGACATGTTGAAGGAATGACTTTGAAAACTGAAGACCCTTTTAATCCCGCCACTGTACCTACTCTATATTATTCCAATCCTTAAATGCCAAGAACGGGTTTACCTATCGACGTAAAAAACCTTAATCTCCGCCGCGTTATCGAGTGTCCCCCATAAAAGACCTATAATGTCCCCGAGAAGGAAAAAAAAAACAAAAGAAATGCTCGAAAATCCAACGTTATCTGTGACCGGCGCCAGTGGCACCGAGGCGAGTTTTTTTTTTTAATTTTATTTTTTAAGGCAAAAATCCCAGCTTGTTCGGGCGGTAATTGACAGAATTTACGCGTTCGATAAGGGAGGTTTATGTTATTAGAACCGGTTTGTTTTCAGTTCGGGCATTTGAAGAGTGAGTCTGCTTTCGTTTTCTAATCTTTGTTGTAGGAATCAAAACCAGTATTTGTATTGCCTGTCTTTACAATACAATACACTTTATTGCACAAACAAATACAGTTACACGTTATAAAAGTTACAAATAGTACAATTTAGGCGGTCTTATCGCGTTAAGCGATTTCTTCCAGACAACCTTTGGGTAGAAAATATTATGCCAGAGAAATTGTAGGTTGCGCTGATTAGGAAATTTAAATGATAAATAGGTACTTATATGACAATAATAAATAAAATAAAATAGCAAAGCAATGAAGTATTAAGTTTTTATTCTTGATGAGTTTGCGTTTGATCTCAATCTCATCTGATATAAGTACATACTATAATTATTGTTTTTTGCGATACTTTGTCCCCGATATCCTAGTGATTTGGGCATTGGACTCGAAACGCCAGAGGTCGTAAGTTCGCTGTCCCCACACTGGGAACAGACAACTTTGTAGAATTTGTACAATACCGGTCTGGATGTTATATTTGTGTATTGTTCAATCCTTGTATAATTCCCATAGCACTGGAGAAAATCCTAGTTTGGGATTAGACAAGTGTATGTATGTATATGCCGTGTGGTTTCCGGTAGAGTTGAATAGGACCACTCCAACTTTCCCCGTGGATGTCGTACAAGGCGACTAAGGGAATACATTATAAAACATCAATCAGGCCTCCCCAACCCGTCTGGCCAGCGCGGGAAGTCAAATCCTCCGTCTGTCTCCGGCAGATGAGAGAGGGTTGTGCTCCTGCAGTGGAGACAAAAATAACCTGATGATAGGTAGCGTTGTATGGAATGTAGCAGTGCCCGTGTGTCTCGCCAGTGGAAGGCTCTGACTCAGCATGTGTCGCCGCTGGGCAGCGACGCTGGTAATTCTGCCAGAGTCGAATGAAATGAAAAGAATAGTAAGGAAAGAATGACAGGTCTGTTACAATGGATGCGGCGGCGGCACACCAAAAGAAACCTTTGTTATTATATCGAATTAATATCCGCTATTTATTAATTCTATGTAATTTATAACTATCGAAATATAATGGTACCGAAATATGAAGAACTCGAACCCTACGACGTGAAGAAGGTGGTCGGAAGCCGCTGGATGCGGACGGGGGAAGACCGGGTGTGATAGTATTCATTGGGGAAGGAATATGTTCAGTTGTGGACGCTTCAGGGCTGATGATGATGAAATATCTTAGATTAAAAAAAAATCATAAAATTTAAAAAAAAATAAAGACAGAATATTTTCCAGCACTAATAAAATGTCACAGTGATTTAGACCTATGTCTACTATAATAAAATGTTAGTTAAGTGTAGTAATTAAATAATTAACTTTGGAAATTAACTACCGGAGTTTACTCAAGGCTAAATATTCTTGCGTTTTATTCTTTATGATTACGCCTCAAAAAGTTGAAGAACATATTTAAATAAATAAATAAATATGTCAGACATTCACACCAATTATCCAGTCCCAAACTAGGCAGAGTCTGTGCTATGGTTACTAGATAACGGATAGACATACTTAAATAAATATATATATACATCCAAGACTTGGGTACAAACATTCATATTCATCATACTAACATTTGCCCCTAGCGGGATTCGAACCCGTAACCTCCGGCGTGGAAATCCGAGAGCTACCCGTTCCGCCGCGGAGGTCGTCATTAAATAAAAAGTTAATATAAAGTTTAGTTCTTTTGTAATAAAATATATACGTATTTCATTTTGTATGAGTTTTTTTTTTATTTTATTCCTGATGCGTATATGCTTGACTACAATTTCACCTGATGGCAAGTGACGATGTTGCCTAAAGGTGGAGTCCGCTTACCCAGAAGATCCCTATTCACACTTACGTACGTGGGGGAAATTTGAGAATTTCACGTTACATCATTTCACCTGCTATGTTGTTCTGTTATCCTAGTATTGCTAGCGGTATTTAATTCTATAAAAAAAATATTCAAATGACGTACAAACCAAACCTCATACATATATTAAGGTACGAACATACCCAGATTACGGACTCACCTTGATCTAACTGCTTATCGTTCCATCTCGTTTTAACTTCCGCATGTTACCTTTTTTGGCGCCGAAGTTATTCTAATTAGAACGTCGGAAACTTTAATGGAGTTAAAATTTTTACAAGCAGAAAATTAAAAGATCTCTGTTTGATGCTATCGAAATGGTGTTTTAAATTCAAGAGGAGATTGTATTTTAAATACACATGACCCCTTTGCTAAAAGGCATTAAAACTTTTCCGTGTGGTTTCCAGTAGAGTAGAATAGGACCACTCCAACTCTTCCGTGGATGTCGTACAAGGCGACTAAGGGAATACATTATAAAACATCAATCAGACCTCCCCAACCCGTCTGGCCAGCGCGGGGAGTGTAGGCCAAATCCTCCATCTGTCTCCGGCAGGTGAGAGAGGGTTATGCTCCTGCACTGGAGACAAAAATGACCTGATGATGATTAAGACTAGGGTAAGTTGATGACTTAAGGAGTAGACGAGTTAGCGAAAGACTTAGGAAGAACAAAATAGAACTGGGTGATACTTTATTTTACAGGCGATTAGATCACATACCTTCGTTTGTGTTCGAAATCTATAAAAAAGTGATTCCCCCATCCCCCTTCCGTGATCGGACTACCAGGCGTGGGGAGGGACTTCATCCTTATGTAGTAGATATACCACGTTCTCGCACGAAGCGTTTTGCTTCCTCTTTCATAATGCGAACTGCTAAGGAGTGGAATTCCCTGCCTTCTTCGGTTGTATTTCTGTATAGGTATCTCCTGGGTAAGCACGCTCTACCTTAGGCCTCATTGTCACTTACTTTTAGATGAGATTGAGGTCAAGCGTAAAATGACATTATTTAACCGTAGCGTCAATATTTAATAATAATTAAATGTTCTGCGTAGTAACTGCACAAGTTTCATTGTGAATGTGAAAGAGTTGTGGCTACTTGCGTGGAATAGAGCGATTGTTTGGAACGCTCCATCTAGTAGTATATAGATATCGTTGCCTAATACAAAAAAAGATGTAAATGAAAATTAAAAAAATCCTTAAAAAAAATATCAGAACAAAACCGACTTTTTTCTCCATAAGGGGTATTTTTTAATATCAACCGAAAGCCCTATATATCAAGTACATAAAAGGTTATGTACTTAATTGTCGAAGTTCCAGTAGTCATCGAAATATTGCAATTGTAAATCTTAACAGTATACATATAAAATGTATTATATGTGTACTAATAGTAGTCATAGAACATTTGACTCTGCATATTATTTTATTTTTTGAACTAGGTGTGTTAAATGCCTTGAGATAATATAAAAGGTATAAAAATTCGGAAGTTAGAGCGAGATGAGCAGATAGCGGCTCGATCAAAGCATAGGTTCGTGCTCAGTGCGTAATATATGAGCTTTGAGATTAGATAAAGACAGATAGATATCTATCGAAGTTAGATAGTGCAACTATTTGAATATTATTAAGATATGAGATGCCTTCTCCAGACTATTTCTGGTCTATCTTAGGGTAGGTACACCTGTATATATCCTACTACCTACTGTATATATATTGTACATATTTTCTAACATATAAATAAATAAATGAATTAAGTAATAAACAATTATAATAAAATAGGTTACAGTGTTTACCCTTTTTGTGTCAATATTTATATCTAACTAGCTGTTGCCCGCGACTTCGTCCGCGTGGACAACTTAACATCTCGAATTATTACGTATTTCCCTTAGGAATGGGATGTTTTTTCGGGATAAAAACTATCCTATATCCTTTTCCAGGACCTAACCTATATGTGTACCAAGTTTTATCACGATCCGTCCAGTGGCTGAAGCGTGATTGAGTAACAAACATCGAAGCATCCAAATATCCAAACTTCCACATTTATATTATTGATACACTTTGCAATATAACATTGCGCAAAGTGGCGATACATCGTCTCTGCCTACTGGGACCAAGGCGTGAGCAGCGTGTCACATTTATAATATTACTAGCAAATGCCCGCGGCTTCACCCGCGTGGAGTAAGTTTTTATTTCCCGAGGGAACCATTCGCAAATACATGATCTTATGCGTACTAATCAAAAATGTATGGCAATTAGTTGAACAGCCAAGCTGTGAAAGAAACAGATAAATAAACACACAAACACTATTTAGACTTAATTATATTAAAACTGTTGCCCGCAGATTCACCTGCTTAAAAAAGGTGTTTGTTTCCAGCTTGAAAAAACCCACGGTAAACCAAGCTATCCAACTCCGAACTCCTCAGCTTTATAATCCTTTTTAGTTTAAATGTATCTATACATTTGGAGAATACTACTCTCGAACACCATTTCAGCCCCTTAGGGATGGTTTTTCAAAAACTGTAAAACCCGTGTTAAATCATTACGTTTTTCGAGTACTCCTCCAAAGTTTCGAATTGTAGGAACAACTAATAGTCTTTCTCCATACTTACTTTGAACGCCTATTTTACCACCTTAGGGGTTGAGTTTTGAAAAACCCTTCATTAGTGCATACTGTAGTTATGAGGAAACTTTGTGATAAATTTCAAGTTTCTAGAGCAATCGGTTTGGAAACTACCACTTTCGAACTCCATGTCATCCACTTCATCATCATCAGGTTATTTTTGTCTCCACTGCAGGAGCACAACCCTCTCTCATCTACCGGAAACAGACGGAGAAATTGGCCTACACTCCCCGCGCTGGCCGGACGTCATCAACTTAGGGGATGACTTTTCAAAAACTGAAAAACACGTGTTGAATCATTAAATATTTAGTGTACTCTTACAAAGTTTCGAATTGATTGGAACATCTAATATTTTTTCTCCATACAAACTTTGAACCCTTATTTGACCACCTTAGGGGTTGAATTTTGTAAAAGCCTTCGATAGTGCATACCGGAGATACATAAGGAACCTTTGTGCTAAATTTGAAGATTCTAGAGCCACCGATTTGGAGACTACTACTTTCGAACTCCATTTCAGCCCCTTAGGGGATGGTTTTTAAAATCTATAAAATACTTGTTGAATCATTATGTTTTTCGAGTACTCCTCCAAAGTTTCGAATTGATAGGAACATCTGATAGTTTTTCTCCATACAAACTTTGAACGCCTATTTTACCACCTTAGGGGTTGAGTTTAGAAAAAGCCTTCAATAGTGCATACTCTAGATACATGAGGAACCTTTGTAATAAATTTCAAGTTTCTAGAGCAATCGGTTTGGAAAGTACCACTTTTGAACTCCATCTCAGTTCCTTAAGGGATGGTTTTTCAAAAACTGTAAAATACTTGTTGAATCATTATGTTTTTCGAGTACTCCTCCAAAGTTTCAAATTGATAGGAACATCTAATAGTTTTTCTTTATACAAATTTTGAACTCCTATTTTACCACCTTAGGGGTTGAATTTAAAAAAGTCTTCGATAGTGCATACCGGAGATACATAAGGAACCTTTATGCTAAATTTGAAGTTTCTGGAGCAATTGGTTTGGAGACTACTACTTTCGAACTCCATTTCAGCCCCTTAAGGGATGGTTTTTCAAAAACTGTAAAATACTTGTTGAATCCATTATGTTTTTCGAGTACTCCTCCAAAGTTTCAAATTGATACGAACATCTAATAGTTTATCTCCATACAAACTTTGAACTCCTATTTTACCACCTTAGGGGTTGAATTTTGAAAAAGCCTTCGATAGTGCATACCGGAGATACATAAGGAACCTTTGTGCTAAATTTGAAGTTTCTAGAGCAATCGGTTTATAGACTACTACTTTCGAACTCCATTTCAGCCCCTTAGGGGATGGTTTTTCAAAAACTGTAAAATACCTGTTGAATTATTATGTTTTTCGAGTATTCCTACAAAGTTTCGAATTGATAGGAACGTCGAATAGTTTTTCTCCATACAAACTTTGAACCCCTATTTGACCACCTTAGGGGTTGAATTTTGATAAAGCCTTTGATAGCGCATACCGGAGATACATAAGGAACCTTTGTGCTAAATGTGAAGTTTCTAGAGCAATCGCTTTGGAGGCTACTACTTTCGAACTCCATTTCAGCCCCTTAGGGGATGGTTTTTCAAAAACTGTAAAATACTTGTTAAATCATTACGTTTTTCAAGTACTCCTCCAAAGTTTCGAATTGAAAGGAACGTCTAATAGTTTTTCTCCATACAAACTATGAACCCCTATTTGACCACCTTAGGGGTTGAATTTTGAAAAAGCCTTCGATAGTGCATACCGGAGATACATAAGGAACCATTGTGCTAAATTTGAAGTTTCTAGAGCAATCGGTTTGGAGCCTACTACTTTCGAACTCTATTTCAGCCCCTTAGGGGATGGTTTTTCAAAAACTGTAAAATACTTGTTAAATCATTATATTTTTCGAGTACTCCTACAAAGTTTCGAATTGATAGGAACATCTAATAGTTTTTCTCCATACAAACTTTGAACCCCTATTTGACCACCTTAGGGGATGAATTTTGAAAAAGCCTTCGATGGTACATACCGGAGATACATACGGAACCTTTGTGCTAAATTTGAAACTTCTAGAGCAATCGGTTTGGACACTACTACTTAGGAACTCCATTTCAGGCCCTTAGGGGATGGTTTTTCAAAAACTGTAAAACACGTATTGAATCATTAAGGTTTTAGAGTATTCCTACAAAGTTTCAAATTGATAGGTTTATCTAATAGACGTTCTCCATACAAACTTTGAACTCCAATTTGACCCCCTTAGGGGATGAATTTTGAAAATCCGTTCCTTAGTGCTTGCCTATGCTACATAAGGAACCGTTGTGCAAAATTTCAAGCCTGTAGACTCAGCGGTTTGGGCTGTGCGTTGATATGTCAGTCAGTCAGTCAGTCAGTCAGTCAGTTTCTTCTTTTATATATATAGATATAGTAGGATAGGGTAGATAATGTATAGTAATCTGAACAAAGCCTGTTACTTCATCAACAACCATAAATATCAGACTATTTCATGAAGCACCTTATTAAACCATGCTGCAGACATTTATAAAATGCATAAAATTTGTATAAAATTACACTAAGTGTGAGCAGATGTGAATGTATAAACGTAATGCCACCATTAGACCGGTAACGAGGCAGAAAATTTCCATGGATAGTCGTTGCGACTGGGTTTATCGATTGCTGTCTACGTCAATCCATATATGGGTAATGGGGGGCCGAGGTAAAGGCTTTGGAGGAATGAGGTGGGGTGAGGTAACAAGGAACGTCAAACCATAGAATATCTGATATCAACATCCAAAAAAACGTAAACGCAAACCCATCCGTTTTACAGTTTTTACAAATTGAAAATATCTTAAAATAAGATCGTTTAATACGAATGTATTTCTATTGAGTTATGCATTATAATTGTACTTTATTTTGCGTGTCTCCATCATCATCATCATCATCAGGTCATTTTTGTCTCCACTGCAGGAGCACAACCCTCTCTCATCTGCCGGAGACAGACGGAGGATTTGGCCTACACTCCCCGCGCTGGCCAGACGGGTTGGGGAGGCCTGATTGACGTTTTATAATGTATTCCCTCAGTCGCCTTGTACGACATCCACGGGAAGAGTTGGAGTGGTCCTATTCTACTCTACCGGAAACCACACGGCAAAACAGAGAAGCTTTTATGTTCGTCTGCATGGATAACTCGGAATCTACTGCTCTGATTGAGCTGTAATTTTGACATATGTAATTTTTTTTTCTTTTAAAATCTTTCAAGAAACTAAATATACTTACAACAAAGATCATTTTCTGTTTCTAAAGAGGGCAAACTTTCAATTCCGATTTCAGCCGATGCTGATGAATTTAAAACAGGTAATTTCAAAAGCATTTTTTTTTATTTTTATTATTAAATTACAGTTATTTAAATGATACTTGATGATGATATGAATTTGTGTGATTTCTGGCACAGTAACATAAAAGTCATCGTCTCTGCCTAACCCTCTGGGACCAAGGCGTGAGCATTATGTTTGTATGTAAAATAAAATAACTTCCACAACCTCATCTGGCTTACAGACAATACCGGTATAACCATTCATAGTCAAAATCCTTTATTGCATATGTTGTCCACTTGGTACATTAATATAGGTATGTCAATTTCCTAGGTGTTAACTCTGCGAAGAAGAAACGGCGCAACAAACTTGCAGCAAAAGATCTTTAAAAATCAAGTTATTATACAAACATGAGGTGATCCGCCAGAGAACTAAAGTCTTCGACATAGCTCAAAAAGTTAGTACGCTGAAGTGGCAGTGGGCTGGTCACATTACGAGAACCGATTACCTCTGGGGTAAACGAGTTTTCGAGTGGAGACCGCGACTGGGCAAGCGGAGTGTGGGACGCCCCTTGACTAGATGGAGCGACGATCTGCGTAAGGCGGCTGGCAGTAACTGGATGAGAAGAACCGAGGATCGGGTTCAGTGGCGCACCTTGGGAGAGGCTTATGTCCAACAGTGGACTCTTTCGGGCTGATGATGATGATACAAACATTCCTTAAATCCTTATTTATTTGACTGCCTCTCTTTATTAGAATTCAGGCAATTTCGAGTAGGTCATGGCAGTGACATATTGCGGAAAACTGAAACAATATTAATATCAGCCATCTTTGAATATTTTTCCATTAATGAATTTTCTAAAAATGAAATAGATGGGCCCTCTGACGTTTAATTTAATTTGTGATAATTTAATACCAAGTGTATTTTGAAATCTATTTTAATATTATATACTGACATAGATAGTATGTTATATACTGTGACATTATTTGAATTGTTGACATTGTAATTTATATTTTGTACATTATTTTATTTTATGACGATCCCTTTTACCATATTAGAATGACATGTAAATTGAATTTGAAGATGTAAGATGTACAAATTAATCTATTATAGGCCTTTTTGCAAAGCTGTTTGTAACGAACGCTATTTTGAAAGTTTCTTTTGACATATGTAAGATGTCCTCTGGTAGTTTGTTATCAATAAATATTAACATAAATATAAAAGTTTAACATATGCGCAAACGACAAGTGTTATTTTATACAAACTGATAAAACACTATTTGCATTAAATTCCACAGTTTACTACCGAAGCGTGTCTGTATGTTTGTTGTAGATAACGTCCTATCTACTGAACATATGTTCGCATTAGTGTACCCTATTTGATTAACTTAAAGTGTGATTATAAATATCTTAAAAGGACTTCCAAATATAGAGCTTTATCATAAAATGCAAGTTACATTGGCACAACTCCAGTGACTGTCAGATGGACAGTTCTGCCGAAATACGTCCACTGCCTCCCCAATAGAATGCCAATTTTGGTGGGCTGTCCATTGGGGGATTTGTCATAATCACCGCGCTTGGCAAGAGGCTTGGTAATCATAGTAATGATCTTAATGTACACAGGAGAACGAATCTACCCGTCCCCGGTGCGATCCCTTGGTCGCCTTGACGACACCCACGGGAAGATTTGGGGTGGCCCTTTCTGGTAGTTCTTATTTTTTAAGTCATTTAGAAAAATCTTTTTTTTTTACTTTTTCTCTAAGGACCCTCGATATTTATATTTCGAGGACCTTGTAAAAACTCTTTATTGTAAAATAAATTATTTCATCAAATAAACATACCGGCCGTGTGGGATCCGGTAGAGTAGAATAGGACCACTCCAACTCTTCCCGTGGATGTCGTACAAGGCGACTAAGGGAATACATTATAAAACATCAATCAGGCCTCCCCAACCCGTCTGGCCAGCGCGGGGAGTGTAGGCCGAATCCTCCGTCTGTCTCCGGCAGATGAGAGAGGGTTGTGCTCCTGCAGTGGAGACAAAAATAACCTGATGATGATGATGATGAAATAAACATACACTTTTCCAATAATCTCCGTTGCCTTTCATATCATCAGCAGGTTATTTTTGTCTCCACTGCAGGAGCACAACCCTCTCACCTGCCGGAGACAGGCGGAGGATTTGGCCTACACTCGCCGCGCTGCCCAGACGGGTTGGGGAGGGCTGATTGATGTTTTATAATGTATTCCCTTAGTCGCCTCGTACGACATCCACGGGAAGAGTTGGAGTTGCCTTTCATATGCCAATTAAGAATTTTCCCAAACATATACTTTTCCCTTACCTCCTTTCCCTTTCAAATTCGTCCCAGAAGAATCATTTAGAAGAAACATTTTATCATTTTGAAGGCGTCGCGTCATTTTGAAAGTGCTCTCCTGACTGATTGTAAATGAGCTCGCCTCTAGTATTGAGAGCTTAAATGATGAAATACGTTACCGTTTTTTCCTGCAGATTAGAAATCTAGTTATGCATGTTATACTGTTCTCTGACGGAATTCACAAGCGCCGCATTTCGAGTGTTAAGTGTAAGGAGGTGACAAATATATATATTGTGCATAAAAACTAATTAAATACCTAGGTATAAAATCTAAGTATTTAGGAGTGGTTACTTACAGTGCTAAATTAGGTTACCTGTAATGCACTGTAGTGGTATTTACAAATAAATAAATAAACTGGCGTGAGGGACAAAATAACAAAATCGATTTTTAGCTTCCCAAACTCAGTTTTCAATTCACTTTGGAATTAAGCTTTGAAAGTTAATTACTCTATCCTTTGACATGATTAATATGGGTGCGCAAACAAAATAGTTAATCACAGAGAAAAAGAACAAGGGCTTTTTCGTCTTAATATGGGAACGCAAAGTAGTTACTATCACAAAGTAAAAGAACAAGGGCTTTTTCGTCTTAATATGGGAGCGCAAACAGTAGTTACTGTCACAAAGAAAATAACAAGGTTTTTTACGTCTACTGAAAATTAGTGATTTGTCCCTTACGCCAATTAAAATTTAGACGTATATACATACCTATATATATATGGTGTGTATATACGTCTCTACAACAATACAACTCATATACGGCGGCGGCTTTCGAAAAAATGAAATATTCGTTTATTTCCGGCTATAAAAAGCCGTAAATTGGTAATGCGGTGATCATAGAAGCCGCCACGTGCGGGCGATTGTCCATTGTGTCCGACACGTTCACATAAAAACAAATATTTTGGTTACACCGAGAGAGAAAATAAAAAAATGTTTTATGTTAAAAATATTTTATTAGTCTCTCTAATCTGGTTAATTTTATTATTATTAACACATGAAATGTTTATGTTCTACATATTTACGAGTAGTTTGTATTAGGATCCGTTTAACAAGCGGCGTTAATTAAAACTCACTCAACATCAATCGAAATACGTCCACTGCTGAACATAAGCCTCCCCAATAGAATGCCACTTTTGGTGGACAGTCCACTGGGGGATTTACCATAACCATTACGCTTGGTAGGCGGATTAGTGATAGCAGTAATGATCTTAATATCCACAGGAGAATTCTGCTGCCCGGCCCTGGTGCAATCTCTAAGTCGCCTTGACGATATCCACGGGAAGATTGGGGGTGGCATTATTTTAAGCCAAGAACCACACGGCCACATATTATTATTATACTAGCTGTTGCCCGCGACTTCGTCCGCGTGAACAACGTAACAACACAAATTATTATGTATTTCCCGTAGTAATGCGATGTTTTTTCGGGATAAAAACTATTCTATGTCCAGTTCCAGGACCTAACCCTATATGTGTGCCAAATTTCATCACGATGGTTCACTATTTTGGCTATAATGGCTTCCACATAAGATATAGATATATACTGTGGCGGGCTTTTTAGTAGGACTATTTAAGATAAACATTTCCATCGTACATTACATATGTGTAACTCTAGCGGTTTTGGCAGCGCACGCCAGAATAGCTCGCAGGTGGTAGATTTTTTCCTACTTATTTGATATTTTGGACAATTCACACAATATCTTTATAAATTGTAGCCTATGTGTTATTCTGATGTATAAGCTATATTATTGTAAAGTTTCATTAAAATCCATTCAGTAGTTTTTACGTGAAAGAGTAACAAACATCCATCCATACTTACAAATTTTCTCGTTTATAATATTAGTAGGATCTCCTGTAAACACCAGTGGAGAACGGCCCTAAATATGAGTTAGTCCGTAGGTGCGAGACGGCCATGGCTACCGACTTCGCACCATCATAAACCGTGGCACGGTGGTCTACGGCGAGACTTGCCGCTTGCCTGACCCATCGTGCAAGTTTGTGGAGAAGCAAATGGTGCGTTTATAGACACAAACAGCAGTCGGATATCTGACTACACAATATTATGCAATGGAGCGGAGTCAGACAGTTTATACAAAATTATTCTTAGAAAGAGTGTAACAAAAATTCTTTATAACAGCTTTGGTATTTCCGGATCAGTACAACTTGGTTTTTTTTACAGAAATCAGGATCTTCTATATTATGGTATATTGTATTGCTTCCTCTTTCATAATGCGAACTGCTAAGGAATGGCACTCCTGCCAGCTTGGGTATTTCCGGACAAGTACAATTTGGATCTTTTTAAAGGAAGAGTGAATAGGCATCTTCTGGGTAAGCGCGCTCCACCTTAGGGCTCATCGTCACTTACCGTCAAGTGAGATTGAGGTCTAGCGTAAACCCATCAGGAATTTAATTTTATAATTTCCCCTCGCCTATTGCCTCGCTCCTAGTGGTTGGCTGGGAGAGATTTCTTTTAGAGATAAGCTTGCCTTTGTACAAAACATTTGTAACCGTAAAAGCAGAGGCGAATTCTTCATTCGGCGCGATCCTGATTTATCCCTCCCACTAGTCCCATCTCACTAATATTATAAATATGAAAGTTTGAATGTTTGTTACTCAATCAGGCTTCAACCACTGGATGGATCGGAATTAAACTTGGCACACATATAGGTTAGGTCCTGGAATAGGACAAACGATAGTTTTTATCCCGAAAAAACATCTCATTCCTGCGGGAAATACATAATAATTTGTGATGTTAAGTTGTCCACGCGGACGAAGTCGCGGGCAACAACTAGTAAAGAATAAAGATAATTTGTATTATTTAACAATAATACACTAACTCAAATATATATAATTTTATGTAAAATGTTGTCTGTTTTCTAGCAATAACGGTACATATATCTAAGTATTTGTATTTCTATTTGTCATATTCTCAAAAAAAAAATACAATATGACTAATTCAAAGAAAACAGAATTGCAATTACTTATTGTGATGATTGATTATGATAGATTAGTTACCTATTTACAAACAACAGACACTTTATTTAAAATAAAAAATATTGTTAAAGGAAATAAACTCCAAACAGCTTTGTCTATTTAACCCTACATCTCCGGCGCGTATGTTTGCGCATCTATTTATCACCGGCCGTCGTTGGCAACACTGCGGACTCCGCAATAAACCCGCGCGGCGCTAAAAAGCAAACACTTGAGGAAAGTAGCGTTTGCGCTAAAATACGAAGCAGGCTGTTTGTTCTGTTGGGTTAAGTCTCAGGTTGCAGTTGAAAATAGAGTTTTTATTGTCTTCTAATAAATTTTGCGACCAAGAGCCTAGCTACTAGATGGAGCGTTCCAAACAATCGCTCTGTTCCACGCAAGTAGCCACAACTCTTTCACATTCACTTTGAAACTTGTGCAGTTACTACTCAGAACATTTAATTATTTACTAAATATTGACATTATTTACCCGTAGCGTCACTATTTAGTAATAATTAAATGTTCTGTTTAGTAACTGCACAAGATTCAAAATGAATGTGAAAGAGCTGTGGCTACTTGCGTGGAACAGAGCGATTGTTTGGAACGCTCCATCTAGTAGGTATTACATAGAGATCGATGATTAAAATAAACATTTCGTCCCAAGTAATTAATGACACTACCTTATTTCGATCCCTGGTCATCACTGAATATGTTATTTACTTTATTATAAATATAAAAAAACAGAAACTAACGTACTTAAATATTTTACTTAAATCTAAAAGAAATACATTCGAATAACGCTAACCTTAGTATTATAAAAATAATACAACACTTCTATATAATTTTTCAAACACTGCAAAAATATTTAGTAACCCTATTTCCAATAAACTAAAATCTGCTTACTAAATCGCAACAAAATTTTAGTGCAAATAAATCTTCAGCGTAACCCTCTAATGGTAGGTCTCGCTTGCATTAGCAAAAATAATGCGCGCCGGTCGAAACGACCCTACCAATTTATAAATCAATCAAACTCCCCTTTCTTTGCCGCTCCGCATTTATTGGTTTAGTTAGAGTAAGGATGCGAGATTAGATGGATATCCACTATTTGATTACTTGTTAGTATACCTTGAGTTTCTAAATTAAATTATATACAAGGGGCTGCTTCTGAAGCGTACAAAATAGAAAGTAACAAATCACTAATATTTGACGGTTCTATCTGAAACATGGCTGTCACAAAATTGGCTCTATCTCGTCTTTATTAAGAATATCCTGAAAGGGATATAGCTGAGAGATTTGACAACCCCGTGGAGGTGCTTAAAAAATTATAATATGTTTTAGTTTTTTGAATTTTAATTGTTTGATACTACCATAATTCTCTTGCATGCTAACAATTATTGATTATTGTTTTCTGAAACAAAAACTTTCATTCCATACCTATGAATTTCTTGATTGGATAATAATTATTAGTTTACAAATTCACTAACATAATCAAAAAACAGAGAAATTGTTATAATTTACAGACTTACAGAGCTAAAATTGCTTAAACACTTTCTAATTTTGACAAAATTTATATTATTTTTTACATCAGAGTCACACCACAATTTCTCCTGTTTTTTTTACTTGAATACCTTAAAAAAAGAAATTGTAACAGTAACTAATGTGTATTCAAAATTTTCTAAAAAGTATGTTAATTTTCAGAGATAATGTTGATGTTTTAATTCTTAATGATCTGTTTTTATCTAATAGTTAGCAAGTTGCAGTATGCAAAATGAGTTGATTACCATTAATTAGTTGTCACCCGAGAATTGTAGACAAAATTTTAATTTTTATTAGGATTCTAACGTGTTTTTTTGGTTTCTACGACACAATTTAAACTATTTAACGATCTGGAAATTAAATTTATGTCTTCTGTTTTCTTGCATAACGGAAACTTTATTCAAATATTTTTTTAAACATATTAAAAATGGCGGCCTTATCGCCAAGTTAAAATTATTTAAAATCATTTTCCTAATGAGCATGTACCTTTTTAAAGACATAAGTTAAAAAAACTACGAAACTAAACAAACAGTTAGGTAGTTTGTGACAAGTGACAGTATTTGGAATATTTTATTTATTTTAGGTGATTATTTCTATATTTCTGTACCTACTACCATTTCTGTTGTTTTGTTATTCCAATTTTTTTATATGCCCTCATAGTTGTAACCATTATTTCATCTTGATCCAGACTTCTTTGTCTCTCACTTGAAGTCTTTGGATTAAAATGTATACTTAATTATTAATAATCTCTTGTTTTCGGTAAATATTGTGTGTAATAAACAGTTTATCTATCTTTCTTATCATTATTATCTTCTCGAGTTTGATATCGATCTCCATTATGATCCATGCCTTACAGTTATGAACACTCTGCAATACTTTGTCTCTGAGTTAAAAAACCTAACTACAAATTACACAAAAATACTTACTCGGCATCATTTCCACATGGGACGACGTGTCCATGATATTATGATGGTGCAACATGTCCGGTGGGGACTGCACCAGCCCTCCACCACCCCCGCTGGCCATCACCATCACTGATGATGGTATATCTTCACCGATGATCACTTTACTCTTACTCTTTAATGAGATAACTGTCTTTCACCTATTTTTTTCTAGTTTTTTGATCAACTTATTATTTAAAGGGTTTTTATTTTCGTTTTTTGACCAGCAAAGGATGTTTTGTTGCGAATTATAAAAGTAAACGTAAATTACTACAGTGATATCACAATGTATACAAAGGTAAATGCGTAGATTATATGACAATGAATTTAGAGACACTTTAATCAAAGTTCCAGTAATAACACTTTGTTCTATCACAAACGGAATACACCAAAAATTTTGTTTAGATCAAAATAAAAATTCCACTAATTATCGTCCTTAGGCACTTCGACATTCTTTTTAATAAAAAAAAAATAGTCTGTCAACTGTCACGCACGTCCTTCCACGGCAGCGGCCAAGCCCACACTGCCGTATTATATCTATAACTCTATGGATTGACACAAAAGCGCATGAGTAGACCAGCCTCCTTGCTCATTGGTGGAATTATAGAACGCCTTTTCGAAATCGCTGTTACGATTGGTCGACAGCTTCCTATTTTCCCGCCCTAATCGACAGTGCCCTTACAAAATGGCGACCCCCTATAGCCTTTTGATGCTTTTTTGAACATTTTCTTTGGTAAAAAATAATCCTGTTTCAATATAATGAGCATGATTTATGGTTTTGATCCGTGAGCTCCTTTTTCTGGCTTTATTTTTTAATCTGGTCATGTTAATCTTTCGTGTTTTAGGTGGTTTGTTTTTGATTAATCACGACTTGATTCTTGTTTGATCTGAGGCGAGCGTTCGGTGTTCGGTTGACGTTTTACTCAATTTATATATGTTTCTTGGATCCGTGGGTGGAATTTTCGTTTCTTGATATTTAATTGCTGTGCGTGAATATTTTAGAAAAGATAAATTTCGGACAGTGAATAGTGTTTTCTGTATTTATTGTTAATTGTATTCGAGTGTTATTCATCACTTTACGTTAAACATTTGTGTGAAAAATAAATTTTAGCCTTCTGGCAATTTGTTAAAAAAAGTCACAATCATATTCTACAGATAATTAACTTTCTTTTAATTTTATTCAGTAAAATTGTTTTCGACGATTTACTTGCTTCTTTTACTTATGGCTGTTGATATTGGCTGTATTACATACGGCTCGAAGGGCCATAATGTTTTTGTCATTAATACTAAACTTTATTCAATTTAAAACATTACTTATAACTACGAAGTCAATATAGTATTAATTTAAACATTTCTTTCTACTTTGTATTTAGAAATGAGGAGTTATTTTTAAAATTCTTATTAAATCCCATACATTACAATTGACATTCTTTCACTATCTTAACAACAAAAAATCAACAACCATCAATTTTCCACTAATTATATTTTCAACGACGTGTGAGGTTGTCCGTCAAAAAAAAACTTTCGGCGCCAAATGTTCGCGCCAAACGTCATTAGGACTGCGAACCATAGATAAAATAATGGCTCTTAGACGATAACTTTATCGACAAGACGCAGCAGATGTGATGATACGGCGTAGAAAAGAAATTTAAACGAAAAAAAAATCGGACTGGGTAAGCTTAAAATACTTCAAAGTGTTGAGGAAGCGAGGTAAAAAAAGGAAAAACATGACGCAGATGTGTTGAAAATGAAATAATTTGCAACAACAAATAATATTTTTATCAGTAATAGAGTGAAATTTTTATGATTTTCATAATTTTCTATTTTATTTTAAAATCAACTAACATAGATAACATAAATAATTTTACTAACAAAATATGGATCAAAGGTTTGAAATAAAATGTTTACCTTTGCTTAGTTAAAAATATTAATTGCAACTTTAAAAACTTTAAAATGTGTAACTGAACATGATAGAACTTTTTTTAAAATCTTGTTTTTGAATAATAAAAAATATACCTTACAAGAAATAAAAAGAATCAAGTTGTTTGTTATGTATATATCTATGATAGATCATCATCAACCGAAATACGTCCACATCTGAACATAAGCCTTGGTTTGGTTCGCGGCTTCTCTTAATCTGGCCGTGGATATTGTCAAGGCGACTTAGGTATATAGCTATCACCCCAAAGTACTTGCCTCACTATTTCTAGCGTAAAAAAATCAAACTATATGATTAAATGAAAGAATCCAAAAAATCGTGACCGTGGGGACAAGACGCCCACCGCTTACTGGGCCAGTTAAAAAAAACTCATAGAAACCACGGGCGACCATAAGGCTGGCTCGTACCTCAATCAGCGTGTAGACATTGCAATACAGCGAGGGGACATTTTCCATTAGGTTTTCTAACTTTTAAATGTTAGTAATTGAAATAGTATATATATCATTGCCGTGTGGTTTCCGGTAGAGTAGAATAGGACCACTCCAACTGTTCCCGTGGATGTCGTACAAGGCGACTGAGGAAATACATTATAAAACATCAATCAGGCCTCCCCAACCCGTCTGGCCAGCGCGGGGAGTGTAGGCCAAATCCTCCGTCTGTCTCCGGCAGATGAGAGAGGGTTGTGCTCCTGCAGTGGAGACAAAAATAACCTGATGATGATATATCATTAAATTTACATAATAAAAATCGTGATTAATTAATTACGACTTTATTAAAAATGCATGACTTATTGGATTTAAAAAAAATATGATTTTTTCTAACCCTGGTTTTTAAGTAAAATATGAACGAAAGGGCCCTGTAGTTCCCGGCTTAAAATAGAGCCACCGTCTTCCCGTGGGTGTCGTCAAGGCGACTTAGGGATCACAGTTTACGAATAAGCGTTTGATAGTTTCTGCAATATATTGCAGACTAGCTGTTGCCCACGACTTCGTCCGCGTGGACAACTTAACATCACAAATTATTATATATTTCCTGCAGGAATGAGATATTTTCTTGATAAAAACTATCGTATATCCTATTCCAGGACCTAACCTATATGTGTGCCAAGTTTCATTCCGATCCGTCCAGTGGTTGAAGCGTAACTGAGTAACAAACATCCAAAATTATAATTTTGACGATGGAAACGGTACAAATCTAATATAATTTATTTTTTGGTAAATCTAACAAAAAGTACAGACAAATTAGTAGAATAGTAGCCTAATTCACCATTCTATCTCATTCTATTTCTATGAGCACACCTCTAAAATGTTTTGCGTTGCCGTTTTTCATTGCAGATTTAAAATCTAGTTACCTTTAGAACGTCATTGGATAAAGACATTTTTTAGTAGACTAAAGTCCCGATTCCACAAGTAAATACATAGAAACAAAAAGCACTCGAAGCTTAAAGATAAGGGTATGTTTACAAAACGCTCCAGTATATTATCTCCGTGTGCTCCGGGAATTGTCATCAATCACATGAGTATCATGACGCATGACCTTATCAAGCCCATATCACTACAAACTTATTAATGCTGCTACGTAACTCAAAAACATTCGGAACGCCTCCGTTGGATGGTCTTTTTGAACTGCAATAGTTATTTTGTTAAGTCTGATTCACTGCCAACTTACAAATGCAGCTGAAAACTTTAACATACTTCGAGTGTCGTTGAAGGAAAGTGTGTTGGAGGTGTAAAAGTTGTTTGGTGAAGTGCTGTAGAAATGTTTTGTACTGAATATATGTTATCAGAGGGTGTTTTGGTTTTGTCTGTCTGTTTGGATTGTTACTGGAATAGCTTGAATATCTTTGAGTAGTTTTTATATGTACTTGGTGGACTTGCGGGAAAGTAATTTAAATATTAAAGATAGCAAATGGTACTTTCTTTTTGAAAGACAAATAGGAGAAACAGCGACCCTAAAATAAAATACCTAACAATAGGCATCTATAGTATTTAATTCTGTTATTCTTCATTTTTGTATTCAGCCTTATCAGTCCAGTAGTTTTCGAGTTATACGGTGTACATACAGACATACATACGCATAAAGCCCTTGTCCATGGCCAGCCTCTTCGTGTTGACTGCACTAAATGTAAATCTTTCTGTTCTGTCAAACTGTGTTGTATATGTGTGCCAAATAAATATTTTTCTATTCTATTCTATTCTATTCTAAAAAGCGTCACTTATAGCTGATCCTTTTTACAGAAGCCCAAATTTAATAAACTCCTTTTTTTATTTATTAACTTTGTTCCATGCCATTTTGACTCTCTATAATATATGGAATAACAAGCTAAGTAGAGGGAACAGTTTTTCCTATGGCAAAAATTAGGCTATATGTTCAATTCAATTCACAAAATTGTGCACCAAAACATATACATTTTTAAATAAAAACAAAACTTACATAGAAGGATGAATTTAGTGTATAAATTTAGTGAAGGATATGTTCAGTTTCATTGCCATGATATAGGCAATAAGTATGTCAGAAAAAAACAACCATACATATATATATATTTTTTATATTATATTATCGAAGATTTATTATCCGCTTAGAGATATTAGTACTGTAATTAATTTTATCTTAAACAAAGCTGTAAATCTTCCTAGAATAAATAAATAAAATAATCATTATATCAGCCTTGAGACGTCCGCTGCTGGACATAAGCCTTATTCAATAAACACCACCACACCCGGTCCTCCACCCTCCGCATCCAGCCGCTTCCGGCCACCTTCCTTAGGTTGTCAGTCCATCTGGCGGCGGGGCGTCCCTCCCTGCACGTGCCGATTCGAGGTCTCCACTCCAGAACTCGTCTGCCCCAACGGCCATATGTCACTGTCACTTCAGCTTGCTAATCCTCGGATCTCTTCGTAACTGATCATATCCTTCAAAGAAACCCCGAGCATAGCTCGCTAAGCGACTTGAAATGAAACTAACTTAATTTATAATATTAATATAGATTAGATTCACCCTGTCCATATTCGTGGTACTGGTAGGCATATGGTCCACGCGTAGTAGCCGAGATACGGTTAATGTACGCTTTTACCGTTGTTTACTCAAATTGACCAACGAATTACCGTATCTGATAGCCCATATCTTTATTATTGATAGACTTTATCATTCTATGAATTAAGTATGCGGAAAATTATATACTCACGTGGAGTATACATCGTTCAATTCATGACGGCCCGCCCTACTCTCTTTAAATCGCATACATGTCATTCATCATCATCATCATCAGGTTATTGTGGTCTCCACTGCAGGAGCACAACCCTCTCTCGTCTGCCGGAGACAGACGGAGGATTTGGCATACACTCCCCGCGCTGGCCACTGTATACGTTATATTGTTGCTGTGTTGGTTCTATCGTTACGCACTAATCATCAATGTATGCATACGCACACTAACATACTGACGTTCGCATTTAACTCCCCGCGCCCCGTGCTCACCTCTTGTACGTGCCATTGTGAATTGAACGGTCTAAATATCAAGATAACATAAAAAAACACAATACACGTGTACCTGGTAACTATAGTCTTCTGCGGCCAACGATCTTATTGGAAATGATTTAGTTAACCATGTCAGCCCCTAGCCGTCCACTGCTGGACATAGGCCTTCTCCAATGAACGCCACCACACCCGGTCCTCCGCCCTCCGCATCCAGCCGCTTCCGGCCACCTTCTTCAGGTCGTCGGTATTGGTTACAGCTCATGGAGGAGACAGACGTGTTGGCCATCGCAGTACTAGGCCTCGCACCTGTGACGCTGCTGCCCACCGATCTGTGGTATTATGGGGTTACAATACTATACAATACACTTTATTGCACAAACAAGTACAGTTACACGTTATAAAAGTTACAAATAGTACAATTTAGGCGGTCTTATCGCTTAAAGCGATTTCTTCCAGACAACCTTAGTGAGTGGTTGACTATAGTTATACCGTCATTGTCAGTCAACAAAGCCTCGTTTATCAGTTTATCCGTTTATCAGCAGGATGCACCGCGTGCTGCCGAGATTGGCATTTACAGCGCCGGATGTCTTTGCGCTCCCTTACACCCCATGGAACTTACACTTACTGAAACCTCATAAAAAAAACTGGTAAACAAACAGTAACGTCATCTACTCTTCGTCCTCTAATAAACACAAAGGAATCAATCTTCCCAGTGTTTCCCAAATAGCCGGTACTAGACGGCCGGAAGCGCCGGCCGGCCGGAACCGGAAGCCGCTGGCCGGACGGACGTGACGTCAGACGGCTTATTGATTGCGGCTAATTCATTTCGCTCCCTCGCTCATCGGCAATAACTTAATGGAATCAGGGGTGCAAAACCTGGGGTCGATTTATTGATAAGTTTAGGTAAGGCTCTATATAAAGCAAAGTTCTGTGTAGATTAGGTGCATGCGCCAATATAATGATAATTTTTTAGACCTGGATTTGTTTTATATAAAATATCATGCTTTCAAAAAGCAATTGCTTGAAGCAATAAAGACCCTTCAGCGTTAGTGCATTAATTCCAACTATGTAAACACACCCCTACTCATTATGTACACACACACACACACACACACATCCACACACTCACACCCCCACAAGCAAGCACTCGCAGTCGTTTTATAATATTTGTAGTTATGTTAAGTTTACTTAATATTTTTGCTGTAAGTAATGAATAATGATTGAATGTAAAATGTAAAATCTCTTTTTGGCCTTCAGATTTCTTAATCAAACTTTATATGTATAATTTAAAATTGTGTGCTGTAAGATTTCTTAATATATAAATTAAATTAATCATTAATAAAAGGTTGACCACCTCGGCCTAAATAACTTTATCACAAAATACTAAACCATTTTTTTCATTGGTTATTTTATTTAGATTGTTCTATCTTTTTTCTATTCACGTCATGATCATCAGCCTGAATAGTCTACTTCTGGACAGAGGCCTCTCGCAAGGCACGCCACTGAACCCGGCTCTTCTCATCCAGTCACTGCCAGCCGCCTTGCGCAGATCGTCGCTCCATCTAGCCAGGGGGCGTCCCACACTACGCTTGCCCAATCGCGGTCTCCACTCGAGAACTCGTTTACTCCAACGGTAATCGGTTCCCATCCCATTGCCACTTCAACGTACTCTTTAAGCTATGTAGAAGACTTTAGTTCTCTGGCGGATCACCTCATTTCGGATCCTGTCCCTTAGAGAAACTCCGAGCATAGCTCTTTCCATGGCCCGCTGAGCGACCTTGAGTTTGAGACACATCTTTCCATGTCTATCAATCCATAACAGACGTCTACGGCCTCATCATCACTTCCCATCAGGTGCGATTGAGGTCAAGCGCAAACCCAGCAATAAGGCTAATCAGCAGTTAAAAAGAAATTTTGCATAGAAAAAAAATTGCACCAAATGAAAACAAGTCTTTTTAATCCATCAATTGCTTAATTGGCGATGTCACCGCTATGGAATGCTCTACATTTTTATGAGCAAAAAATTCAAGGCGGCCGCACACGTGGCGGCGCCGGTAACCATAAAAATACTGACAAAAACAGCAGATAGAGTCACTGAGAACTTAACAAGTAGATCTGTTAGATCCTACTTATCTGTAAGTACATCAGTATAGATAATGAGCAGTATGTACTAATTTTTAGTTGTTAATGTTGGCTGTAGATGGAGTTAATCATCCATCTTCCATATAATCAGCACCTTAAATATTAAAAAAAGCAAATGTTGACTAAAGGAAACATAATTTATTTTTAAAAATAATTAAAACGGCATCTAAAATTTTGCAAAAAATACTCCCAACAAATGGGAAAAAATAATGTATGTAAACGCTTTATTGTACCAAAATTAACAACAACAAAAATAAATAAAAGAAAAAAGTTGTGTTCAAAGGCGGACTTATCCCACTTCATCATCAGGTTATTTTTTTGTCTCTACTGCAGGAGCACAACCCTCTCTCATCTGCCGGAGACATTCCCGCCTCCTCACCATTCTCCCCCCGCAACTCCTCTAAGCGAGGATCTGCCGGAGACAGACGGAGGATTTGGCCTACACTCCCCGCGCTGGCCAGACGATTTGGGGAGGCCTGATTGATGTTTTATAATGTATTCCCTTAGTCGCCTGGTACGACATCCACGGGAAGAGTTGGAGTGGTCCAATTCTACTCTACCGGAAACCACACGGCAACCTCTTAGGCTAATACGTTAAAATTTATATTCCATAACTATTATGTTTTCTCTAAATTGATTCATCGTCCACTGCTGGACATAGCTGCAAGATGCAGATACTAGCAGAACTTCTTAGGGAGCAGGCCTGTAGTTCGGGTCCTAGCAAAGATTCTGCATTGAAATATTATTCTATTATTTGACGACCTCCGTGGCGGGTGGCGGAATGGGTAGCTCTCGGACTGCCACGCCGGAGGTTGCGGGTTCGTATCCCGCTAGGGGCAAATGTTCGTATGGAGAATATGAATGTTTGTACCCAAATCTTGGGTGTTTATATATATTTATTTATTATTTAAGTATTAAAGTATGTCTATCAGTTATCTAGTAACCATACCACAGGCTCTGCCTAGTTTGGGACTGGATAAATTGGTGTGAATGTCAGACATATTTATTTATTTAAATATGTTCTTCAACTGTTCGGCGTAATCATAAAGATTGATACGCAAGAATATTTAGCCTTGAGTAAACTCCAGTAGTTAATTTCCAAAGTTATTACAAAGTAGTAAAGTAATTACTACACTTAACTAACATTTTATTATAGTAGACATAGGTCTAAATCACTATGACATTTTATAAGTGCTGGAAAATATTCTGTGTCTGCTGATAAGGCAACAAAGCATGACTTATGGTCACCAGACTTCAAGAGGCTGTTATCTTCGTAGCAGACGATCTCTAACACAAGGTATTCTCGATTTATCTGGCCACATGGCGTTCTGAATCGTAAACAAATTGTAATGTGCGGTCTTCAAGTGCAGTAAAATAATATTTGTTGCTGGTTAAATAAGTGTATAAATAGATGGAGGCCGGATGAAAAGAGCCTAGCTTCTCATCCAGCCTCCATGAACTTCATCATCATCATCAGCCTGAAAGAGTGTGCCAAGGTGCGCCACTGAACCCGATCCTCGGTTCTTGTCATCCAGTTACTGCCAGACGCCTTACGTAGATCGTCGCTCCACCTAGCCAGGGGACGTCCCATCACACTACGCTTGCCCAGTCGCGGTCTCCACTCGAGAACTCGTTTACCCCATCGGTAATCGGTTCCCATCCCATTGCCACTTCAACGTACTCTTTAAGCTATGTAGAAGACTTCAGTTCACTGGCGGATCACCTCATTTCTGATCCTGTCCCTTAGAGACACTCCGAGCATAGCTCTTTCCATGGCACACTGAGCGACTTTGAGTTTAAGTCGGTCTCCGACAGATATGACCAACTCACTGCCATTTCATCGTACTAACTTTTTGAGCTACGTCAAAGACTTTAGTTCTCTGGCGGATCACCTCATTTCAAATCCTGTCCCTTAGAGAAACTCCGGCTTTTGTATAATTTTGTGCAATAAATTATTAACGCAGCATCGTGCGACAGCAAAGCATTTCAAAAGGAGTCTACACTGGATATGAAAACACTAAAAGAGCAGCATTCCAAGCGTAGCGATTAGCGCGCGACACAATAAGCGTTATATACGCTGTGATAGAACATAATCCGATGCTGGTTAAACGATGCTCCCTGGGCGCGAAAAACGCAGCGGTTTTTGTAATAAATTGTGGTGTGCGTTTATTTATTTCTTTATTTTTATTTCATACGAGCATAACAACATGCCTAATTGGAAAAAAAAATATAATACAATATAACACATATTAGGCCAATGTGGGCGGAGATGGCCGGAAACGTTTGGAAAGAAAGAAAGAAAGAAATCATTTATTTGCTCTTAAATTGGTACAAATGCCAGATGTTAAAATTAGCCTAAAGTAACACCAATTCAGCCATTATCAATAGCATGCAAATGGATGCGGAGGGCGGAGAACAGGGTGTGGTGGCGTTCAAAGGGGAAGGCCTATGGCCAGCAGTGGACGGCTAAGGGCTGATATGATGATGATGATGATGATAAGCCAATTATGAAGTTCTTCATTTTACTTAACTAAATGGTTAAGTTTAACGAAGAGGGAATAATACTACTAACAAACTATAACTGAATAAATTGCGTCAGTAGAATATTTATTCTTCGTTGGTAATTGGTTTCGGTAGAGGAATAATGGAGGAGGTGAATTCGAGCGTTTCAACTGTCGTCATTACCTTTACCCTTCACAAGTTGAAGAAATAAAATATATTAAAATATATTTAATTAAATATTTCGCTAATCTGTGGTAGGACCAAAAACTTAAAGAAGACACAAAAATTAGGAAGAGATTCTATGCAACTCTTTGGGTATGCAAAATAGCGTCAAATATATTATTTTACTTTTCAAAAATTACGTGTATAAATGTACCAAGTGTACTCGTATGCAATAAATGATTTTGACTTAGTAAAATAACAGATTTGAACACGACGCGTTTTTGTGGCCTAGTGTGTTTTATTTTAAAGGAGCTACCACACTAACCGGCTTACGCGCGCCGCTGAGCTGACATATTAAAGTGACGTGTCACCGTATTGTGCAGCATTAGGCCGGCCTTGAAAAGAACAGACTTCAAAACTTGTCATGCGATAAATGGACAACAAAAAGAAGTTTTTGTAGTTGCGTTTCAGATTTGTAGGGCTCGTGATGGACGATCTACCAACAGCATGTGTAAAGATATCTGCTGGACAAAATATCTAGAAAAAAGATCTCTACTAGCCAACGATCTCTATGTACTACTAGATGGAGCGTTCCAAACAATCGCTCTGTTCCACGCAAGTAGCCACAACTCTTTCACATTCACAAATGAAACTTGTACAGTTACTACGCAGAACATTTAATTATTACTAAATATTGACGCTACGGTTAAATAATGTCAATATTTAGTAAATAATTAAATGTTCTGAGTAGTAACTGCACAAGTTTCATTGTGAATGAGAAAGAGTTGTGGCTACTTGCGTGGAACAGATCGATTGTTTGGAACGCTCCATCTGGTTAATACATAGAGATCGTTGCTACTAGCAAACTGCTTTGCAGCTGTTTCATAGCTTAACTAGCTGTTCTCCCGCTCCGCTCCCGTTCCCACTCCCGATCCCGATATCGATCCCACTCCCGCTCCCGCTCCAACTATAGTACAGCAGTGGACATCTAGCGGCTGACACGATGGTAATGAAATCCACAAATGGCATACAAAGGCATTTTGATTGGTGTCTATGTGTGTGTGTGTGATATGAAAGGGGGCGTCGCCAAAAGGGGGGTAGGGGGGTAGGGGTGGGGTCAGGTAGGATTCGCGGATAAATAGGTAAAGAAGGAACATGAAATAAAAACGGTGTCGTTTGAAAATAGCGTTATAATAGAATTTTTATAACTTCTCATTATCTCCCCAATTTTTTCTCTCATCTTGCCCCCTGGCGACACCCATCTGTATTATATTTATTGTACACCCTGTAAAACATTCTAGAAAGTTGTTCTACTCGAGCGCCAGAAGTCATGGGGTTTGATTCCCGCTAGCAACAGACTGTTGTGTGCGATTTGTACAAGTTTATCCTGGTCTGGATGTTTTATGTCGAAGCGATTTTCTTCCTCTTGCATAATGCCTGCTTAGGAATGGAACTCCCTGCCAGCTTCGGTATTTCCGGGCAAGTACAACCTTGGATATTTATAAAGAAAGAGTTAAGAGGCATCTTCTGGGTAAGCGCGCTCCACCTTAGGCCCCATTATCACTTACCATCAGGTAAGGTCAAGCGTAAACCCATCATTAACCAGTCCTGTTGTTATTTAATTTTCATGAAGAGAATCCGAAGGTGTCGTCAAGGTGACTAAGGGATAGCCCAGGGGTGGGCAACAGCGTTCTCCTGTGTATATTAAGATCATTACTGCGATCACCAATCCGCCTGCCAAGCATGATGATTATGGCAAATCCCCTAATGGAAGACCATTCATGGAAGACTTCTATTGTGGAGGCTTATGTTCAGCAGTGGACATATATAGGCTGATGATGATGAAGAAAATCCTAGTTTAGTAGAGTTTTTTTCCCTTTAATTGGACCCGTAATCCAACACAAAAGAAAAACATTCCAAACTGCAAAATGGCCAGCAAATCCGTCCAGCTTGACAGTAAATAAACACGCATTTTTTGTCGCTGGCAACACTACGCCTAAAGATCAGATTTAGTATAATCGCATCAACTCCGGCCCGGAGTGGGGGCGGTGAGCGTGAAATCCGCGCCACCTCGTGTGTAGGGAGCTTTATAATAATAGCTTACGTTTTTGGGGAACAAAGTAAAGTAGATCGTAATTTTTTTTGACCACTGGTTTTTGGGTTCCGTTAAAACAGATATCCATTCCGACAGTTTTTTTTTTGTTGAACATATGGTAGTGAATGTTAGGTATGGTAGAAGATGTATTCATCATCAGGTTATTTTTGCCTCCACTGCAGGAGCACAACCCTCTCTCATCTGCCGGAGACAGACGGAGGATTTGGCCTACACTCCCCGCGCTGGCCAGACCATACCATCCATACCATCGTAAAGATACATTCGGCGACTACAATAAAAAAAATGCTTGACCCTCTCAACCTCCCACCAATGACGTCATAGACCTCGCGAGTCACCGCTCAGTCTAAAAAAAAGCTAGCAACTACTCGACGAATTTGGACGAAAGAAACTGTATTTTAGAGAATAGAGTATTATAATCTATTAACAAAAAGAACATAGCAATTAGAGGATATTTTATTATTGCCTCCCGTAGATCAATGATCCATAGATCCGAAAACCGATACAAAGTGACACGCATTGGCGCCAATCGACGTGTTAAACGCGGCATCTATTTTGACAAAAGAGGTTTTAATAAAATCTTCTTTACCTTTTTCCGTAAACTTTTTCAAAAGGCAAAGGTACTGTATCATTCTGCCGGCTTCCCTTTGTCGGTTTTGTATGTAATACGTTATTATGTGAATGTGTTTTGTTACAAAAACACTCTTTGTTATACGAAAAACAAGATGTTAATGTTTGTGGCGAATGACAAAATGGTTTTATTCTGCTACTAGCTGTTGCCCGCGACTACCTCCGCGTGGACCACTTAACATCACAAATTATTATGTATTTCACGTAGGAGTAGGATGCTTTTTCGGGATAAAAACTATCCTATGTCCTATTCCAGGACCTAACCTATATGTGTGCCAAGTTTCATCACGATCCGTCCAGTGGTTGAAGAGTAATTGAGTAACAAACATCCAAATTTTGCCATAGTAGGGTTTATAAGGTACTTTAACCAAATAAGATCAAACTTATTTCTCCCGTTTTCGAAGTACTGGCTTTCAAGAAAAACGATCTTTATTATACTTTCACAAAATTAAACGATATGTTAGATTTTGATTGTTATTGTAAACATAATAATATGAAAAGTGTGTGTCCACACTGTTAAAAATGGTTCTATAAAAATAAAAGACTGTATATATTCTTTATATATTATAAATATAAATGAAATGAAATGAAATGAAATATTTATTTGCTAGAATATGGTAAAAATGATATGGTATACAATGAAAACAGTTTCTCATATTCTGCCATTCATGGCGTGCAAATTTTAGTTTTACATTCTTAATAACTTGAAATATAGAAATAACACTTAATTTTAATAAAGTCATGCATGATCTAAATAAATAAAAACCTAATGTCAAAAATAATATTCATGTAATTTGTCTACTCTTGTTTATCATTGAAAAATTCTAACACTGAATAGTAACTCCTCTCCAAAAAGGCTGGATGCGGAGGGCGGAGGATTCATTGATGATTGGTCATATTGTCCAGCAACAAATGCATGGGAGTAGGAAAAAACAATAGTTTCTTTTTCATGAAGTTATTAATGTCAACACTGAAAAAATAATAAGTAGCTCTCCTACTTATATAAGGATATTAATATACCACTATTACGTAAGTAGCCGCCCCCATTATAAATGGTGTTGCCTAGAACTGATTCAGTAGCCGGCCACATTATTAAGTAATGACTAGTTATGACTCCATTCTTAAAGAGCTCAATATAACAAAACAGCTCTCCACTATCTGCAATGAAAGGACTCTAAGCTTCTTCGGTCACATTGTGCGATCTCCCAAGCACGACCTGGAGAAGCTCATCATCCTGGGACAAGTGGAGGGCAGGCGTGCCAGAGGACGAGCTCCGACGAGGTGGTCAGGCCCGGTGAGGAGGGTGGCTGGCGGATCCTTATATGAAGCGGTGCGGCTGGCCAATGACCGCTAGGCATGGAGGCGCATTTTATACGGTCGCGATCCTCAGCAGTGAGGGAACGACAGAGAAGAGAAGTAGGACAGCTACTTATATTTTTCTCAGAGAAATTATTAAGTTAATAACGCAGTTTTAATAACAGTAAATAGTTTTACTATATACCGTATAAATCGAGCGAGACCAGTATACCAACCTTATCATTTTTTACGTTCCAATTCTTATCAAATTACATACTTGCGTAGGAATATTCCCGCGTTCCTTCCCGAGATTTATTCAAACATTTGTTTATCATTTATTTACGTATAAACTCATACAATAATATAAATATGGACATTCCACAAGGCTCATTTAATAATCTATTATTCATCTTCCGCTTACCAGTAAAATAAAATACAAATAATATAAAATCATATCTTCTCGATTCTGAAGCACACCTTTCAAAATTTGACAGCGCTAAAATTGGTTTCGTCTTTGTCTTCATAATATTGTGTGACAAGGATAGCAACAGTTTTAGTGCTGTCAAATTTTAACATTGTGCCTTCAGAATCGAGCCCATTATATACTTTTTTATTATTACTACCAAGAGCCCAGGGATATACATTAAAACGGATCATTATGTGTTTGCGGCGCTTGCCGTGGAGACAATGGGTCCATGGTCGTCCGACACAAAAAAATGTGTTAAAGATATTTCGACGCGACTGGTCTTACCCTCCGGAGACCCCAGGGCTGGCGCGTACCTCGCACAAAGGCTAAGCCTAGCGATCCAGCGAGGTAACGCCGCCAGTGTCCTGGGAACCATGCCGCACACAGGCGAGCTGGACGACGTGTTCATACTGTGACGCGTTTTATATATTAGTTTATAATAATACTGTATATAGTTGTATAAATGTTCATTAATTTAATGTATAATAATTAAATACTTGTATGTAGTCCCACTCTCCCCGTGGATGTCGTACAAGGGAATACATTATAAAACATCAATCAGGCCTCCCCAACCCGTCTGGCCAGCGCGAGTCTGGGGAGTGTAGGCCAAATCCTCCGTATGTCTCCGGCAGGTGAGAGAGGGTTGTGCTCCTGCAGTGGAGACAAAAATAACCTGATGATGAAGATTAAGATGCGGTGCAAAGATACAATTTAAAGGCACTTATGCTAGGGAAATATATGTATATACATATCTACAATATATATAATACATACACGCAATACACAAATAATCATCCTGATCAGAATCTCCTAAGTCTTTTTAGAGTTCCCTTCATACCTACCGACTTCCAAGCTGTTTAAAACAAACTTAACTACTCAGTTTACTTGACAAACCCATCTTGGTCTTAATACTCTTCTCCATAATTGAGTCCCTTCACGACTTCAACACGTTCCCAAAAAACACGTTCATCTATAACAAGTCAACTGTCTTGTTGTCGGTCTCATTAACGTGTGAACAAGTCATGTCTCAGTCGGAACACTTTCGGACGTTTTGGGAATTGTCCTAACTCAATTAGCTCCTGCTACACGCAATTAGCATGAGACGGACAAACTTACACACAAATATGTTTGTAGCGTCATGTTTTTAAGAAGTCGGTGTGCTTTTTGGTGTCTTTGACGTGGATTGTATTGTCTGCCGTGTGGTTTCCGGTAGAGTAGAATAGGACCACTCCAACTCTTCCCGTGGATGTCGTAAAAGGCGACTAAGGGAATAATACATTATAAAACATCAATCAGTAGGATCGCGCAAAGAGGCGATAATTTCGTCACAGCCTACCCCTCTGGGATGTTTGTACGTATGTATTATAATTGATTACAAAATGACCCCTCGTGGTTAACAGTTAGTAAAAAAACAGCGTTTTCACTACGCTACGCTCGAAAGTAAAAGCGAACAAGCGTTTGAAATAAGAGACCCACGGAATATCCACATGTCTCATCAACGGCCCGCCTGACTTGTAATTTTTTTGCACCAACCGTCACCGAGGCAGCTAATAAATCTCTCGGGCACACGACGGCTAGACGACGGCGGTTTTTTGTCTCGTGCACAGACGTTGAGTGGCTGGATGTAGATAGAGACGGGGAAAAAACAGCGACACGACGGAAATATCTGCTTGAATGTTTAAAAATATTTAATAAAATATCCAAATCGATACGCGACTAATACAATATTATTAATACATATTCTTTTAAAATAAAAGTAATAAATGTTGGCCAGCATAATAACCCGTCTGGCCAGCGCGGGGAGTGTAAGCCAAATCCTCCGTCTGACTCCGGCAGATGAGAGAGGGTTGTGCTCCTGCAGTGGAGACTAAAATAACCTGATGATAAAAATAAATGTTGTGTACGAAGGCGAGCTTATCTCTAAAAGAGATCTCTTCCAGCCAACCTTACAGGGTGTGAGATTTTCTATTTGTATACAGATTTCAAATTGTTGTTTGTAGAGCAATCTAAAAAGAACAGTAACTCTATCAGAACATAAAAGCCTTTTGTTTTTACGCAATAAATCAACTGCTAAGTTGACTAGCAATAAAAATAATTAGGTACGGACCAACGATCTCTATGTACTACTAGATGGAGCGTTCCAAACAATCGCTCTGTTCCACGCAAGTAGCCACAACTCTTTCACATTCACTTTGAAACTTGTGCAGTTACTACTCAGAACATTTAAATATTATTAAATATTGACGCTACGGTTAAATAATGTCAATATTTAGTAAATAATTAAATGTTCTGAGTAGTAACTGCACAAGTTACAAAGTGAATATGAAAGAGTCGTGGCTACTTGCGTGGAACAGAGCGATTGTTTGGAACGCTCCATCTAGTAGTACATAGAGATCGTTGGTACGGACGGCCGGGCGGCGACATTCCGGCGCGGCGTCGGACTTATCGCGGAAATAAATTTACTTGGTCGGACCTTTACTGCTCTCGCGGTCTCCGGTTATACCTACACATATGTTTCATTTCAAATATAGTGGCAAACTAAAACAAAGATATTTACGTACATACCTACCATCTAATACCTAGGTTTTTTTTTTCTTAGGTTCCCCCCCTCCCTCACGCGTATAGGCCAATATAACTTTCCCCGTATGTCAAATCAATTGGTGAGTAGAATAGAATAGAATAGAATAGGTCATTTATTCATAGCTACGACACACACATACATGAGAAATAAACAGAACAGAAATTAATAAATTACAATTTAAAAATAATCAAGGTACCTATGTGTCGCAGCAATAAAATGGCGCTGACTCAGCATAATGCTGCAGCACGCAACGCGCACTCCAGCGCTGGTATTCTGTCAGCACCAGGTCAAGTGACTTCACAGATTAAGTTTTTTAAATTGTGCGTAGAGGGCTGTCAATGTATTGTGCGCAAGTAAGTAAGTTGTGCGGTGTGGCCGTACCATTTACTTGTTGTATTACAATAGATGTGTTTTCATGCTGTTCTTACTTTCACTTCAAAAAGTACAATACAATACAATACACTTTATTGCGCAAACAAATACAGTTACACGTTATAAAAGTTACAAATAGTACAATTTAGGCGGTCTTATCCTTTTTCCCTTGCTTCGATTTTAGCGATGTGTAATCATAATGGCGATGCCTGAAAAGCAGCGTTTCGCTGAGGCATCGACCAATTCATCTGACTATGTACTACTCATAAATACTTAATTGTTGAACTGAATGATGTCGTTGAATAAATTCTCTTTTTTATATCAAGCGATTTCTTCCAGACAACCTTTGGGTAGAAAATGTTATGCCAGAGAAATTGTAGGTTGCGCTGATAAGAAGTAAAGCAATTAATTTAAAAAATATTGCAAACTTTTCGCACAGACAATAGTGAAAGTGTTCCTCTAATTACTATTCAGAGTTCTCGCTAAAAAAAAACAAGTGCGAGTCGGACTCGCGCACGGAGGGTTCCGTACAAACTTCTATGTAAGCACCGAACATTGCTCCAACGAAAAGATAAATTAAGGGACAAACTTAACTTTGCTGTTGGAAAAGGACAGTCCCCATACATTGACATAGATCGCGGTTACTTTATCGACTGCAAAAAGGTTTATAATCGAACAAACCATTTTTTATTATGATGCAAATTTACAGTATTGGATTTTTTCGTTTACTTGTGCTATAAGACATAGCTTCTTGCCAAATTTCATAACTCTAGGTCAACGGGAAGTACCCTATAGGTTCTGATTCCCTTGCGACGATCAAAATATGCGGCATAAACGGCCGTATCTTTTGATTGCGTTGACTTAGAAGTTTGATTTTTTCACAGCTCTAAAGGATTGCAGACCTGAGCATTTGATAACGATTTCAACTTGATACCTCCACGCGTTCCTAAGAAAAATTGTCTTGACAGACGGCAGACAGACAGACGGACAACGAAGTGATAATATAAGGGTTCCTTTTTAGGTACGGAACCCTAAAAATAAACGTGTATAAATATACCAAGTGTACATACTCTTTTGCTCCACTTTGGCTCCTCCTCCACACGTTCCTGAGAAAATGGGTCTTGACATACAGACAGACGGACAACAAAGTGATCGTATAAGGGTTCCTAAATTCCTTTAGAGGTACGGAACCCTAAAAACATAGATAAAACTTTTCTTCTCTGGCAGCAATGATTAATTAATTCACAGAGTGAAATATTAATTACAGAACTTTCCTTTGACATGATATCATCACTAGCTTTGGCTAGCGGATTTGCTTGTAATATTCAGGCACCTACCCCCGACCACTCCATACAATCACGTTCTAATATTTAATTACTTACTACTATTACAAGCGCACTAGCCTGCGCGTAAACTTGTAGGGCTGTTGCACCCAGCGCGCGAACACAGTCGATCGACAGAAGATTTTTGTTATATGTCAACAAAGAGCCGTGGTAGCCGGTTGGTTGTGCACTCGCCTCACGTTCATGAGGTTGTGGGTTCAAACCCCGCCCGTACCAATGAGTTTTACGAAACTTAAGTACAGTTTATTTATAATACCACAGGCTTTTCGGTGAAAGAAAACATCGTAAGGAAACCTGCATATGCCGAAGAAGAGATTCTGAGGCGTATGTGAAGTCCACCAAATCGGCTTGGGGCACCGTTGGTGGTCAGGGGTTTGGCACAAAAGATCCTGAAGGGTCGAAGTGTCGCCAGGTCTTCCTGGCCCCCTAAGAAGATAAGAAGATATATGTCAACAACATAACATTCTCTTTCTAACTTGCAGCGTCGATTACTCGGCGTAGTAACTTTGTACCAGCGAGCGGCACCCAAAAGTGCGTTTTTTAATTAATCATTTAAGTATTCATTTCTCTAAAAAAATATAAACATAGACATATAGTATTTAAATAGTAATAAATATTATCAAAAATTAAATAAAATTATTGTTTCTTGCCGTGTGGTTTTCGGTAGAGTAGAATAGGAGCACTCCAACTCTTCCCGTGGATGTCGTACGAGACGACTGAGGGAATACATTATAAAACATCAATCAGACCTACCCAACCCGTCTGGCCAGCGCGGGGAGTGTAGGCCAAATCCTCCGTCTGTCTCCGGCAGATGAGAGAGGGTTGTGCTCCTGCAGTGGAGACAAAAATAACCTGATGATGATTATATTTCATAAAATAATATTACAGATTTAACAAACATTAAACATTATTAAGTACATTTACAATTTTCCATGAATTCGTCAAAGCTGTAGAAATACATACAATAACTCCGCCAAACTGTATAATACAGTTGGTTGGCAGAAATTGCTCTCTTACTTTATACACATCTATGGCAGAGAATGCTAAATATCATCACGCAATGGTGAATAGCAAAGCAAATTACAACGTTTTAATTTACCGCGTATACTGCTAGCGATGCTCTATTTGCAGGCCACGTAGCGATAATAATAATAATATGTCAGACATTCACACCAATTATCCAGTCCCAAATTAGGCGGAGCCTGTGTTATGGTTACTAGATAATGTATAGACATACTTAAATAAATATATAAACATCCAAGACTTAGGTACAAACATTCATATTCATCATACGTGTACAATCAGAATTGCACATCGTGAACTTTGGTCGAGGCGCGCTACGCGTGTGACCCGAATTATGGTAAAACTGCCGACGTCGCACGGCCCGCCTCGCACATAGTTACACGTTTTAAACTTAGTTCTAATTAACTCACCAACAAAATAACATTAACAATTAAACATTTAATTAACATTTATTTAACATTTTTTAACATTTACTCTCAAAACCACCATCCACCACCATCCGTAGTTATCGGTGTACCGTCGCGAACTACGGATAATTAATTGTAGGGGTTCATACCCTTACAATACGAACATTTGCCCCTAGAGGGATTCGAACCCGCAACCTCCGGCGTGGCAGTCCGAGAGCTACCCGTTCCGCCACGGAGGCCGTCAACGATGAGTGGATTCTTTACGTAGTAAGTAATATTTAGAATTATCCCTGTCCCTACATATAATAAAACGCTAAGTCTCTCTGTCTGCTCGTTAGTGTGCTTATAACTCTTGAACCACTAATCCGATTTTTTCATTCACACCCGGTCCTCCACACCAGAACTCGTCTGCCCAACGGCCGTCCGATCTGCGACAGATGTGGGTCGCCCACTGCTACTTCAGCTTGCTAATGCTTTCGACTATGTAGGTCACCTTCGTTCTTCGTCGGATCTCTTCGTTACGAGTCATATCCTTCAAACAAACCCCGAGCATAGCTCTCTCCATATATACATAGGTACATTTATCTAATCCCAAACTAGGATTTTCTTCTGTGCTATGGGAATTAAACATGGATAGGATAATGTGTCCCGCCCACTGCCACTTTAGCTGATAAACCTACTGTGTTAAGAATCTGATGAACTGTCTATAAAGGTTCAGAATTCGACTGAAACTGGCGCACCGTGTGGAGTCGAGGTTGGCATTTGAACTACTTGATATTTCCGTGCCCCCTTACACCAGCATTTAGTAAATGAAAATAAATGATAGGACATATTCTTTTACGCAAAATGCGTGGTCATCCCACATGTTTGCAGATTGGTAAAAAACGGCCCATCATCAGACTGTACGCAAATAAATTGATATAAATGATCCATGATCTAGTTATAAATGTCATAGTCATCGCTAGTGTGTATTATCGATCACTTTCAATTTTCCAGAAGGTACTAAATTTTAGTTGCTAAAGTTGGCAATAGATGGCGTTGCATTGATCTCAGCTGTAATTATCAATCGAGACTCGAAAACTTTAAGGATAACGTTAAATTAGGTCGGTTTTAATTTTATGTTACTTTTAATCAGGATCAAATTTTGTCTGCATCATCATCAGCCTGAAAGAGTCCACAGTTGGACATAGGCCTCTCCCAAGGTGGCCACTGAACCCGATCTTCGGTTCTTTTCATCTAGTCACTGCCAGCCGCCTAACAGCCTTTTTTGTCAGCATACAAACTTATAATAACTTATGATAAGTTTAAACTCATTGAAAAACTTATGTCTGAGTCTGAGTGGAGTATGATAGGGAGCGAGAGTGGGAACGGGAGCGGATTCTGTAGTCCACGCGAGCGGCGCCGCGTGCACCGCTAGTATATACTTTAGTATTACTTATATTTTTTACTAAAGTCATCATCAGGTTATTTTTGTCTCCACTGCAGGAGCACAACCCTCTCTCATCTGCCGGAGACAGACGGAGGATTGGGCCTACACTCCCCGCGCTGGCCAGACGGGTTGGGGAGGACTGGTTGATGTTTTATAATGTATTCCCCTAGTCGCCTTGTACGACATCCACGGGAAGAGTTGGAGTGGTCCTATTCTACTCTACCGGAAGCCACACGGCAATTTTTGCTAAAGTATGGCATTTTAAATTTACCTAATTGCTAAGCCTTAAAGTTCATAGCGAAATCTACAATAGTACTTATAAAGAGGTAAAGTTTGTAAGTTTGGTTGTAAGATGTAGGTAATTAATCTCTGAAACTACAAATAAATACAAATCACCTATTAAAATTTACATTCTGACTAATATCACAATAACCCTTTGAATACACCCCCTATATCATAATTCATAAAAACCCCTTTGCAAAATCTTTATTATTGAATAATTAAATGAAAAAGAAATGCAAAATGTACAACAATCGGACATATTTCGTGAATTAAAATATTATTATAATAAATGAACTCTTTTATAATTAATATTCATATGTACAGAGAATTCATTCTTTTAGTTGTCAGTCAAAATTCCCCTAATTTCAATATGCGAGTTACCCTATGACGTAGTAGGGTGGTAAAATTGCAGTTAGATTGAACATTCTTGATACTATACGGGAAGATTGAATAGCCGAGATACGTCCACGGCTAAAAATAAGCCTTTCCAAAAGATTTTTTGCCGTTTGGTTTCCGGTATAGTAGAATAGGAGCACTCCAACTCTTCCCGTGGATGTCGTACAAGGCGACTTAGGGAATAAGTATAAAACATCAACCAGGCCTCCCCAACCCGTCTGGCCAGCGCGGGGAGTGTAGGCCAAGTCCTCCGTCTGTCTCCAGCAGATGAGAGAGGGTTGTGCTCCTGCGGTGGAGACAAAAATAACCTGATGATGACGGTGAGCCAAGCAAGTGCTCATGTACCAATCTTTTAAAGGCGAACCTCTTAGGAGCCTTCCTGATGTCATCCTATTTATAGTATGGAAAGTATCAACTATTCAAAGTTCTAATATAATTTCTGCGTACAGCATATGGGTGCATAGTACAGCGCACAGTGGGTGAGTGGGTCGCTTATTTCGTCTCATTGCGTTTATTTTTTGTCGCCCACACTGACTTAACTCTGTGCAATTTTTAAATGTTGACAATCAAAATGTATGTCAGTTACTCTTCGACTGCGGTGCCGTGTGGTTTCCGGTAGAGTAGAATAGGACCACTCCAACTCTGACCGTGGATGTCGTACAAGGCGACTGAGGGAATACATTATAAAACGTCAATCAGGCCTCCTCAACCCGTCTGGCCAGCGCGGGGAGTGTAGGCCAAATCCTCCGTCTGTCTCCAGCAGATGAGAGAGGGTTGTGCTCCTGCAGTGGAGACAAAAATAACCTGATGATGACGGTGAGCCAAGCAAGTGCTCATGTACCAATCTTTTAAAGGCGAACCTCTTAGGAGCCTTCCTGATGTCTTCCTATTTATAGTATGGAAAGTATCAACTATTCAAAGTGCTAATATAATTTCTGCGTACAGCATATGGGTGCATAGTACAGCGCACAGTGGGTGAGTGGGTCGCTTATTTCGTCTCATTGCGTTTATTTTTTGTCGCCCACACTGACTTAACTCTGTGCAATTTTTAAATGTTGACAATCAAAATGTATGTCAGTTACTCTTCGACTGCGGTGCCGTGTGGTTTCCGGTAGAGTAGAATAGGACCACTCCAACTCTGACCGTGGATGTCGTACAAGGCGACTGAGGGAATACATTATAAAACGTCAATCAGGCCTCCTCAACCCGTCTGGTCAGCGCGGGGAGTATAGGCCAAATCCTCCGTCTGTCTCCAGCAGATGAGAGAGGGTTGTGCTCCTGCAGTGGAGACAAAAATAACCTGATGATGACGGTGAGCCAAGCAAGTGCTCATGTACCAATCTTTTAAAGGCGAACCTCTTAGGAGCCTTCCTGATGTCTTCCTATTTATAGTATGGAAAGTATCAACTATTCAAAGTGCTAATATAATTTCTGCGTACAGCATATGGGTACAGCGCACAGTGGGTGAGTGGGTCGCTTATTTCGTCTCATTGCGTTTATTTTTTGTCGCCCACACTGACTTAACTCTGTGCAATTTTTAAATGTTGACAATCAAAATGTATGTCAGTTACTCTTCGACTGCGGTGCCGTGTGGTTTCCGGTAGAGTAGAATAGGACCACTCCAACTCTGACCGTGGATGTCGTACAAGGCGACTGAGGGAATACATTATAAAACGTCAATCAGGCCTCCTCAACCCGTCTGGTCAGCGCGGGGAGTATAGGCCAAATCCTCCGTCTGTCTCCAGCAGATGAGAGAGGGTTGTGCTCCTGCAGTGGAGACAAAAATAACCTGATGATGACGGTGAGCCAAGCAAGTGCTCATGTACCAATCTTTTAAAGGCGAACCTCTTAGGAGCCTTCCTGATGTCTTCCTATTTATAGTATGGAAAGTATCAACTATTCAAAGTGCTAATATAATTTCTGCGTACAGCATATGGGTGCATAGTACAGCGCACAGTGGGTGAGTGGGTCGCTTATTTCGTCTCATTGCGTTTATTTTTTGTCGCCCACACTGACTTAACTCTGTGCAATTTTTAAATGTTGACAATCAAAATGTATGTCAGTTACTCTTCGACTGCGGTGCCATGTGGTTTCCGGTAGAGTAGAATAGGACCACTCCAACTCTGACCGTGGATGTCGTACAAGGCGACTGAGGGAATACATTATAAAACGTCAATCAGGCCTCCCCAACCCGTCTGGCCAGCGCGGGGAGTGTAGGCCAAATCCTCCGTCTGTCTCCGGCAGATGAGAGAGGGTTGTGCTCCTGCAGTTCAGACAAAAATAACCTGATGATGCACTCTTCAACTATACTGATAATTGTGAGATACTTCATTTAGAGTTAATTGATGTCTTGCATTTAATTCCAAAAAAATTAAAGCCGATAGAATGGACAGTTCTCTGATGAGGACACTCACCCAGAGGACTAAATAACTTTTAGTTATTAAGTACTAACGTAGTTTAAGTCTTTACTATCACTAATGGATCGATGTTGTCTTTGAAATAAATAAATTAAATTAAATTTATAATATTTTATTACAAGGGTACTTCGCAAGGTATCCACTCACCTTTGGTACACCTAAAAAGCAGTAGTCGAAAAAAAAAAACCGGCCAAGTGCGGGTCGGACTCGTGCACTAAGGGTTCCATACAAAGCACCGAACTTTTCTCTAACGAAAAGATAAACTGGATTAAGCGACAAACTTAACTTTGCCATTGGAAATTTTTTTCTCCATACATCGACATAGGTCGCGGTCAGTTTATCAACTGCAAATAAGGTTGTAATCGCAAAAGTTTTTTTTTTGTTATGTAACTCCAAATTTACAGTTTTCGGAGTTTCCTCTTTACTTGAGCTATAAGACACTGCTTCGTGCCAAATTTCATGATTCTAGGTCAACGGGAAGTACCCTATAGGTGTTGATTCCCTTGCGAGTGATCTACCATATAACAGATTCCAAATATCTCTTATTAATTGGCTTTTGGTTCACACATTTTACTCTGTAAAAGAATTCTTGGAGCATAGGGTCGGATGACGTTTGGCAATACTTAAATTATTTATTTTGACTGTACTTTTTAAACTTTGACATTTCAGTATTGTTAATGTTTATTGTTATGAATAATTGTATAAATTTGCATGATATTGATAATGGCTAAATTGGTGTTACTTCAGGCTAATTCTAACATCTGGCATTTGTACCAATTTAAGAGCAAATAAATGATTTCTTTCTTTCTTTCTTTCAAAATATGCGGAATTAACGGCCGTTACCTTTGATTGTGTTGCCTGTTTGGTGTTTGTGTACAGTAACGTAGGTACTAAATAATTCGTTGCCTTCTGTTTCATTTTAAGTGACAGGATATGATAGTAACGAATAATTATAGTTCCTGTCGTTACTTAAATAAAAACGTGCACATTTGCAGTTAAAAATAACACAAATCACACCCCTCACTAATCAAAAATAATCATCAAAAGTCATCGCCGGCTATCGTCCACAAAAATCACCGTTACCCCACAAAAAGCACAAATTATTGACACAAATAATATCCGTGATTGTCTTCTGATTAAATCCACGCGCTAAATACATAGAAAAATGTGTGTGTTTCTGTTATTTTTCCGTCGAATCATTATCGGTATGGGAAAGTGGGTTCCCCCAGTTGTTTGGGTTTCACACCCACGGTTTTTTGATTAAAACTTGCGTTAATGCATTGGGGTGTGCCACAGGGGTGCATCCTAGGTCGCTTCCTTTTCATTGTTCATACTTTTAAAAAATCTGAGTATTTTTGCTGTTACTTTAAAAATAAATGCATGATGATTTACATCTGTATTGTTATGACTCATGCTAAGGAAAGAAATATAAATATTTTTGACCATAATTAATATGATGAAGAGAATGGATGTTGAGAGCGGAGAACCGTGTGTTGGGGAAAGCCTATGTCCAGCAGTGGACTTCTAAGGGTTGATATCATAATGATGATAAAGAGAATGGTGAGATTAGGGTCAATAAAGAGTTGGTTTCAGATTACTGACCATCCTGCAAGGTAGATAGCTTGATGATGTATATTTATTTAAGAGTAATATATTCTCAGTGGTGTGGTAGTCAAAGTCAAAATCATTTATTGCACATGAGAACCCTTAGTAAATTTAAACACGTAATTTTTACCGCTTCCTAGGTGTTAGCGCTGAGAAGAAGAAACGGCGCAACAAAATACAATACAATAGACTTTATTGGATAAACAAATACAGTTACAATTTTGAAAAGTAACAAAATATTATAATTTGGGCGGTCTTATCGAAATTTCCAGCGACACATCTTTTAAAATCAAGTTTGTATACAATTATATAAAGATTGTGCGAAGCTGAAGCAACATTAGTACCAGGCATCTTTGTCATTCAAATAATCGTCTAGGTTATAAAATTTGCTTTTCTACAAATTTGTATTTTAAATAATTTGTAAACTTTCTGTCAGTGATATTAAAGATTTCCTCTGGTAATTTGTTGTAGAAGCGTATAATACATTGTCCCGTGAACGATTTACTAAACTTATATTAAGTCTGAACCGTGGTAAAACAAATTTTATTTTGTTTTCTTGTAGAAACTAATTTTATTTAACGAAAATTTAAAATTGTTCAGTATCTCTAGCCACTCCAACGTCTGCGCCAATTCCCTCGCGACCAATAATGTGTGGCACGTGGCACAGAGTGTGCCAATTTATGTCAAACATCTGAGCAAAAACAACCGTTATACAGAATATTATTTTTTCATTACTGTAATCCATTTCATACACCCCTCAAATTATCAACGAATACATCATAATAAAAGTGGACAAATTTATAAAAGGCATTTTCTGTAATGCCTAAGAAAGTGCAATAATTATTATGTTTACTTATATGTTACTAGCTGTTGTTGTTCGTCCGCGTGAACAACTCACAAACTATTATGTATTTCCTGTAGGAATGTGATGTTTTTCGGGATAAAACTATCATATGTCCTATTCCAGGACTTAACCTATATGTGTGCCAAGTTTCATCCCGATCCGTCCAGTGGTTGAAGCGTGATTGAGTAACAAACATCCAAATATCCAAACTTTCACCTTTATAATATTAGTACGATTATATCGTCAAGAAAGGTAAAAACGAAAAAGCGACACATTGGTCGAAAATGAGTCATATATACCATTCGACTGGATATTTTTTTCTGCGTCGATCTGTATATGTACATATATATTTATCGTCTTTTCCCTTATTAACATATTTTTATATTTTCAGATGATTTTTTCTAAAGCGACATCTATCTCGTATAATAGAAGACCTATAATGATTCTTTGTTTTACATAATTAAGCAGTTATAATACAATCGCATTTTTTTCAAGTAAAAAAATATACTCACAGAAAACGAGATATAAATTTTTTTCCAAAAAAAATAATTTAAACCTCTCTCCTTTATCGTTTTTACCTTTCCACTGACGATATAAACTATCGATGCATTAATTAACTGCTCAGTCAACATAGTTCTTTAGTAAACTATTTAATACGTTGAAACTCAATAAAATGTAACTCTGTGTAGCTCAAATCATTTGTGTAGATTGCGTATATATCGAAGATTTCGTATATACGTATATCATAGTAATATTTGTCAACCGGTACTTGCTCAGGAGCTCTTTGTCGGAGCACCCGGCTTGATCCCCCTACAGATAAGTAATTCTGTGCTTGCTCCTCTATACGGCAACTCTCCCCTCTCTTACTACACACAGGAGAACGCTGCAGCCCGTCCCTGGTGCCATCCCTTAGTGGCCTTGAAGACACCTACGAGAAGATTGGGGATGGCCCTATTCTAAGCCGGGAACTACACGAATACATACTTGGATTACGAGAAACTCATCAGAACCGAGCCAGGAATCCGCTACCTTAAAAACGCAAGTCGAGCGCACTCCCACCGCGATTCAAACAATAAGTATCCATTTGTGCGCACGCGCCGCCGCGTGGCGCGCACGCGGCAAGATGGCGTGGACTTTTGACAGCCATTACCGCGTTTATTGTAGATTAAATTTATGTGCGGTCCTCGTTCACAAACTGAAATTAGGAAGTAACGCATATTATTGTCGGTGCTTTTTTTCGAGTGGTCGCACAATATGGGTGCGGTTAATGTTTCCGTGGACATATTTTGTTAGACTAGAGGTTGTTCCCGCGTTTTTTGGAGAACAGTTTGTTGTGTATTTGTTTTTCCAAAATAATGTATACTTCGGGCTTCAGTGTTTAATAGGGATAGTATATTATACAACAAGTGTCAGTGCGTGTATCAACTATGAAGGAAACACAACGATCTCTATGTACTACTAGATGGAGCGTTCCAAACCATCGCTCTGTTCCACGCAAGTAGCCACAACTCTTTCACATTCACTTTGAAAATTGTGCAGTTACTACTCAGAACATTTAATTATTTAGTAAATATTGACATTATTTAACCGTAGCGTCAATATTTAGTAATAATTAAATGTTCTGCGTAGTAACTGCACAAGTTTCATTGTGAATGTGAAAGAGTTGTGGCTACTTGCATGGAATAGAGCGATTGTTTGGAACGCTCCATCTAGTAGTACATAGAGATCGTTGAGGAAACATAAATAAATGTGACTAAGCTGATTTTCTTACAGCAGTGAACTTCCTAACCTCAAACCTTACTAAAGTTTACTATCAACGTTAGTAAGGGAGTTCTGTGATTATATCAAGGCCACAGTGTCGGGAAAAATAAGAATTGGCTTCGGCCTTATAAGCTGCAAAAAACTAAGAAATCCTACTAAAAATGACCTGGCTGTATAGTCTAGCGACTTTTGCCTGTCCGAAGGACGAATCAACCAAAAAAATTTGTTCGACTACTTCGTCCTTATGGAATTTCAACCTATTTGGAATGGAATATTAAAAAAAAATATTTCTTAGTTGTTACCTACTTTCATAGTTACGAGGAATTATCATCAGCCGAAATATCATCACCAATACATAAAATGGCGTACAATGGCGGCCTTACGCTTTAAGCGATTTCTTCCAGGCAACCTGTGGTTGATGGGAATCTTGTATTGGAGCGTTTTCCGCTAGAATATGAATACTAAATGAATTTATTAAAGCTATACCTTTACCAAGTTACATCAAAATGTAAATGTGGACACACAGTGGGACTAGTCCGAAAGCTTAAGGACGCTCAGCGGGCTATGGAAAGAGCTATTCTCGGAGTTTCTTTAAGGGACAGAATCCGAAATGAGGTGATCCGCCAGAGAACTAAAGTCTTCGACATAGCTAAAAAAGTTAGTACGTTAAAGGCTAGGGCTGGTCACATCTGGGGTAAACGAGTTCTCGAGTGGAGACGGCGACTGGGCAAGCGTAGTGTGGGACGCCCCCTGGCTAGATGAGCGACGATCTGCGTAGGGCGGTTGGCAGAGACTGGGTGAGAAGAACCGAAGATCGGGTTCAGTGGCGCGCCTTGGGAGACGCCTATGTCTAGCACTAGTAAGTCATGTTACATCCTTTTTTTAGAATTTCTGTATAAACGGAACCCTAAAAATTAAAAACAGATCAATTTTTCAGCACGTTTTAGTCGCGTGCCATGTTATCCGCCATATTGCATTAAAATTGGCGGGAGTTTCCGCCGCGGCTAAAATGGCGGCTCGCGGCGAAAGCTTTTCCACAGATGATAAATCGATCCGCGAATACTTCCGCTTCCGGTTGTAATGGGGGGTGGAGATTGATGTTTTGGTTTTTATTACGCGTTTTAGGTTTTAAGCGGTTTCCTGTTTTTGGGGTCTTGTCGGTGTTGACAGAAGGTCTCTTCATTAGCTATGTAGTCCTAGTACCTATATATGCTACAGGAGTAAGTATTGTCTGTTCATCACAAATGCCTGTTGCCCGCGACTTCGTCCGCGTGGACAACTTAACATCACAAATTATTAGGTATGTATTTCCAGCAGGATTAAGATGTTTTGCGGGATAAAAACTATCCTATGTCCTATTCCAGAACCTAACCTATATGTGTGCCAAGTTTCATTCCGATCCGTCCAGTGGTTGAAGAGTGATTGATTAACAAACATCCAAACATCCAAACTTTCGCAACAAGGTCCTTGAAAGGACATAGGATAGTTTTTATCCCGAAAAAACATCTCATTCCTACGGGAAATACATAATAATTTGTGAGGTTAAGTTGTCCACGCAGACGAAGTCGCGGGCAACAACTAGTTATCAATAATAATAGGTGTTAATTATATTTGCGAGTGGAATCGAACCCGCTATGGATTAGCTGTGATTATGGCCACATGTATCATTCCACTGAACATGTCGGCAGGCTTATGACGTCACGCGAGATGAGATCTGCGATTGGCTGTTTGAAATGCAGTAAGTATGGAATTAGAATGCAGTAAGTAACCAAGATCGCTTGTTCGCGTAGGACAGATTCTGTAATGGACAGTTTCGTGGATTCGGCAGATTCTTGGATTGGACGGATTAGCTATATGGCAGAAGAATCTGCCGAATCCACGAATCTATCAAGTAGGGAATCTGCCGAATTACGAATCTGTCCTACGCCGAACAAGCGACCAAGATTAGGGCGCCTCGTTCACTTAATGTGAGTCCCGGCTTAGAACAGAGACGGGACGGAAGATATAATAATTAAATATAAGAAATATCTAGTAAACTCATTAACGTAACCTCAATCTTTTTGTGCTAATATCAAAATTAGAGACTTTTGACTTTGCTTTGCTATTCACCATTGCGTAGTGATATTTAGTATTCTCTGCCATAGATGTGTATAAAGTAAGAGAGCTATTTCTGCCAACGAACTGTATTATACAGTTTGGCAGAGTTATTGTATGTATATTTTTTAAGAGATGAATAAATTATTTTATTATTATTATTATTAATTATTATAGAATATAGTGAGCGGGGTGGAAGAGAAGAGGGAGAAGAAAACTCCACTTGGAAGTCAGAGGTGTAGAAGGGGGCGAGGAGGGAGGAGGGAAAGGGGACGAGCAAAGGCCAGGGGGTTAACAAACAGGTTCAGTGGAAGTTAAAAAACGGAATAAGAGTGGGCGCGAGGGTTGTCATTTTTATTTATTAGATAACGTCTGACTATGTATTTCATCATCAGCCTAAATACATACACTGCTGGACATAGTCCTCTCCAATAGAATACCACTTTTGGTAAGTTGTCCACTGGGGGATTTGCCATAATCACCACGCTTGGGAGGCGGATTGGTGATCGCAGTAATGATCTCAATATACACTGAGAACGCTGCTGCCCGTTCCTGGTGCAATCCCTTAGTCGCCTTGACGACACCCACGGGAAGTTTGGGGGTGGCCCTATTCTAAGCCGGGAACCACACGGCGAGCCACATACAATAACTATGTATTTAAAATACAACAAATATGGTTTGCATGCAACATCTCAGGTTGTCTGGAAGAAATCGCTTAAAGCGATAAGACCGCCTAAATTGTACTATTTGTAACTTCTATAACGTGTAACTGTATTTGTTTGTGCAATAAAGTGTATTGTATTGTATTGTATTGTATCTTGCATAACACAATCCAAACCAACCAATAAATTCAATAAATCGTCAAGATTATAACTACTAAGCTCATGCATATTTCATAGTTGCGAAGTTGCATTGAAACGGAAAATTGCAATTGGTGGCCTGCCGCAGTGCGACAGAGAGGGAAAATAATAACATCCGCACACTGGTGCATTAGGGAAATTGGTTGTAAGCAAACATCGACGGCAGGGTCGCACTCAGGGGTGAAGCAAGAAGTTCTTGGGGGTCAGAAGAGGCTGTGCGCCTGGCTTGTCAAGCAGTCATTTTATAGCTATGATGAGTTTTTACATAACTCATTGACATAATTAAATTACTTATATTCGACATTCTTATTTTTAATTTATTTTGATTTAATTTATTTGTATTTTATTTTTTATTAATTTGATTGGGTTTTAAATTAGTTTCATTTGTTGTTATTTATTTATTAATTAATGCATGAATTATACCGATTTGTAACAAAAGTTATAAATAAATATAAGTCTATGTAATTTTTTTTAATATATCAAAGTCAAAATCCTTTCTTGCACATAGGTATGTACACTTGGTATATTTATTCACGTAATTTTTTTATCGACTCGAGCACCGCTTCTTAGGTGTTAGCGCTGTGAAGAAGAAACGCGGTCTGACCATCAGTCTGACCCAGTGGTCACATTGATGGTCAGACTAGTCTCGGCACAACAAAATCATTCTAAATACTTTTCTCGAAATTTTTTTTCTGTTTTTATTTGTATACAACAATGTTTATTTTAATAATTATTATTTGTGTTAGATGTATTGTTCTCTCTCAATTTTTTTTTTGATAAATATCAAAATGCAAGTGCATTTGATACATTTATTCGTATGTTTTTGCGCTTCGTAAAATGTAAAGAAGAAACGGCCCAACAAACTTCCAGGATCCTGACAAACTGGATATATTATCGACGGCAAACTTTCTAGTTAAATTATGAGGACTTGATGATAAAACTATTTAATCCTTATGTAGGTAACGTATTTTATATTTTAATTAAAATAAAATTTTATTTTAAATAACAGCACTCTATTTCCTTGATATAAACACACAAGCAAAAAAATTAAAACATATGCTCTTGTAATTATAATCTTTAAAAGAGGTCCCAAAAGTTTATTCCTAAGTCCGTCCTCTTATGGGGTGGCCACACATCAAATTCTTCGTATTATAAATGCACCGCCACACATTCGAGATTAGGTGGATTATTACCGCAGTGTGGGGGCACCCTTAGCGAGTATAATTCTCAATGTCTATACTACTTTACATTTATTAAAGAATTCGGTTATTTGTGACAATACTATATTTTTGTATCGACAGGCTGTCATCAGAGTTTTAACAAAAACCTTAGTACCTTTGTTCGAAAACTCGAAGTCGCGGAAAGAGCTATACTCGGAGCTTCTCTGCAGCATCAGAAGCAGTTGGATGGTCACATCTATCGGAGAACCGATAACAGTTAGGGTAGAGACGAGTTCTCGAGTAGATACAGCGCCCGACTGGGCAGGCGTAGTATGAAACGGCCATAGATATAAAAATAAATATCACAGACATTCACACCAATTATCTAGTCCCAAACTAGGCAGAGCCTGTGGTATGGTTACTAGATAACGGATACACATACTTAAATAAATATATAAACATCCAAGACTTGGGTACAAACATTCATATTCATCATACGAACATCTGCCCCTAGCGGGATTCGAACCCGCAACCTCCGGCGTGGCAGTCTGATAGGATATGAATGAGATAGAATGGTGAAGTAAGCGCGACACGAGTGCCAGCAATTTGCAATATATTGCAAAAACTGTCAAACGCTTACTCGTTTCGCTTCGAGTCAAGGTCGGGTAAACACTACAAAAAATCTGCAAAAAGTGCCATACTGCCCGTTTTAAAAGTACATAACTGTATCTGCTCGCTATAAACGTGACCACGAGGCATAAAGGGTAGAGACGGGTGCGCGGGAGGGGCGCGCTGTGTCCGAAAATCGACACGCGCGAGTCTGAAGTACACAAGTGATGTACCCCTTCTATCTATATCCGTTTCTGTGGAAACGGCTCCTGGCTAGATGGAGCGACATTCTGCGTAAGGCAGCCGGCAGTGACTAGATGTGGAGAACCGAAGACCGGGTTCAGTGACGAGCCTTAGGAGAGTGCTATGTCCAGCAGTGGACACGTACAGGCTGTCGATGATGATGGCTTCATGGCGCGATACATAGACGTTCTACGCACTGGGCAAAGAGGTCACAGAGTAAGTACTCGTATAATGTAAAACATTAACCCAAGCCCACAGTTAGTATGTTAAGACAAGTTCTAAAAAAACTGCCTGCAAGTACACCGTGCACTATTTAAACACAGTCGAATTTGAATCAAGTACCTTTGACTTCACCTGTCATTAAGTTCATTTCAATTTTATATACGTATTAATAGGTATTATATACGTTCAGGTGCATAATGCTAATTTAAGGCTTTAATTGATCCGATTTTAAGGGCTTGACAAAACAGCTAATTTCGGCACTCACTGGCTGACGGACGGGTAATCAAAATCTTTATGCCACTTCTTTATAATATAGAATATGTTTTTTTTATATGAAATTGGTCAAGAGCAAATTGGGTACGGAAAGAAGAAAGACTGTAGTATCTAATGTATTAATACGCATGTACCATGAGTAAAAATTATTAAATCAAATATGGTTGATATTCCACCAAAAATATTATTGCAAAAAGTTCTCATTTGATTTTGTTGACAAAAGTATTGAAATCTCAGCTATGTACGCCTAGTTCAAAGAACTATATTAAATTTTAATATAGGAATTAGGTTTATTTACACAATGTACTATATACTTTGAACGTGTTCAGTCACGCATCAGTAAACGTGCTAGAGGCATTAATGAAGCACTTTAATAAAATTAATACATATGTAATTGGTTGGTTTTTGTGCTGTGTGACAAATTAAATTAACTAAAATGCACACAAATACAGATTATCACCACGACGTCATGTTCCATTGTGGAAAAGTGCTTTGAACTTGGCACAGAGATGTGAGATTTTAATAATTTTGCCAGCCCAACAATTAACCAATGATAACTTGGCCCCTTTTTACAGTGGTGTTTTTGGTGGGATTGATTTTACACGACGACGTCATTAGAACATTTAGCTAAAAGTGTTTGCTTGTAGAAGTCCTTTTACACTCAGCACAGACTACCGGTCATTGTGTTGGGTCCACTAACCGTGACCTGTAGCTTTCTACCCAAGTACAGTCAGCTTCAGTTTCTTAAGCCCGAAACACACCGAAAGCGAATGCGTGGCGGAGGCGAGCTTCTGGTTTATGTATTGTTCGATTTACTATAAGGCACTTCACACAAAATATATACCTCCGCGGGAATAAATCAATCAATCATTTATTATTCAAACATATTTACAAGTCAACATAAAAATACAAGATACACTACAAGTATAATATGATATGTATGTATTTATTTATGTTTATTATATTTATTACTAGCTGTGCCCGCGGCTCCGCTCGCGTGAACTACAGGATCCGCTCCCATTCCCACTCCCGCTCCACTTCCGCTTCCGCTCCCGCTCCCGCTCCCGCTCCCGCTCCCGCTCCGGTCCCGCTCCGGTCCCGCTCCCGAGCCCTCTCCCTCTCCTTCTCCCGCTTCCGCTTCCGCTCCGGTCCCGTTTCCGAGCACTCTCCCGCTCCCGCTTCCGCTCTCGCTCCCGTTTCCGCTCCCGCTCTCACTCTCGCTCTCGCTCCCCTCCCGCTTCCGCTTCCGCTCCCGCTTCCGATCCATTAGGTTTATTAGAAACACTATTAGGTATTTGCAATATATTGCATACTAACCTTACCTACTAATGTATTTGAAAACTAAAAATGTCTATAACTTTTGATTGAGTTAGCCGATTGCGATGAAATAAAGACTAAATATTAAGTTTAGTTAAGCCCCATGTTTTTGTGAAAAGTTCATCAAAATCCGTTCAGTAGTTTTTATGTGATGCGTGCACAAACTCACAGACAAACAGACAAACAGATAACAGACAAAAATTCCAAAAATGATTGAAATGTGTTCTATTACTTATCCTTAGACCCCTCAATTTTATTTTGGCAAATGCTATATTGGCTTACACATAAGATATAGATATATACTGTGGCGGGCTTTTTTGTAGAACTATTTAAGATAAACATTTCCATCATACATTACATATGTGTAACTCTAGCGATTTTGGCAGCGCACGCCAGAATAGCTCGCAGATGGTAGATTTTTTCCTACTTACTTGATATTTTGGACAATTCACACAATATCTTTATAAATTGTAGCATATGTGTTATTCTGATGTATAAGCTATATTGTTGTAAAGTTTCATTATAATCCATTCAGTAGTTTTACGTGAAAGAGTAACAAACATCCATCCATACTTACAAACTTTCGCGTTTATAATATTAGTAAGACATACCTAAGAAATCAGCAATGGTATACCTACTAAGATCCTAAATGAGTAAACAAAATTAAGAAAAAATATTTTACTTTATACTTACAACATTTTACGCTGACCAATATAGCATTATCATTTTGCTGATCTTATGGTTATCTTCATCACCATCATCATCAGGTTATTTTTGTCTCCACTGCAGGAGCACAACCCTCTCTCATCTGCCGGAGACAGACGGAGAATTTGGCCTGCACTCCCCGCGCTGGCCAGACGTTTTGGGGAGGCCTGGTTGATGTTTTATAATGTATGGTTATCTTAGTTCTTAGCTATTGTATGAGTTTGAGCGCTCAGAAATAAATGCACACTAGTGGCTTGTACTTATTTGATGCAAACTGTACCAATCGACCTGTTCCTGTTGGGTTAAGTAAACCTCCGCAGTAGAACATCCGCTTGCTGTCTGAGATATTGTATGGGGTTTGACTCCTGACTGAACAAATGGAAAATGAGGCAATGGACAAATACCCAACTATTGTTTTTAATAGAGATGCACCAATCATAGCCTAGGCAGATTTTTAGATTAATTTTAATACCCTATTAAATCATCATCAGCCTGAAAGAGTTCACTGTTGGACATAGGCCTCTCCCAAGTTGCGACACTGAACCCGATCCTCGGCTTTTCTCATCCAGTCTCTGCCAGCCGCCCTACACAGATCGTCGCTCCGTCTAGCCAGGGGGCGTCCCACACTACGCTTGTCCAGTCGGTCGCGGTCTCCATTAAATATAACGTATTATTAACGGGACAAGTTGTATTTTATATAACCATTAAATGAAAACAATATATAGAGATGTTATTCAATAAATTATTGTACTATTCAGTTTAAAAAAATTAATACTATAATGGGCCCGATTCTGAAGGCACACATTTAAAATTTGACAGCGCTAAAATTGGTTTCGTCTTAATCTTCGTAATACTGTGTGACAAGGATAGCAACAGTTTTAGTGCTGTAACATTTTAACATTGTGTCTTCAGAATCGAGCCCACTAGCTCCGTAACTATCAAGCGCTTAGCTGTTGGTAACTATTTCGAGCCCCCAACACCCTAGCACCATGGAAAGGTTTTGTTGTTTATTATTTCATATATTTGTTTGTTTTTCTCTGGTTTAAGTAGATTTGTTTTTTGTTTTTAATGTTAAGTAAATATGCGTGTTGTTTTAATATGTGAAAACCAGTTAAATGGCTAATAGCTTTATATATTTGTAATATAACCTTTTTGCTATAGCTGTAAGTTTTCCAAATAAAATAAAAAAATAAAAAATAAATATGAGAAGTCAAAAAATAAATATAATGATATAAATAAATTATATAGTTAATAATTAAATTCGTTCTTTTCAAAATCATTTTAATCAACTGAAAATTTTTATTGCTGTTGTTGTAGAATTATAATTATAACAAAGAAAAACTAAGTTTTGTCTAATAATGTATAAAAAAATTAAACTTTTTCTGGTCAGTTAGGTTGCGCCTGGTTGCAACGGTAGTTGGTTTTGAGGAACACCTGGAACCAGTTGTGCAACTTGTCGAGGAGAACGAATGAGTATGGTTGGTTCTTTACCTCGGTCTCTATAAATCTGGTTGCTATCCCGACTGCGTCCCGAAGGCGACGTGGATGTATGGCGCTTATTGCGAAGGCCTGAAAATTTATTTGTTCTAGTAAGGATTAGTTACATTATTGTATGGATCAGTTGCATTCTAGTATTCGTCATTTGCATTTTAGTATGGATCAGTTGCATTCTAGTATGGATTAGTTGCATTCTAGTATAGCTCGGTTACATTCTAGTATGGATCATTTGCATTCTAGCATGGATCAGTTACATTCTAATACGGATCGGTTACATTCTAGTATGGATCATTTGCATTCTAGCATGGATCAGTTACATTCTAATACGTATTGGTTACATTCTAGTATGGATCAGTTGCATTCTAGTATAGCACGGTTACATTCTAGTATGGGTCAGTTGCATTCTAGTATGGATCAGCTACAAAACAAAAATATAAAACCCACCTCTTGAAGTAAGTTCATGATCATTGTATCGTTGACCAACGTCTCGGTGAGCCTGCGCAAATGATCGTGGACAGGGAATCCTGCGCACAGATTCGTCTGCTCCGTCTGCTCGTATTGCAGTCTGTCCACGCAGGCCATTTCCGTCTCGGACGGAGGGCACGCCTTCTTCACAGCGTGGACCGGCTGATATGTGGAAACAGTAAGCAGAAAACCATTAGTCCTTATAAACAGTTTACCACAAAGCGCTGAGTTATTGCTCGAGTGAGAAAGTGCTATTCGTGTCGAGTTAATGAATCTGCTTTTCCCTTCGACTATATTGGAAAAAAATCTGTAAAGTGTACGTCTTTTTACACAAATCGGCGGGCCACATCTGTCGCAGAACCGACGGCCGTGGGGAAGACGAGTTCTGGAGTGAATAGTGCAGGGTGGGATGCCCCACCAGCAGATATGCCGAAGGCCGGAGGTAGGGGCCGGGCGCGGCTGGATGCGGAGGGCGGAGGAACAGATTTAAGTCTGATGGCTGATATCATGATCATCATCATCAGGTTATTTTTTTGTCTCCACTGCAGGAGCACAACCCTCTATCATCTGCCGGAGACAGACGGGGGATTGACCTACACTCCCCGCACTGGCCAGACGTGTTGGGGAGGCCTGGTTGATGTTTTATAATGTATTCCCTTAGTCGCCTTGTACGACATCCACGGGAAGAGTTGGAGTGGTCCTATTCTACTCTACCGGAAACCACACAGCAAAATAAATAAATTCTCCGATACTGCGGCACTGGATACGCCTGCACGTAGCCAGGTAGCCAGACGCCGTGGAGTCGGCGAGTCCCTACGGATCATGCTATAACTGTGCATGTTAAAAAATTTCTTTTTATTTTATTTGTAATTAACTAACATAGTATAAGGTTTACTAACAAATTGTATGGAAATTTATTTTCTGAAATAAAGTTTAATTATTATTATAAACAAATAAACATACTGCTGCTAAAATAGTTCTCAACAGATCCAGCTGTCGTACAGGTTCTCCAGCAATGACGTCAGCTGAGCTGACCTTCAGGTCTAGGTCGAGGAGCCTCTTGTTGGTCGGAGAAAGAAGTTTCAATAATTGCACAGCTATTGCGGAGAATATGTGCTTCTGATAGTTTTGATTGTCTGCTACTGTACGAGCTCTGTAATGGAAAACCTCTGCTTATATGATTGCTTCACTGGCCTAGTGGTAGACTTAGACATATATTTATTAAGAACTTTTATTACAGGGCTTCGTTCAAGCATTAGTATGTTGAAATGGCAGTTAGGGTAGCTGAGTTCTCGAGTGGAGACCGCGACTGGGCAGGCGTAGTGTGGGACGCCCCCTGGCTAGATGGAGTGACGATCTGCGTAAGGCGGCTAGCTGTGACTGGGCTCATTGGCGCACCTTGGGAGAGGCCTATGTCCAGCAGTGGGCTCTTTCAGGCTAATAATAATGATGATTACATGTCAGATCAAATAAATTAATAAATAAAATGAAACACGATTAAATTATGTCAATATTTATGTCAATGAGTTCTGAAAAAACTCTTCATAACAATAAACTGCTTGACTAGCCAGCACAGCCTCTTTTTGAAACTAGGTAGGCTCTGAGAACTGGTGATCTCAGTGGGAAGCCGATTGTATACCATGGGACCCATTATGTGTACGGTCTTGGCGTACTTTACCAGGATGTGGGTGATGGGGCGAAGCCTGTTCGCGTGCTGAATGGAATATGCGTGACAGTCGCCAATCCTCACCCAAGTTTAAGCAACCCTAAGTATTTCTCGACCGCCTCGTTGGCCACGTGGCTTGGTCATTCGACTCAAACGCGGGAGGCCGTGGGTTCTATTCCCACCGACAGACAACTTCGTACAAGTTGATCCCATTATGGGTGTTTGCATTTGTGAATTGTCTTATCCTTGTTCAATTTCTATAGCACTGGAGAAAATCCTAAGTACTTTGGGATTAAATAAGTTCATCATCATCATCATCATCAGGTTATTTTTGTCTCTACTGCAGGAGCACAACCCTCTCTCATCTGCCGGAGACAGACGGAGGATTTGGCCTGCACTCCCCGCGCTGGCCAGACGGGTTGAGGAGGCCTGATTGATGTTTTATAATGTATTCCCTTAGTCGCCTTGTACGACATCCACGGGAAGAATTGGAGTGGTTCTATTCTACTCTACGGGAAACCACACGTCACGGAAACGGATTAAATAAGTAAGATCAATGAATCCAGTAGTTTTAGTTATCCGCCGACAGCAGCTGCATACAAGCAGACAGACAGATAAAAAAGTTTTGCTATAAGGACAGTGGAAGTTACAACGGGCTGATGATAAACTTACAAATGAGCGTCTATGCGACCAAGCGTTTGCATCATCTTCTCTGTGGACCTCCAGACAGTGTTGAGTCTTAGAGGCAGTTCATCACTGTGGACCAGCACCACTATCCCGACCACGACCATGTAGACCTTCAGCATTCTGAATATTCACATCACCGTTAATATACCTACCATAAATAGTCAAATAGTTATTCAAACAGACCCTTCCAAACTCTTCCAAGCGACCCAGAAATCTTTAGGATCTGCCCAATATGACATTACATTAGAATTTAAAATTAATTATTTATTTATTTTATTTTATTTATTTTCACAAAATCCACAGCACTTAGGTATACAGTGGGCTCGATTCTGAAGGCACAATGTTAAAATTTGACAGCACTAAAACTGTTGCTATCCTTGTCACACAGTAAGAAGATAAATACGAAACTAATTTTAGCGCTGTCAAATTTTAAATGTGTGACTTCAGAATCGGGCCCATTATTATTCTAATTTATAGTTCTTACTGCTAATAACGGATTTACAATATATTTATATTACAGTCTAGTGATTGTGTGTGTGTGTTTGTGTGTAAACAAGTTTTCTGTTTGTTTGCTCTGGTCAAGTATAATAATTTCACATTCCCAATGGGCAAAATCACAGACTTCTCTATATTTTGTACATCTTTTATTTTTTATTTTTTTTTTATTTTTTATTTTTAGCCCTTCTGTAGATATAAATTATCATTCGTAGAATTCGTCACTTCACTTATTATAAAACTGTACATAGTTATAGTTCATTTTATGTCATTCTTAGTTTATGTCGTTATTTAATATTTGTAAGTTAATGTTTTTATTTTCAGGTAATTCCTTCGTCACTACAGATAATCCCATTTATGGGCAAAGGCCTCCCCCAGCCTCCTCCAGGTAAGTTTTTCAGCAGTCAGCCGTGTCCAGAGCGCTCCGACGCCAGTGAAGTCCTCGAGCTCGTCTCGCCAGCGCGTGCGCGGGCGGCCCCGGGCGCGCGTCGCGTACCGAGGGCACCACACCGTGCTCTCTCTCGTCCATCGTCCATCCGTTTGTCGTATCACGTGTCCGGCCCATTTCCATTTTAGTCTCTTTGCATGTTGAATAACATCAGTAAGTTTCGTCTTCTTTTTGAGATCTATATTGGTAATTTTATCAGCTAGTTTTAAATTTAAAATACTTCTTTCAATTTTTCTCTGTGTAACCTTAAGTCTCTTTGTTTCGCCTTGTGTTAGCGTCCATGTCTGCGCGCCATATGTTAATATTGGTATTAAGCATGTATTAAAAACCCTTGCTTTGAGTTTGATAGAGACTTTTTTGTTCTTGAAAATGTGTTTCAGTTGCCAGTACCGCCTCCATGCCATATTTATTCGTTTCTCTATCTCTTCATTTTGGTTTGTTTTAAATGATAGCTGTTTGCCAAGGTATGCGAAGCTGTCGACAGTCTCCAAGGTCTCTTCTTCCAGGTTTATGTTCAGAGCTCTACCAGCATTAGTCATTAATTTAGTTTTATTTTTGTTTATAGACAGCCCAACAGTGATGCATTTGTCGTTGAACTCTACTATCATGTCCTGTAGTTCTTTTTCTGAGTGTGCGAATATAGCGATGTCGTCCGCAAAGCGTATATTAGACATATGTCGTCCATTGATTATGACACCTTTTTCGTCCCAGTCTAATTGCTTGAAAACATGTTCCAGCACTGAGTTAAAAAACTTTGGGGACATGCAGTCTCCCTGTTTTACGCCTTTTTTTATTTCGAAAGTTTTTCCTAGTTAGTCCAGTTTAATCCGCGCTAAGCTTTTTTCATATATATTTTTTATTATGTTGATGTACTTGTGGGCAATTCCGTCTTTTAGTAGAGCTTGCCATAGGTAGCAGTGTTCGATAGAGTCGAAAGCTTTGGTAAAATCAATGAATGCTATATATATAGGTTGCTTATATTCTGATAATTTTTCTAGTAACTGTTGCATTACATGGAGATGATCACATGTACTGTATCCCTTCCGAAATCCGGCCTGTTCTATAGGTTGTTGGTTATCTAGGTCAGGGGATAATCTTTCTAGTAATATTTTTGCGAAGGTTTTATATAGATTACTTGTAAGGGTTATCGGTCTGTAATTATTTAAGTCGTATATAGATCCTTTCTTAAACAGAAGTATTATGACAGAGGCCATCCATTGTACATCTTTTACATCACCTAAATAAATGTATGTGAATTAGAAGAAAATTACATCCCTGCCCATAAGTTTTGGCCATCGTTGAACCAAATAATACTAAATATAACACTTTTATGGCACCAATCGATAGAGTCATCTTCATCAGGTCATTTTTGTCTCCACTGCAGGAGCACAACCCTCTCTCATCTGCCGGAGACAGACGGAGCATTTGGCCTACACTCCCCGCGCTGGCCAGACGGGTTGGGGAGGCCTGATTGATGTTGTATAATGTATTCCCTCAGTCGCCTTGTACGACATCCACGCGAAGAGATGGAGTGGTCCTATTCTACTCTACCGGAACCACACGGCAAATCGATAGAGTCAATCATAAGAATTAAATCTCTTTAATAAAAATTGCAATTTTGAATGTTGGGTAGGGCAGAAGAAGCATGAAAGCAGGATAAATGCGATTGAGATGCGGTCATTAAGAAAAATATGTGGAGTGAGGTTGTGTGACAGAGAGGAATGCAGTGATACGTGAGAAGTGTGGTTTGAAAGAAGATTGGTGGCGAAAATGTGTGATGGGATACTCCATCCTTTTTTAACACATTGTACGGCTACTTACGACGATCTTTTCATGACCGACAGAACGAACAAATAAGTAATCTGTGTTTACTTGGTTTGTTAATGGGCCCAATTCTGAAGGCACACATTTAAAATTTAACAGCGCTAAAATTGGTTTCGTCTTTATCTTCATAATACTGTGTGACAGGGATAGCAACAGTTTTAGTGCTGTCAAATTTTAACATTGTGCCTTCAGAATCGGGCCCATTATTTATTTATTTTTAACAAAATTCAATACTGCATAAGTTTTTTTTTACTATTTAATTGACATTGTTCTTTACTATTTTAATAATAATTTTTGATATGATTTTATATAAGTAGTAATAGTTTATTCTGTTTTTGACATGTAATAATAAGTACTAATAAAATTGATTATGATTAGGTATAAACTGGAGATTGCGCTGAATAGCGTTAAGTGCGTTTGTAGGTGACAATATTGAGAACTCTTCTAGAATATTCCAGGTTTTACCAAAATGTCGGCTATCTGCGGGTGCTTAAAACTTGTAACATACGTAACTTATCCACGCGAACGAAGTCGCGGGCAACAGCTAGTAACATATATAATGATACTTACCTGATATTGTTCCTCGGTCGAACTGTTCAGGCGATCAAGCGAGTTGCAAAACACTGGAAAAATCTCAGCCTTATACCAGTATAAATTAGGTGCATTAGTTACGTATAATTACTACATACAATTTCTTAATATGCACTCTATTTTCAAATCCATACTACACATAATAAAACAGTAAAAATATATATATTATTAGTACATGTAATATATATTTAACTAGCTGTTGCCCGTGACTTCGTCCACGTGGACAATTTAACTTAATCCGGCTCGAAGGACCATTGTTAACTTTGGCGTTAAATTGCTTGTTGGAAACTTGATTGAAATCAAATGGGTGAAAAACTGGTTTATTCAAATAAATTGGTACAAAGTAAATCGTCGTGCTGCAAAGGTAGTTCGTGTATTGCGCGCGCGCAGCGCCGCTTTCTCGTCGTGCCTCCCCTTGCCCCGCACTCCGCCCCTCGCCGACCGTAGCATATTTAACAATCACAAATTATTAAGTATTTCCCGTTGGAATAAGATGTTTTTTCAGGATAAAAACTATCATATGTCCTATTCCAGGAACTAACCTATATGTGTGCCAAGTTTCATCACGATCCGTCCAGTGGTTGAAGCGTGATTGAGTAACAAACATCCAAACGTCTAAACATCCAAACTTTCGCATATACAATGGGATGTGCAGTGTATGAATTTTGTATTTTATGTATAGTATAAATACATACCTCATCATGAATCGAAATACGTCCAGTGCTGAACATAACCCTCCCCAATATGCCACTTTTGGTGGATTGTCCATTGAAGGATTTGTCATAATCACCACGCTTGGCAGGCGGGTTAGTGATCACAGTACAGGAGAACGCTGTCCTTTAATCGCCTAGACGATACCCACGGGTAGATTGAAAGTGGTCCTATTCTAAGCCGGAATCCACACGGCAGCGGTATTATGTCTACCAAAATTATACTATGTTTATACGCCTAGACCTCTTTATCTACACAACTCAAAAGTCAACTGGTAGAGAATGCCATATTCGCCTTTTTATTCGCATTGGGTATTGGTTTGCCATGTGGTTTCCGGTAGAGTAGAATATGACCACTCCAACTCTTCCCGTGGATGTCGTACAAGAGCGACTGAGGGAATACATTATAAAACATCAACCAGGCCTCCGCAACCCGTCTGGCCAGCGCGGGGAGTGTAGGCCAAGTCCTCCGTCTGTCTCCGGCAGATGAGAGAGGGTTGTGCTCCTGCAGTGGAGACAAAAATAACTTGATGATGATAATGGGTATTGGTACTCGAGTTGCCAATGATGAGGTGTTCGTGAGAACTCAATTAAAGACCATATTAGGTCAAACAACCCTAGTGAATATACCAACGTAGAGAACGTAGCTCTACTTTGATATTTTATTTAGAGAATAGACCTGTCTAACACGTCGATGTTCCATGAATTAAAATAAATACAGCTTTATTAACAAAATTATGTTTTTATGTTTGATAAAAGGGCTACAGTTATAAATACTATTCTCACTGTTTTCACTTAAATTCCCGATTCTGAAGGCACTAATTTAAAATTTGACAGCACTAAAGTTGGTTTCGTCTTTATCTTCATAATACTGTGTGACAAGGATAGCAACAGTTTTAGTGCTGTCAAAGGAGAATGCTCAAAAGTGGGCCTAAGATGCGTCTTCACCATTCATGTACCAAAAATATTGGTCTGAATTATGAATTCCTTCAAATTTTTTTTAAAGCCAATGGAATAGGGAGTTTAAAAATAACATATAATATAAACGTTGATTGATTTCCGCCGGCCGACCGGCATCTTTTCAACTAGAGTAGTGAAAGCAGAATTAAAATCGATATATAGTTATAATCGATATTTGTCAGCAATATTTGATACTACCTTTCAGTTACTAGCGCGATAATCCACCCATCATATTTTTCATTTACTGACTGGAAATACACTATTTGTACTGATTTAGAGTGATACACACGTTCTTAAAAGATATTTATGAAAGTATTGTTACGTAACCGAAATATCGATTATTCAATTTGTTAAATCGATGTAGTTGAACCTCACTATTGATATGCACTATGGTTTCGTACTGTGACGTCATATCCGATATGATTTCAACACTTGTTTTGGTCCGTTTGTTTACATTATGTATTTGGGTGACAAAATCTATTTTAACGAGCCTAATGTAGTGTCGAATGCAATATACCGTCGTCGACAAATAACAACACTATGACATCAATATCTGGAGCGGTTAATCGTGGCTATATACCCACGGTTTTGTGAAAACTGCATGCCAACGAAGATTTTATTCCAAGTAAGATTATTGAATTTTCCCACTAAATATTTAAACGATTTTCTTTTTATAATGATCCTGAGTATTTTGCCTGTATTGTGACGACAATTTGAACCAGACGCAAGGTTAAAAGTTCAAGGGCAAACTCCCATACAATTTTGGTCATTCTCCTTTGAACATTGTACTTCAGAATCGAGCCCATTATATACCTATATAAAATGAACCTACATAAGCCAGGTAGTTTAGCCGCAGCAAAGAATATGCCACAGTTAAGCAGGCAGACGAGCAAAAACGAGTTTGATACATAGAACACACAAATTGACGGTATTTTGACAGTTAACTGACATCAAATCTAAATTGACTTAGTGGCTTGGTTACCTGAAACAAGCGCTAGAGGTCATGGGTTTGTTTCCTACTAGAGACAGACTGCTTTGTACAATTTGTACAACAAGTTGTAGTCTGGATGTAATACTTGTAAATTGGTCTATCATTGTTTAATTCCCATAGCACAGAAAATTATAGTATGAGATTAGACACGTGTAAATATGTATTTAATTGCTCTTCATATAAAAAATTTTACGAAAATTTTGATAAAAAAAATTCAATATTTCTCGAACGTACAAGTATGTTCATCATATGGGCGAGGTCAACGGCCGCGGCTCGGCGAACGGCGCGGCGCGTATGGGATTGAGTGAAATTTAGTTTTTGGAGATAGGGATGGGGTTGAGGTTGGGGTTGCGATTAGGATATTGAGAGTCTCGAGTCTGAGTGGGAGTGGAAGTAGAAGTGGGAAGAGAACGGGAGCGGAAGTGGGAACGTGGGCGGATTATGTAGTTCACGCGAGCGGAGTCGCGGGCACAGCTAGTTGTCATATAAATTCTTTCTACAACAGCGTATGCAATAATACTCCAGACTTCTTCACCCAACGCAACGCACGCTGAAATAAATATTATAAAGTAGAGCATTCTTTACTACGCCAGCTCCTAGCGATTCGACCGACCTCGTCCCCGACCGTGTCGGATCACAAATGGGGAGGCGTGTCGTGCGACGCGACGCCGTGGGAACATACACCGTACCGAATCGGACGCGTGTACAGTAATGAAGTGTGGCGAGCTACTCAAAACATTGAAAAGAACATGGTTTAAAATATGCTTCATGATCATGCAGAATTGTAGCCGAATTTCTTCTTTAAAAAACAATGCTGAATACTGATTCGGTAATATTCATTGACCCTTCGCCTCCTCGTCTCTACTCACTCCTCTAAATTCTACGCTCAGTCCTTTACACTTCACGCTATACGTCTTTGGAGCTCGATGCCTATGGCGATCAGACACGCAAAATCCTTAGACGCGTTCAAGCGGCAAGTCAAGGAACACTTTCTTGCTGACTGATCTTCTACTACCTATTTCCTTTATTTTAGAACTTAGTCGCTATCAATCACATTATGTATACGTTATTGTATACTAGCTGTGCCCGCGGCTCCGCTGGCGTGGACTACAGAATCCGCTCCCGTTCGCACTCTCGCTCCCTATACCACTCCCGATCCCGATCCCCCTCCCCCTTTAGCAATTGCCCCAGTTTTATATGAACAAATTGTTAAAGAAACATCGAAGCGAATTGTTCTTAGTTACTGCAAATTAGTTACAGACTAATGGCAGGTATATGTTGATTAAGTATATTTGTTTTATCATGTAACGAATTGTATTCGTTGTACGAGGTCATTATAGCGTACGATATTGATAAAAATATGTAAAGACCTCTCTCTTTCTCTATGACAATAACAGAATACAAGATAAAGAAACTAAAAAAAGTTTTAAGTAAAATATTTTTATTTCAGACCTTTACATCCATATATTGTTAGTAAAGACTTACTGCTAACTTACATAAAATGCACACAAGGACAGACATAAAAAAATAAATAACAAAACGAGACAGAGTCGCTGGAGCAGTACACCTAGTCAACTAAGACTTAGTATCTTATCTTCTTAGGGGGCCAGGAAGACCTGGCGACACTTCGATCCTTCAGGATCTTTTGTGCCAAACCCCTGACCACCAACGGTGCCCCAAGCCGATTTAGTGGACTTCACATTCGCCTCAGAATTTCTTCTTTGGCATATGCAGGTTTCCTTACGATGTTTTCCTTCACCGAAAAGCCTGTGGTATTATAAATTAACCGTACTTAAGTTTCGTAAAACTCATTGGTACGGGCGGGGCTTGTACCAGGACCTCATGAACGTGAGGCGAGTGCACAACCAACCGGTTACCACGGCTTAGTAAGATGAGTTATCTTTCACACGTCAATGTATACGCTTCTACAGCAAACTACCAGAGGAAATCTTACATATGATATTTTAAAGACGGTAACGTTCCGCACTGCACTTGCCACCAAAAAAACCCCGCGTCATCGGCCCCACGTACTACTAACACCTGCCCGCATATCTACGTAACGAGACCAATGACGAAACGTTTAGTCGACGACTGAAAAACCTTTTGTTGGAAAATGAATATTATTCCTTGAATGATTTTTCTAAAAAATTAAATTGGTGGGCCCTCTGACGTTTAATTTAATTTGTGATAATTTAATACCAAGTGTATTTTGAGTTTTTTATCTTAATATTATATACTGACATAGATAGTATGTTATATACTGTGACATTATTTGAATTGTTGACATTGTAATTTATATTTTGTACATTAGTTTACTTTATGACGATCCCTTTTACCATATTAGAATGATATGTAAAATTGAATTTTTAAGATGTAAAAGTGAAATAAACAAATGTAATCTAATCTATACTTAATATAACAGACATACATTAAACACTAACTTTGTAAGAAAGCCAATTATAAAATAGACGATTATTTGGATGACAAAGATGCCTCGTACTAATGTTGGTTCAGCTTCGCACAATTTTTGTACTCATGTGGAAGAAAGAATTTTGACTTCGACTTTAACTGCCTTATATCGCACTATTAACTCTTTTTCTTATCGAATCTTCATATCACTAATTTATACAAATGAGCTTCCATTTCTGTGGACATTACTGTAATTCATATATTGTAAAATTTTGTAAAATAAGATATGATTTATTATTCTATAAAGACATAAGCCAAACATAACTAAACATTAAGAAATAGAAAACTACTAACACTAAACTACAAGTAATAAAAAAGTCCGTCGAGGTGGTCGCACTGGGGCATTGTGCCCAGAAGGCTGGCGACGTTCCCTCTTTAAAATTTTTGTTGAATAATAATAAAAAAAAAACTAAATTTACCCTTCTGATAGCAGTACATCAACTAATGCTAAATCATGTTCCTCTCTTGTATCGTTAGATTTTTTATGTTTCTTATGTTCAATGTCTACTGTTAATATAAGGATTGACTCGTTTACGTCAATTTTAATTAAAATATTCTTTTTAGCAGAACTATCTTGGTCTTCTAAAGATTTGTCTTCTACTTTAGTAGAATTTCTACTATAAACTTCTGTTGGCTGTTGATTAAAATCCATACGATCGAGATAAAGGTAGTTTATATCCCTTTAATAATCGATTAACATAATTGTCATGCTTCATTTGTTTGTAAGCAATTTGGTCACAAATCCATGGATAATTCTGGTTTCTTTTTGTAATCACTAGTTTTCGCTCGCAACTTTCCTTGTGTCACAGGTTCTTTTCTATTACTGAAGTCCAACGAATAAACAGTTACCGTTTACACCCTAGCTAGAAGCAGCGACGGTCTGCGTAAAGCGGTTGGAAAAGACTGGATGAGAAGAACCGAGGATCGGGTTCAGTGATGCACCTTGCGAGAGGCTATGTCCATCAGTGGATTCTTGCGACTGCTGATGATACTGATGAAGATGAAAAAGAAGTGTAGGATGGAAAGTGGGAGTTTTATGCCCTGCCATCCTAGGTTCTTGAACTAAAGGAGGTAAAGTTTTTGGCTGACGTCAACACACATACAAGTTACTTGATGCCAAGAGGTCAGGATGAGAGCCATCGTCAGTCCCTATCGGATGTAAATTCTCTAGTTTACTGATAGTATAGTGTTACAGACCGAAAACTTAAAATATTGTATGGAATATGAAATGAAATTCGATTTTTTTCGCATATTAGTCTTTTTCATTAACTTTGCGGTGAGTGTTTTATTAATTTGCTACATCACATTTAATTTGATCAGCCGTTCCATTTATTAGCGCTACTTGCAATTTTATAAGCATAGATAATTGTGTGTGTATATAAAAAGTGATGTCTTTTAGTGTATTTCACACTTTTGTAGTATCCTTTATTGGAACATGTAAGTAATTCAATAATCGACCCTTACCGATAACCAAACCTTGTCTTCTAGTACCAGATTATGCTTATTAATGGTTATTTTCAAACGAGGTCTATAGCTACTACTCCTCAAACTTTAGCTTCGCAGCTTGGAATGCTGATTTTTGATATTGCAAATTCGAAATCGGAAAAAAATACAAATAACTTTATTGGTTCAAGAACATTGTGTCCTTATTTATACTGCCTGGCTCACAATCTCGGATTCTCTGTTCTGTGGGTAGCCAGTCTTTCATTCAAATATGAGAACAGATGTTACAATTAAATTTTAAAAATAGTAGAACATAAACATAAATCACCTAAAGACAATTTACAGTACGAAGGTGGAAGGAACTACAGCTAGAGGTCGTCCTAGAAAGACATTCAAGGATCAAATTATTCCTCAAAAAGGCTGGGGTCCGCAGTGAGAAGAATAAAAGGAGGTGCATGAAAAGGTTGATGAATGTCGGGATCGCGCAACGTGGAAATGCATATCCCTCTGGAACCAAGGCGTGAGCATAATCATGTAGCATCATTGCATTTCATCATCAGGTAATTTTTGTCTTCACTGCAGGAGCACAACCCTCTCTCATCTGCCGGAGACAGACGGAGGATTGCATTTATCTTTTGTTAATCTGCGTTTCAAATGAAGATATTTTTCATTGCAATGCAAACTTTATTTATTTCAGATCATGTCACGGATATGTTTACTACTGCTATGCTTGGCCTTCGCCAACGCTAGAAAGGACGACCAGATGTCTGAATCTTCAAATGGGGATAGTTCCCTTGAGGATAGACTAGGTGGACCGAGTGGGTTGGGTGGTTCAAGTGGGGTAGGTGGATCGAGTGATTTGGGATCTAGTGGAATAGATGGATCCAGTGATTTAGGAGGATCCAGTTCATTGGGCGGTTCCAGTTCAACCGGTTTGGGTGGGACCAGTGGACAAAACCGCTTGAGAGGTTTATATGGATTAGGTGACACTGGTCTAGGCAGCTTAGGAGGTAACAGATTCAGCAGACTTAGCGGGCTAAGTGCAAATGATGTGAGTGTATTAAACCTGAGCGACAGTGAGTTGGCTAGTTTAAGTGGAGTTGGAAATAATGGGTTTGGAGGTTTAGGATCGAATGGTTTGGGTGGGAACAGATTAGGTGGTTTAGGGGGACTAGGTGGAAACTCATTGAATAGTCTGGGTAGACTTAGTAACGGTGATTTAGCTGGGCTAAGTGTCGCAAATGGACGAAAAGGTCTCAGAGCGCTGCAAAATGCAAATGCATTGAATGGTTTAGGTGACTTGGACAATAGCGGACTAGGTAGGTTAGGTAAAAATGGGCTTGCTGGACTTGGCAATGGTGGGCTAGGAGGTGACGGTAACAGCGGACTCAATGGTCTTGGTTACAACGGACTCGGTGATCTACGCAGTAGCGGGCTAGATGGTCTTAGTAATGGTGAACTAGGAGGTCTTGGTAGTGGGTTAGGTGGTGACTTAGGTGCACTCAATGGGCTAAGTGCAACAGACCTGTATAAATTAAGGAGATTAGGAGCATTGAGAAATAGTAATCTGGATGGTGTAGGTGGACTCGGAGGTTTAGGCAATAATGAATCAAGAAGTATAAATCGATTAGGAGGGTTAGAGAGTAGTGGATTAGGTGGTTTAGGCAATAACGGATTAGGAGGTTTAGGAAGAAATGGATTACGCCGAGGTAATGGATTGGGCGGGAGTGGATCGAATGGACTAGGCGTAGGGGGATATAACGGATTAGGTGGGCTAGGAGGAAATGGATTGAGTGGTTTACCAGTCAGCTCAAATAGTGGGTTAGCAGATTCTAACGGCTTGGGAGGACATAGAGAATTCGGTGATTTTGATGGCTTGCGAAGATCCGGTATTGGTAAAAGTCATCAGGGTGTGGGAGGGACGTACGGCAATAATTAGTTACGTGGCGTAAGTGGACAGGGAGGGCATAACTTACGCGGCGTAAGTGGCAAGTAAATTTAAACCAACTTGTGGGTTATGTTTCAAAATTCTAAAGCTTCAGATTTTAAAGAAATTTATATAAAGTTTCTTGCTTAGATTTTATTCGGATTAATATTATTTATTTTAAAAATTTGGACTAGATTTAAAACATAACCTACTTGTTTATATATTTTTATCTTTATATTAAGTATATATCTCTATAATGTTTATTTTTTAAAATATAATTTGTATTCATTTACAAAAACAGTACTCATAAGACTTTGAATTTGTTAAATGAATAAAATTGATAGATTTTATGTAAGAATCGCATGATAGGAAATAAATACCTATTATTTTCTGATATGACGAAGATGAACAGGCGTACAAGAGACTACAGCTCAGACAAGAATGAACTAAACGAACTGAGTGAAATAGACACAAACAACTCTAGACTTGCTCTTTATGAAACTAGTGACAAAAACTGAAATCGAAGCGAGCGCTAAGCAAGTAATTTGTACCAAAAAAACAGATAACCTTATGAAGCAAATGAAGTTCATTGACAAGCATTTGTAAGTAAATCTGTTATATATACATATAAAGGGACAGTGTGTGTATGTATGTCCAGCCTTTTCTCCATAACCACCCACTGCCACCCACTCACGGTTGCAGTGGTAGATAGCCCTTGTTCTGCACTTGCAAGTAAGGGATTTTGGTTACGGTAAGTGGATGTGGGTGGTAAAAATGTGTGATGGGATACATCTATCTTTTTCTAACACATTGCACGGTTCATATAAACTCTAGATTGTGCTGAATGGCGTTAACTGCGTTTATGAGTGACTATACTGAGGACTTATCTAGAATATTCTAGATTTTTAAATGAACTATGAAAATGTGTGACTGTATTTGATCCAGCATGTTCTAGATTGTTCTCAAATTTTCAAGAATGATCTGGGAGTTCTGTTTATAATATCAGAAAAGCGACGATTTGTGAAAGCTGTCAATTGTCATGTCGGCTATCTGCGGGATCTAAAAGTCGCAACATACGTACCTTATCCACGCGAACGAAGTCGCGGGCCACAGCTAGTATTGACTATTTTCCTTTATCAATCACATTTCATTTTCCAGTGGTCATTAGACTTCAGCGCCAGAATACGTGGGTTCGATTTCTGTAAGCGAAAGGTCCTATCCGTATAATTTCCATAGCACAGGAGAAAATTCTATAAAAGCAGCGTTGTCCCTAGCTTATAATAGGGCTACCCAATCTTCCTGTGCGTACGATACGTACGGGAAGATTGGGTAGAGGCGACTAAGGGTTTGGATCAGGGACGGGCAGCAGGTTTCTCCTGTGTATTTAAGATCATTACTGCGATCACCAATTCTGCCAACCATGGTGATTATGGCAAATCCCCCAATAGACAGTCCACCAAAAGTGGACGAGGAGTTAACGATTACTAAGTAAAGTATGAAAAATATCTGAAAAAATCCCCCCCCCCTCCTCATCTCCGAAGTTTGCACAGCGAAAAATCTAAAATAATTAGAGTTGATAGAGACTTATCTAAATATTAAAGGAAAAATAAAACGATGTCTCTAACTAGCACATTTGTATAGAAATCAGCAAAAAAACTTTACAAACAAACTTAGTTATGCGGTCCTAAAAATGAACTTCATCGTGTGGTAATAACACTTAAATAACCTTTTCTATGATTCCTTTTAATGTATGGGACCCTCGCTCGGTGCGCGAATCCGACTTTGAGCGATATTTTTAACAAAGTATTTATGTTGTATTGAATTTTTTACACAGCACGTCGAAATCGTCCAAAGTAAATGCACCGCGCGCACATCCGACGACTGATGCAGTCTTCTGCATCCTCACCGAGACCCACCAGCAGTCTCGCAGATGCAGCAACATCTGAAGATGTTCGAAAGGCCCTGGATACGACCTTCTGTCCAAGTGTTGCGTTTATTCGCGAAGCCAAGTCCTCAGCTCTTAATAACGCCAAAATGCACCTCTTCGATGCAGTAATCACTATGATATATTAGATTAGATTTATTTATTTCAATTTTACATCTTAAAAATTTCTATTCTAAAAATTCTAATATGGTGAAAGGGATCGTCATAAAATAAAATAATGTACAAAATACAAATTACAATGTCAACAATTCAAATAATGTCACAGTATATAACATACTGTCTATGTCAGTATATAATATTAAAATAAAATTTCAAAATACACTTGGTATTAAATTATCACAAATTAAATTAAACGTCAGACGCCCACCAATTTCATTTTTTAGAAAATTCATTTATGGAATAATATTCATTTTCCAACAAAAGGTTTTTTAGTCGTCGACTAAACGTCGTCAAAGTTAAAGATCAGCTGTGGAAACTGGCAGATCTGTTTAAAAGAATAGTCTATGATCAGAATAATAATAGATTGAATTGTATTCTGCCTAAAGATTTTATGGAGTAATTGTGAAGTCATTGTCAAGTCGATACTTACCACAGAAATCCTATCAAGATAGAACGGTCATAGCCATTGTTTACAGCTCCCAGCGCGCCGATTTTCGGACACAACGCCCCTGGATAAATATATTCGAGCGTTTCAACCGCCGTCATTATCTTCCCCTTCAAAAGTAAAAGAGACAACACCAGTTCATCGTTTTTATTATAAAATAAGTTTCTGGTCCGTGCACAGATTCTGCACAGGTGAAATATTTAATTAAATACATTCTTTTTCATCAACTTTTGGGGGTGAGGATAACGACGGCGGTTGAAACGTTCGTATATACACCCGCCTCTCCCGTTTTTCTCTTTCATGCCTCGCTGTCACGTTTCTAGTGATAAGATGCAGTTAGGCTGTTATAAACCGCGCCATGTGGCATTTTTGCAGATTTTGTTGCTTTTTTACCCGATCGTGACATGGAGCAATACGACTAAGCGTTTGATAGTTTTTGCAATATATTGCATACTGTTGGCACGCGTATCGTGCCTTCGCCAGGCTATCTTGATAGGATTTATGTGATTCTTACTATGTTCCTTATTAATATACTTATTTATAGTGAGTTTCGGGTGCCCATCATTGACTAGAAACACTAATTTCTGTAGCATTGCCCGACATACTATTTCAACTAGACAATGAATTCTGAACATCTTCCTTAGTAAATGTAAATTCAAATAGTTTATTCCTATAAAATACCAGATTCATAGATTATTACAGAGAATGTAAGAGAGAGTAATCATATTTACGCGCATTATTGTATTTGCCTTATTTAGTGGGATAAGTCCGCCTTTGTACACGTTTAATTCCTACGTTATTATTGTTGTTGTTGTGATTTTTGGTACAATAAAAAGTCAAAGTGATGTTGACTGTTTTCTTTGACTATCGCGGTGTTGTGCACTCAGAGTTCTTGTCGGAAGGTGACACTATAAATAAAGAATGTTATTTGAGCGTTATGCGGCGTTTAAGGGAGCAAATTCGACGAAAAAGTCTAGATTTGTGGAAAGAAAAGTCTTGGATTTCCACGATAATGCGCCATCGCACAAGGCCATCATTGTGAATGAATTTTTGACCAAAAACTCCACAAACATCATTGAGCAACCACCTTATTCACCAGATATGGCTCCATGTGACTTTTTTCTTTTTCCTAAACTCAAATTACCACTTCGTGGCACCCGTTTCCATTCGATAGAAGACATAAAGGAGAATTCGCGACGAGAACTACTCAATTCCGGAAAAAGCGTTTCAAAAATGTTTTGATGATTGGATTATTCGTTGGCGTAAGTGTGTCGCTTCTGAAGGAGCATACTTTGAAGGTGATGAAATAAAGTTGGATGAATAATTAACATTTTGTGTATTATTGATCTTTTCCCGGTACTTTCTTGACAGAGTATATATTTATTGTAATAAAATATTTATCTGTTTTATTGATGTATGTTTTATTATTAGTACAGAACGCATTTTATTTCAAGTTGATTGAAGATAGGGATTTAAAATACTATCTAATGTCAAATCTGACATTTGGAAGGAGCCGACCAATCGCGGCTCTCGCTTTGAATAACGAATGTTTTCTTTTTAATTCTGACAGCTATTGTTTCGGCCATTTTATCTTTTCTCTTATCTGTGTTCGTTTGTGTTTTATTTTGAAATTTCTTAGTTCGATGTGTTCTTTTTTAAGTATGTACGAAATATAATATTTCGATTCCCATAAGTCATTTGTGTCATCATCAGCATGTAAATCATCGATGATTATGTTACTGGATATATAAATACTGGTACAGAGGACTTTTAGACAAAAAAAAATATTATATTTTTATCAACGATCTCTATGTACTACTAGATGGAGCGTTCCAAACAATCGCTCTGTTCCACGCAAGTAGCCACAACTCTTTCACATTCACAATGAAACTTGTGCAGTTACTACGCAGAACATTTAATTATTACTAAATATTTACGCTACGGTCAAATAATATCAATATTTAGTAAATTAAATGTTCTGAGTAGTAAACTGCACAAGTTTCAAAGTGAATGTGAAAGAGTTGTGGCTACTTGCGTGGAACACAGCGATTGTTTGAAACGCTCCATCTAGTAGTACATAGAGATCGTTGATTTTTATCGATAGAAGTTACTGCATTTTGAATGCTTTTTAACTTTCTTTTTTAAAATGGTTTAGTGGTTTACCTTAGAATACATAATCAGTTAAAAAAAATTAAATTACTGTCACAAAAGATACTTTTTCCTGTAGTTTTATAATTTAATTATCTATAATAAATAAAATCGTAAACATCGCGTGTCTGTACATTGAAGATATTTGCAAAAAAAAAATTGAGGGGTCTAAGGATAAGTAATAGAACACATTTCAATCATTTTTGGAATTTTTGTCTGTTTGTCTGCGAGTTTGTGCACGCATCACTTAAAAACTACTGAACGGATTTTAATGGACTTTTCACAAAAACATGGGGCTTAACTTAACATTTAGTCTTTAGTTAGAATGGGAGCGATTCTGTAGTACATGCGAGCGGAGCCGCGGGCACAGCTAGTTCATAATAATTTAATTTGCCCACGCGGATGAAGTCGCGGACAGCAGCTCGTCTAACACAATAGTTCTATAACGTCTCTCTGAATAATAGGCCATTGTACCAACATAATGATAATGCCATTTCTTGCCCAACTCATTTGGTCGATCAAAATTAGCCATCAACAGAAGAAAGAGCCCTAATTTTGTGCTTAAAAACTACTGTAAGTGGCTAAAAGCATTTTCTGCGAGTCACCCTACGGAGGAAGTGAGGGTGGTTTAAAATTTACAGTCTCACTCCACCCTCTGATGTCGCCGACAATATTTTGACAGGCCATTTTAGGGGCCCGCACGTTAAAAGCTTTTTAAACGCGGCGCCGGAGAAAAAATATTTTTTTAAAGATGTGGAGTCATGTAAGGTGGGTCCTTTTTTTATTTTCTAGTACGACCGTCCTAGGACGTCCTAGGACGACCTATAGCTGTAGTACCTTCCAAATTCGCGCTGTAAATCTTGTTCTTCTCCAAATGTCCAAACAAACACAAAATAACCTTCTCTATTCAATTCAAATATTCCTTAATTCACATATATTTCATTCCAGATTCATAGTCCTATGAAAACCAACGCTATTTACGTCTCGGTAACATATACATGAAAGGGTCACCAGCAGCAAAAACAGGTTTGTATTACCATGTAAACTTTGCTGTCCACTTAGGAACACCATCTATTGTGTATTTTGTTTTCGAGACGCAAATGCGTTTGTTTTCATAGGACTATTAATCTGGAATGAAATATACATACAAACATACACAATGCTCACGCCTTGGTCCCAGAGGGGTAGGCAGAGACGATGTATCGCCACTTTGCACAATGTAATATTGCAAAGTGGCTTTATGTAATGCTTAATATAATATTCCTCAATTCAATTCAATTCAATTACACGTTATAGCACATAAAAAAAAAAAACAATTATAAAGCAACTTACATATGTGCATCTAGGCGGTCTTGTCGCTGAAAGCGATTTCTTCCAGACAACCTTTGGGTAGAGGATAAGAATAACAGAAAAGAGTAGGTTGTGCATCTTCTTTCAAACCACATTAATACGAGTTAAAGAGCACTACCTTACTCTCTGTCAATAATATATGGTATATTTTTTATTATATATACAAATATATATTTATATCATAATCAGGTTATTTTTTTGTCTCCACTACAGGAGCACAACCCTCTCTCATCTGCCGGAGACAGACGGAGGATTTGGCCTTCACTCCCCGCGCTGGCCAGACGGGTTGGGGAGGCCTGGTTGATGTTTTATAATGTGTTCCCTTAGTCGCCTTGTACGACATCCACGGGAAGAGTTGGAGTGGTTCTATTCTACTCTACCGGAAACCACACGGCACATATTTATATACAGGGTTACAGGAAAAGTCGTGCTAGATCCCTTAAGGGTGTGGAGCACCCATCATTTCTGACTTATTTCACTATGAAACACCCTACCCTAAACTTAACCCTTTTCGAGATATTCGACTTTTAATTTTTTTATTGAAAATTGCTGATTTTTAGGCTACTACATTTATTTTTGTTTATTTTGTGTATCTTATTATTATTATTATTGCATTTTTACATGTGTAGTAAGATGCTTTAGGACGTCAATCATTAAAATAGTGCACAAGTTAATTGAATAGACTGTAGTAGACAAGTGAAAGAAAAGAAATAAAAAACATATTAGAAAGTTTATTTTTCTCTAAGGGATATCTAAAAAAAATTTTATGGTAATTGTTCGGCAGATGTTTTTTAAAATATTTACGTTTCATCAGCTATCTAACGAGGTGTAACAATCTAGGGTTTGTATTACATTTCGTGGAAAAAAAGTCATACATAACTCGCTACCCCGGTCGTCGAGTGCCGGATGTGGCCGTTTTTGACAGAGTTTATCGAAGACTTCGAGAAACTGGCTCTGTTTTGAGACGAAGTACAGACATGGGAAGACCACGAATTGACGACGAAGAACAGGACAATGAGATAGTGCAACGCTTTCGAGCGGATCCGACTACTTCCACTAATATTGTTGCCCGTGATCTGGGGCTTTCGCAATGGAGAGTGTGGTTTACAGTGCATACTGCTGGCCTATACCCGTACCATTACACGCCAGTACACGTTATTGAAGAAGGGGACCCCGCGAGAAGATTGGACTTTTGCAGATTTATGCTAAATGCTGATGTAGAAGACCCAGATTTTTTAAGAAATATCTTGTGGACGGATGAGTCCAAATTTGATAAAGATGGCATAACTAACTATCACAACGCCCATTACTGGGCCCTAAAAGAACTAAGGAATCCCAATAAGAAAAGAGTGAAGGGGTCCCAACGAAGATTCAGCGTGAATGTGTGGATGGGCATTATCTCCAATCATTTGATTGGACCTTACTTTCTCCCGGATAATCTAAACGGGGAAAGCTACGAAAATTTCCTGAGAGCAGACTTGAGTGATTTGCTGGATGATCTGCCACTCAACCTGATGAGGGACATGTGGTTCCAACACGATGGCTGCCCTGCCCATTTCAGGAGAAGTGTCAGAGACTGGCTGGACACAAATTATCCAAACAAATGGATTGGACGAGGTGGGCCATTGCCATGGCCAGCAAGAAGTCCGGACCTAACCCCCATGGATTTTCATGTGTGGGGCTGCATGAAAAGTCTCGTGTACAGCGAGCCGAATCCAGTTTCGTCTGTGGAAGACTTAAGAGAAAGGATTGTGGATGCAGCAAATAAAATGAGGACCACATTGACCACTGGCGTAGTGAAGACCGGTCTCCGTAGAAGGATGCGACAATGTATTAGAAATAGAGGCGGCCATGTTGAACATGAACTGTAGAAAAAGAAAAAGTTGTGAGAAAACCTTTAATAAATGGCATTTCATGCTTACCTATTGTTTTATTTTACTTTTTAGGGCTAAGTATACATTTTCTTCTCCACTGTCGCCTATGAAACTAAATTTTTTTGAATGCATTTGAATAAAACCCTACATTATTATACCTCGTTAGATAGCTGATGAACCGTAGATATTTTAAAAAACATCTGCCGAACAATTACCATAATATTTTTTTTAGATATCCCTTAGAGAAAAATAAACTTTCTAATATGTTTTTTATTTCTTTTCTTTCACTTGTCTACTACGGTCTATTCAAATAACTTGTGCACTATTTTAATGATTGACGTCCTAAAGTATCTTACTACACATGTAAAAATGCAATAATAATAATAATAAGATACACAAAATAAACAAAAATAAATGTAGTAGCCTAAAAATCAGCAATTTTCAATAAAAAAATTAAAAGTCGAATATCTCGAAAAGGGTTAAGTTTAGGGTAGGGTGTTTCATAGTGAAATAAGTCAGAAATGATGGGTGCTCCACACCCTTAAGGGATCTAGCACGACTTTTCCTGTAACCCTGTATACATATATATTTATGTATCTGTATTGATATTTATAGTTTATTAGTGTATGCTTTCTGTATTATATGTTCTATGATTATTTAATATATAGTAGGTACACTAGACTACTGCCTCTCAATAATCCCTTGTCTTCACCGCAGGTTAGCCGGAAGAAATTTCTTTAGAAATAAGCTTATCCTTTTGTATAATTTTCTTTTCTTTGTGTTGTTCTTTGTATATTTGTGTGTACAATAAACTATTAAATAAATAAATAAATAAAATTCTTCTTGCATATCACAGTATTATCAGGCACGGATCCAGAGCCCAAAAAGCGTTGTGGTCGGCCACCTGAAAACCGGCCAAGTGTGAGTCGGACTATGGATTCGTTCACGATCGATACACTGCATTCCTACAAAGGAGACGTTACCACATGCATGGATATCCAAATAACAACTCCGACAATTTCACTGACATCATATAATGTTAAATTAACTTTTTGACGAAGCCCCTTTACAGCGGATACCTACCTAATTTTTGAAAAACTGTATTTTCATTCTATTATTTGTTATTACTCATAGTTACATTATGACATTTTATTTTTAATGTGTTAATTTTATTATTTTTTATACTGATAATTTGTTAAAATACGACGATCACTTTATATATTGTATAGCACTGTACATGAAATGTATATAGTTATATTTAATATGTAGACTGAAATAATAAAAATCTAATCTAATCTAATCATGCCTAGGCCTTGTACCAGATTTTCTTAATTTTACTTATTAAGGCATTCGATATAACATTAGTCTATCGACCAGGGGCGGCCTTAGTGGGTGGCGAGCACGGCAACCGCCCGTGGCCTCGCTCTGGCAGGGGCCTCGCGCAACAACCCCAGAGATATTAGGTACTAATATTACTCTTTGTGTTCTAATATAATCTTTGTGTTTATCAATTTTTGTTAATTTCCAATAAACAATTTTAAAACTCTAAACTTATTTATTAACTATCTATGACCGTGGCTCCGCTTGCGTGGAATATTCAATTATTTTTGTATCTCTCAATCCAACTCAGACTTTGACTACAAACAGACTAAAATTCCAAAAATGATCGAAATGTGTTCTATTATCCTTAGACTCCCAATTTTTTTTTTTTTAATATTTTTAACGTACAGACACGCGAAGTTAACGATTTGATTTATTAGATTAGAATAGAAGAAGAATAGAAGAATAGAAAGACTTTATTTGGCGAAAACAAATACAACACAGGATATTAAAATTGACAAAATAAATATGAAAAAAAGAAGCAAACAAATTACATAACCGTTAAAACAAAACAGAAAAAATGCCACAGTGTTGTAGTGTGACGCCAAAAGGGTCCCCAGCTCAGCTTATGCTGTAGCAAGAGCTGCAGCGCTGATTTTCAGTGCGGCCACCAAATGACTCACGGACGCAGTTGGTACATCGCAAGCAAGAAATAAAAAGGTTTAAGTACTTTTTAGATTAGTAACTTTTGCATTTCTCGTCAAGGGCCTCGCAAAGAGCTACCCGCCCGGAGCCTCGCAATGGCTAAAGCCGCCCCTGCTATCGACCTCAATTCACTGCATTAGATCCTACGTCATACACAAGCGCAGATAACGGTGGACCCGCTAGTATAAGACCCTTTAGTATAAAGTATGACCTGATGCTGTGCTTCTAATAATAGCAACAACTCGTAAAGAATGCAGACTATTTCCGCCGCCAAGTTCAATGCTAACCTCGGAATCGAACCCATTTACCATCGAACAGATAATGGAAACCGATGACAGATCTACTTAACGTAAATCCTTCATCCTCGTACATTAATACTTTAAAAAAATTATTTTATCTAACAACACTCGCTGATATATTTACAGGTTATAAAAACGATCGACAATAAACAAAAATCTGTATTTATTTTTGACTTTGGAACGTGCGCACGCGACTTTCGGAGCAGCCAATGGGTGAGCTCGACGCCTACTTCAAAGTATGTGGGCGTGGTTAGTTGGTAGCTTTGTAGATCGCCGATTTAAGGTGAGATGGCTGTTTTGATAAATGGCCTTCTTCTGTCTGTCTTGGGAACAAAGGAGTGTCAAAATATTTTATAGTTTTTTTAGGTGCATGGTAGTGGAATGGACAAGTTTGTGTCAAGTAGGTTGATATGTTTTTGTTATCGGGATGCGGAAGTTTTCAAAAGCTTGACAGGTGGGGTAAGTCTCAGAAATATTACATTTAGGCCAAAGGTTTGACATAAACAATCGCATTTTAGACATTTAATTAAATTTAATTTAGCACAATCTTATGTACAACTTTCCGCCTTGGGAGAGCGGTAACCCCTGAGACAGGTATAAATTTACTTAAAAGGGGTTCTTTACATTCATTCATTCATTTCAATCGATTATATTGAAATTTCGAAACATTTTTACAAATCATCTGCCTATATGATGTTTTATGGCAATATGCAAGTAATAACTGATGAAAAGATAATTAAAATAAGAACATTGAATAAAAAGTTTTAAATTTAACCGTTGGAAGGATTCTATATCGTCCTTTATTGAGAGTGAGAGCCTGGTGATTTGTCAAACAGGTTTGTACCTAGTACAGATACCAGTCTCTCGCAAAGTTTTTTTTTAAATATTTTATGACTGTATTTCCGCTCTTGTTTTTTCTTTATAACCTTTGTGTAGAGAAAATAAAGATATATATATTTATAGTATGGATGGTCAACAATGGCCTTACATATTTCTGCAGCCAAACAGCAATGATATATAAGCCTTTGTACACTTTCCAAAAATCTGTACCTTGTTATCCTTAATTTGTGTGCAATAAAAAGTTTATCTATCTATCTATAACAGTCTCACCCCGGGCACTCCACACAAGCGAACAGATTTAATTACCTACTATCACTACAGACGCATCAGCCTGTCCGTACACGTTTGTGTATCTGTACCTACTGCCATGCTCTATTTCGTGGGCGACGTTAAACACGCGGGGGGAGGTAAGTGTCAATTCTTTTCATAGTATTATTTGGAATTCTCTGGTACCGCTGTGTTTCGATTTGATGGGTATGAGAGCCAGTGTAAATGCGGTACACGGGACATTTTAATATAGTCCTCAAGGGGGCGACTAGACTTTGTTCTTTGGACTGTAATCTAAATGCTGCAGATTTATTGGCGACAGTGATCGCTTACCATCAGGCTGTCTGTCTGTCTACCACTCCAGATCGTCATGAAGGTCAGAAGATTCACCTTAATGTGTGTAACACATTCTTATAAGACACCTAACACCATGTCGTAACGACTAATTTAAAAAAATTAAAAAAATCTTAGAACTTGGCATTAATTTACAAACACAATTTTATTAGGTTCACTATCAGTGACCATTTTATCATTGGTCTACAAATTTCTCGATCTTAAAATCTCTATTTTCAGTGTCATAAAGACGAAAATAACTTGAGGTTGGAAAATGAAAGTTTTTAAAAACTTTGTAACAATTATATCTAATTTTACAACTAGAAAATTACGGGTTGGGGCTCTATCATTTGGAGGCTTTTAGTTTTATTGAGTCGGATTGGCCTCAAAGTGGTCTTACTGGGCTGGACGTAATGATTAGTAGCAACTGTCATTAGTGGATGTGGGTTCAAATGGGTTTATTTTAAAAAAAACTTAAACTTACTTAAACTAAGTTAAATCAAAATATGTGAATTCAGAGAAAAGATTTTTAAAACATAATTGTGGAAAAAATCGCTCCGGCCGTTTTCGTAACTGAGATTCGCAACCAGTTGCGAATCAAGAGAATTTATTCCTTAATCTCAACTTCATCATCATCATCATAATCAGGTTATTTTTGTCTCCACTGCAGGAGCACAACCCTCTCTCATCTGCTGGAGGCAGACGGAGGATTTGGCCTACACTCCGCGCGCTGGCCAGACGGGTTGGGGAGGCCTGATTGATGTTTTATAATGTATTCCCTCAGTCGCCTTGTACGACATCCACGGGAAGAGTTGGAATCTCAATTTGGTCGCGGTTAAGTAAAAAGAACTTCTAAAACTTACATAGTTATATCATCAGGTGATGTTTTTAAGACAATCATTAAACAAGATATACAGATTAATGAATTGTTAACATATATGTATATAGCTCGTTTGTATAATGTCTACAGTGAATATTGAGTACCTATAGGCAGAGCTGGATTAACCATGTCGGGGCCCCTAGGCAATGCACGTGTCGGCCCCCCTTTACCGTGTTCTAACTTCCTGAAATATAGCTTTTTCTACGAGAATGCAAAACTCCACAAGCGTGGACTACTCACTTTCAATCCGACTACGACTCCGACTCCGAAGCCCACGCCCAGGCCCACGCCAACTCCTGTTTTCACTCTAAGAAACATTTTCAAAAAGACTCTAGGCAGATTAGATTAGATTAGATTTATTTATTTCAATTTTACATCTTAAAAAAACAATTTTACATGTCATTCTAATATGGTAAAAGGGATCCTCATAAAATAAAATAATGTATAAATTATAATGTCAACAATTTAAATAATGGCATAGTATATAACATACTATCTATGTCAGTATATAATATTAAAATAAAAAAACTTAAAATACACTTGGTATTAAATTATCACACATTCATTCACAAAAAGGGTTCAAACCCCGCCCGTACCAATGAGTTTTACGAAACTTAAGTACGATTTATTTATAATACCACAGACTTTTCGGTGAAGGAAAACATCGTAAGGAAACCTGCATATGCCGAAGAAGAAATTCTGAGGCGTATGTGAAGTCCACCAAATCGGCTTGGGGCACCGTTGGTGGTCAGGGGTTTGGCACAAAAGATCCTGAAGGGTCGAAGTGTCGCCAGGTCTTCCTGGCCCCCTAAGAAGATAAGATAAGATAAGATCACAAATTAAATTAAACGTCAGAGGGCCCACCAATTTCATTTTTTAGAAAATTCATTTATTAGAAAATTCAGTTGCCTACACTGCCTAATGGATAATCCGGCCCTGCCTATAGGTAACTTATTCTATCAAAATGTTGTAATAAACTCATTATAAGTACTCGTCCTTCGACTCTGAAGTTGAAGTTTGCAAACTAGCAAAAACCAAGAGTCGGATTCTCATAATTTACCTAAAATTAACTTCGGGTTGCCAGAGCTTGTAATTTAGACGCCTTTTTCTGGCAGATTTTTGTTATTATATAAAAATTATGAGGAAACTCTTACCAAATTTTACCAATCGGGAGGGAATTAACACCTCACGTAACTAACCATGTACGTACCATGGGCCCGTCCGTCTACAACCGGATACCCGAGGACATCACAGACGCACCTTCGACTCCCTCATTTAAACTAAGGCTGAAGAAGTGGCTCAACGAGCAAAATTTCTATAGCTTTTAATCAATTCATTGGAAATTGTAAATGTAGTAGTGTTTAATGTTTGTTTATTCTTTTATGAGACATAATCATTTTATTTGACGACATCCGTGGCGGAACGGGTAGCTCTCGGACTGCCACGCCGGAGGTAGCGGGTTCGAATCTCGCTAGGGGCAAATGTTCGTATGATGAATATGAATGTTTGTACCCAAGTCTTGGATGTTTATATATTTATTTAATTATGTGTATCCGTTATCTAGTAACCATAGCACAGGCTCTGCCTAGTTTGGGACTGGATAATTGGTGTGAATGTCTGACATATTTATTATTATTTATTTATTAATATAATATTTATTACTATGTTATGTTATAGATTTTAAAATTGTATGACCTGTAATTGCCGATTACCAATAATAAATATCTATGTCTATGTCGCCCCACTTTTAATAACAGACTGAAAAACTGGCTGATAGAAAATATGTGTTATGATAAAAAAAAATTTTGGACTGACCCATGTTTCTGTAAAAGTAATTAAGTAAATATATAAATATATAATTCATAATAATAATGAGACAAATACCTATATTTTCTTTAATTTTGTATATTGATGTTATACACTATTTTTGACGTTGTAGGTAATAACATTTAATTTATGATATGATATTTTGAATATATCGACATTCTTTTGACTTGTAACAATTGTTATCAATAAAATTTTCATTTTCATTTTCTAACGGTCAATTACCGTACTGTAACTGAAGTCACAGAATCCGCCATATCCATATACCTAGCGACCCCTCGCATTCCCACGCGCATCAAAGCGCGCCGCGTGGCGCCGCGGGTTTTTTCCGAGTTCCGCCGCCAAAGATAAGACGGCACTCAACTCAGCGTGATCTTGAGTGATACTCAAATAGCTGCGGGTATATTTAGCTCCTGGTATTGGATTTAGTGCTCGCACTTGAGGAATGAGGAGTTGAATGCAAAGTTAAGGGAACACAGAACTGACATTGGATTGACGCTTAAACGTATGGATGGACCTTTCTCCTCGACTACACCTCATACCATGAAGTAAAATAATTTTTCGTAGCTCACAGTTTCACCTCAAAGTGTTTACACTAATTGGTTATTAAACTAGATAACAGATGCACATTAGGAAAAATTACGAAAAAATATTTTGCTTCATGGTATAATAAATAATATTAATAAAATCATTTATTCATCTCTTAAAAAATTTACATACGATAACTCCGCCAAACTGTATAATACAGTTTGTTGGCAGAAATAGCTTTCTTACTATATACACATCTATGGCAGAGAATACTAAATATCACTACGCAATGGTGAATAGCAAATCAAAGTTACAAAGTTTTTAATTTTGATATTAGCACAAAAAGATTGAGGTTACGTTAATGAGTCCACTAGATATTTCTTATATTTAATTCTGAAAGTGTTTTTGTTGATTACATTGCTTCTGATGCCTAGTGGGATAGTGTTAACAATTTTGGGTACCAAATACTGCCTTGTTCTTTCACCATAGTAGTTGCAGACTCTAGGTACACAAAACAGTTGATGGTCAACACTCCTGGTGTAGCGTGAGTGGTCACTTGGTGTCAGATATTGACCGCACTTAAAATTTTCTACAGCTAAGAGGAGCTTCACCTTCCCATGGACTGGTAGTATTCGACATGTTGCAAAGAGTTTCTCATAATCCTGTTTACAGTTATCTTTCGTTTGTTTGTTTACTAAAGTCTTTATAAATCTTTTTTGGAATTTTTTTATTTGGTCTAAATATGTTTTAAATGTGCGTCCGTAGCTACTCAGTCCATAAGAAAGCAAAGACTCCACTAGTGCATAGTTCTAGTATGAGGTGTAGCATTCTCATGAGAAGCAGAACCAGGGTCGGAAAAAACCTTTTTTGTTTAAATGCAATACATTAAGTAAAATAAAGATACTTGATTAAATCATTTTATTGATAAAAAAATTTATCATAATCTTTATTGAAAAAGCATTTGATTTAAATCATGCCAACCCCGAGCAGAACAGTGTTAATCTATACTAATCTACTACTGTTAATCTACTACTCTTGTTATATCTAACAAGGAGTAGGTATGTATAGGTATGAAATGACACTTCTGTACGCTCTTTAGTCTGTGCGTCGGTGGTTCAAAGGTAAGCTCATATTGGAGTTTGCTTGCTGTCGGTCATGTGTTTTGTTTATCGATTGCCCATATAAACTGCGCCCGCGGCTTCACTCGTCTAATTTTTATCGTCCATAAAACGTGTTTTTTTAAAGCGTAAGTACATCAAAGTGCAATTTATTTACTCTGATTACTGCCTAAAAAAAGTATGATCATGTGAAATCGGGATACCAGGCTTACTACTACTAAAGGCGCACCAGCCTGTCCGTAAAAACCTAACAGTAAGGTTGGCTGCTGCACCCAGCGCGATCGAGAGAGGGACAACGCTGTACGTCAACGACATACGTGCTTCTCTTAAGTGCGTGCGTGCGTTAAGACTTAGGAAGGTCAGTAGATCGTTCACGGGGCAATGTATACGCTTCTACAACAAACTACCAGAGGACATCTTAAATATGACGGACAGTTTAAGATTAATTAAAAACAACTTTGTAAGAAAGCCTATTATAAAGTAAACGATTATTTGAATGACAAAGATGCCTGGTAATAATGTTAATTCAGCTTCGTACAATCTTTATATAATTGTATGCAAACTTGATTTTAAAAGATGTGTTGCGTGAAGTTTGTCGCGCCGTTTCTTCTTCACAGCGCTAACACCTAGGAAGCGGTAGTCGATAAAAAAATGACGTGTATAAATGTACCAAGTGTACTCATATGCAATAAATTATTTTGGCTTTGACTAACTGAAAGCGTCGATAAATCAGTAGTGCGTATTGCCTGCCGTGCTCTGTGCTCGTAAGTCGGGGGCCACTAAAACCTCCCCCCTCCCCCCGTACCCGCCCTCTTAGTGAAACCCTTAGTGTTATTACAAGTTATATATTTATTTATTTTTAGCAATCATTTATAGAAAAGAAATGTAACCCCAGCGATCTCTATGTACTACTAGATGGAGCGTTCCAAACAATCGATCTGTTCCACGCAAGTAGCCACAACTCTTTCACATTCACTTTGAAGCTTGTGCAGTTACTACTCAGAACATTTAATTATTTACTAAATATTGACATTATTTAACCGTAGCGTCAATATTTAGTAATAATTAAATGTTCTGCGTAGTAACTGCACAAGTTTCATAGGGAATGTGAAAGAGTTGTGGCTACTTGCGTGGAACAGAGCGATTGTTTGGAACGCTCCATCTAGTAGTACATAGAGATCGTTGCGTAACCCTATTAGATTTCTTTTGGAAATCTCTCTAAAGCCGACATCATGGTATCTCTTATACAAATATGTACAAATATTTTATTGATAATTTTCGTTACATGTCAATTTAAAATTGAAATATTAAAATATGTCAGATGTCATCATGTAAATTAAATTACAACAAAAATAATATTACAACAAAAATAGAATATTTGATGTCAATAGATCTTAAAAATTAAAAATATATTCGTATTACACGAATTTGTCCAGTTTGTAGAACTCGTCCAAACTATAAAAGATATATAATTTCTGACTACCCCATACTGACCAGACTTCACGATACACCCTGTATGGACGCCATTTTCAAAGTCAAACCAGCTCTACAATCAACACTCAACAAAATGCATTCGGTATAGACAGATGCAAATTTGCGCCCCCTGCATACCTTGTGAAGTGGCCCCTTCCGCTAGCGAGGCGGATATGAGGCGCAATTTGAATGTTATTGCACCAGAGACGAAGAGTGGCAAACACTTGACAGTTTCCAGCTTCGAGCGGTTCATATTGAGCCTGCTTATCTCAAATGGAATTGTAGATGAGGTGCTACACGCGTTTAGTAAATGTTCCTGTGGTAGATTACAATTTCCCTTGGTAAAAAGCAACGATCTCTATGTATTTACTAAATGGAGCGTTCCAAACAATCGCTCTGTTCCACATAAGGAGCCACAACTCGTTCACATTTAATTTGTTACATGTGCAGTTATTACGCAGAACATTTAATTATTACTAAATATTAACGCTACGGTTAAATAATGTCAATATTTAGTAAATAATTAAATGTTCTGAGGAGTAACTGCACAAGTTTCAAAGTGAATGTGAAAGAGTTGTGGCTACTTGCGTAGAACAGAGCGATTGTTTGGAACGCTCCATCTAGTAGTACATACAAATTGTTGCTAAATTTTGACGCCATTTACCTGTAGCGTCAATATTTAGTACTAATTTAATATTTTGTGTAGTAACTGCAAGTATCAAAGTGAATGTGAACGAGTTGCGTCTCCCGGAGCCGCAGTTGCTTGGAACAGAGCGATTGTTTGGTTCGCTCCATCTAGTAAGTACATAGAGATCGTTGGTAAAAAGTTGGCTTCGAGTTTCAGGGTTGTACCAAATTTTATTCATAATTCTATTCATTGCCATATATTACATCTAGGTACAGATGTTATTAAAATATACAATAATAACTGTGCCCCGCGGCTCCGCTCGCGTGGACGACAAAATTATTGTTTATTTTCATATAGTTGAAATTTACTTAGTGTTAATTTACTTCCCCCTTTCCTACCGTTCCCGCACCCCACCACCCTCCTCCCCCATCCCCACTCCAACTGCCACTGCCATCACCACCGAAGTCCTAACTCATCACAATCTGAATTCCGTCGAACATTATACTTCTTTAATATTCTAGAACATTCTAGATAAGTTCTCGGTATCGTCATTTACAAACGCCCCTAACGCCATTCAACACAATCTTGAGTTTATATGAGCCGTACAATGTGTTAGAAAAGGATAGATGTATCCCATCACACATTTTTACCACCCACATCCACCCACCGTAACCAAACTCCCTTACTTGCGAGTGCTGACCAAATGCTATCTACCACTGCAACCATGAGTGGGTGGCAGTGGGTGGTTATGGAGAAAAGGCTGGACATACATACACACATTTTCCTTTTATATATATAATAGATTTGGTAATGGATCAGTGCAACTTTACCCACAGGCTGTAGCAATTAAAATAGTAACAATACACATACAACTTGCAACACAAATACATCAACATGTATACCAAGTCAAAATAGAGTTTCAATATTATCAATCATTCATCAAAGGGTATCACGGAGCGAAAAGTGGGGGAAGGAAAGTCGCTTTGCGACATTGAATTGCGCAAAATGTCCATACATCGCCTCTGCCTACCCCTCTGGGACCAAGGCGTGAGCGTTATGTATGTATGTAGTTTCAAACTATTACTAAAATTTCATGTTCTTATACTAACCAGCACACTTTATATTAATATCATTCTAAGAATTCATTTACGATATATGGACACTCATTACATTTTTTAGGATATTATATCGATGTGATTATTTTTAGGGTTCCGTACCAAAATAGTAGAACAAATGACTCCATTCTTAAAGAGCTCAACATAACAAAACGGCTCTCCACTATCTGCAATGAAAGGACTCTAAGCTTCTTCGGTCACATTGTGCGATCTCCCAAGCACGACCTGGAGAGGCTCATCATCTTGGGACAAGTGGAGGGCAGGCGTGCCAGAGGACGAGCTCCGACGAGGTGGTCAGACCCGGTGAGGAGGGTGGCTGGCGGATCCTTATATGAAGCAGTGCGGCTGGCCAATGACCGCTATGCATGGAGGCGCATTTTATACGGTCGCGATCCTCAGCAGTGAGGGAACGACAGAGAAGAAGAAGACCAAAATAGTAAAAACGAAACTCTTTTGGTCGTCCCTCCGTCGGTCACAGCTGATTATTTCAGCAACTACTAATGCTCTCGTCTTGAAATTAAGAATAGTTTCAAATAATACTTACCCAATTTAGTGCAAATAAAAGAATTTAAAAAATATTTTTATTTTCATTATAAAATGAGCCGAAATACGGGTCTATCGGGTATCTACGGATAGGTCTTCAAAAATGATATTGAGGTTTCTAATATCATTTTTTTATCAAGAATGCGATGTGTACAGAATCATTTTCTGTAAATTCAAGGCGGTCAAATGCCGTTCTTGTTTGTTGCCGTGTGGTTTCCGGTAGAGTAGAATAGGACCACTCCAACTCTTCCCGTGGATGTCGTACAAGGCGACTAAGGGAATACATTATAAAACATCAATCAGGCCTCCCCAACCCGTCTGGCCAGCGCGGGGAGTGTAGGCCAAATCCTCCGTCTGTCTGTGGCAGATGAGAGAGGGCTGTGCTCCTGCAGTGGAGACAAAAATAACCTGATGATGAAATAGATGGTTCATATTAGTAATCATAGTAGTGTAGCTTCTAGTTACGTAGATGTATAGACGCTACGATGCAACACCTCGCGCTTTTAATCCTCTTAATGGATTAGGGAGGGGCACAAGGGATGTGTGGAGCTTTCATAGTTAAATTTTCTTTACAACTTTTAAAAATATTCTTAGCTGTAAAAATGATTCAGCCGCATAGAGGCTTTTGAGGCTTTTCTACGCGTCTAAAGCATTTTTACAGCTACGTAACTTTTAAAACTTGTAAAGAAAATGTAACTTTGAACGCTCCAGACGTCTCCATTTTGGAAGTTTGATAACCAGCAAATCTAGCACAAAAAAATCTTGTAACGTTACCCAGTTGACTAAATACCAGTTCTAGATAACTGCGGTTTTTAGATAGAAAAGGAAATTATTTACAAAGAACCGGAGACCGCGTTACGTAACGGGAAAACATTCATTTAAAAAAGAATCAGGTAAAGAAAACAATTTTGCTGCATTAATTTGATCTTTAGGCGTAGTGTTGCCAGCGACAAAAAATGCGTGTTTATTTACTGTCAAGCTGGACGGATTTGCTGGCCATTTTGCAGTTTGGAATGTTTTTCTTTTGTGTTGGATTACGGGTCCAATTAAAGGGAAAAAAACTCTACTAAACTAGGATTTTCTTCATCATCATCATCATCAGCCTATATATCCACTGCTGAACATCTTCATCAGCTCCACAATAGAAGTCTTCCATGAATGGCTTTCCATTGCCATAATCATCACGCTTGGCAGGCGGATTGGTAATCGCAGTAATGATCTTAATATACGCAAAAGAATGCTGCTGCCCGTCCCTGGTGCAATCCCTCGACACCTACGGAAAGATTGGGGGTGGCCCTATTATAAACCGGGAACCACGCGGCTGTCTTTATACTTCTTTATACTGTAAATAAATTTAATGTAATAGTAAAGTATTAGATTCATTATCATCAGCCTGAAAGAGTCCACAGCTGGACATAGGCCTCTCGCAAGGCGCGCAGTACTCAATACTCGGCTCTTCTTATCCAGTCTCTGCCAGCCGCCTTACGCAGATCGTCGCTCCATCTAGCCAGGGGGCGTCCCACACTACGCCTGCCCAGTCGCGGTCTCCACTCGAGAACTCGTTTACCCCAACGGTAATCGGTTCTCCGACAGATGTGACCCAGCTCACTGCTACCTCAACGTACAGACTGTTTGAATTATGACGAAGACTTTAGACTCTGCTGGCGGATCAACTCATTTTTGATCCAGTTCCTAGGAGAAACTCCGAGCATAGCTCTTTCCATAGCCCGCTGAGCGACCTTGAGTTTTCCTCTCACTATCAGAGTCCACATTTCGACGCCGTATGTCCTTGAAGGTTTTAAATAAATAATTGACCATGAACCTCTCCAATCTTTTGTCTGTCCGCCCAAAGTGCGTTCTCCCTTGTTTTTGTTCTGAGAGCTTACGTACCTACTCTTCGCCCCGATGGAAGGTTACCAGTCGAGCCGACACAATATTTACCTTAGCCTCCGACAAAACAAACATCTACTAGGTAACCTATCTATATGACGCAAGTAACCTTAAGAAATGGCAGCCTATATGATTTTTTTTATTTCCTATACAAAATAATGTACTACGACTTTGCAGAACACGCGATGAGAGGAATTTTTTAGGTAAGTTTTTACACCTTGGGTTACATTATTGGAGTTTTAGTAAGGATCCCGAATTTTTTTGAAAATGTAATATAGCCTATGTCACGCGGGGATAATGTAGATTCCCAACAGTGAAAGAATTTTTCAAATCGGTCCAATAGTTTCGGAGCTTATTCAATGCAAACAATGAAACAAATCTTTCCTCTTCATAATATATTTTTATTATTATTGTAGATAGATGTAGGTACCGTATGTAACTCAGTAACTCAGAAACTAAAAGAGCTAGAGGAAAACCGGAGTCAAATGTTCTGCATTAATTTATCTACAATACCCTTTTGTGGCTTTCGTTGATAAGTTTAATAGTCTCAGAGAAATTTTGTCACAATGTTGCCTTCAGAATTTTTAAAGTACCTAACAGCCTGAATGTATGAATTTTTTTATATTCTATACCGTAACTCAAAAACTAAACGCTCTAAAGAAAACTGTTTGGGAGGCCAAGTTTTTCGAAAAATCCTATCCTATCCTATCCGGAAGGATAGGATACGAGTTCAGTCAAGTCAAGTGGTCTTCTTTGTCATTTGCAGGTCACGATGTTTTCCTTCACCCAAAAGCCTGTGGTATCCTACTAATCCTACTTCCTACTAATATTATACATGTGAAAGTTTAGATATTTGAATATTTGTTACTCAATCACGCTTCAACCACTTGACGGATCTTGATGAAATATCCAAACATTCACATTTATAATATTAGTAAAAGAAGTAATTCTAAGGCATATGTGAGGTCTCATAACACTGTGAGGTCTGATAACAGAGGTTTGGCACAAAAGATCCTGAAAGGTCGAAGTCAGGTCTTCCTGGCCCCCTAAGATGATAAGAACTCCCACTTGGAATACATCGAAGAACTACTGTCTTTACAAAATCCTTCGAAAGTCGGAAGACTCGTAGACAAAAATGTATAACGTATCGTTTCATCAGACATCTGAAATCACACTATTGTTTCGGGGTACTTTAAAATCATTTTTTGTGTCCTTTTCAGTGGTCCCTCAGTCCCCAGTACTAATTAGATGAGCTCATCGAGTGATCACCTCATTACCCGGGATGGCGTGTCGATGCGCCAGTTGTGACGTAATGGCGCGTGCGCACTCTCCCTGCACCATATGCCGCGCGCGGTAATGACTCGTGTTTATGGCCCTTTTATTACCTTGTTTGGAATTGGCTTTTTGATGGTACTGTCAAGCATATTTGGGTATAAAATACACCTACGTGGCACGACCCCGTCTGCCGGGGCACCTAGGCTGTCAATGTTGCGTGATTTAGGGGTTCAGCGTAACATTATCTTTAGTCTATGAGCGTAGGATTCAATTTAGCTTGCATTTTTAGGTTCATTTATGAGTATTTGAAGAAGCTTTCTTAGGGAGTTAAAGGACCATCGGAGGAATAACCCAACACTGAGAAAAAAATAACTAGCCCTCCTACTTACATAAGGATAAAAATATACCACTATTATGTAAGTAGCCGCCCCCATTATAAATGGTGTCGCCTACAACTGATTCAGTAGCCGGCCACATTACTAAGTAACCACACTACGTAAAAATGCGGCGAGTCTAAGTCGTGGACCCTCAATACGGAGGCGATGTTAGCAACACATAACGTTAAGGGGTATCACGGAGCGAAAAGCTGCCGAACAAAAGTCGCTTTGTGACATTGGATTCCGAAAAGTGGCGATACATCACTCTGGGACCAAGGCGGGAGCATAATGTGTGTATGTCAGTCGGGAACCACAAGGAAAATTACTTCACAGCAGATTATTTCCCCAATCTCTCTACGCTCTTCTCACACTATGAATAATCACAGTCCTAATAAATACCAGTCTGGTATATTTGTATTGACACCAGTATGGTCGGCTGCGCGACTTCGCGACGGCGAGGGGTGACCAGCGAGGCGCGTGCGCACGGCATTAGTCGCGCAATCTGACCGTCGGAGCAGAAGGAACTCCTCGTTAGGGAATTGGGAGAAAAGTGATTGATTTGAGAGAGGCTAACGCGGCGTACCATATCGAGAGGTTCTACCGTATCGAGAACTCATGTATCTAATAATGAGTTCAAAATCAATCAAAAATCAAAATCAAAATATATTTATTGCCTTAACAGTATTTTACAATAGTTATAACGGGGCCGGGACTTCTTTTTAAGCGTAAAAGCCTGTGTTAAGAAGCCCCGCTCTTCCTAATTATTACATACATAGTAAAGACTCCTAAAGATACAAAAATATAAAAATAATTTAAACGATAACTAAGATTAATTAATGTGAATCCGCCAAAATACATGTTGTGTGTGTGTGTGTGTTTGTGTGTGTGTGTGTGTGTGCGTGTGTGTGAAGTGTGAATGTGTGTGTGTGTATGTGAGATATCTTTAGAATACTAATTATTATCTATACATATAATAAAAGAGTAGAAAAAACAAAAGAAAAGCGAATCTGTACATTGAAGTTAAAAAAAAAAATTCACTTCCCGGACGTTACTGAAGACCAGTAGAGTCCAAAAATATAATTAAAAAATTTCTTATCTGTCTGTATGTATGTATGTATGTACGGGCTAATCTTGGAAACTGCTGAACAGAATTTGACGGCGTTTCACTGTTTAATAGCTTTGAGTTCGGGCCTCATACTGGTATAAGTCATATCTCAATAAAATATCAGGATGCTGATATACAAGTTGACCTCTCATTTCATATCATTTGTATGAAAGTGTAGTTCAACATTACTGGTCGAAGCAAGAACTTGACAGAAAGTGACAGAGATGTTTTAAAGCTCATTTATAGATTTATTTTAGCTGATGTATTTCAGGTATTTCCACAAGTCTCGATACAAAAAGTTCGCTATTCGATAATTAGTGGCCCTGTATTAGACCGGTGATCGTCGACAATGTCAATATCGAAGCTGTTCAGGAGTACGTCTGCCTAGGACAGACAATATAGTTGGGTAGGATCAATTTCAAAAGCTGACAGAAGAATCCAGTTAGGGTGGGCAGTATTCGGAAAACTGCGTCAAGTCTTTACATCACCTATTCCACAATGTTTAAGGACAAAAATCTTTAATCAGTGCGTCCTGCCTGTCATGATTACAGCGCGGAGACATGGACACTGATGGTGGGCCTGATCCACAAGATTCAAGTGGCTCTGCGAGCTATAGAGAGGGCAATGCTTTTTTATTTTATTTGTTTTATTTGTTTATGTTGTTAATGCTCGGGGTCTCTATGAGGGATATGATTCGTAATGAGGAGATCCTATGAATAACGAACGTGACCGACATAGCCGAAAGAATTAGTAAGCTGAAATGGCAGGTCACATCTGTCGTAGTATCGAACGGCCGTTGGGGCAGACGGGTTATAGAGTGGGACGCGACGTCCCACGCGCAGGGTGGGACGCCCTGCCGCCAGGTGGATGGACGACCTGAAGATGGTGGCCGGTAGCGGCTGGATCTGTAGGGCGTTGTGGCATTCATTGGGGAAGGCATGTCCAGCAGTTTGACAGACATTTTGTTGTACAGTTAATTGGATATGCAACATAGGAAGGGAATAGGAGGGGAAGGAAGTCGGATGGAAAAGAATAGAGGGATTAGGGTAAGAGAGGAAAGATGATGGGGCAGTGGTAAATAAAGGGTGTAGGAAGGGGTGGGTTAAGGGAAGGGGGAGAGGTAGGAGTAGGGAGAGGGAAGGGGTGGGGGAAAGGGTTGTCAACGTTGTGGGAAGAGGATGGAGGGGAAGGAAATATCACCTAATTTGCACAATATTAAAATATATTTTTTTTTATTGATTATATGATAATCTTTTAATTCGTAATAAATGTAAATGTCAACTTTATTTAAAAAAAGCGGCCTAGTGCGAGTCGGACTCGCCCATGAAGGGTTCCGTAGCAGCAAGTAACATAATATAAAAGTTATTGTAGTTCGTTGTAACTTTGATTGTGGTTCACGATTTATGACGTATTAAAAAAAACTACTTACTAGATCTCTTTCAAACCAATTTTCGGTGGAAGTTTGCATGGCAATGTACATCATATATTTTTTTTAGTTTTATCATTCTCTTACAGGGGGGGGGGGGGGGGGGGGACACATTTTACCACTTTGGAAGTGTCTCTCGCGCTAACTATTCAGTTTAGAAAAAAATTATATTAGAAACCTCAATATCATTTTTGAAGACCTATCCACACGTATGGGTTTGATGAAAAGAAAAATCTAAGTATGGGAACCCCCAAAATTTTATGTTTTTTTTTTTTCTATTTTTGTGTGAAAATCTTAATGCGGTTCACAGAATACATCCACTTACCAAGTTTCAATAGTAAGTTCTTATAGTTTTGGAATAAAGTGGCTGTGACATACGGACGAACAGACAGACAGACATGACGAATCCATAAGGGTTCCGTTTTTTGCTATTTGGCTACGGAAACCTAAAAAACTGTGGTCCAACGGGCGAAACCGCCGCCGGAACGCTAATTTTTATCCGACTTCAAAAAAGGAGGTTCTCAATTGGGTAGTATGTTTTTATGTATATTAATATTTTTACTGCATAACCAGATTAATAGATTTCTTTTAGGATTTAATAACACGTAATACATAAGAATGTGTAATGTTAAGTTGTCCACGCGGACGAAGTCGCGGGCAACAGCTAGTGTAATATATAGTAGAAGTGATTCAGTTTCTTCCCATGTTTTAGTTTTTAGACCATTAGTTATAAGTCTTTTACATTCAAGCAAAGCTTTTTCATAAATCTTTAATTCCTTGTTTATTTTATTGTAAAGGTGGGCTGATTGAGTACCACATTGAATACTAGCAAATTTTGTTCTGACTCTAGGAACGTGAGCTACTGCATGTCTATTTCTTTTTTCCAGAATGCTCTGATCAAGAGTTCATTTCGAAAACGATGACGGTAACGTAAGAAACCCCACATCTAAACTATATAATACTAGCTGGTGCCCGCGACTTCGTCTGCGCACGATTAGTATTTCGAGTAGCTTTTTTGTAGGACTACTTAAGATAAACATTTCCATCATACATTACATATGTGTAACTCTAGCGGTTTTGGCAGCGCACGCCAGAATAGCTCGCAGATGGTAGATTTTTTCCTACTTACTTGATATTTTGGACAATTCGCTCAATATCTTTATAAATTGTAGCATATGTGTTATTCTGATGTATAAGCTATATTATTGTAAAGTTTCATTAAAATACATTCAGTAGTTATTACGTGAAAGAGTAACAAACATCCATCCATACTTACAAACTTCCGAGTTTATAATATTAGTAGGATAGGATAGGATTATAAAGAAGTAAATTTGTAAGATTGAATGCAGGACGTAATATCCGAAACTACTCATCCGCTTTAAAAAATTCTTTTACCAATATTTAAAATGGACTTTCAGGATGGACATAGGGCTCTTCGTAGAGACCAATTTTGCAATAAATAAAAAAAACGGTCAAGCGAATGCGTCTCTGCTGGACATAGACCTTCCCCAATGACCGCCACCAAACCAGGTCCTCCACCCTCCGTATCCAGCCGCTTCCGGACACCTTCTTCAGGTCGTGGGTCCATCAGGTGGTGGGGCTTCCTACCTTGCAGTAACCACTCGGTCGTCTGCCATTTCAGCTTGCTAATCTCTTCAGCTATTTCGGTCACCTTCGTTCTTCGTCGAATCTCCTCATAACGAATCATATCCTGCAAAGAAACCCTGAACATAGACCTCACCATAGCTCGCTGAGCGACTTGATATATGTGAATCAGGCCCACCGTCAGTATCCATAGTAGGCAGGTCAGGACAGACAGGAGGCTGCCCAGCCTATCTGAATTCCTCTATCAGCTGTTTTTAGTTTTGATATCTGGTTTATGCGAATGCAAAAGTTCATTGATTCTTATGCAGAATACAATGAAGCTAATTTCCGTCTATTTCTGCTTGTAATTTTTTCCATTGTCAATCACTTCGATGTGCCCCTCGCGAGTCTGTCAATTCCAATCGTCATCACAGATTCACGGGGCAACAAGCGCATTGTCATTGCCAATTCGCGTTGTTCCGGCGACGTATTCCTATTGCCGTTGATTGCTCGCAATCTAGAGACAATAATATCTGCCGTTTTAATATAAGGGGTGTCTAGGAAAATCGGAAGATATATTTTTGGGACCGCTGCTAAAATGTGATTGGCAAGAGTGTTATTTTTAATGTGATTTTTTTAACATAGACCTACCTTATAGGATATTTTAATGCACATACACATTGACATCGCCGTGTGGTTTCCGATAGAGTAGAATAGGAGCACTCCAACTCTTCCCGTGGATGTCGTACAAGGCGACTGAGGGAATACATTATAAAACATCAATGAGGCCTCCCCAACCCGTCTGGCCAGCGCGGGGAGTGTAGGCCAAATCCTCCGTCTGTCTCCGGCAGATGAGAGAGGGTTGTGCTCCTGCAGTGGAGACAAAAATAACCTGGTGATGATGATGATGACACATTGACATACATGTTTTTTTATTTGTTTTTTGTTTTTATTTTACTTATAAACTTTCTTCGTAAATTATTCTAAAGTTTTTTTTTTCATTAAGAGAGAGCCTGGTGATTTGTCATACAGGTGTCTTCCTAGTAAATACACCAGTCTCTCGCAAATGTTTTTATGATTTTATGACTGCATTTAGCTCGTGTTTTTCTTTTTATCTGTGTAGAGAAAATAAAAATATTAATTTTAAACTTTATTGTCATACATTTTGTCGTCACTAACGGAGAAAAATATATAAAAATAAATTGAGTTTATATAGTGGCATGTCTAATATTGGTACCTATTTAAAAATAAGTATATACATTAAGCGAAATGTAAAATTTATTTTTAATAAAATAAATTCTTTTGATGCTATGTAAATACAAAAATATACAGTCAGGACAAAGTTTCTTAGATTTTCTATATCTTTAACAATATATATATTACTTATTACTCTTTTTTAAATAAATCCGTGTGATATATGGGAATTAAGCAAGGATTGGACAATTCACAAATATAACATCCAGACCGGGACAGACTTGTACAAAGGGACCTATTTATCATTTAAATTTCCTAATCAGCGCAACCTACAATTTCTCTGGTATAATATTATCTACCCAAAGGTTGGAAGAAATCGCTTAAAGCGATAAGACCGCCTAAATTGTACTATTTGTAACTTCTATAACGTGTAACTGTATTTGTTTGTGCAATAAAGTGTATTGTAAAGTTGTCTGTCCCCAGTGGGAATCGAATCCACGACCTCAAGTACTCGAGTTCACCGACCAAGCCACTAGACCAAGGAGGCGTTCAGAACTCATTTTTGACATTTTCTCTCTTACGCTGATATTTTTGGTAATGATTAATATCATCGATCCCCATTAATTAGATTATAGTTCAAACATTTCGACCCCAATATTAATGAATATTGATGCGGAGGAATCATTAATATCTAGTGACAGACAGCCGGACAGCGGCACGTGACAAATCGATGTTTTATATACGTAATAACCAATGATTATGGCGTTGATCAATGACGGTAATGAGGATGGCGTTGATCAATGACGTAATTATGTTTTTTTATTAAAGTCTGACGTGTTATTATATATAAAAAAAAAACATTTATTTCAGGCGTTGCCCATAGTGTTAGTAACAAAGATACCTTATAACTATGTTAGTAACTTAATATTAGAACAATAAAAATGACATTTTTGTATCTTTGACTAATAAGTAATAAAATAATTCTAGATATATACTTGGGCTCGATTCTGAAGGCACAATGTTAAAATTTGACAGCACTAAAACTGTTGCTATCCTTGTCATAAAGTATTATGAAGATAAAGATGAAACCAATTTTAGCGCTGTCAAATTTTAAATGTGTAACTTCAGAATCGGGCCCATTATTTCTATAAATTTGTAATTTAACGTGTAATTGACGACCTCCGTGGCGGAACGCGTAGCTCTCGGACTGTCACGCCGGAGGTTGCGGGTTCGAATCCCGCTAGGGGCAAATGTTCGTATGATGAATATGAATGTTTGTACCCAAGTCTTGGATGTTTATATATTTATTTAAGTATGTGTATCCGTTATCTAGTAACCATACCACAGGCTCTGCCTAGTTTGGGACTGGATAATTGGTGTGAATGTCTGAGATATTTATATATATTTATTATAAAAAAAAAAAAAAATTATGTATAACTATTTTAACCAACGTGTTTGTCAGATTACAACTTTTTACAATATCTAATAAATAAACGTGTAAACTTCGAGTATCTGTACATTAAATGGGGTATGAAGGGTAAATAATAGAATACAAACAGAATACATTAAGTTTTGATTTGCAGTGAGATTTAGTCTTTATTACATCGCAATCGGCTTACTTAATCAAAAGTTATGTAAATTTATAGTTTTCAAAAATTCACTCACAAAAGTATAAAGCTTGGTGAAATTCAGATGCGATGAGTTAGGACTGCGATGGCGGTGGTAGTTGGAGTGGGGGGAGTGGGTGCGGGAGCGGGGAATTGTTGTGTAGTCCACGCGAGCAAGGCCGCGGGCAGAGCTAGTGAACTTATAAGTTGGTATTAGTCTGGATGTTTTGTAAATTAAGATATGATTCTCGTAGTACAGGAGAAAATCATATTTTTTTATAAAATTAATAATATACGTGTCTGTGAGGTTGGCATTTAAAATCACTTGGTGTTGTTGTGTCCTCTTTCACCCCTATAGTATCGTATCAAATTGCCAATAATAATGTAGCCAAAGGCAATTTTAGCTATAAAAGATATATATATATAAACGAGCAAATAAACAAGAAGAAAATACAGGGTGAGCCGCTCCCCATCATCAGCTGAAATACGTCCACTGCTGAAAATCATCATCATCATCATCAGGTTATTTTTGTCTCCACTGCAGGAGCACAACCCTCTCTCATCTGCCGGATACAGACGGAGGATTTGGCCTACACTCCCCGCGCTGGCCAGACGGGTTGGGGAGGCCTGATTGATGTTTTATAATGTATTCCCTTAGTCGCCTTGTACGACATCCACGGGAAGAGTTGGAGTAGTCCTATTCTACTCTACCCGAAACCACATGGCACCCGGAAACCACACGGCACACGCTAAAAATAAGCCTCCCCAATGGAATGCTACTTTTAGTAGGCGGACAGCCTTCGGAGGATTTGTCATAAAGATGAATATTGGAACGTTTCAACCGCCTTCATTATGATAGCCCATAGAATGAACAGTCCTCTGGTGTATGTCTTATGTAAACGCTTTATTGTACCAAAAATAACAACAATAATAAAATAGGAATTAAACTGTGTACAAAGGCGGACTTATCCCACTTAGGGATCTCCTCCAGTCAACCTTAGAGTAACCTAAGTGTGCCCACCCAGAGGGCTAAATCACTTTTAGTTCTTAAGTACTAACTTAGCGCGGCGGGCGGCGGGCGTTTTAAATGCATAGATTTATATGGAACTGGCCGCGAAGGCAAGTTCATTTATTTAGGAATTATTTAATTGTTCTTCATTTTCAGTTTTTATTTTCTTGAATAATCCGTCGTATTATAATAATAATAATAATCTTTTATTAAAGGCATAAAAAAACCCATAGAACAGACAATACAAAAATAAAACAAACAATTACAATTAAATTAAAACATTACATAAAATACCTACCAAAATGTGTAGGTGGTCAATAAATCAAAACTGATTATTTCCTGTTCACGCTCCATGAACGTCTAGCCAGTACCTATAGATCTGGCTATCCATGTCACAGCAGACGGCTTTAAGTATGCTGTTATGAGAACGACGTAGCCTTTCCCAAAAGGAAGCCACGCGCGCTCTCATAACTATTAAGACGAGATTTTTCACCAAGCGGTTGTTTAATGTTTTCTAAAAATATCACGTCCTGGTGAATGTCAGATAGACATTTGAGCCTATATACGTCCACTGCTGAACATATGCCGCCCCAATATCATGCCATTTTTGGTGAGCTGTCCATTGGGGAGTTGCCATAATCACCACGCTTGGCAGGCAGATTAGTAAGCACTGTAATGATCTTAATATACACAGGAGAATGGTGCAATCCCTTAGTCGTCTTGACGACACCCACGGGAACACTAAATAAATAAATATCTCAGACATTCACACCAATTATCCAGTCCCAAACTAGGCAGAGCCTGTGCTATGGTTACTAGATAACGGATAGACATACTTAAATAAATATACAAACATCCAAGACTTGGGTACAAACATTCATATTCATCATACGAACATTTGCCCCTAGCGGGATTCGAACCCGCAACCTCCGGCGTGGCAGTCCGAGAGCTGTTAAAACCCCCATTTTTGTTGCGTGTAGTTTTTATAGTTCTTAGCGCTGGAATTCAACTTCGGCATTGATACGACCCGAGAGCCGTTCCGCGGAGGTCGTCAACCACGCGTCAATCAAAATCAAAAATCAAAATCAAAATATTTATTTTCAAAATTGGAATACATTATTCTCTTTTTGACGTCAAATTCTGCCTAACACTACTCCACTTCCACCTGTATAACCGAGGGGAAGAAGTGGCAACAAACCCAACGGCACAGGGCCCTACCTTTGGTTTATCTTATTCATTACAATCATTAAGTCTACCTATGCTGAGCCATCAAGCACTCCATGGACTTTTATCATTTAAGTAGTCATCTAACTTATAGTAGGCTTTCTTGCACAGATTAACTTTTATAGAAGATTTGAATTTTTGTTCAGACAAGTTAATAATTTCATTTCAATTTCAATAAGAGATAGTTATAGATTTATTTAACACTCTGTATCGCTGAATTATTTGTTTACTCGGACAGATTATTGGCAATTAGTTGATTGCCTCGTCTAATAATTAAGTTAACCCTCTAGTGCCAGCGGGTATGTTTAACCCTTTCTACTCAGTTGTATTGGGGAGCTGGGGGGCGATTTTGTTGATTAAAATGTATCTAAAGAAGACACAATAACAATGACAGATAATACTAAATAGCGGTATCCCATACCTATCCTATACTCCATACCCCCATCTCCTGTCTCACTCGTATGTATGTATGTATGTATGTATGTATGTATGTATGTATGTATGTATGTATGTATGTATGTATGTATGTATGTATGTATGTATGTATGTATGTATGTATGTATGTATGTATGTATGTATGTATGTATGTATGTATGTATGTATGTATGTATGTATGTATGTATGTATGTATGTATGTATGTATGTATGTATGTATGTATGTATGTATGTATGTATGTATGTATGTATGTATGTATGTATGTATGTATGTATGTATGTATGTATGTATGTATGTATGTATGTATGTATGTATGTATGTATGTATGTATGTATGTATGTATGTATGTATGTATGTATGTATGTATGTATGTATGTATGTATGTATGTATGTATGTATGTATGTATGTATGTATGTATGTATGTATGTATGTATGTATGTATGTATGTATGTATGTATGTATGTATGTATGTATGTATGTATGTATGTATGTATGTATGTATGTATGTATGTATGTATGTATGTATGTATGTATGTATGTATATTTCATTCCAGATTAATAGTCCTATGAAAACCAACGCTATTTACGTCTCGGTAACATATACATGAAAGGGTCACCAGCAGCAAAAATAGGTTTGTATTACCAAGTAAACTTTGCGGTCCACTTAGGAACACCATCTATTGTGTATTTTGTTTTCGAGACGCAAATGCGTTTGTTTTCATAGGACTATTAATCTGGAATGAAATATATGTATGTATGTATGTATGTATGTATGTATGTATGTATGTATGTATGTATGTATGTATGTATGTATGTATGTATGTATGTATGTATGTATGTATGTATGTATGTATGTATGTATGTATGTATGTATGTATGTATGTATGTATGTATGTATGTATGTATGTATGTATGTATGTATGTATGTATGTATGTTTGTATGCATGTATGTATGTATGTAAACGCTCTATTGTACCAAAAATAACAACAACAACAATAATAAAATAGGAATTAAACTGTGTACAAAGGCGGACTTATCCCACTTAGGGATCTCTTCCAGTCAACCTTAGAGTAACCGAAAGGACAAGTATAATGGCGTCGTAAGTGTGCCGACATTCCGGAGCTGGGCGAACTCCGGGCAGTATTAGCCTCACCGAGTCATGCGGGGCTCTGATGAGGTGGACCATTATTTCCCTAGCTAACGTGGTACCTCAACAAGGCGGCGATGTTGTTCGCAACACATCACGTCAAGGGGTATCACGGGGCGAAAAGCGGGCGAAGGAAAGCCAGTATGCGACATTAGATTGCGCGAAGTGGCGATACATCGTCTCTGCCTACTCCTCTGGGACCAAGGCATGAGCATTATGTATGTATGTATAATACCTACTAAATAAGTAAAGAAGCGACACTCAACTCCGTAGGCTTTCAGCTAGAAAGAGAAGCACTTATGTTGTTAACGTACAACGTTGTCCCTTTCTTGACTGCGATGGATGCAGCAACCAGCCTTATATTTCATTCGAAAACCAATAGTCAGACGAAAACCAACGCTATTTGCGTCTCGGTAACATATACATGAAAGGTTGACCATCAGCAAAATCAAGTTTGTATTACCATGTAACTTTTCTGTCCACTTGGGAAGACCATATATTTTCGTTTTCGAGACGCAAATGGGTTTGTTTTCGTAAGACTATTGGATTTGGAATGAATTTCAGCAGTGGACTTTTCAGGTTGATTATGATGATGATGATTTTGTGTACAAAGGCGAGCTTATCTGTAAAAGAGATCTCTTCCTGCCAACCTTACAGGATGTGACACAAAGCAGTAAGAGCGAGAGGGGCAAAATAAATGCATAGAAGTCTACATAATATAAAATACGTATATTTCATTCCAGATTAATAGTCCTATGAAAACAAACGCATTTGCGTCTCGAAAACAAAATACACAATAGATGGTGTTCCTAAGTGGACCGCAAAGTTTACTTGGTAATACAAACCTATTTTTGCTGCTGGTGACCCTTTCATGTATATGTTACCGAGACGTAAATAGCGTTGGTTTTCATAGGACTATTAATCTGGAATGAAATATAAACTACTTTATACATAATGTTTATAAAGCATATAAAAAAAATGTTTAAAGTGATTTATCCTGAACTCAGTATAGAAAATTAGTTGTTGTCCACTTTTGATTTCACTGCCTCATTTTCATATCAGACCTTAAACTTCCACTGCTAGACATACGCCTATCCCAATGAACGCCACCACACTCGCTCCTCTTCCCTCCGCATCCAGCCGCTTCCGGCCACCTTCTTCAGATCGTCGGTCCACCTGGCGGCGGAGCTATGGAGAGGGCCATGCTCGTGGTTTCTTTGAAATCCGTCGAAAAAACGAGGGTGACCGATATAGCCGAAAGGATTAGTAAGCTGGCAGTGGGTGGGTGACATCTGTTGCAGAACCGCGGCTGGTAGGGCAGACGAGTTCTGGAGTGGAGACCGCGGATCGGCACGCGCAGGGTGGGACGCCACAGTCCGATATAAGGCCGATTAAGTTACTTCAAGGCTGTAAGTACTGTTATTATTACTACAGAGTAGAGTAGTGTTCTTGTGGCATAATGTCCGCGACAGAAAATCTGCGGGAGGAGAGAGCTTAAGTGCGTAACGTACCGTCTACCTGCGACGAATTGAGATTTAGCACGATCACTAAATGCCACTATCCCACTTATATTATAAATGCTAAAAAATAAATAAATAGATAGATAGACATTTATTCACTGACACAACACAAGTTCACAAACAAGTAGAAAACATAAATTTCGTGGACAAAACATAACATATCGCATAAAACATAAAATATGTCAGACGTTCACACCAATTATCCAGTCTCAAACTAGGCAGAGCCTGTAATATGGGTATCAGACAGCTGATATACATACATATAATATATAAATAACATCCAGTTACAAGGCACACACAAGTGCTCATCACACGAATGATTGCCCTGGGCGGGGTTCGAACCCGCGACCCCGAGCTTCGCAGGCAGGTGTACTACCGACTAGGCTACGGGGCCGACAATAAATAATATAATTTTAAAGGAATATATATTCTGTTCATGCTAATAACTTCGTCTTGTATTGTAAATACCACAGTCGTCCCATTATGCGTTAAATATTTAGTGTATAACATTGTATACATTTTAACAAGCGTCATAAACATTTTAGCTTAAGTTCTTGTATACCTTCTTTCCCGTGGGTGTCGTCAAGGCTAAGGGATTGCACCAGGGACGGGCAGCAGCGTTATCCTGTATGTGTATGTTAAGAGCATTACTGCGATCACCAATCCGCCTGTCAAGCGTGGTGATTATGGCAAATCCCCCAATGGACAAATTACCAAAAGTTGTATTCTATTGAGGAGGCCTATGTCCAGCAGTGGACGTATTTAGGCTGATGATGATGTGGCTGTGTCTAAGTTTTACGTATTTTATTTATAAATATGTCGGCGAAATGATAAAAGAGGAGCTGATTTGAAGGCACAGCGTGTGCTCGGCGCGCCGTTCGGCTTTGTTCGGCTATCGTCGCGAGCACGCGCAGAACCTAGACAGTCTTCAATGGAAAGGCGTGCGGTGCGCAGGAGTTACGCTGACGGATCGTCTGCCTTCTTAAATCGTTACTTGTTGATATAGTGTAATTTCATGTAGTGTCATTGAAGCCAGTAAATGTGTTAACTTTGAAACGGTGTTAAGCTCAATTTGGGAGCCCACACTTTCGGCGGAACCAGGAACCTACGACAATTATATATAAAGAAATTAAAAAATATATATAAAAAAAATCGATCAATTCGCCGAGACGAAGTTCGTTGTAACGCGCCGGCCTCGCCCTTAACCAAGGGGAAGCCATCATCGTCAATCAGAAACTAACATAAATATGCTTTTACCTCCCCCCTCCTACCCCCGGGGGCTGCGAGGGTGCAAATGTACGTAAATGCGTGTCGGGGCGTCGGTTCGAAGGGGACATGGGGACGCATTAAATTTTTAGCTACGAAGACTTTGTTTCTCGGGTTTAGGATTAGATATGTCCGGGAGACTGGGACGTGGATTTTATTGTACGTAATTTATTAACGATTTTTTTATATAAAATACAGTTAAATGCATGAATATGTATACATAGAAATATGTAACCTTAAGTCAATGTGATAAGATAGTTAGATAAACACTTAATTGCGCACAGATTAAGAATAACAAAGTTTTCTCTGTCGCTAGTAGGCTGGCAGAAATCTCTTAAAGAGATAAGCATTACCATTTGTACTTTTTTTTACTTACTTTATGTATGTTATTAACATATTGTAATAAATTGTTAAATAAATAAAATATCTCTGCCTACCCCTCTGGAACCAACGTGTGAGCATAATGTATGTATAAAATAATAAAAAAATCCCTAAAACGACACGAGATGAAGATACAATACATACGATATACTTTATTGCACAAAAAAATACAGTTGCAAGTTATAAAAGTAACAAACAGTACAATTTAGGTGGTCCTATCGCTTTAAGCGATTTCTTCCAGACAACCTTTGATGACATTAATTTATGACTCCACAATCAGTTGACAGTTTTTTTTTATTACAGTCCCTCAAAGTTCTTGTAGATAATGTTGTATTTGTAAAGTCCACCATTAGATGCCACTGACCTCAAATCAATGCCTCGCCCCGCCACACCCCGCCACATCCCGCCACACCCTGCCACACGCAAGCACCGTTCAAAAGTTAATCACGATATAATTGTGATTGTTGCGAGGGGTGTTATGGCGTCATTGGCCAGGTGTCATCCCTGCGTCGGACACACGGGTAGCAAGAATATCGAATAGGGAAAGCTGAGAAAACTATCGCGGATTCTCGAATAAACATTCTGCAGGAATAAGATAATGTAGTTTATGGACTTTTAGTTATCGATATTGTTTTACTTCTAAAACCACAATTATTATTCAGTCAATGAATTCGACCCATTGAACAAAACTGACAGAACATGTTAGTGGTTGAGACCCTTTTAAGAAATTTGAGGATTAATTACCCCCACTAAATTTGAATATTGGCATCTATAAAATATACGTATGCTTTTTTTAAGCTCTACGACATATTGTTAAATTTATCACATCAGAGACGGACAAATCGGGTACTTTCCTTGTAAGTTATTAACGTCGAAAGTGTGTAGTCTAAATAGTCGCAGGTCACGGCAAGGCTCATGACGATATCTTGTCTGATATCAATATAACGCATACTGAGTCATTTAGCACAGAACACTGATTGAAAATTTCATCATTTGACCCAATGATCATTTAATTTAGCTTAATATTCGACTTATCTAATTATTCATGACAGCATAATCAAATATTTGACAAACATAATACATTCCGTCAAGAATTAAAACCCGGGCAAAAATTAAATATTTGATTAGAGTCGAATTTGAAAATACCGTACAGATATGTTACCTAACAGATGTCAGGAATTGTCGTCCATTCTTACCAGCTCTGTGTCTCAGTGGTGCAGGGGTTACCTTCTGCTTTCACGCGATACTCAGCTCACTGCAGACTACAGAGTGCTCTGTTTATTTTCTCTGCAAATGACATACGATATCGAGTGAGGCTGTGGAATATCCCGTTACTTTGCCTGTATTTGGACAGATGTCACCGAGTTGGGGTTGAATGTAATAATATTGAATTTACTGCGAAGTAACAACCACACTGCATTTGGCGAGTCTATGGTACCGTCAAGCTGCTTTGGACGCGAAAGGCTCATAGGTGACGGTGCTCTGGTAAATACCAAGTTACAGAGCCTTAAACATCGTCGCAGTGTGGCCTGTCTTTCGGTATTCTACAGGTTACATTTTGGAGAATGTGCCCAGGAATTGCACGATTTGATTCCCCTATCCCCCTTCCATCACTGGACTACCATTCGTGGTGAGGGACTTCATCCTTATGTAGTAGACATACCACGCTCTCGCACGAAGCGTTTTGCTTCCTCGTTCATAACGCGAACTGCTAAGGAACGGAACTCCCTGCCAGCTTGGGTATTTCCCGACAAGTGCAACTTGGATCTTTTTAAAGTAAGAGTGAATAGGCATCTTCTGGTTAAGCGCGCTCCACCTTAGGCCTCATCATCACCTACCGTCAGGTGAGCGTCGTCACCTATGAGCCTTCGGGCACGACACTCAACCGCGTCCAGAGCAGCCAGCTGATACTTGGCAGAGCCGTCCCAAAGGTGACTGCAGTACCCCATACTTGCTTGGTAGAGGTTGAGAAGCTGTGCCGGTAAGAAGTACCGCTTAACCTTGAAGAGGATGCCAAGTTTTTTCGCTGCAGTTTTGGCTTTGGACTCGATCGTGCGTCCGAAGTTTAGGTCAGAAGTTAGTTCCACACCTAACCGCCCTATAGGTGATCCTCTAACGGTATGGAAACATCTTGGAGAGTCGGAGTCAAGTTGAAAGGCCTCCGTTTTGCAGTAAACAAACACGCTTAAGTTTTGGTGGCGTTGAACTTGACCAAATTCATGTCGCCCCAATCGGACACAGTCTTTAAGGTCATGTTGACTCGCTCTACCATGGGCTCTCTCTGAGATCGGGATCGGGGATCGATGTTCTCAGCTGTCAAAGCGACTGAAGGATACCACCAGTTCTCCTGTGTACATGAAGATCATTACTGCGATCAACCAATCTGCCTACCAAGCGCGGTGATTATGGCAAATCCCCCAATGGACAGCCCACCAAAAGTGTCATTCTATTGGGGAGGCTTGTGTTCAGCAGTCGACGTGTTTTGGCTGACGATGAAGTGTTCACTTGCATGAGTCGTCTATGGGCTTATAAGTTGATAATAAAATAGGTAATCAAATCATCCTATACAATCCACAGGGCTGGACTGTACTGTCCATCTAGTTAATTAGAGAGGGGCGCACGCGCCGGTCATTATGACGCATTTGACTGCATGCCGTATATTTTGAGGGTAGTCTGGTATGATGTTTTTGTCATTGTTAGTAACGAGGTTTAGATAGGTTTTGGCATCTACATTTTAAGAGAAAAGTTCAAAGAAATAAGCATATTCATAGTAGCTAGTCAATTCATTTTAGATAATATTTTATTCTACCAGTCATTTCTGTTTAATTTCTGTCCTCTGGCACTCTACCAGAGGACATCTTACATATGACTGACAGAAAGTTTAAGATTCACAATAAAAAACAACTTTGTAAGAAAGCCTATTATAAAATAAACGATTATTTTAATGACAAAGATGCCTGGTACTATTGTTGCTTCAGCTTCGCATAATATTTATATAATTGTATACAAACTTGACAAAAAACTGGAGCACACCTCCGCCCGCCACGGATTCGCTTTCTGTGTGTTTCGGGCTTAACAACGAAGCACAATCTACCCATAGCTTTACTCCGTTAATCGTTAAAGTCAAAGTCTAAATCATTTATTGCATATGAGTACACTTGGTACATTTATACACGTCATTTTTTTATCGACTACCGCTTCCTGGGTGTTAGCGCTGTGAAGAACAAACGGCGCAACAAACTTCACGCAACACATCTTTTAAAAATCAAGTTTGCATACAATTAATAAAGATTTTGCGAAGCTGAATTAACATTAGTACAGGCATCTTTGTCATTCAAACAATGAAAAAAAGGCTGATGCGCCTGAAATAGTAGTAGGTAATTAAATCTGTTCGCTTGTGTGCAGTACGAAGGCCTGGGTGTGATGGCGTTCATTGGGAAAAGCCTATGTTCAGCAGTGGACGTTGACAACAGGCTTCAAACCTCCTCCTTTGACGACCTCCGTGGCGGAACGGGTAGCTCTCGGACTGCCACGCCGGAGGTTGCGGGTTCGAATCCCGCTAGGGGCAAATGTTCATATGATGAATATGAATGTTTGTACCCAAGTCTTGGATGTTTATATATTTATTTAAGTATGTGTATACGTTATCTAGTAACCATAGCACAGGCTCTGCCTAGTTTGGGACTGGATAATTGCGGTGAATGTCTGAGATATTTATTTTATTTTAATTTTAAAACTCACGCACCAAAAGGCATACAAAGTCAAGGTCAAAATCATTTATTGCATATGAGTTCACTTGGTACATTTATACACGTCATTTTTTTTTTATCGACTACCGCTTCCTAGGTGTTAGCGCTGTGAAGAAGAAACGGCACAACAAACTTCACGCAACACATCTTTTAAAATCAAGTTTGCATACAATTATATAAAGAGCGTGCGAAACTGAATAAACATTAGTACCAGGCAACGATCTTTATGTACTACTAGATAGAGCGTTCCAAACAATCGCTCTGGTCTACGCAAGTAGCCACAACTCTTTCACATTCACAATGAAACTTGTGTAGTTACTACGCAGAATATTTAATTATTACTAAATATTGACGCTACGGTTAAATAATGTCAATATTTAGTAAATAATTAAATGTTCTGAGTAATAACTGCACAAGTATCAAAGTGAATGTGAAAGAGTTGTGGCTACTTGCGTGGAACAGGGCGATTGCTTGGAACGCTCCATCTACCAGGCATCTTTGTCATTCAAATAATCGTTTATTTTATAGTAGAACAAAATTAAAGTACACTACCGTGGTGATACACCAACAGAAGTAATATAATTACCCATACATTTTCAGATCAAAGATTACCGCTGCCCCTCGCACGGCTCGCCTACAACGATTTTATTACTGGGTCATCTAATTACTATGAAATGTGTAGATCCTTATCTGCGACACATATGGCATAAAGATCTATGGGGTAGATAGACCCGGCCAGTTGTGGTGAGCTCAGATATCAAGGAGAATATGTAAAGTGAGGGGTCTGTGAAGATGGATATTGATTGAATAAAAGAATTAGAGTTGTAATGGATAAATTGCAGTAAAAAAAGTCTTAAATATGGATTATAATAATAAATACGGAACGGGCAGCAGCGTTCTCCTGTGTGTGTATGTTAAGATCATTACTGCGATCACCAATCCGCCTACTTGTTGTAAATGATTTCATCAACCGGTTATTTTTGTCTCCACTGCAGGAGCACAACCCTCTCTCATCTGCCGGAGACAGACGGAGGATTTGGCCTACACTCCCCGCGCTGGCCAGACGGGTTGGGGAGGCCTGATTGATGTTTTATAATGTTATTCCCTTAGTCGCCTTGTACGACATCCACGGAAAGAGTTGGAGTGGTCCTATTCTACTCTACCGGAAAGGGGGCTCTCCCTTCGGTGACCACCCGTATTATATATGCCAAGACCTCCCCACCCTCTCTACTAATTTTCACGTATTAATTCATAAATATGGTTGCAAACCATTTTTCGCAAACAGAAAGTTGAAAAAAATTATAATTAGGCTCATATTTGTCTACATTTTGGAAAGTGTGCCCAGGAGTTACACGATTAGATTCCCCCATCCCCCTTCCATCACCGGACTACCAGGCGTGGTGAGGGACTTCATCCTTATGTAGTAGACATACCACGCTCTCGCACGAAGCGTTTAGTTTCACCTTTTTTAATGCGAACTGTTAAGGAATGGAACTCCCTACCGGCTTGGGTATTTCCGAACAAGTACAATTTGGATATTTTTAAAGGAAGAGTGAATAGGCATCTTCTGTGTAAGCGCGCTCCACCTTAGGCCTCACCATCACTTACCTTCAGATGGGATTGAGGTCAAGCGCAAACCCATCAACAATAAAAATAATAAAGCTTCATTACATGACTTTGTAAAAGTCTACCACACGCGTCGTTAAATTTAATCAGCGGTGTTCAAAATCGGCTACAAAACTGAACGCATGCGTACAAAATGTACAGATAAGATACTGCGACGTTATCTGAACTCGAGTTATTGGATGCGCGTGCGCCGGTAAATATCGTTCAAGCTTTCACATGGGGTATCAGTACTATTTCAGACCATGTTTTTTTTTCACGATCAAGGTTGCCAACGAGCAATGGAGCGAAGCCTTCGCTGAAAGAAATGCTGGTCAACTAATTGGCATTTTGTCTTAACCAAACCCTGATTGAGTCAGTACAAGGGGATAAGATCTTGGTGCGCTCGTGTGGCTGGTAACAAGACTTGTTCAAATTAACAGTTTTTTTCTTTAGCGTACTCTGAGAAAAAAAATAAGTAGCCCTCCTACTTACATAAGGATAACGGGGTCAATTGTTGGATGGATTGTCTACACAAAGCATAGGCAGGGCATAACATCTGTTCATCCCAGTGAATGATATTAACGATTGTTACTGCCCACTATTCGCAGCGCTTCCTGATTTACGTTCTTTAAAACGGTGGATGGTGTTTCTCATCTGATCTCTTCATTGCAGATCATATTTTTCAAAGTAACTCTGAGCATAGCTCTAGATATATATCGCCCTCTACAACACAAAAATAACCCGCTCGACCATAAATTGTATAAATGCATACATGCACGTCACCGCACTGAAAGCTTTTAGAAGCACACCTATGGATGGTTTATACAAGAGAGAGCCAGTGTAATTCTACACGGAAAGAAAAATATTTTACAATACGGTGGTAGGGGGGCCAATTCTACTATTTTCAACATTTCATCATGAGGTTATTTTTTTCTCCACAGCAGGAGCACAACCCTCTCTGATCTGCCGGAGACAGACGGAGGATTTGGCCTACACTCCCCGCGCTGGCCAGACTTGTTGGGGAGGCCTGACTGATGTTTTATAATGTATTCCCTTAGTCGCCTGGTACGACATCCACGGGAAGAGTCGGAGTGGTCCTATTCTACTTTACCGGAAACCACACGACAGTGTTGTGTTTCAACATTTATCGTTCGTTTAAACAACAGTTACGTTTAAGTTTTACTCAAACTCCGTTCCAAACGCAAATGCTATTCTTCTCATTGTTTTACTTAAGACGATAACCGAACGTAAACGAAACGCAGACGGAACGCACAAGCTAGGTACTCAGATGATAGGATGTTTGCGTTTAAGGTAAATGTTGTATTGTTATTATTGATTATAAATGTTCGCATGTGTTTCTTTTTGGTTGATTGTGTATCCGTAAAATGGTTATTTATTGTGAAAATAACCTTTTCCTGCATAATTTAAGCGTAACGTCTTTACTGCGTGTCTGAAAAAGTACATTTCTACCAACTTTTTAACAGACGCTATTTTGACAACAGCTGAGTTTCGTTTTTACCAGAGACAACTGTCAAAATGTAGAAACGTTCGTTCCATCTACGTCTGACGTTTGTTCATACGTTAGCTACGGCTGAAACGCAGCTGAAGCACGAACGCTGTGCGCAGCGGAGTACGAACAGTGTTAAAACCTGCGTTTCAGCTGCAGTTCAGTTGCGTTTTGTGCGAAAATGCGTTAGTAGAATTGGCCCCCAGATTGTATTGTTGTCATTCAAGTGCAAATAAATAGATTTTAGTCATATCCACCTGAATGACTTGTAGAAACAAATAGTAACATTATTGTGAATGTTATTATACACTTTATTGTACACAGAAAATATAAAAATAAATATACACAGGTGTGCTTATCTCAAAAAGAGATTTCTTCCAGCCAAACCTTGTCTGGAAAGAGATACGAGTAGGTTAATAATAGTAGTAGACATACATACGTGTACACATAAACTACATATATATATATGTAATCAGTAATCAGTAAACTTTATTGCATTCCATGGTGTTAACAGATAATAAAAAGACAGAGTTCTCATGGACCCATTTGGGCACAGCAAGTAGGAGAGAGGAGGACCAACAGTATTGTCGACGTTATCAAGTTGTTTATCGTTATATACATTATGTACATAATGTGCATAAATGTACTCGTATTACTTGTATAAATATTCTTTTTATTTCATTTGTTGCATATCTGTTTGTTATCTAATTTTATCATAATTTATCGTTTAGGTATTCATGTATGTACAACCTCCGTGGCGGAACGGGTAGCAGGCGGAGCCGCGGGCACAGCTAGTAATTACTATAATAGTGTTGGTGCACTGTTGTATGACACAGTCTTGTAGAGCAAGGCCGGCGTCACGCCGCGCCGTCCGCGGCGTTTGCGATCGTGAACAAAACTCCATGGAGACGACTTCATTATTCAACGTTTTTATTAATAAAAAAAAAGGTATTTTACAGATCACTAGATAGCGTTGTGATTAATGAAATTATGCTGTCAATCTTATAATAATGTATACATCTGGAAGTGAGTTCCTAATAGGAATGCCTACTTAGAGAAGATTAAAAACAAACATAAGCAATAATGGGCTCTATTGCCTTTGCTGAATGCAAAGTCAGGCAGACGGTAAACGAGCAGAGTCCTATGGAGTATGGAGGAGTGCTGTGTCCCTCTCTAACATAAAAAAAATAAATTTCAGGAACAGTGCGCATTTCTGTTAGAGTAGGTCATATTAAAACAGATGAATAAATTTTCGCTTGTTTTGTATTAAGTGTTAACTAAATGCTCTGGTGTTAGAAGTACCTACAACTACTTCCATAGCAGTGAGTCAAAAACACATCAGTGAAATTTTCACAATGCAAAATAAACTGAAATAAGGTTCGTTTTAGATTGCGGACACAACACACATTGTTAATACATGTTATGGCTTCTTTATAAAAAAGCAAGTATTTTTTACATACAATCTTTGGAACAATACTTTGGTATTTAGAAGACGCGCACGCCCGGCAGTGGTCTATCACTGAAGGCAAATGAACTCACCACTAGTACTGGGAGCTTATTTGCGTTGCCGTTTTTTACTACAGATTTTTTCTCATCTTACTACTTATCATTATCATTATAATCACCATCACCTCACCATTAGAGGTGCACGAAAAGATTGATGAATGTGAGTGAGGCTGGTGAGGTGTGTCAGGATCGCGCAAAGTGGCGATACATCGTCTCTACCTGCCCTTCTGGGATCATGGCGTGAGCATTATGTATGTATGTATATTCTGTTACCTATGTGACATTAGGTAATTGTTAAAAACATTTTTGACTTGTAATCTTTTGTTACTAATTAATATGATAAAGGTTGTCTGGAAGAAATCGCTTAAAGCGATAAGACCGCCTAAATTGTACTATTTGTAACTTCTATAACGTGTAACTGTATTTGTTTGTGCAATAAAGTGTATTGTATTGTATTGTATTGTATGATTATGTATGTATGTATGTATGTATGTATGTATGTATGTATGTATGTATAATGAAATATATGAAAAATAAAGGTATTCCTCTTAAGGAATATTTAAAATGCATAGCGACTCCACAGCTCCTATGATATTCCATTAGCGCCGCCGGCGTATTGAGTGACGTCCTATTTTTTCACCGTCGATACTTCGACCTCGATCTCCCCATCAATCCATACATACATATTCAAAAGTTCTACATCTGTCTGTTCGCTTTTAACTTGAGAACTACTGAATCGTACATACAAGAAACTTAACACGCTATGCTGTTATGTGCCCATTATACAACTGTCAGCAAGAACGGAGCTCAGAGATCTTTTTGTCGGACTGTCTGTGTAGCGGATAACTCCAAAGTAACTGGGTCTAATACAGTTGATATTTGGATAACAATATCTAATAAATAAAATCGTAAACATAGCGTGTCTGTACATTGAAGATATTTGCAAAAAAAATGAGGGGTCTAAGGATAAGTAATAGAACACATTTCAATCATTTTTGGAATTTTTGTCTGTTTGTCTGTGAGTTGGTGCAAGCATCACTTAAAAAACTACTGAACGGATTTTGATGGACTTTTCACAAAATGGAGCAGGAGCGGGAGCGGGGGCGGGGGCGGGAGCGGGAGCGGGAGTGGGAATGGGTGCGAATTCTGTAGTTCACGCGAGCGGAACCGCGGGCACAGCTACTGTAAAATAAACGGCAATGTTGGGAAAATTATTTAATAAATAAAAAAATAAACTCGCGTGTCTGTACATTGAATATATTGGCAAATAAAATTGGGAGGTCTAAGGATAAGTAATATGTAGAATACATTAAGATCATTTTCAAATTTTTTATCTGTTTGTCTGTTAGTTTGTGCACGCATCACGTAAAAACTACTGAACCGATTTTGATGAACTTTTCACAGAAACATAGGGCTTAATACGGAGTATCATTTCGTTTCTATTTCATCGCAATCGGCACACTCAATCAAAAGTTATGGGAATGTTTAGTTTTCTAATACTTTAGTAGCCGCCGGCGCAGCTAGTGGAAAATAAATAAGGTATTTACATACTTATATTTTTGTCGATATTAAATTAAAACTAAAAACAATGTCTTGTTTGCTGTAGGTTAGCTAAAGTATGTATGTATATATGTATGTATGTATATGTATGTATGTATGTATGTATGTATGTATGTATGTATGTATGTATGTATGTATGTATGTATGTATGTATGTATGTATGTATGTATGTATATATGTATGTATGTATGTATGTATGTATGTATGTATGTATGTATGTATGTATGTATGTATGTATGTATGTATGTATGTATGTATGTATGTATGTATGGTAAACGCTTTATTGTACCAAAAATAACAACAACAACAATAATAAAATAGGAATTAAACTGTGTACAAAGGCGGACTTATCCCACTTAGGGATCTCTTCCAGTCAAACTTAGAGTAACCGAAAGGACAAGTATTTAGTTCAAGGGAACAAGATCTTCGTGGTACCTCAACAAGGCGGCGGTGTTGTTCGCAACACATCACGTCAAGGGGTATCACGGGGCGAAAAGCGGGCGAAGGAAAGTCGCTTTGCGACATTGTATTGCACAAAATGGCGATACATCGTCTCTGCCTGCTCCTCTGGGAACAAGGCGTGAGCATAATGTATATATTTACTTGCAGACTTTTTTTTTGAAACAGATTTATGGAAATTTAGAGAAGTAAAGATTATTAGAACCTCATGAAATACCTTTTTACGAATTCCCAATAAAAAGCTTTCCGCAATTGTGACGGAAACAACGATCTCTATGTACTACGTAGATGGAGCGTTCCAAAAAATCGCTCTATTCCACGCAACTGGGGCTACTGGAGCCGCCACTCGGTTACATTCACAACTAAACTTGTGCAGTAACTACGCAGAACATTTAATTATTATTAAATACTAGCTGTTGCGCGCGACTTCGTCCGCGTGCACAACTTAACATCACTAATTATTATGTAATTCCCGTAGGAATGTATTTTCGGGATAAAAACTATCCTAAGTCCTATTCCAGGACCTCACCTATATGTGTGCAAGGTTTCATCCCGATCCGTCCAGCGGTTGAAGCGTGATTGAGTCAAAGTTAAGATCAAAACATGGCTTAAATTATTTTAATATCTTTAAGAGTATTTACTATGTATGTATTGTAATTAGGAAGAGTGGGGCTTCTTAACACAAGCTTTTACGCTTAAAAAGAAGCCCCAGCCCGTTATATCTGTTAAAGGAGATTTTTTATTTGATTTTTGAAAACTTCCAAATATCTAGACTTTCAAATTTATAATATTAGTAGGATTGACGCTACGGGTAAATAGCGTCAATATTTAGTAAATAATTAAATGTTCTGCACAGTAACTGCACAAGTTTCATTGTGAATGTGAAGGAGTTGCGGCTCCTTGCGTGGAACATAGCGATTGTTTGGAACGCTCCATCTGGTAGTACATAGAGATCGTTGGACGGAATCAGAAATTTTGCGTAGATTCATTGAATATCTTACAATATTCACGCTTGGAAACACAAAAATGTAACCAAAGAGAAATCTTTTCTCGCAAGCATTAAAGAATTATGCACACATCACTTGATAACTGCGACAATGGGCCGAGATTTTAGAGTTCCTCGGAAAGTGCCGAATAATCGCCCGAAGCGATGGAGTGGAAAATCGCTTCCGATTTCAACGAAATGGAGGGTTCAGTAGAGCCCTAAAACGACGTAATGGATGGCATAATTGTACGCAATCATATTTCCAACTGACGAGGCTTTTCCATCCTAAAAAATTCGTTATAACTATTCGTAATTATTTTCATATTATTTACTAGCTGTGCCCGCGGCTTCGCTCGCGTGGTCTATTAAATTATTTTCAAACTCGCTCTCAATCCGGACTCCGGCTCCCACACCAACTCCCGCTCCTGCTCCTGCTTCTAAAAAAACCTAACTCATAGCAATCTGAATTGCTTCGAACATAATAATTTTACTTCTTTGTTATATATACTGCACACCTACTATTCTATTTGTGAGATTATTGTATCTGTGAAAATTACATCAAAATCAGTTCAGAAGTTTTTACGTGATGCGTGCACAAATTAACAGACAAACATTTCGAATATGATTTTAATGTGTTCTATTACTTATCCTTAGACCCTCCATTTTTTGCAAATATAATCAACTAGCTTTTGCCCGCGACTTCTTCCGCGTACGTTTCGATATTTACACTGCTTTTAATGATTAAACTGGTTTCCCGTAGGTATGAGATGTTTTTTCGGGATAAAAACTATCCTATGTCCTTTTAGTATGTCTATGTTAGAACCTAACCTACATGTATGCCAAGTTTCATCACGATCCACCCAGTGCTTGAAGCGTGATTAAGTAACAAACATCCAAACATCCAAATATCCAAACTTTCACATTTATAATATTAGTAGGATGGACAGACACGCGAAGTTTACGTTTTATTTATAAGACGTGAGCTCATTTGCGATCAGTCTGTAGACCACTTCCAATACATTTACGCCAAACGCTTATGGACGTAAATAAATCACATGATCTGTTAGAGAGTACAAATACAAATTCTTTACTCATACTTTTCATTATATATCAAATTAAAATATTCATGTCATAATGTAATTTAAATTAATAATATTAAAATTTAAAAAATTCAATGTCAATAATAAAGCATGTCAAAAAATTCTTAAAAGATCGACTTCGATTACACGATCTTGTTTCAAAATGTTTTCAATTTATATAATTCGACCGAACTGTAAAACGCGTGCTCGATAAGCCAGCGTTTCAGCGTTTCATCATGTAGACAAACTTGTCTGCACCGGGTGCGACTGAAAATCAGCGCCTAGCACCTTACTTGGTCTAGGCATATGCTGAGTCGTTTGCCCTTTTGCTGCCACGGCACACGCATACTATTTTTACTATGTTAATATTTTTAAATTGATTTCTCTTCTTATAAGTTTTATTTTATTTTTTATCCTTTTTCTTGTTTTGTTGTTTTTATCTTTGTGTGTGCCAATTGTGGTAGTGAATAAATGTTTTTCTTTCTTTCTTTTCTTTCTTTCATCTGTGTCTTAAATGCGCTTAGGCTTCCGGTCTTCGTGACGTGGTCTGGTAGACGGTTGTATACCCCAGGACCCATGACCTGTGTTTGTGGATTTTGCCAATTTGTGCCGAATGGAAAAGAATAGGTCGGTATGCCGAGTGTTCGGCCGGTGGTTGCCTCGGGCCACCTACAATAGGGTGCAAATTAGATTTTCAATTCGATGTTTATCCTCCGAAATTGTTATGGAATAGGCCCCAGATCACAGATAGACAGGCAGTGCTATGTTCCAGCTAACAGTTACTCGTTCTTCAACTATTGCCGTGTTTTCCGGTAGAGTAAAATAGGACCACTCCAACTCTTCCCGTGGATGTCGTACAAGGCGACTAAGGGTGTTGTGTAAAGGTCTCGAGTTCAGACATGCCTCGATCTGACATAAAACAGTGGCCATTTCTTCAAAAGTCAGATTTTTAGTAAGTATGCGCTTCAGATGGTGCTTAACGGACTTCACACCGGCCTCCCATAGACCTCCAAAGTTCGGACTGTAGGCAGGAATGAAATGCCACTGTGTGCCATCGAGTGCCAGTGCCTTTGCGATTTCGTGCGTAAATTCCAGTTTAGCCTCTCTCCATGCGGCTACAAGTTCATTGTTAGCACCAACAAAATTTCTACCCTGATCGCTCCACATGTGGCTGCATTTCCCTCTCCTAGCCACGAATCGTCTAAATGCTCCTATAAAAGCTTCCGAAGTGAGGTCACCAACTAATTCTAGATGAATGGCTTTAGTCGCCATACAGATGAATATGGCGATATATGCCTTTTTAGTTTTGGCGCCTCTGCCCGTGGATATAAGTACTTGAAAGGGTCCTGCAAAATCTACTCCACTATGCAGGAAGGCTCTTGTTGAAGTAACCCTTTCTTTCGGTAAGTCTCCCATGACTTGTGTTCTGGCGGTGGCGCTTTGCTTGGCGCAAACCAAACATTTTCTATTATAAGATTTAACCATTCCTTTAGCTCTTAGTATCCAGTACTTAGAGCGTAAGTAGCATAGCATGAGCTGTACTCCTCCATGCAGAGTTTTCAAATGAGCATCAGCAATAATCAATGGTGTTAAATCGTTTTTATTGCCTAATATGATTGGATGTTTACTGTGTTCGCTCAAATCAGCATGCCTTAGGCGTCCGCCCACCCTCAGGATATTATTTTCGTCCAAATATGGATTTAGAAATTTTAAAGGACTTATACTTTTCACCTGATTGTTTTTCTCTAATCTTTCTTGTTCTTCTTTAAATTCCTCTTTTTGTACTAGTTTAATACAAATGTTTATTGATTCTTCCAGTTCTTTAGGTGTTAAAATGCTTTCAACATTATTTCGATTCTTCTTGAAATTTAAAAATCTTCTGCAATACGTTACTGCTTTGGCCAGTTCTGTTAAAGTTTCACAATTTCCAAATTGTGATATTAAACTTTTTTCTTCTTCCCCTTTGTTTTCTTGACCTTGTATTTTTGTGTTTGTATGTATAGTTGTTTCTTTCATTTCTAAATCAGTTTGTGTTATCTTTTGATTATTCAATTGTATGTCTTTCTCAGCCAACCAAGTTGGGCCTTTCCACCATAGGTCACATTTCTTCAACTTATCCAGTAACATCCCTCGAGACGCTATGTCTGCTGGATTTTCACTTGAGTTTACATGATACCATTGGTGGTTGTTGGTGTTTTCAATTATTTCTACAACTCTGTTTGCCACGAATGGTTTCCATCTATGCGGATCACCAAATAGCCAAGCAAGAACTATCGATGAGTCAGTCCATGCATACATTTGTGATGTAGGTATCCGCATTGCTTGTCCAATTTGTTTTAATAATCTTGAAAGCAACAAAGCTCCGCAGAGTTCTAATCGTGGCAAAGAGACTGTTCGTAATGGAGCCACTCTACTTCTCGCGGCGATGAGTTTGGTTTTCACGGAGCCATCTTGTGTCACAACTCGAATATAAGCTGTTGCAGCATACGCGCGCATCGATGCGTCGCTAAAGCCGTGGATTTGTATTGTTCCTTCATCCGTACTAATTGTACCAAGCCATCGACTGATGTGTATGTCACTTACATTTCCAAAATCTGATCTTATAGTCATCCATTCTTCTTCTAACGTGGAACTGATATTGTCGTCCCAACTCACTTTCTCCAACCACAATTTCTGCATCAGAATCTTGGCCATAACAATGCTCGGAGCAATCCACCCGAGAGGATCGAATAGCTTTTGTATATCAGACAAAATACTCCTCTTTGTGATACGTGTTGATTCTGGCGGAAGGGTAAGGTTGTACCGAAATTCATCAGTACCTAAATCCCATGTTATACCTAACGTTTTTATGGTTCCATTAATGTTGAGATCTAAGTGTGCATTGGCTGACCTTTCACTTGGTTCTATAGATCTCATGAAGTCGGCATTGTTAGAGGACCATTTCGAAAGTGAGAAACCCCCCTTCTTTAAGGTTGTCGTGACTTCTTGAGCCATAGTGATAGCGTCTTCTGTAGTATCACATCCTGACATCAAGTCATCCATGTAAAAATCTTCTTTAATGATTTGTGCTGCAACTGGATAATCTGTACCCTCATCTTCCGCGACCTGTTGTAGCGTTTTTACTGCGAGATAGGGTGCAGACGCTGTACCGAATGTTACTCGAAGTAAACGATAATCTTTAATAATATCGGAATCATCTCGCCACAAGATTCGTTGAAAATCTACGTCATCCTCAGATATTATAATTTGACGGTACATCTTTTGAATGTCAGCCACAAAACATATCTTTTTGGTTCGCCACCTCATTATGAGGTTACGCAAGTCTTCTTGTAGCTGCGGGCCGACTAACATCTCGTCGTTTAGGGATATATTGTTCGAACCCTTGCAGGAAGCGTCAAATACGACGCGCGTCTTTGTCGTTTCCTTGTCTTCGCGAACAACTGCGTGATGAGGTAAGTAGACTGATCTTTTTGTATCAATTTCTTCTTTTGGTACTTCTTGCATATGTCCTAAGTCTTTGTATTCGTCTATTACCTTTGTATACTCTTCTTTCAGTTTTGGTTCTCTTTTAAATTTTCGTTCTAGTTGTAATAGTCTTTTGTGTGCTATTTCTTTAGTGTTTCCATCTAGTGATTTTAGGTTTTCTGTTTTGAAAGGCAGCTTTACTATGTACCTTCCCTCTTCGTTTCTAGTATGTGTTTTTTCGTAAATGTCTTCGCACAGCTGTTCCTCTTTGGTAAGTTTTCTTGTTATGTCTGTGTCTATTTCCCAAAATGATTTTAGCATATCTTCTACGTCTACTTGATGATGCAGAACGAGCAGATTGTCTTCTTCATGTTTTGTGTTTATTTCTCCAAATAAAATCCATCCCAGGTTGGTTTTCTGAGCACAAGGTGTACCTGGTGGACCTTTGATTAACGCTTGTTGTATAATTTGTGCATACTCTTTGACGCCTAGAAGTAAGTCAATGGACCCTGGTGTATAGTAGCTTGGATCTGCCAGGTGTAATCCTTCTAGGTGTGGCCAATTGTTCGCAGCGATTGTTTGTGTGGGTATCTTAGTGGTCAGTTGCTTGGACATCACGTAGGCTTGTATTGGTAGACTAAAATTTGATTCCCAACGTGATCTTACTTGAACCTGAACCACTTGATTGACACTTGTTCTCGTAGATCCCACCCCAATGACACTTCCTTTCGCTGGTTGTCTAGTGAGCTTCATCATTTGAGCCGCTTTCTCGCTGATGAAGGATGCTTGCGATCCTTGGTCTACTAGCGCCCTTAAAACCATGGTGTGCTTGTGTTCATTTTGTATAATGACCATAGCAGTCGCTAGTAGTGCTGTTCCTTGCCTAGTAGTGAGATTGGACGCGATCATTGTATTAACGTGTACATCTTCTTCTGGCTCTTCTACACTGGTATGTGCAGATGCCATGGGTGAATTTTTGCTTGATAGACCCGTGGTATCTGTGCTCTTTATTTGATGTAAAAGAGAGTGATGGCGTCTGTTACAAATACGGCAGGACATCGTGAGTCGACATTTTAGTGACGGGTGTCCTGGTACTAGGCAATTGAAGCAAAGATTGTTGTTCTTTACGTAATCGATTCTCTCTGCTGGCTTCATCTTTGTAAATTCCTTGCAATGACATAATGTGTGGTTCTCCTTGCATATAATGCATGTTCTGACCGACGGCGCTGGTGCCGGCGATGTAGCGACGTGAAATGAACGTTCTTTGATAGTTCTGTCCCGTGTACTTGATGTGACAAGTTCCAATGTGCGGAATTTAGACTCTAAAAATTTCTTTAAGTCTTTCCACATAGGTAAATCGTCTGAATCATCCTTGTAGGCATACTGTTCCCAATCTTGGTGCGACTCCGGGTCCAACTTCTGCACTACCAGAAATATTATTATAGGATCCCAGGAATCAGTCGGTATGTTTAAATTTTGAAGATTATTTATGCATTCAGTAGTTGTATCTAATAAATGTTTTAATTGATTGGCAGATTGTGCATTCATTTTTTTTTGATTAAATAATCTCTTCAGGACAGAATTAACAATCAAGCGTTTGTTCCCGTACCGTTCCTTTAAAATGTTCCAGGCGTGAATATAGTTCTTGTGAGTGACCTGCACATGCTTCAGGAGCGATTCGGCTTCTCCAGTAACGCTGGATTTTAAGTAATGCAATTTTTGCACGTCGTTTATTGTCGTGTTATTTTGCACCAGTGAAATAAACAGATCTTGAAAGGTCGGCCACTCCTCGTAACTGCCGCTGAACGAGGGTAATTCAATCCTAGGTAGCTTCACTAAATTGTTTTGAACGTCGTGGTGGGGCTGATGCACAGCTGGTGGTAGTGGCGGTGGTGGAGTGAAGGTAGACAGCATATCATGTAAATCCGCATGTAACAATAGGTACAAATCTTCATAAATAAAGAACTCCTCATTTTCAAAATATGGCAAAAGAGCTTTCTGTTCTTTCGGCGTTATTTTTATTAGATCATGATGAGCACCTTTAAATAAGTTCCAGTACTCATCGATAGTCTTTATTCTAGATTCAATATAACCCTTTGTTAATCTCGCCTTAGGACATTTTTTTAAATTTTGTTGTGCCTTTTGCAGTAATTCAGCAGTATTTTCCAATAAGTTAAGTAATTCTTTACTAGTAGACATATTCACTCACTTCTTATCGCGTGGAATGCGGTTCTTTTGTTCTCCGCGCTCGGCCGTCGTTCAACGCAGGTGTGTGGCAGGTGTATTGATCCGGCTCGATTTCGACCATATGTTGATGTCTTTAAGGTTCACTTTTGCTTTTAGGGTGTTTAAGAGAAACCACTATACGTCTGTTCTTTATAAAGGTTTATTTGCGACTGGTTGGATCAAAAACTAATATTACGGTATAAATGTGACAATACGTCACAACAAAGGGAATACATTATAAAACGTCAACCAGGCCTCCCCAACCCGTCTGGCCAGCGCGGGGAGTGTAGGCCAAATCCTCAGTCTGTCTCCAGCAGATGAGAGAGGGTTGTGCTGCTGCAGTGGAGATAAAAATAACTTGATGATGAACTATAAGATCGATGTTTTTCATACATCTGAAACCCTCATAACTCTTATAGCACTTAGGGCGTCGTGGACGTAAATTTGTCGGATCAAAGCGCGACGTCCCCAAAGCAATGCATTACCTCTGTTGAGTTGAGAGCCCATTCAATATTGGGCGGTTAATGAAAACCAAAAATAAAACTGTTTCATGAATGAACTGTTTACATTTTAATGTGGATTATAAATTTTGAGTGTCATAGTGATTTGAAATGTGCGAGAAAAGTTTACACTTTGTATCTTTCTCGTCGTTTCTATCATCTTTCTTTATCGTTCTTGTGGAATTACATGTTTAACTCTTAAATATGGTATTCATCACAGCATACCTATGGATGAATGAATGAATATACGTTATTGAACACAAATTACAGAAAATATGTACGAGAAACATACAGTAAATGTTAGGTTAGGGATCTAGGATCTTAGGCTTACTTCCTCCTGATTGCATTGCAATAAGCAGGCTACTGTACATCATCATCATCATGTCAGCCTTTAGGCCTTCTGCCCCAACTGCCGTCGGTTCTGCGCCAGATGTGGCCCGCTCACTGCCACTTCAGCTTGCTAATCCTTTCGGCTATGTCGGTCACCTTCGTTCTTCGTCGGATCTACAGTACAGAAGTGTTAAAATAAAAACAATAAATAAAAGTTATACATTTTTATTCGCCACTGTTACACAAACATACAAAGAAGTTATACGCAAGTTAAAGTAAATAACGCTAAACGAAATAAAATCACAGACACATACGTTCAACGACTCGACTACACCGCTTGACCAGCTAACACAGACTGCGCCTGTAGTATGAGGAGTGCAGGGGGAGAAAAGGGAATTGATATTGATTAGGACTTACACTGGACTTAAACTTGGTCGATAATATTAAATAAATATCAACCTTGAATACAAACTTTGAATTTCTAAAGATAAGAAGATAATTTTTCGAGGTAGAAAAATTAGAAATTAGCTTTACACATTATTAGTTGAGTTAAAAATCTGTCAAAAACTATTCTCTGAAACCCTTAAGTACAACGTCAGGAAGAAGAATATAGAGTACCTACTTCAAAATTTATCGCTTAGAGACACGCCTCTACATGATACCTCTAAGCACATTCTTTGTTACCTTGTCAAGCCATTATAAACATTTAAAGTGAGAGTATATAATTGATAAAAATATAAATCACAGTTTTAGTAATAATCGATCACAAAAGTAAATTACAAAAAAATTTAGAAAGCGATAGAAAAATAAGGCCGAATTTTTTACTCGACTTAAGCCTTTGACAGTGTCCATCAATAAAATCACACAATAATTTAGAATATAAAAAGTTATTTGCCGAATTAATTACCACTCACCGACCTTTATCACAGAGTTCCTATGTTTCTATTCTAATACTTAGTTAAGTTTAATGTTACTTTGCTCAATTTTTACATTATAGAGTCCCTCAAGGCACTCTCTTAGCACTTCTTTTGTTTTTAATTGATACACAAACCACATTACTACCGAAAGACGTCTAAACAGCAGCCAATGGCTTTGCCATTTTGTGAATTGTTTCATCTGTCTTCACATAAGAGGTGGTTTAATTTAAATTTTAAGTATTTGAAAGTTGAAAACAGTTATTATTCAAAATCCAAAAGGATTTTTTTACACATTTTTTTTATAACATACTAATACTTAGTTCCATCTTAGTTCTTTCTGTCTTTAACTAGGCGATTTGTGATAAAGCCATCAATATTCCGATTCATTAATCAAACACTAGAGTGTAAAGAATTAAAGATCTCCAATGAAAATGGGAAATCGGGTCAGTCGATTTATCTTAATTTAGATATTAAAGTTTTACAGATAATTGAAAAGGATAAACAACATGGCAAAGAATATAAAAAATAGTCATCCAGAGCACAATTTATAAGGCGATAATACAAAAATACTGATCATTTAGAAGAAATCAAAGACAAAATGTAAACAACTGCTATGCAAGACCAAGATAATTACAGACATATAGTTTTAATAATATTATTTTTGTTCCTCCATCATACAAAAATAGTTTCTAATACATTATTAATAATGTTTGTTCATTTAGTACAACTGAAAATCATGTCAATTCTGTATTTCTAAGTAAAGTTACAACAATTCAAGCTCGATCGAATGACAATAAGTTGGAAGTATTAAAAGTTACAGTAAAAGTCCATATCACCGTACACTAGCTGTGCCCGCGGCTCCGCTCGCGTGGACTACAGAACAGAGAGGATAACTAATAATTAATTATGTAACATTATTCAAGTTAGTAGTGTCTTCTAATATCAGAAATCAATGTTTACTTAAAGTCATTGAATCAGATGAATTCCACTTTGAGTTTCTAGGGCTTATAGAGTTAGAAAAACCAAAAGTAGAACTCCCACAACGTCGTGCTCAAATTTTTGGTTGTAAATATCTTCGCCTGCCTTATAAATTTCTTTAACACTATTTTCTACTAGACGTCTTCTTGGTTCTTCCCTGCTTGATGACTTGAACGAGTTTGACATTCTGCGCTTCGGGGCTCTCTAGATATTCATCTAGCATCTGTGAATGAAAATTATTATTAAAAATCTCTACGATAACTACTTCTCCATTCAGATGTTTAATAAGTTTTGATTTTGTTTGCATATCTGCTGTGCCAATAAGGTATTCATTATATTTATTACCATTAGATTAACAGGTAGAAAGTTCTAGACAGTGTTCTTATGCTTGTACTCGTATCTTATATCGTTGGAAGTTATGTATATATTCTTTATTGCCACGATTTTAAAAACTAAATTCAGTTACAAATTTTGTATACAAAGGCGAGCTTATCTCTAAAAGAGATCTCTTCCAGCCAACCTTACATGGTGTGAGACAAAGCACAAAGAGCGAGGGGGACAAAAAGTGCATACTAGACTACATAATAACTAAATACCTGAACTACTTTACATGTAAATAAAGTAAATACAATAAATAATAATAAAGGTTATAAAGAATTAAATAAGGAAAAAATTTGGGTACCCCACTTAACCTCAAATACCAGCACAGAACAAACACAAACAAGAACCGAAATTGTTAACATTGCAACGGATTTCTACAAGAAGCTCTACGAATGCCCAGCAACCACTGAAAATAAATGGATTCCTTCAACAACAACCAGTGCTATTTACAATTTGACGAGGTAGAGATCATAAAAAGAATTGAAAAGTTAAAAAATGACAAAAGTCCCGGTCCCGATAATATAACAAATGAAGCCTTAAAAACCGGCAAATTCCTTCTGGCTACCTCACTGACGACCCTTTTTAATAAGATCCTGGAGGAAAATAAAGTACCCAAACACTGGACAGAATCCAATATCATACTCTTATACAAAAAGGGAGACCCATCAGATGTCGGTAACTATCGCCCAATAAGCCTACTACCTACTGTTTATAAATTATTCGCATCTTGCATAGAAAAACGGATAGAGGCATTAATTGCAGGACAACAACCAGTAGAGCAAGCTGGTTTCCGCAAAGGGTTCAGTATCATAGATCAAATACACGTTCTAGACCAAGTTATAGAAAAATATATAGAGTACAGGAAACCCTTATATCTAGCTTTTATTGACTACGCAAAAGCTTTTGATTCAATTTCGCACGAAAGTATATGGACAGCTCTCGCGTCACAGAATATCCCAGAAGTCTACATAAGAACATTAAAAGAAATATACAGCAAAAGCACAAGCAGAGTAAAGCTAGACAAAATGGGACCAGAAATAAAAATTTGTAGAGGCGTTAAACAGGAAGATCCGCTGTCACCTAAATTATTTATCTCTGTACTTCAAAACATTATGCAAGACTTAAACTGGTCAGAAAAAGGAATATTTATCGATGGCAAATACTTGAGCAACCTTTGGTTTGCGGACAATATAATTATTTTTTCAGAGTCACCAAAACAGATGGAAAATATGATCAATAAATTGAATAATATTAGCAAAAGTATAGGTCTGGAATTAATTAATACATCAAAAACAAAACTTATGACAAACAGTATCCAAGACCCGGTTTTAGTAAATGGAACCCCAGTGGAGTACGTAGAGACCTACATATACCTTGGAAAACAGATATCTTTCAGAAACACCAGAAATGAAGATGAAATCTGCAGACGAACTTGTGCAACTTGGAATAAATTCTGGAGCTACAAAGAAGTGCTAAAATCTAAACTTCCAATGAAAATTAAGAAAAAAATTATGGATACATGCCTGCTGCCTTGCCTCACATATGCAAGCCAAACCTGGATATTTAACAAAACTACCAGACGAAAAATTGAAACTACCCAAAGAGCTATGGAACGGAGTATCCTAAAAATAAAACTTAGACACAGACAAAGAAATACTATAATACGCAAGAAAACCAAGGTTCTAGACGCTTTACATCACGCGCAACAGATGAAATGGAAGTGGGCGGGCCATGTTGCACGCACCACAGACCGAAGGTGGACCAAACTGGCCACTACATGGAAAGGGCCTGCAGGCAAGCGAGGACGAGGCAGGCCAAATGAACGCTGGGCTGATGAAATAAAAAAGTTTTCTGGACACGACTGGCTTAAGAAAGCTGCAGATAGAGAATATTGGAAAAAAATGGAGGAGACCTTTACCCAAAGAGGGGTCCTTAATTAACTGTTGTAAATTTAGAATTTAAAAAAATATGTTTTTAATTTGATGAAATGTCACTGCCTTTTAATTATATGGTTTCCTTTTTATTACTTTAATTTGACATTAATTTTCTCAATTAAAAAAAATGACGTTCTATACAAAGATAAATATCTAAATAAATTTTAATTATATCTATCAATTGACATTGTATCTATTTAATATTACTATTGCATGAAATTTAATATCTTTTTTTTAGTTGAATTATTTAATGAAGAGGACATTATAGTTATGTAGCAATTATTATTATTTTTTAATGAGATGACATTATTACTTATTTTAATTGAATAATGAAAATTGACATTAATAAATTGTAAATTGACATACAATAATATATACCTATTGTTTAAAATGAAATTTGTTAAGATGATTATATTGTAATTAATTATATTGTTATATTAAGGAATAAAGAGGTTATAATAATAATAATAAATAAATGTTAGAAATGTGAATAAATGAATAATAATAAATAATAAACATATATATCACATGTAACTGAGTGAGTAGTGCTCTTTTAGTTTAGTTTTAAAATATGTGACTGATGTTACTGTCTCGAATGACAGTTATCCAATCTGTTTTAAATCAGTGTATAGAATTTTGAAATGAAATATCTTTATTGTGGACTAGCTGTTGCCCGCGACTTCGTCCGCGTGGACAACTTAACAATACACATTCTTATGTATTACGTGTTACTAAATCCTAAAAGAAATCTATTAATCTGGTTATGCATTAAAAATATTAATATACATAAAAAAACATACTATCCAATTGAGAACCTCCTTTTTTGAAGTCGGGTAAAAATTTGCGTTCCGGCGGTGGTTTCGCCCGTTGGACCACAGTTTTTTAGGTTTCCGTAGCCAAATGGCAAATAACGGAACCCTTATGGATTCGTCATGTCTGTCTGTCTGTCTAGACTACTACGTGTGTGTGTCTAGCTACGGAAACCTAAAAAACTGTGGTCCAACGGGCGAAAGTCGATTTGTCTGTCCGTCCGTATGTCACAGCCACTTTATTCCGAAACTATAAGAACTTACTATTGAAACTTGGTAAGTGGATGTATTCTGTGAACCGCATTAAGATTTTCACACAAAAATAGAAAAAAAAAAACATTAAATTTTGGGGGTTCCCAATACTTAAAACTGAAACTCAAATTTTTTTTTTCATCAATCCCATATGTGTGGATAGGTCTTTAAAAATGATATTGAGGTTTCTAATATAATTTTTTTCTAAACTGAATAGTTTGCGCGAGAGACACTTCCAAAGTTGTAAAATGTGTGTCGTAAGAGAATGATAAAACTAAAATATATATATGATGTACATTGCCATGCAAACTTCCACCGAAAATTGGTTTGAAAGAGATCTAGTAAGTAGTTTTTTTAATACGTCATAAATCGTAAACCACAATACTATTATTAAAACATCGATCAAAGTTACAACGAACTACAATAACTTTTATATTATGTTACTTGCTGCTACGGAACCCTTCATGGGCGAGTCCGACTCGCACTTGGCCGCTTTTTTTTTAAATAAAGTTGACATTTACATTTATCATGAATTAAAAGATTATCAAATAATCAATAATTTTTTTATATTTTAATATTGTGCAAATTAGGTGATATTTCCTTCCCACCAATTTGTCCTTTCCATATCCTTTCTTTCTTTCCTTCTCCATCCCCTTCCCACAACGTTGAAAACCCTTTCCCCACCCCTACCCTCTACCTACTCCTACCTCTCCCCCTTCCCTTAACCCACCCCTTCCTACACCCTTTATTTACCACTGCCCCCTCATTTTTCCTCTCTTACCCTAATCCCTCTATTCTTTTCCATCCGACTTCCTTCCCCTCCTATTCCCTTCCTATGTTGCATATCCAATTAACTGTACAACAAAATGTCTGTCAAACTGCTGGACATGCCTTCCCCAATGAATGCCACAACGCCCTACAGATCCAGCCGCTTCCGGCCACCATCTTCAGGTCATCCATACACCTGGCGGCAGGGCGTCCCACCCTGCGCGTGGGACGTCGCGTCCCAATCTAGAACCCGTCTGCCCCAACGGCCGTTCGGTACTACGACAGATGTGACCTGCCATTTCAGCTTACTAATTCTTTCGGCTATGTCGGTCACCTTCGTTATTCATCGGATCTCCTCATTACGAATTATATCCCTCATAGAGACCCCGAGCATTGCCCTCTCTATAGCTCGCAGAGCCACTTGAATCTTGTGGATCAGGCCCACCATCAGTGTCCACGTCTCCGCGCTGTAATCATGACAGGCAGGACGCACTGATTAAAGATTTTTGTCTTTAAACATTGTGGAATAGGTGACGTAAAGACTTGACGCAGTTTTCCGAATACTGCCCACCCTAACTGGATTCTTCTGTCAGCTTTTGAAATTGATCCTACCCAACTATATTGTCTGTCCTAGGCAGACGTACTCCTGAACAGCTTCGATATTGACATTGTCGACGATCACCGGTCTAATACAGGGCCACTAATTATCGAATAGCGAACTTTTTGTATCGAGACTTGTGGAAATACCTGAAATACATCAGCTAAAATAAATCTATAAATGAGCTTTAAAACATCTCTGTCACTTTCTGTCAAGTTCTTGCAACGACCAGTAATGTTGAACTACACTTTCATACAAATGATATGAAATGAGAGGTCAACTTGTATATCAGCATCCTGACATTTTATTGAGATATGACTTATACCAGTATGAGGCCCGAACTCAAAGCTATTAAACAGTGAAAAGCCGTCAAATTCTGTTCAGCAGTTTCCAAGATTAGCCCGTACATACATACATACATACAGACAGATAAGAATTTTTTTTAATAATATTTTTGGACTCTACTGGTCTTCAGTAACGTCCGGGCAGTGAAATTTTTTTTTTAACTTCAATGTACAGATTCGCTTTTCTTTTGTTTTTTCTACTCTTTTATTATATGTATAGATCATAGATTTTGTTATAATAATAATAATAAAATCATTTATTCATCTCTTAAAAATATACATACAATAACTCCGCCAAACTGTATAATACAGTTTGTTGGCAGAAATAGCTCTCTTACTTTATACACATCTATGGCAGAGAATACTAAATATCACTACGCAATGGTGAATAGCAAAGCAAAGTTACAAAGTTTTTAATTTTGATATTGGCACAAAAAGATTGAGGTTACGTTAATAAGTTTACTAGATATTTCTTATATTTAATTCTGAAAGTTATTTATTACGTAAGCATACTTCCACAATTCACGACAATTAAAATATCCAGTACGTGTAAAGTAAATAATATCAAGTATAGTTTTTTTTTGCTAAAATAAATAACTTGATTCATGACAACATCTGCCTGGGCCTGCTACCTCACCTAATTTAGCTCATAAAGGACAGAAAACATCTGAGACTAGGATGGCGCCTGCACCGTTCGAGCAATAGCATCAAATATTCAGCGAACCAAATTGGCTTTACACCCGAACTTGGAAGATGTACAGACGGCCAAGAAAGCGGTCTAAGTTTTCGGGTGAATATTCGAGCGTTTCAACGCCCGTCATCCTCGCCCCCAAAGAATATATTTCATTAAATATTTCACTAATGCAGAATTTGTGCTAGGACAAGAAACTCGTTGCGTCATAAAAACCATGAACTGGTATTGTCTATTCAACTGTTGAAGGCGAGGATAATGACGACTGAAACTCTAGACTATTCACCCTTTCACAAGTTTCTAGCTAATAAAAATATCGCCAGTTTGAGCCTTGGTTTTGGATTCTAACATTGAAATAGATGTCACAATTAGGACGTATTATGTTACAATAGATGACAAAGACAGCATAGTACATTCAAAATGACGTGTTATGACGTGCAAACTTACTACCTCAGGGTGGTAGACAACTTTTTTTGACCGACTGTACGTGTTCTTGTTAAAATAATTCTATATTAAATGAACATGAACGGAGAAAATGAGTACCTTAAACACCGCATTCAACTGAAAGAAACTATTAAATGTGAGTGACGAATGATGACTAAGGATGCAGCAGACAAAAGGAAAAACCACCAACTGAGTCCTGGTTAAAAAACGGTGAACTATATTTAACATTGACAAGGTTCTTTTTACAAAAACATAGAAATAATAAAAAGCTATCAAAGAGTTCGCAACATCCTTCGTATGAAATAACCTACTAGTTCTAAGCTTATCGGATACATTCCGCTAAGTGTAATATTAAATTAATCGTCCGACAAGCCTTGTGACGTGGTCTGACGCGTGCACCCGACTTTTAGTTCTATATTGTTTCTGCTTGTATGTTATTACGTTGTATGTGATTTGTTGCAGACAATAAATGAGTATTTTATTCTATTCTAATTCTTACCTCCATACTGAGTTCAGTCGCTATCGCCGCAGCGGCAGATGGCCGCTCAGCTAACGCCACCAGCGTCGGCAGCAGAGCGTGGCTGTGGGTCTTGGACACCAGCCAGTTCGCTGGCAACGTGCAGAGGGTCTTGATCACGCTCCAGCCGTCGCAGATCGTCTCCTAAATATGATTTGAAAGATTCATTGGTGAGAGGGTTCAATGTCCCTACAGACAAGAAGTGGTGACAAATGTTCGCAGAGTACTTCTCGCCGTAGCTAGGCCCCGGAATTGCCAGGTCGCGGTCGCGAAATGTTTTAAAATATATTTGTCACGGTTACAAGGCAGCATAATACTCATATTTATTGTACATGTAATTAACGGAATATAAATAATGACATACATTTTATAGACAAGACCATATCAAATAATATCGTTCAGGAACTTGCCAATTGAGTAGTAAGCCATATTTTTTTATGTATGTCTCGGGGTAAACGATTACAAATGCTCAATCCGAGTACAGACACTTCGGGATTAAGGTTGTAGTACCTAGGTAGGTTTTAGTTTATGTCCGTTTATATAATGATATAGGTAGGCGTTAATGTAATAATAATAATAATTCAGACATTCACACCAATTATACATTCCCAAACTAGGCAGATCCTGTGCTAGGGTTACTAGATAACGGATATACATACTTAAATAAATATATAAACATCCAAGACTTGGGTATAAACATTCATATTCATCATACGAACATTTGCCCCTAGCGGAATTCGAACCCGCAACCTCCGGCGTGGCAGGCCGAGAGCTACCCCGTTCCGCCACGGAGGTCGTCAATGGCTGTGGATCCTTAAAATTAGCACCTTAAGTAACTGTGGCACAGCTAGCTAAATAAATTAATTGAAAAAATATGTGAATTCATTAGGCATTTGATACACTCAACCATCTATATTCCTCGTCAAACGAACAATCCATCTACATACAATTATTCCTTCCCTCTTCGTTCACTTCAATATAATCTATTTAGCGACTATTTCAAGCTAAGACGGAAAGTTCTCACGGACACAGGTGCGTATCCGGGCGCAGTTGCGCAGGGAGGTGCGTTAGACCCATTACTGTTCCTTATATACGTTTAATGTGCAGGGGACTAACGGCTGACCATTACTATGAATAACTTATTGACTTTTTGGGTTCAAATGGAGTTGATGGATAGAAGTTAATTGGTTGTAGCTTTCTAGGGGTGTGAAGTTCTAAGTATTATGATTATGACCCTAGTATTCTTGTGTGACACACATCTATACACATATACAGTAATAATGTACTGTAAAATGTTAAGGTTTTTGTAAATTAACAATGCACACAAGTTTAGTTGCAAATGTAAAAGCTGAAAATCATCGCTTACAGCTTTAACTAATGTTGATGAAGTCAGTTTAGTAGTACAGTCAGTGTGCTAAGATAAATGATCAAGTTAATTTTAATTTAAACTTTATTATTATTAGATAAGGTGCTGAGGGCTGGTCAGTTAATTCGGAATTGTACCTTGCAAGTATGGTGACATCAGTGAATTATTATTTTTTAAGTTGTGATGATATCAGAATAGTCAGTAAACTTAATATTATATAATTAACAATATTATTTAGTGAACCATAATTAAATTAAATAACAAAAAATAACAACTGCTATAACCAAAGAAGGTTCCTTGGTTATAAGGTTGTAAAGTTACTTCAAAACATACATTAAGACATCGTCCTTAAACACAACTAATTAAACAATAAAAATTCTAACAAAAGTCATCAAGTGATGGAAATCAATAACACGTGCTAGCAGCAGGTGACAGGTGTGACCAAGTGGCGCCCGCATGAGAAAGTGAGGTCAACGGTTAAGCGGACAGCGGAGACGATGCACAGGGAATAATTAATCATGCATGTCCACAAGACAGTTAAGGAAAGGGTGTGAATTTAATTGGTACAGGTAAGTTTTAAACACACTTGTTAGATACACTATTGGCAATAATGTGGAAAGTAGCCACTGGCATAGACATAGACATACTTATTAATAACTTCCGTTACAGGTGAAATAAAAATTTTACACAAGTTAAATAAAATCAAATTATAGACAGGCAAATTAAACACAATCAAATTAAACATCAATAACTAACATAAATATAAAAATGTCAAATAGAATTCTTAAAACTAAATAAGTTGAGTTAATGCGTTCTGAAAGAACTCTTCAAAGCAATAAAATGCCTGCTTGACAAGCTTTTTGAAAATAGGTAGGCTCATTGTACAGTAACATTCTAAATTAAATAATCAGCCTCAGCCCTTTATCCAATGATGATAAAGTTAAAGCTAGAATGAACTTGGGTCATTTATCCTTTACCTTGCATTACATAGTAAAATTCAAATTCTGTGAACGTCTCTGGTGAGTCTCTATATGTAAAAGGGATGGATATCCGTTACTGACTGATATATCAACGTACAGCACAATCCTTTGGCTCTAAAAACTTGAAATTGTCCATAGAGATTGTTGCAGAAACATAAAAAAGAGACAGTAAATCTGAACTGGATCAAATTCCGATAGTAATTTTGATCCAGATGTTTTATTTAGGATTTAAACTGCACTCCACTTTTCTAAAGATAACAACGCATTAAATACCACAGGAATTAAGTACCACAGATTCTTCAGTGTCGCAAAAAATGTCTGAAAATTACTAATAAGAAATTCCATAACTTATTTTATTATCTACAACGATAAATTAATCTCACCTGCAGCTGTGGATTGTTGACCACGACGAAACCAACAAGCACGATGAGATCCAACACCATTGTCTCGGATAACGTTTCTTCCAGTCGTTGATTGTTTGTACCTGCGTGCAACAAATCTGTAGTATTTCAGAGCACACTGGACTGCGGCTCTTTCTTCAAACTTCAAAGACAACTTTCAGATTTCGTTCTTTAACTTCTTTACCAAAGATCGTTATCTCTTTACCTGCATTTACATTGGGAATAATTGAAATGGACTGTCTGCCTTTTTCTGTCTTCGTCATTGGGCTGTCAGATTTCAGATTGTCAGATTGCCTATTCCGCATTTCGGATAACATCCGTAGAACTAAAAAACTATTTGCTACTTTCTATTGGATAATCCTGATTAAAATTTCTATTTGCCATTTTCCTTTCTTATATACTTCAACCCATTCCAAGTTCACATAAAAGCTCGCCTTTGTACACAAAATTTGTAACTGTATTTACTTTTAAACTTTGTGCAAAAAAGAATATCATATAAAACATACAATTTGACAAACTTGTATAAAATGGGTCACGTAGTTTGGGTAAGTTCCCTAAACTCCTAACAATTCTGTCAGTGCAGAGATGTGCGAGCAGAGGGACCTGCATACTGATTGGTTCGGTCAAGGTTGCGATGTGTCGTGATTGGTCGGAACTAAGATGTGCTCGGTTGGTATCTGTCTTGTAAAAGACAGTTTTATATGTTCGTAATCCTGGATCTCGAAGAGAACTCTACGTTAAAACGACGAATGTAGAAACTTACGTGAATTAGTTTTCGGAGCCCCCTTATCATTGGGTGCGTGTTGGGCCAGAAGTCTCCCTACGGCAGCCCTGAACTCCAGCGGCCAGCCGGCTTCTCCAAATGCTTCCTGTTAACAATAATGATAAAAGGTTAGTGTACAATCAGAATTGCACATCGTGAACTTTGGTCGAGGCGCACAACGCGTGCGACTCGAATTATGGTAAAACTGCCGACGTCGCCCGGCCCGCCTCGCACATAGTTACACAGTTTAAACTCAGTTCTAAATAACTCACTAACAAAACAACATAAACATTTCAATTAAACTATTATTTAATATTTAAGAACATTTTTAACATTTACGTCTCAAAACCACCACCATCCGTATTTATCGGTGTACCGTCGCGAACTACGGATAATTAATTGTTAGGGTTAACCAACGATCTCTATGTAGTACTAGATGGAGCGTTCCAAACAATCGCTCTGTTCCACGCAAGTAGCCACAACTCTTTCACATTCACAATGAAACTTGTGCAGTTACTACGCAGAACATTTAATTATTTACTAAATATTGACATTATTTAACTGTAGCGTCAATATTTAGTAATAATTAAATATTCTGCGTAGTAACTGCACAAGTTTCATTGTGAATGTGAAAGACTTGTGGCTACTTGCGTGGAACAGAGCGATTGTTTGGAACGCTCCATCTAGTACTAAAAAAAGTATCTTCTAACACAATGTACGAGATAAATTTTGTTTCAGAATTTGTTAGTCTCCGAAAACGAAATTTCATTTTTATTCTGTTAGCCTTGGTACACAATTTTATTCCTGTTATCGTTGGATTGGTGCAATAAAGCGTTTAGAAAGTTCTTATAATAAGTATTCTCATAGAAACTTTGAGAAAATTCTTGTTTAGGATTAGACAAGTGCATGTATAATAAGTATTCTCATAGAAACTTAGAGAAAATTCTAGTTTAGGATTGGACAAGTGCATGTATGATATGATTTTGTCCTACTCGATGGTCTAGTTGCTTGGTCATTGGACTCGAGCACCAGATATCGTGGGTTCTATTCCCAAAGGGGACAGACAACCTTGTACAATTTGTACAAGTTAGTATGTATGTATGTATGTAAACGCTTTATTGTACCAAATATAACAACAACAACAATAATAAAATAGGAATTAAACTGCGTACAAAGGCGGACTTATCCCACTTAGGGATCTCTTCCAGTCAACCTTAGAGTAACCGAAAGGACAAGTATAATGCGTTTAGTACCAAATTTGATAAAGAAATGTACTTTTAATAAAGTTGGTCGCGGTCTGGATTTTATATTTGTGAATACATATCGTTGTATTAAATAGCCTAGCACAGAAGAAAATCCTAGTTTGGGTTTAACAAGTATATGTAGATACTAGACAACGCCCGCGGCGTTATTTCCCGCGGGGACCATTGTTCAAGAGGTAAACATGAGCCTATGTTCATATACATGATGTTACGTGTACTAATCATAATTTTATGGTGATAAGTTGAATAGCCTAGCCGTGAATGAAACAGACAAATAAATACACAAACACTCTATCGATTTTATTAAAGCTGTTGCCCGCGGATTCACCTGCTTAAAAAAAGTGTTTCTTTCCAGCCTGAAAAAAACCCAATGGTAAACCAAGTTATACAGCAATCGGTTTGGGGATTACTACTTTCGAACTCCATTTCAGGCCCTTAGGGGATGGTTTTTCAAAAACTGTAAAATACTTGTTGAATCATTACGTTTTTCGAGTACTCCTGCAAAGTTTCAAATTGATAGGTTTATCTAATAGACGTTCTCCATACAAACTTTGAACCCCATTTGACCCCCTTAAGCGATGAATTTTGAAAATCCGTTCCTTAGTGCTTGCCTATGCTATATAAGGAAAATTTCAAGCCTCTGGACTCAGCGGTTTGGGCTGTGCGTTGATATGTCAGTCAGTCAGTTTCTTCTTTTATATATATATAGATGTAGGTATACTTAATATGTAATAAAATATTTGTTTTGAGATAAAAAAAATAGGATTTTTATGCACAATATTAAAACATAAAAATATATGATAATCTTTTATTTCATGATTAACACTAAGAAATTTCATCTTTATTAAAAAAAAGACAATAATTCTGTAATCTCTCAAGCGGAACTGCGAGCACCGCTAATTTATGTAAATAAATATTTTCAATGCATAACCAGATGAATAGATTTGTTTTAGGATTTAAACATCATCATCAGGTTATTTTGTCTCCACCGCAGGAGCACAACCCTCTCTCATCTGCCGGAGGCAGACGGAGGATTCGGCCTACACTCCCCGCGCTGGCCAGACGGGTTGGGGAGGCCTGATTGATATTGATGATATTTGTATTCCCTCAGTCGCCTTGTACGACATCCACGGGAAGAGTTGGAGTGGTCCTATTCTACTCTACCGGAAACCACACGGCAAAGTAGATTTGTTTTAGGATTTAGTAATACATAATAATGTGTAATGTTCAGTTGTCCACGCGGACGAAGTCGCGGGCAACCGCTAGTATGTAATAAATATGAATACCGTACTTAAGGGTTTCATTTTCTAAATACAAATAAATTTCAATAAAAATTACCCTCTTCATTCTTCTCCAGTAATAGGGTCAGTTATGGACCCCACCTACTTCTATAGAGACATCAAATAAAAAATTCACAAACACATCAAGCCCATTTGCGCGAAACAACTAAATAATAATAAAATCACTTCGCCCACAACTGAAACTGCACACCGTATCTTGTTCCTGCTCCCTGGGGTGCCGGTTCGAATCCCCGGCGAGTAGAAACTTTGATGTCTGTATACGGCCCCATTCTATGGCATGAATAATTGCACATCCATGGGCAGGGCCGCTGAGAGGTTTTGAGTGGCCCCACATTTTAAATTGACCCACAAACGCTTACTGGCAGTATTGATAGCGCCTTTCGAGATGCATTTATAGTCTGTACGTCAATGGTATAAATAAAAATCCAAATATTTTTATGGAAATTTCACAAGAAAGACAAGGTCTCTTCCCAGACAAGGTTTGGCTGGAAGAAATCTCTTTTTAGAGATAAGCACACCTGTGTATACGTCCTCTCCTTCTGTGTATTTATTTTTATATTTTCTGTGTACACAATAAAGTTATAATAGTTGAGAAAATGAGCAGAAAAATATGATAATTTTAATACCAGAGGGCCTAGCCAAGTGCCAAACGTTCCGGAGCGATTCCTTTTCTACAAACGCTAACGCTTTGGCGTTAGCGTTAATTAATTGGTAGCCAACGTGACAAGAACTTAGCGAACGCTCATTCTATTCGATCGTTATATAAAAATCAGAATTTTGTCTATGGTTTCGTTTGTAAATGTCAGTTGAGTTTGATGTTCAGTGCATTTGTCGCGCGAACTCTGAAAGTCCGAAAGTGCAAAGTGGTGCCAGAATTGAGAAAGTTTTATTTATTGTGGATTTATCTACGATTTTAGAGTGGTAAGTATCCGAAATATAATTTATTAATTTGAATCAGCCTTTTTAAGTTATATTTTAGTCACACAAATGTGTATTTCATACAAAAGTTTATAAGCTTTAACAATGTTATAATTTTAATTTCAAAGTCTTTTCTGCGTCTTTTCAGCAATGGAACCGAGGTTGAGAGCCAGTCCAGAACAATTCTCAGCTCTTGTAGAGTTCATGGAAAGGTATTCTATATAGAAATTATAATATTTGATTCAAATGTACTGGTACTTGACTCCGGCATAAAATAAACAATGACGTGTTCAACATAAGCAAGAAAGGAATTTGTTTATATACAGGTATAGTGACCCCTCTAGATCCCAGCCAGGTGCTCAAGGTCGGTTGAGAGGAGATCAGTTGTGGCAAGAGTTGCCACTAGCTCCAGACACGCCACCGCCCCCTCCGTGAACTCCTCCTGCACGAAGCACTCGACATGGACAGGCAGCAGACTCTCCGCGCTCCATGGCCACCACACCGCGCCGATTACAGAGGATGCGCAGGACTCGCGGACAAAACCCGTTTGAGCGAGCGACCAGTGAGTTTGTAGCCGCCGAGCAGCGCCGCCTTAAACTGGAGGAGATGCGAGAAAGACACCTACATGAGCAGGAAGTTGAGAGGCTTTGACTGGAGTCTCAAAGGATTGAGGTGGCTCGCGAGCTGCTGCATCAGTTAGATGTAATTGCTCAGGAATTTCTGGACACACCGACGGAACAGAGACTAGGTTACCATCGACAGAAATTCTCCCAGAAACTGAATAAAAGCAGAATAGTTAGCCAAATCGCTTTCCAAAGTTCATGTGTAGTTTCTAAGTATTGTTAAGTTTAAACAGGTTAATAGTTATTTTTTTATTTACTTTATGATAAGACTAAAACACTTTATATACAAAAATTATAGATATATTTTTTTCCAAATTATCAACATATTTAATTTATTTTATTTACAAGAAAACCTCCAAAATTACAATAGAACCATTATAAATCAAAATCAGTATCTTACATCCTATTTATTAAGCAACTGAGCATTGCTCTGCCACGCATCAGCTCGTCTTGGCTACTAGGAGTAGAGGGGCCAGCATGTATACCAAAATATCGTCACCATCATCGTGTTGCTCAGCCATATCACTTGGTGGTGGTAAAAGACCATTTAATGCAATGTTATGCAGTACACAGTACGCAGTTGCTTCTATTTGTTCCAAGCACCGCCGAGAAACATTTCTTGTTTGGCGCCTGAGCCACATATTTTAATTATGTGCGCTCATAACAGTCGTAAATGAATGCATTTTACTAAAATAATCGAAAAGATTTGCATAAACACAACACAACACTTCACCAGCTGATTAAACAGTCGCCATTTTGTGTCGTTTTCTACAGGGTTTTAGCGAACGCTTCGTAGCGTACAAACGAATAGCTCAGTGAGCGTAAACGCTTGTCAAAAGTGCGACTTGGCTACAATTTGTATGGTGGTTGTCGTTCGACATGGGCTTTTCGTTTGATCGAATAGAAAGATAATAACGTTGGCTACCAATTAGAAATGCTTAACGCTTGGTCACGTGACATTTCGTTAGCTTATGTCAATCCCATACAAATCTTTCTATTCCATTAGCGTTAACGCTAATAGAAAAGTCATCTTGTCTAGCCCCTCAGATACCTTATTTCGAGTATTTTACATACACCAGATCATAATATACCCGTAACATATAGTAACATATATTACACAACCTAAATAAGCCTTTTATAGCCCCCAAAATGCATTAGATCTATCTATGACGTCGCCTTAATACTCCTAACATCTATTTCAAGTTCAAATTAATTTATTTAATATAGGATGTATCACTTATTAAACGTTACAAACTATAAGGATATTAAGATTTAGACATCCTTCCTCTCCTTTGTTTGTATACATGTAATAGCAAAATCTTTCAAGCAATATCAACAAAATGTATACAAACATTCCAAATATATAATCTCCATAAATACCAAAAAAGATAAGTACTAAGTGACAACCCTAAAACCTTGGTGCTTCCAAAAGAACTGTTGTGCGTTGGACAGAACGACGCCCCGATTAAAAAAAAAAATAACAAGATTTAAAATTACTCATCGAATTTCGGGATACATCGTCTCTGCCTACCCCTATGGGGCCAAGGCGTGGGCAATATGTATGTATTTAATTCCGCAGCAGAATTTTTGGTGGACAAACAATAAAATTTTGTTTAGTTTAAATAGTACTTTTGAGCAGTCTGCCAAATGATGTACAAAACAGTTATAACACATCCTAAGTATAAAAGCATCTTTTATATAACCAAGATGGCTTTATTCTATAAAACATAAATGTACCTTTAATTATATGATTGTATATGTTATAAACTGTATAAGTAGATAACTTATTTGTTGCGAACTCGTCTTCAAGAGATAAACCTCAATTTTGCTTTCGTTAGAGGACTGTTATATCAATACTAAATAAAAAGTTTTATTAATGTAAATTTTTGCATGCGGTTATAAATGACAGGATTAGGAGAACTTGCTTTTGATAACATCTGACATTATGTATCGTATTAAAAAGCTAATAAGATAATTCTTTCCTTTTAGCTTTTTAGATTTTCTTTGACGACCTCCGTGGCGGAACGGGTAGCTCTTGGACTGCCACGCCGGAGGTTGCGGGTTCGAATCCCGCTAGGGGCAAATGTTCGTACGATGAATATGAATGTTCGTACCCAAGTCTTGTATGTTTGTATATTTATTTAAGTATGTGTATCCGTTATCTAGTAACCATAGCACAGGCTCTGCCTAGTTTGGGACTGGATAATTTGTGTGAATGTCTGACATATTATTTATTTATTTATCTTGCCACAATTTTCAACGAATACTGCAAGCCTACAATGGCCCCTTTAATGCAGGGCCCGGTACAGCCATACCTTAGTGCGTCCCTGTGACCAGCCGGCCCATGGGACCGCCGGCTGTTTGTTTGGGATGTTTGATGGTGGTGGGTAATAGATAATAAACACAATTATAAGTTTATTAGCTCCGCCGCACAGATGCGGTTTTGAATTGTGTTTTTTTTATGAGGACCAAAAATTGCCGATGATTGATCGATCGTGCCCTTGTTAATTATGACGCAACTAGCTTCTGCTGTGACTTCCACCAATCCAGCCGTTTACGTCCACTGCTGGACATATGCAGTCCCCAATGAACGCCACCAGCCGATTCCGGGCACCATCTTCAGGTCGTCGGTCCGATCAGGTCGATACTCCTTGACGTGACGTGTTGCGAACAGCATCGCCGCCTTGTTGAGGTACCACGATTAGCTACGGAAATAATTGTCCACCTCATCAGAGCCCCGCATGATTCGGTAAGGCTAATAGTGCCCGGAGTTCGCCCAGCTCCGGGATATCGGCACGCTTACGACCAGGCTAGCCCCTGGACATGCATCCATCGGCACGGCATACCTTGGATTGGTGGATGGGACAGGAATCGGGGCGAGAGACAGGAGATGAGTGTATTAAGAAGTATAGGGTAGGTATGGGATACCGCTATTACCGAAGGATAGTGGGATTGTAGTAGCGATAACTCGGTAAGCCGGGACCGCATACCCGTGACTCGTCTGGATAGCACCGGACAGGCAACTACCACAACCAAGTCCCCTTACAGTTCTAACTACAACTTCCTCAAACAACATCGCATCGTGTTAACGTACATAAATCACCAGGAACGCGCGATCAGACCGACCGGTCGAATAGTAACGCAATCACGACCGCGCGGTCAGACAGAGCTAGGGTTATCAGACGTCCGGATAAAGCCGGACAGGGTCAGGCTTTTTGCATGTTTGTCCGGCCAAATTCGCCAGTGTCCGGTCCGTCTGGTTTTTGTTAGGTTTTTACATCTTGGGCCATCTCGCGGCTCGTGCACGAGCACGAGTTAATCGAGTCGCCATCTCACGGCTCATGCACGAGTCAATCGAGTCGGATGGAGTTCCCACTCTGCCGGGACTCCGTGAGGCCAGGCCGGACACTCTAAAATCGTTGGCTTTTAGAGTGTCCGGCCTTGATATCGAAAAGTCCGAGTAAACTGCCTGCCCAGTCCGGCTTCGGCGTATTAAGATCTGGCAACCCTAGACAGAGCGGACGGTCGTAAAGCAATCACGACCGCGTTGCGTGACCTGACCTCATTAGCAGACTCGAGATTTTTCTCTCTTACGGTCATCCCCCTTCTTGGCTTTCACGGTTCGTTGTCTTCGAGAACTTTCACCGAACTTTAAGGGCAAGCGTGACCAAATAACTGTTGTGCTATACGCGGTGAAAACAATCTGGGGGCCTATTCTCAACATTTATCGTTCGTTTAAACAAAACGTTACGTTTAAGTTTCACTTTTTAACAGACGCTATTTTGACAGCATTGCGTCTCGTTTTTACCTGAGACAACTTTCAAAATGTAGAAAAACGTTCGTTCCATCTACGTCTGACGTTTGTTTAAACGGCTGAAACGCAGCTGAAGCATGAACGTTGTGCGCAGCGGAGTACGAACAGTGTTAAAACCTGCGTTTCAGCTGCAGTTCAGTTGCGTTTTGTGCGAAAATGCGTTAGTAGAATTGGCCCCCTGATCTCACTCGATTTGTTTCGTAGCTTAGAAGGTACAGTAAAACGTTTTAATGATATTGCAACCAGGGTAATGATATGCCTTTTGTTTTATTTATTTTTCTCCTTCTATATTGATATCGTCGATACACCGACATAAAAAACTTAAATTCATAACAATCCCACTAATATTATAAATGCGAAAGTCCTATTCGAGGACCTCACCTATATGTGTGCCAAGTTTTATAACGATCCGTCCAGTGGCTGAAGCGTGATTGAGTAACAAACATCCAAACTTTCACATTTATAATATTAGTAGGATTCTTGCAGCATATTTCACTTTCATTTTCTCTGCCCGCCCTCTGCCCAGATGTTGAGTTCGGTCAGTATTTCTACTGAGTGCGGCTATATTTATGTAGCGTTCCATTGCCGGTGCGGCTCTAATGGGCGGTCCCGGCGGAGAGCGGTAATCGATATGCGGCAGAGGGGGGAAGTGGGGACGGTAGGGGGGGGGGGGGGGGGGGGGGCTAATGGATTGGGTGGCGGCGTAATGAACGCTTTGATTTCCACATTGTGCGGGGAACCAGGGAGCTCTCACTGAAACGGGGGAACGGTTTGCGTAAAGAGGAGGTCTCTGCCAGTGTTGCGCTTGTACTTCTTTGTTGAGTTGAAGATTTGAAGCAGGAAGTTGAATGTTGGGAAGATCTGGAATCAAACACACGTCCTCGCTTTCGTCTTTCCCGACACTTCATACGAGCGAACTGATTTCATTAGCTAATACTATTACGGGAGTATTCGTCAGTTCAAAATGGGCTAGGGTGACGTCACTGCAGTTCGGACTTCGATGCCCGCTTAGGAAATTTGAGTACAAAATAGGGTCGCCATCCGTCCAGGTTTCTCCGGATTTGTCCTAGTTTACGGGGCGTCCGGGAGCGTCCGGGCGGGGTTTCATTTGTGGTCCGGCTTTTAAAGTTTTCAAAAGCCGCTCTACGCTGAAGCACCGCCAGAACGAACATTCTGTTTTGTTTCTTTACAATACATACATATTAAGTCTAAAAATGTATGAATATAGAGAAAAAGTTGATTTATAACAAATAAAAAAAATTTTGAGATCGTTTCTCGTATCTTTCTGGACCTCAAGCCTCGCAAGCATGTCCCACGATGAATAACAAATGAATGACGACCTCCGCGGCGGAACGGGTAGCTCTCGGACTGCAACGCCGGAGGTTGCGGGTTAGAATCCCGCTAGGGGCAAATGTTCGTATGATGAATATGAATGTTTGTACCCAAGTCTTGGATGTTTATATATTTATTTAAGTATGTGTATCCGTTATCTAGTAACCATACCACAGGCTCTGCCTAGTTTGGGACTGGATAATTGGTGTGAATGTCTGACATATTTATTAAAAAAAAAAAACAAATATAATAAAAAAAACCTGTAACATAATTTAATATAGTACTTGTATATCACGTACGGTATATGTATTGTATTATCTATACTTATAATAAAACTGTAACTGGTCTATATCTGTACATGAGAGATATTTAAAAAAAATTGTATTAGGGGTCTTTCTAAGGCCAATAGAAGCTAAAACACTTTTTTTAGAATTTTTGTCTGTCTTTCTAATAAGTAATATATTGATGTAGGTAGTATATATTATAAGCATAATCAAGCATATTTATGTATTAATGTTCATTATGTACATTTAATTGTGTAATATTTTTACTAAGTATTTACCATGTTCTAAAATTATAAAGTTCTCCTCTTAAAATCAAAATATCAAAATATTTATTTTCAAAATTGGAACACGTAATTCTCTTTTTGACGTCAAATTCTGCCTAAATCTACTCCACTTCCGCCTGTATAACCGAGGGGAAGAAGTGGCAACAAACCCAACGGCACAGGGTTTCACCTGCAATACTCTATCGCTGTGTCTTTCTCATTTTCCTTCTGAAAGGTTGCCTGGAAGAGATCTCTTTAAGCGATAAGGCCGCCTTTGGACACTTTCCAAAAAATCTGTACCTATTTTATTGTTATCCTTAAATTGTGTACAATAAAGAGTTTATCTATAATCATACTTTTACACGATCCCACAATTAAGTAATTCAACGCAAGGATCGTCCCATCGAGAGGTCCCAAAGTCACGTGGCCCATTGTGGTAAGGATCGCGACACACGACTCCCGGCTGACATCGATGACAGCCTCGTATGACAGCTATTGACATCCTTGACAATAGGATAGATTACCCAGTTACAAATATGTAGTACAAATCAATTACATTTATGATAGTGTCCATATTCATTTTTTTAAAGCAACTGGCACGAATTTAAACAATTATATTTTTTTATTTTTATTGTAGAGACTAGTCAGTGAACCCAGTCGATTGATGCCATAATATTATACCCAGGCTAGTTCTTAGTACAGTCCCTAAAACGGTGCGCTTCCATAAAAACTGTTTTGCCATGGCTACGTCAATTTATAATAAAATTCCCGAGTCAATCAAACAACTTCCCATCAATCGATTTAAAGTATCACTACACAGTTGGCTTTTGCAAAAAATGTTTTACTCGGTACAGGAATTTCTAGACCAGGCAGAAATATAACGACATAATTAATGCATAGAACAGTATGTACGTTAAATACTGACAGTGTGAATATATGACTTTTCGTAAATTTAATTGACACATTATTATTATTGACATTGTAATTTAAATTCATATACTCGTAAGTATTAAGTTTAATTTGTAATGTGTAACATTTGCATGCTATTATATGGATGGCTAAATACGCATGATCTACCAGTTGCTAGTTATAAGATTTGACATTTGTACCCTATTTATGCAAATAAATATTCTATTCTATTCTATTCCAGAAATTTTTCGCATTTTCTGTCGGTTCGATTAGAACTTACTTTCCATGCAACTTTTCTAAAATTATACTGTTTTACTTGTTATCCTATCCTACTAATATTATAAATGCGAAAGTTTGGATATTTGGATGTTTGTTGCTTTAACCACTGGACAGATCGTGATGAAACTTGGCACACATATAGGTTAAGTTCTGGAATAGGACATAGGATAGTTTTTATACCGAAAAACATCTCATTCCTACGGGAAATACGTAATAATTTGTGATGTTAAGTTGTCAACGCGGACGAAATCGCAGGCAACAGCTAGTTAAAAACATAGAAATGCTTCCTTTAAGTTCAATTTCTCATCATCAATAATTAAAGCTGCTTTCAAGTTAATTTCCATTCTGTATATGAAATATTTATGTCTTTTTATAGCACACAACAAACATTAATTCATTGTCATTGGACTCGAGTGCGAGAAATGAAATGAAATATCTTTATTGTGTATCATAGGTATATAAAGGATTACATGTCATAGTTAGAGCTCAGCTATGTCCCGCCATGTGGGAGGATCACAGAGGTCGTGAGTTCGATTCCCACCAGGGACATACAACTTTGTACAATTTGTACAAGTTGGTCCCGGTCTGGATGTCATATTTGTGAATTGTCCAATCCTTGCTTAATTCCCACAGCACAAGAGAAAAACTAGTTTAGAATTAGACAAGTGCACGTATATATGTAATATTTATTTATTTAACACAAAAGGCATGAAAAATAGTTAACAAAGATGGACTTATATCTTTAAGAAATGGCTTTCAGCCATCCTTCACTGTAGAAGAAACTAAAGCTACCGGGAGATCAAAAAATGAGCATGGACAATATGGACTGAAAGGGCATGTAACACTTTACTATGGAGCCTGGCATACCTGCTGTCGGCCATTTTGAAAAATTCTCGAAATCGCGGCCACTGGTCAAAGCTTGAAATATCGACAGAGGACTTCAATACAAACAAAGTGTCGACTTTCCGAGATATTAAAGGCCAAAGATCATCATGTCAGCCCTTAGACGTCGGACATAGGCCTTCCCGAATGAACGATCCACACCCGGTCCTCCGCCCTCCGCATCCAGCCGCTTCGGGCCACCTTCCTCGGTCCAAGGTCAAAGAAATCATGTGACTATGTAATCCATTCGTGTAGTTGTCACATTACCATCATCAAATCATACCATAGGGACCAAAAGCATAGAGCATTAAAGGACAATCAACGAAATTATTGATACTTATATACCTATTTACAATTTATAATAAGTTATTTTTGGAGTCGGTGCCAGCCAAAGCAAAAATAACCTTAATAGATACCTCACTTAACTCAGGCACATCCCCCCGTTGTTGCTTAAATTGTTAATTAAACTGTCCTTCTTGGCTGGCACCGACTCCGAAAATAACTTACTATTCATTGTAAATAGGTATATAAGTATCAATAATTTCGTTGATTGTCTTTAACACTCTTTGCTTTGAAGTAATTAAAATATTATTTTCTTCTTTTTAGTTTAAGTTTGTACATGTTGGTATAGTCTTGAAGTCGGTGTTCGTTTTTTTTTTAAATAATTTTAATAATAAGTCAACAGAGAGAGAGCATTCCAACAAACCCCATTCTATCAACCAACTATCCAGTAGCAAAGACAAACAACTCTTCGAACAATCCTCAAAGACAATAATACAGTACAAACAAATTTTACACAATACCAATCGTTCTAAACCGGAATATGTACAGGGCGATGTCTATCCGCTTGAGAATTGCGCGAGCACGTGTTTCGAATCCCCTGTAATGTGTTTGTTTATACGTCCCCCTGTGTAACCACTTAGCCCACAGTTGGTCTTGATGGGCGGCAATTTAAGCTTCCTAATTTAAAAAATATATATATTGACTGACAGTGCCCGTGGCTCCGCTCGCGTGTACTACAGAATCGTTTTGTTTAATAAAGTTAAATTACTTAGTGTTAATATCCCCACTCCGACTCCACTGTAGTCCTAACTCATCGCAATTTGAATTCCGCCGATACTATACTACTTTGATACTACTTTAAGATTCACATTAAAAAAACAACTTTGTAAGAAAGCTTATTATAAAATAAACGATTATTTGAATGACAAAGATGCCTGGTACTAATGTTGATTCAGCTTCGCAAAATCTTTATTAATTGTATGCAAACTTGATTTTTAAAAGATGTGTTGCGTGAAGTTTGTTGCGCCGTTTGTTCTTCACAGCGCTAACACCTAGGAAGCGTTAGTCGATAAAAAAAATGACGTGTATAAATGTACCAAGTGTACTCATATGCAATAAATGATTTTGACTTTGACTATAAATTCGCATAACTTTTGATTGAGTAAGCAGATTGCGACGAAATAATACCAAATGTTAAATGTTTTTTTTTTTAATTCGATGAAGGTTCAGGGATAGGATAACGTTGGCTGTGGAAAACATTGAACAAAGATTTTTATATTTGAGTAGAATCTCTTGTTACATTGCAAACATTTGCAAAACCTTGGTACCCAGGGGTCGTCGATCACGCAACGCCGGGCAGGAGTAAGCCACAGTCTCCACTGTGTGAACAGGGGGTATTATGACGCGGAATTACCACGCCACGTGCCACAAGGATTACTTTAATCACTCGACGCGGTCCCAGCAGTGGACGCGAATTGTTTAGCTGCAATTTGTTTGAGAATATTGTGTGGGAGGAATGTATTGCCAATGAAAATTATAAACCTTTGAAAATTACAGTTGACGTTAATTCAGTGGGGTACTGACGTTCAGATAACTCCCCGCGACCCGCGCTCGCCCCTCGCGGAAAGTATCCGGGTGTGCCGTCGTGAATTGAACAATCTATAACTTGCAACCGTAGCGCCCCCACATCTCTGCTACGTACAGACTGTGTGCATAGGCCATCGCAAACATATTAGCACGGGCGGTGTGTTTACTCGATCCCTATACTGCTGACGGTACCAGGCTCGGCAGCATGGCCGCTAAACAAAGATTGAGCAGACGGTCTGCAAAAAACGAACGCTCGATGCTAAATATTTGATTCAGCACAAGACATAAAACTCAATGATAAACAAGAGTAGACAAATTACATAAATATTATATTTGACATTAGGTTTTTATTTATTTAGATCCTGTATGACTTTATAGTATTAAAATTAAATGTTATTTCTATATTTAAAGTTATTAATTAACCAGAGGGCTATGCTCTAGGTTTCTGAATGGTTACACGTAAAAAGTAACTAGGTTAAAGTCTGCAAGTCGCCCATTCCACAATGTTTAAACACAAGAGTATTTAATCAGTGAGTCCTGCCTGTCATGACCTACGGCGCGGAAACGTGGACACTGACGGTGGGCCTGATATACAAGTTCCAGGTCGCTATGGAGAGCCATATCAGGCCCACCGTCAGTGTCCACGTTTCCGCGCCGTAGGTCATGGCAGGCAGGACTCACTGATTAAATACTCTTGTGTTCAAACATTGTGGAATGGGCGACTTGCTGACTTTTACCTAGTTACTTTTTACGTGTAACCAGTTAGTATTCTCAGCTCAAAGACCACGAGAGCTAAACCAATAGTGGTGAAACACAAAACCTGTGACGTGGTCAGATACAAGCAGACAGGACAAACAGACAAACAAAGCAATCACATAGGGCCTCCTGAGACGAAACGTAAAGTAAGCGATCGTGTCCCAGGGGCAGGAAGAGAGGACTACAAATTAATATGGATGTGGTTTATTAATTACTAGCTATTGCCCGCGACTTCGTCCGCGTGGACAACTTCATCATCAGGTTATTTTTGTCTCCACTGCAGGAGCACAACCCTCTCTCACCTGCAGGAGACAGACGGAGGATCTGGCCTACACTCCCCGCGCTGGCCAGACGGGTTGGGGAGGCCTGGTTGATGTTTTATAATGTATTCCCTTAGTCGCCTTGTACGACATCCACGGGAAGAGTTGGAGTGGTCCTATTCTACTCTACCGGAAACCACACGGCAACTTAACATTACAAAATATTAAATATTTCCTGTAGAAATAAGATGTTTTTTTCGGGATAAAATCTATCCTATACCCTGTTCCAGGACCTAACGAGACGTGAGTTTGTATTTTAGAGAATAACACTACTGAACGATCTAGGTATATCGGCAGATTGGGTATTCATTCAAAGTACTGAAAAATACCGCGTCCATCATCGAGTACCCAGTTCCGAGTAGCTCGATGTAGCGGCTACCGCGCACCGCTCCCAGTGTTGTCCTCTCTATTTGCTCCCAACAAACACGGCGCAATGATACTCCGGCTAATTAAGAAGCCAACGCAAATATAACTAACGAGATGCGACCTGAATAAATATATTGTTTTGTTGCGGGGGGAGTGAATAGATCGTTTTGGTTGGCAACTTTCTGTGATGTGGTTTTTTATGGATACCTTCATAAATTTCAGATTCAAATAATTTATTACAAGTTGCCAGATTCATAGATTATTACAGTTATCCTTAAGATTGTATGATTACATCAATTGAGTACGATTAGAACATTAAAATTAACAGGACAATCGGCTCGATTCTGAAGGCACGACGTTAAAATTTGACAGCACTAAAACTGTTGCTATCCTTGTCACACAGTATTATGAAGATAAAGACGAAACCAATTTTAGCGCTGTCAAATTTTAAATGTGTGCCTTCAGAATCGGGTCCAATACATATTAGAAATCCCACACTAGACCATGCAGTCTGTATCGGGGAGCCTGAGATTCCAAGTTACATTACAACTGTAGGACAGAATAGATATTGTTAGAAAGAAGAAAATGATAATATTATCAGGATGGTGAGAGTTTGATGGGAGTGTGATTGTTGGTGGTAGTGTGGAGAATATGAGTGTAATGAGAGATGAGTTGTTTACACTGTATGGACCACGCCTGAAATAAATTATTTTTATTTATTCTTTATTTATATTGTGTGTGTGTGTGTGTGTGTCCGGGGGGGGGGGGGGGGGGGGTATATAAGTGTGTGTATATGTATGTGTATGTTAGATGATTTGCGTAGTTAGGCTTTCTATTTGTATGTCTTTGAAAGTTTACATACATACATAATGCTCACGCCTTGGTTTCAGAGGGGTAGGCAGAGACGATGTACCGCCACTTTTCGCGATCCTGACACACCTCACTAGCCTCACTCACATTCATCAACCTTTTCATGCACCTCCTTCCTTTCTTCTCACTGCGGACCCCAGTCTTTTTGAGGACGTTACTAATTTGATCTTTGAAAGCTTAGCAAGGCTCTTTTTGTCTGCCTGTATAACTACAACGTTATTTTATACTCTCAAACGGGTCATGCGACATCTTATAAATAAAAACGTAAATTTCGCGTGTCTGTACATTGAAGATATTTGCAACAACAAAAATTGGGGAGTCTAAGGATAAGTAACAGAACACATTTCGATAATTTTTTGGATTTTTGTCTGTTTGTATGTGCACGCATCACTAAAAACTACTGAACCAATTCTGATGTTTGTTTTGTTTTTATAAAGTCTTTATTAAACATATATTTAAATATAGTACATTGCATGACACAGTCAACAACACACAAAGCTGAAAAACTTAAATATTTCACCAGCAACAAGCTATTTGGAAATTTATAACAATGTTATGGCATATAGAACAATGAAGTTGTACATAATAACTTACGCTGATACGTAATACAAATGATGTATTTGTTTATGGACTCCTTGGAGAGTTACATTTATGGCAAGTCAAAAATTTAATATTTATTTTATTTTAAAAATATCTTAAAACATGTGTAAAGTTAAATAAAAAATAACAACAGGGCAACATACATTTTGTAGGTAGGTAGTTTAAAATAATAGTATAAACAAAAGTCGAGACTATTGTTTAGTGGCAAGCGACTCGTTTCGGCCGGCCGGCCGGCATCGGCATGTTATTCATAATGGACATACTCTATCTAATTTGTGTCATAAACTAGTCATCGGTATCGTGGTCAAGCAAGTAGTGATGTGGTAGTCGATACTTTTTGTATGTATCGACGTATGGTAAGTTATTCATGCGTAATTTTCCTATTGAGGACACAAGTTCGTTTCCGTGTTTTAAGTTTTTATGTAAATAAAACTTTTTTGATTGTTTTAGGATAAATTCACTTAGCGTGGGAAGGTTAATATTTTTGTGCAGTAAATGGAGATTAGTGCGGAATGGTGTATTAAAACTGATTTTAAGTGCTTTATTTTGTATCACTTGCAATTTCTTATAGTTAGTCTGACATGTACTACTCCATACAGGTGCGGAATACGTAACACAGGGGCGCACCAAGGTAGTATATATTAGTAGTTTGGTATTGGGACTAAGATTGCTTCTTCGATTCAGAATGGGACTTAATGCATTAAGAGCCCTCATACCTTTTAGGCGGACTATTTCAACATGCTTGCTCCAGTTTAATTTGCTATCCAGGACTACTCCTAGGTATGTAACCGACTTCTTCCATGGTACTGCGTGTCCATTGACAGTTAGTTTTCTTACAGGAGGGGACCGTTTGCGGCTGAACATTATGGCTTCCGTTTTCGACTCATTTAATTTAAGTCTCCACTTGTGAAAATATGAACACAGTAGTTCAATAGACATTTGCAAGCGGCTAATTACTACATCCTCCGAGTCAGACGACGAGAAGGATGCAGTATCATCGGCAAAACACGCCAGTTGAGTATGTGGTTGTTTGGGGATGTCATTAATGTAAACAATAAATAGTATAGGGCCAAGGACGGATCCTTGTGGCACACCTGCAGGTACAGAAAATAGGTCGGATACATTTTTATCAACATGTACTCTAAAGAACCGATCACTAAGGTACGATTGAACAATCTTGACAATGCTACAGGGCACACCATTTGATAAGAGTTTGTGAAGGAGTCCATCATGCCAGACCGTATCAAACGCTTTTTCTATGTCTAATAGAAACATGCCTGTAGATTCCCTCAAGTTAAGTCTGTGAGCAATATGTTCGCTGACACGAGCTAACTGTTGTATGGTTGAGTGAGATCTACGGAAACCGAACTGCTCATTAATGTACAGCTGGTCTATATATTTCAATAAGCGTTTACATATTACACGCTCAAAGAGCTTGCCCAAAGACGGTAAAAGGCTAATAGGGCGATAGTTTGTAGACATGGTATCATCCTTTCCCGGTTTCTTAAGTGCTATGACTTTAGCTATTTTCCAGTAGACAGGGAAATAACATAGTTTAAGGCAAGCGTTAAAGATTTTTGTTAAGAGAACGATGCATTTTTGGGGAATGTTTTTTAGAGAAGCATTATGAATATTATCTATTCCTGGGGCCTTACGACATTTGAGAGTACGAATGTGCTTATAAATTTCTTTAGGATGTGTGAGGTGCTCTGAATATGCCAAGTCACATTCACCATCAAGGCAGTCTGTCGTGAAATCAACTAGCTCTTGCGTGGGAGGATCTAACCAGTCACTTGTTAGGAGCATATTTTTCTTGAAGGCAGAAGCCAGTTCATTGCACTGCTCTATACTGTTGCTGGTAAATGAATTATCAGATTTGAAAAGGGGAGGTATGATATTGGGTTTGCGACTAAAGGATTTAACAATTTTCCATAAATCAGATCTAGAATTATTAACTTTTGAGAGTTTGTTTTCCCACAAGCTGTCATTATATTTCTGGACAGCAATTTTTATTCTAACTCGAAGTTGATTAATCATAGTTCTCAATTTCACACGTACATTTTGATCAGTACAGCGTTGTTCACGACGTCGGTAACTGTTTTTAGTTTTGATCAATTTCTTAATAAACCGGGGGAGGGGTTTGGGTAGGGGAACCGAGTTGACTACAGGAACGAACATATCCCTGGCCGTGATCAACAATTGGGACAGTTTGTTTACTTCGAGATCTATCTCTTCAGTAGTATTAAAAGTTTTACTAGCAAGAGATATTTGTTCGTTCAAATAGGATCGGAATCCATTCCAGTCAGCTTCGTGAAATTTATAAAAAGGGTTACAATTGGGGGTGCGTGTAACATTGCCTCCTATTGTAAAATAAACTGGCAAGTGATTAGAGGATAAGGCGGGTAGGGTAGTTAAATCGTTTATTTTAGAAACATTTAAAGAAAGAATTAGATCTGGGTTTGAAGGTTGATAATCAGCACTATAATGAACCAGTGTTGGCTGAGGAGGAGCAAGTATTGTGTATTCGTGATTCATCATATGTTCAAAAAGGGTATGTCCACGTGCATTCATATCACTATGACACCAGTGTGGGTGACGAGCATTGAAATCTCCCATAAGTAAAACGTGAGTACCAAGACTGAGTAGCACATTTAGGTCGCTGTTTACCATGGGAAGATTCGGTGATTGGTAAATAGATACTACTGTGTGGGTTAAACCAGAAACATTTACCTGAATACCAACCGCTTCCATATACTTGGTAGGTGGTATCTTAATGGAGGAATGATCCAGATCTGACTTAATAAATAAAGCTACTCCTTGGCCACGAGAACCGGTATGCTTATCTTGACGATAGCACACATAACCAGGGATACTTAATGGTTTGATAGCACTAATTTTTGTTTCACATATAGCTATTACGTCCACTAACAGATCTCTTGCCACTAAATCAGACAGTTCAGAAAGTTTGTTGCGTATACCATCAGCATTCCAATACAAAATATTTAGACCAGTACTAGACATAATTACCTAGGTGACTCAATACTAATATAATTTTATCTACCATGGTAGTACATGTAATAAATTGATTTTTAATAGTTTTGATTACAGTTAAAATTTTTAAGATATCTGTAGAAACAGTATCAAGTTGGGGTTCACCTGGGGGATTTTCAATGATCTTAGGAGTGACCGCTGAAGGGAGACGTGTAGTATTGACGACGGAAGCCCAGGAACGACCAGCAATACCAGCAGAACGTGCATCGCTTGGTGCTGCGAGGGTCTTTATTTGAGTTATCTTTTTCTTCTCAATTTGTTCGAGGTATCTCACACGTTCTTTACACTGACGGTAGTTTGCGGGGTGTTCTTCGTTGCAGTTACAACACTTTGGTGGATTCTCTCGATCTTTTTTAGGGCAATCTCTCGTCGAGTGCTGTTCTGTGCATTTAACACAACGCTCAGGTAAGTTGCAGTTTCTAGAAGCGTGTCCGAAACGCTGACATCTGTAACATTGCGTGCCCGCAGACTTCTTGGGTTTAAACTTTTGGATTTGAATAGAGCAGTTACAAAGGTATTTGATTTGTCTAAATTTAACTATGTCGGCACCAGTTGGAAGTAGTACCAAGAGAGGTGGACAAGGTGATTTCTCATCGTTTGTTCATCTTAATGACGTAACTGTGGCATCTTTGAAACCTTTTTCAGCTAATTCGGCTTTCACATCATCAGCGACTGTGGCGGGGAGACCACGAATAATGACCTTGGCGGTTCTATCTTCTTTGCGGGTGTAAGTGTGGAAAAGTACATTTTCCGCACGGAGCCCTTCAAATAAGGTTTTATGGCTCTCATTTGTGTGGGGATGAATAGCGACCTTGCCATTTCCTCTGTATTGTAAGTGGAATGCCTTAGTATGACGAGATAATAATTCTAAAAGTGTCTGATGGGTCCAATTTTCTCTTACCTCGATAACAATTGGGGGTACTCGGTTGGATCTTGATTTGGGCATAGTATTACCACGATAGGTGCTTCCATCTTGATCACTGTCCGCAGCATCGGCTAGTAATGCGAAACGGTTTTGGGTAGCAATTTTGGGTGAACCCTTGTGCGGTAGTTTTATTATCCGACGTTTGGGATCTTGAAGTTCTATGTTTTCATCACCACGTCTTTTACCACTTAGGCTCTCAGTTGATGAAGTTCTTGACAAGTACTTATCCATTACAGTATACTGTTATCGATACATTTATATCGATAAGCGAGTAGATCCATCACTACGTTGATGCGTCACAAACTTGTCGGTAACTATTGTATGTACGGCAGGCACGGGAACAGGTAGAAAATACGTGCGCCTTTCGCAGCAGTTAGCGGACGAGTGAGAGCAGACGGGTTGGGGAGGCCTGGTTGATGTTTTATAATGTATTCCCTTAGTCGCCTTGTACGACATCCACGGGAAGAGTTGGAGTGGTCCTATTCTACTCTACCGGAAACCACACGGCAACTTAACATTACAAAATATTAAATATTTCCTGTAGAAATAAGATGTTTTTTTCGGGATAAAATCTATCCTATACCCTGTTCCAGGACCTAACGAGACGTGAGTTTGTATTTTAGAGAATAACACTACTGAACGATCTAGGTATATCGGCAGATTGGGTATTCATTCAAAGTACTGAAAAATACCGCGTCCATCATCGAGTACCCAGTTCCGAGTAGCTCGATGTAGCGGCTACCGCGCACCGCTCCCAGTGTTGTCCTCTCTATTTGCTCCCAACAAACACGGCGCAATGATACTCCGGCTAATTAAGAAGCCAACGCAAATATAACTAACGAGATGCGACCTGAATAAATATATTGTTTTGTTGCGGGGGGAGTGAATAGATCGTTTTGGTTGGCAACTTTCTGTGATGTGGTTTTTTATGGATACCTTCATAAATTTCAGATTCAAATAATTTATTACAAGTTGCCAGATTCATAGATTATTACAGTTATCCTTAAGATTGTATGATTACATCAATTGAGTACGATTAGAACATTAAAATTAACAGGACAATCGGCTCGATTCTGAAGGCACGACGTTAAAATTTGACAGCACTAAAACTGTTGCTATCCTTGTCACACAGTATTATGAAGATAAAGACGAAACCAATTTTAGCGCTGTCAAATTTTAAATGTGTGCCTTCAGAATCGGGTCCAATACATATTAGAAATCCCACACTAGACCATGCAGTCTGTATCGGGGAGCCTGAGATTCCAAGTTACATTACAACTGTAGGACAGAATAGATATTGTTAGAAAGAAGAAAATGATAATATTATCAGGATGGTGAGAGTTTGATGGGAGTGTGATTGTTGGTGGTAGTGTGGAGAATATGAGTGTAATGAGAGATGAGTTGTTTACACTGTATGGACCACGCCTGAAATAAATTATTTTTATTTATTCTTTATTTATATTGTGTGTGTGTGTGTGTGTGTCCGGGGGGGGGGGGGGGGGGGGTATATAAGTGTGTGTATATGTATGTGTATGTTAGATGATTTGCGTAGTTAGGCTTTCTATTTGTATGTCTTTGAAAGTTTACATACATACATAATGCTCACGCCTTGGTTTCAGAGGGGTAGGCAGAGACGATGTACCGCCACTTTTCGCGATCCTGACACACCTCACTAGCCTCACTCACATTCATCAACCTTTTCATGCACCTCCTTCCTTTCTTCTCACTGCGGACCCCAGTCTTTTTGAGGACGTTACTAATTTGATCTTTGAAAGCTTAGCAAGGCTCTTTTTGTCTGCCTGTATAACTACAACGTTATTTTATACTCTCAAACGGGTCATGCGACATCTTATAAATAAAAACGTAAATTTCGCGTGTCTGTACATTGAAGATATTTGCAACAACAAAAATTGGGGAGTCTAAGGATAAGTAACAGAACACATTTCGATAATTTTTTGGATTTTTGTCTGTTTGTATGTGCACGCATCACTAAAAACTACTGAACCAATTCTGATGAAGTTTTCAGAAAAAACATAGGGCTTAACTCGGTGTAACATATAGGTTTTATTTCATCGCAATTGGCTAACTCAATCAAAAGTTATGCGAATTTATAGTTATCAAAAACTCACATACTTTTACATTGGTATGCAACAAAGTAATGCTCGACGAAATTTGGATTGCGATGAATGAGTTAGGAGGACTAAATTTGGAGCGACGAGGGAAGTTAATGGGAGTGGATGCGGGAGGAGAGGGAGCTGGAGCTGGCGCGGGAGAGGGAGCGAGAGGGGGAAGGAAATTAATATTCAACACTAATTTTGTAGTCCACGCGAGCGGAGCCGAGGGCACAGCTAGTATTCTAATATGCGCTTACTATGTATTAAAGAATAGAGTCTCTTTGAGTTAATTATTCCTTTATTTTCACTTTTAATTATTAGTACAAAACACAAACAATATACGACATCGAGCGAAGAACTTTTTTTTTCACTATAGAGCGAGAGAGTAAATAGTGTTCGGATACAATGATTATAATATTGACCAGCTTTGCCCGCGGCTCCGCTCGTATGGACTACAGGATCCGCTCCCATTCCCACTTACGCTCCCTATCCCACTTCCACTCAGACTCTCAATCCCGCTCCCGCTCCAGGTCCAGTTCTAGGTCCAGGTCCGACGATTTTATTTATTACATTTTGGATACATTCATCTTTTAACACTATGTTTTGGAGAACGGTTTGTTGTGTATTTGCTTTTCCAAAATAATGTACACTTCGGCTACACTAATGGACCTAGGTGTTTAGTAGTGATAGTATATTATACAACAAGTGTCTGTGCGTGTGTGCACTGTGAAGGAAACATAAACGTGACTAAGGTGATCTTCTTAAAACAGAGCTTACTAAAGCGTACTATCAACGTTAGTAAGGGAATGAACTAAAGAAAAGGGACGACTACGACACCCACGAGAATATTGAAAGAAAAAAGAAAGAAAGAAAGAAAAACTTTTATTCACTACCACAATTGGCACACACAAAGGAAAAACCAACAAAGCAAGAAAAAGGAAAAAATAAATAAAATAAAACTTAATAGACTAGAGAAAACAATTTAAAATTTTTAACTTAAAATAGTATGTGTGTGCCGTGGCAGCAAAAGGGCAAACGACTCAGCATATGCCTAGACCATATATTGGGGGTGGCCCTATTCTAAGCCGGGAACCCCACGGCACATGGAAAGCCTCGTAAGCTTGGCTAAAAACAGACATATACTAACACACATGAATTCAACTCAAATCAATTAATTGACCCTTGCAACCGAGTACGTTGCATTATGCAGGTCAATAAACTATTTCAAACATTCGAGGTGGGTTTTCAGTCAGGCAAAGGTTTAGATGAGAACTGATGGTCGCTGGCCACAGTAGGAAATGTTTGCTGCAAACAAACACGGCAGTTAATTAAGGAGCCAACGCAAATACAGCTAACGAGAAGCAAGATAAATAAATATATTGTTTTATTGCTTAAAGGAAACGGTTAAATTCCGCTTCCTCTTTCATAATGCGAATTGCTACGGAATGGAACTCACTACCAGCTTCGGTATTTCCCGACAAGGCTCGAAGGCTCATTGGTGACGATGCTCTGGTAAATGCCAAGTTACAGAGCCTCAAATATCGTCGTAGTGTGGCCTGTCTTTCGGTATTCTACACGTTACATTTTGAGGAGTGTGCCCAGGAATTGCACGATTTGATTCCCCCATCCCCCTTCCATCACCGGACTACCAGGCGTGGGGAGGGACTTCATCCTTATGTATTAGACATACCACGCCATCGCACGAATCGTTTTGCTTCCTCTTTCATAATGCGAACTGCTAAGGAATGGATCTCCCTGCCAGCTCGGGTTCTTCGGGACAAGTACAACTTGAATATTTTTAAAGGAAGAGTAAAGAGGCATCTCTGGGTAAGCTCCACCTTAGGCCTCATCGTTACTTACCATCAGGTGAGATTAAGGTCAAGCGTAAACCGATCAGGAATATTTTAACAATGCTTTACCGTAACTTTATAAATCCTTACCACAGATTATAAAAAAAGCAAACAATAGCGAATCCAGGCTAACTCTTCAGAGATTCGATTACTGCAGCTCTGGTCGGTACAGTCACCGTCAATATTTAAAGTAAATAATAAAAAATAGTCAGTGCAAGGACTGCCACCCCCTTCTAGGAATAAGAACTCAAATTTGAATTAAAAATATTGATATCGTGCAAAAATAGTCGTGCTCAAGGTAAAAATCAATCTGGATCAAAATGGTGACATGGCGAAACTGACCTGCACAATATGATGATCCAGCTCCGCCACAGCCCTGAGCAGCCTCGCCGGCCTGGCGGCGCGCGCGCAGCTACCGCCCCCGCCCCCGGCCCCGCCCTCGTCCGCGAACAGCAGGCACAGGTGTGTCCTGGCGCCGCACACGCTTGTTCCCAGCGCGCACCGAAGCGACTGGCTCGCACATGCTCGCTCAGAACCCTGCATATAACAAGTATATTTAATTTAACCAGACTTGGTACCAAGTATCAGTTTTACCGGTAGTTCCCTGTGTAATATCGGTAATATACAGGTCCTTCTACCCATATCAGAGGGTCTACTCCGTAATCCTTTTCGTTTGATATCCGAAAACCGGTACTAAAAAGCCATTTTGTACTCTCTAAGGGGTCATAGATAAGATAATCTCTCCATTGCACAAAGATTAAAAATAACAAGTCAGGTACAGATTTATGGAAAGTGTACAAAGGCGGTCTTATCCCCAATTTCTCTGGCATAATATTTCTACCCAAAGGTTGTCTGGAAGAAATTGCTTAAAGCGATAAGGACGCCTAAATTGTACTATTTGTAACTTTTATAACGTGTAACTGTATTTGTTTGTGCAATAAAGTGTATTGTATTGTATAACATCTGGTCTGGACAAGGGCCAATTTTTACAAATTGTGTCTCTGTCCCCGATGGGAATCGAACCCACGACTTCTGGCGCTCTAGTCCAATGACCACGCCACTAGGCCAACGTGTCGGTCAAACTAAAGTAAATAAATTACCAAATATTTCAGTAAATCAAATTCATCATCAGCCTACATACGTCCACTGCTGAACATAAGCCTCCCCAATAGAATGCCTCTTTTGGTGGGCTGTCCATTGGGGGATTTGCCATTATCACCATGCTTGGCAGGCGGATTGGTGATCGCAGTAATGATAGATCACAGGAGAACACTGCTTCCCATCCTTGACGACACTCAAGGGAAGAACTGGGGGTGGCCCTATTTTAAGCCGGGAACCACACGGCTGAATATAATGAATTGTTTTTATTTCCTCATAATAGCGTCAACTTTTTCATTTACATGTTGTTGCCGTGTGGTTTCCGGCTTAGAATAGGGCCACCCCTATTTTTCCCGTGGGTGTCATCAAGACGACTAAGGTATTGCACCAGGGACGGGCAGCAGCGTTCTCATGTGTGTGTATGTTAAGATCATTACTGCGATCACCAATCCGCCTGCCAAGCGCGGTGATTATGGTAAACCCCCCAACGGACAACTTACCAAAAGTGGTACTCTATTGGGGAGGCTTATGTCCAGCAGTGGACGTATTCAGGTTGATGATGAAATAGAATAGATGCGATTGTTCTGGGGAATACTCACGGCATCGACGTCGCAAGGCTGGCACAGGCCGGCGCAGACCGTCAGCAGCGAGTGGACGCTGTCGCGCACCTCGCCCGCGCTCTCGGCTCGGGCGACGCAACCGCAAAGGCAGAGGTAGCTGCAACAAAACACAAGGTACAGGACGGCGTCGCAGCTGGCGTACTGCGCCGAGCGAGATCGACCTGCGCCGAGAGATCGCTTAGAAAAGCACCTATGTTGTTGACGTTGTAGAGTTTGGTTCGGCTCTACTGGTTGCTTGTTCTACGGACGTATGGAAATAATGAATAGCGATATTTAAGGTTAAACTATTTATTTGACACACGTGGTCAACACACCAATTACAGTATACAGATTACACGAGCGGCGGACGGGGAACGACTGGCGGGGCTAACTAGTGCCACGCCTCGCCTGAAGGACAACGCGCTTAGTCAGCATTCCGCTTGCCGCTACAACGTATAAAGTGTCCCTCTCTCAATCGACTATGCTTGCGCGTGAGGTGCAACAGCCCTACTATAATTTACGCACACACACAAACGTGTACAGACAGGCTGGTGCGCCTGTAGCGGTAGTAGATATCTGTTCGCTTGTCTGGAGTGCCAGGGGTGTGCCTCAGCTCTAATTGTTGTTATCGGCCCAAATCCATGTTTAGTGGCGATCGCCCTTTAACATTTTCGAATGCATGGAGACAGTAGAATCTGGGTGTCGCCAGATAAGCCGCGCTCCCGTCGGCGGTGTTACTGGTCCAACAACGATCAACATACCTTTTGTTTACTTTCCATTCGGATTTGCTTGCTGGCTTAAGGGACAGTGCTTGTTCAATAAAACGGGTCCATCAGGCGAAATACGTTCACTGCTGAGCATAAGCTTCCTCAACAGAATGGCACATTTGGTGGGCTGTCCATTGGGGGATTTGCTATAATCACCAAGCTTTGCGGGCGGATTGGTGATCGCAGTTATGATCAGCCGCTTCCCGTCTCTGGTACAATACCTTAGTCGACTTGATGACAGCCTCGGGAAGATTCGGGGGTGGACGTTGAGTGTCGCTTTTTTACGTATAATAAGACTAGCTGGTGCCCGCGACTTCGTCTGCGCACAATTAGTATTTCGAGTAGCTTTTTGTAGGATTATTTAAGATAAACATTTCCATCATACATTACATATGTGTAACTCTAGCGGTTTTGGCAGCGCACGCCAGAATAGCTCGCAGATGGTAGATTTTACTTGATATTTTGGACAATTCACACAATCTTTATAAATTGTAGCCTATGTGTTATTCTGATTTATAAGCTATATTATTGTAAAGTTTCATTAAAATCCATTCAGTAGTTTTTACGTGAAAGAGTAACAAACATCCATCCATACTTAAAAACTTTTGCGTTTATAATATAAGTAGGAAGTAGGATATACAAAACATATGTAAAGCCTTTTCTGGAATATACATTTATAATCTGGAACCTTCACTTTGGGAAGGACATTGATTTTATTCAAAAGTGTCCAGAGAAAGGCAACAAACATCCCTTTCTGCCCAAGGAAGAAAAACTACGAACAAAGACATTTTAAAAATGCCCTCCATTCGAGAACGACATTCCTGTCACATTTTCTTTAATAATAAAATAATAATGAAATTCAATTAATTCAGACACAAAGTCCATATTTTGTTAGTAAATCCTACTTAGAAACTATGTTAGTACAACAATTATAATTGAGAATAGAAATTAAAAAAAGGATACACTACAAACGTGGAAATCAGTGAACCTGCCAATTCAGTCAGTCTCTCTGAAAACATCTTCAGGATTCCGTTGGAGCTTCCCCGCACTCGCCTTAGAATTGAAGCAGACTTTTTACGCATGATTTAATGAACCTCATCGAAACCTACAAAATCCTGACTGACAAATATGACTGTCCTGACCTGAAATCCATCTTCAACCTCAGTTGCATCCACAGAGCAAGGCACAAAAATTACATGGTTGTTGACAAATCAATCTAACACCCTCGTCGGCCACAACAGGCTCAACAACAGGGTTGCCAGCACGTGGCACAAGTTACCGCAGGACATTACTGATGCGGCTCTGTGGGGAGGAATGCAGCCACGGTATCCCCTGCCTGTCGTACAAGCCGACTGAAGGGGGTCATCGGGGACGCGGGTGCACGGAGCGGGGGCGAGGTGCACCCGTTTCATCCTACGCGTCCCCGGGGAGGGCTGCAGCAATGGGGTAGCCTCGTTGCTGCTGTAAGCACCGCGACGGTGCAAGAGGGAGGGACTTTTCTCCCCCCGAGACGGGCCGCCGAGTGCGAGCGGCGGGGCGCGCGGGGGAGGGATACTGGATTGCAATACGCCTTGTTCCCGGTGGCCTCCTTCGTCTGTGCGTCGGAGACGGCCACCGCGGGATTTAGTCGGTGTAAACCCGACATAACCTGCTCGTCCCGAGGCGAGTAGGTAGGTATGCGTTAGGCATTTCCCCGCGAGAAACAAAAAGGAACTTACTGATGACCCATCAGTGAACACTTTTAAAAAACACACTGCAGGTCATAACTATGAAGTAAAATAATTTTCGCACCTCATAAGTCACCTCAAAGTAATGATTGACACTAATTGTTAATCAAATTAGATAACAGATGAGCTGTTATGATGATCTGTTATCTAATTTATAACCAATTAGTGTCAATCATGTAGGTAAAAACTTTGAGGTGACTTATGAGGTGCGAAAAATTATTTTGCTTCGTGGTATGACCAGTTCTTCAAAAACCAGTGTTAGAAGTGACAGTTTAAAGCCTATTATCCACATAATAATAATACTTATTTAATATTCCCTGCTCTGATATTGGACGTCGTTGATAGACTGTAATCTTGATGACGCTCTCTCTCAGACCAACCAAATCAACGCAGAACAGCTGTCCCTTAACAAAAGACAACAAGGAAAAGGATTGCGGCGAGATAATCTCTTGATTGTGACATGTACTGTTTAACTCCAGCGTTCAACTCCTGGTGGGATCTTTTGTGTAAACATTTTCTCTGACAACATTCACCCCCGCCCCCAGCCAGTGTACCGTCGCCCGCAAATTAGAGCATGACTGGGAGTACGCACTACTGGGCTATGGAGGGAGCTATGCTCGGGGTTTCTTTGAAGGATAAATCAATCAAATAAATCAATATCTCAGACATTCACACCAATTATCCAGTCCCAAACTAGGCAGAGCCTGTGGTATGGTTACTAGATAACGGATAGACATACTTAAATAAATATATAAACACCCAAGACTTGGGTACAAACATTCATATTCATCATACGAACATTTGCCCCTATTGTGCTGTTGAACCTCCAGTAATAGGAGTAAGTGGATGTAATAAAACACAAGTATTGCCAATGCGTATGCGATACAACCACCCGCCTCGGCGTCACCACGCGGAGTGCGGGAAGCGGGGGCTCGCTATATTTATTCAGTACACCACAGATATGATTCGAAATGAGGAGATCCGAAGAAGAACGATGGTCACCGACATAGATGAAAGGATTAGCAAGCTGAAGTGTCAGCGGCCGTTAGAGCAGATGAGTTCGGGAGTGGAGACCGCGGATCGGCACTCGCAGGGTGGGACGCCCTGCCGCCAGGTGAACCGACGACCTGAAAAAGGTGGCCGGCAGCGGCTGGATGCCGAGAGCGGAGGACCGGGTGTGATGGCGATCCAATGAACGCCATCACACCACAATGAGAAGGCCTATGTGCAGCAGTGGACTTCTAGGGGCTGACGCCTGGCGGCGGGGCGTCCCGCCCTGTGAGTGCAAATCACGCCCCTAATTCAGTGTCTCAAAGGAGATATCTACATATAGAAATAAGTATATAAAACATACTTATTTGAGATACAAAAAATAGAAATAAAAACACCGAAGAAGCGGGAATTTGCAAACAGTACACCATCTAGCACAATTTACAATTTTTTTTTTTAAAATAACTGAGTAAGCATCTTCGGGCCCCTTGCGCACATCCAATTATATTTTGTTCAAATATTGACAGTGACTGTACCGACCAGAGCTGCAGTAATCGAATCTCTGAAGAGTTAGCCTGGATTCGCTATTGTTTGCTTTTTTTATAATCTGTGGTAAAGATAAGTAAAGCATTGTTAATAAAAAAAAAATATTCCTCATGGGTTTACGCTTGACCTTAATCTCACCTGATGGTAAATGATGGTGAGGCCTAAGGTGGAGCGCGCTTACCCACAAGATGCCTATTCACTCTTCCTTTAAAAATATACAAATTGTACTTGTCCCGAATAACCCAAGCTGGCAGGGAGTTCCATTCCTTAGCAGTTCGCATTATGAAAGAGGAAGCAAAACGTTTCGTGCGAGAGCGTGGTATGTCTACGACATAAGGATGAAGTCCCTCACCACGCCTGGTAGTCTGGTGATTGAAGAAGGATGGGGGAATCAAATCGTGCAATTCCTGGACACACTCCTCAAAATGTAACCTGTAGAATACCGAAAGACAGGCCACACTACGACGATTGAGCCTTCGAGCACAACGCTCAACCTATTTCTAATTAAGCTTCTTATCCTTAAGTACTTTTAACTGACATTTATAATTCACTGATTTTCTATTGTACAATTGACGAAAAAAAAATATGACTCCCTACTAACCTAGTTTAAGACCTACTAATTATATATGGATTGTATATCTTTCTGAAATAAATAATTTTCATTCCATTCATTCATTTCATTAAGGCCTCTTCAGACGAACGATACCACAACCACAATAAAGTGGTCAGACAGTGATTACGTGTGAATAGCATTACCACATCACATCCACAAAACGGCGATCGCTCAGTGGTCGTTGCGATGAGATAACCACAAAAGCTTGTAGTAGTAGTGACTATTCAAACGCCAGCGATTACAATGTGTGACCACATTTGCTGTGGATGCATGTGGTCGATATCGCGACGATCGTGTTGTGAATTTCACTACGCGTTTCGTAAAAAATTCGCGCCCAACATTTTTATAGTTGTCGTATGGTTTGTCGATCATTCATTGCATCTTACTCTTATTCTGTAAGCATTTGAGAGCAATATTTTTATTTTTGAAAGAAATTAACGGTAAATGGGAAGTCAGCCCACTTGTACCAAGTTGCACCATTGACATGTTGTGCGTGAGAACGCCTCGTGTTTGTCTCAAATATACAAACATTATTACAAGAGGTGAACTTATCTCTATGAAAGACCTCTTCCAGCCTACCAGTCATTTTATTGCTATGAGGAGTTCTTTCAGTACTCATTTACTTGATTACATTTAATTTTATTTGACATTTTTATTAAATAGTAATTGATTGATGAAACTTGCCGTGTGATTTCCGGTAGAGTAGAATAGGACCACTCCAACTCTTCCCGTGGATGTCGTACAAGGCGACTAAGGGAATACATTATGAAACATCAATCAGGCCTCCCCAACCCGTCTGACCAGCGCGGGGAGTGTAGGCCAAATCCTCCATCTGTCCCCGGCAGATGAGAGAGGGTTGTGCTCCTGCAGTGAAGACAAAAATAACCTGATGATGATGATGTTTAATTTGAATGTGTTGAAATTGTATGTTTAATTTGATTTTATTTGATTTGATTTGACCTGTAACTGAAGTTATTAATAAAGTATGTCTATGTGTACCTTGCAGTGTCTAAATATTGAAAAAAAAAAACAATTTTGAGGCATTAACCTGACTTTAAGCTTCTACAGCTGAAGAATTTTAATAACATGCCCCAAAGGCTGTCTCTTGATAAAAATGACCTTTTCAAAGCCCATGCGGGTCCGAGAGGTAAGAAATATTTAAGATTAGGTTATCTCCACCCGTCACTGCAAGGAGGTCCGCCATTATCGCTCGATTTGCTAACAGACAAACTTACAAACACACCTTTCAAACTCTCCATGGCTACATGATAAGGCTTAGATTTACTGCTTCAGCTGCATTAGTAAAGTTGCCCGGAGGTACATTATGCGCGAGTAACCAATCAGGGAACGGTATACTAAATTCCAATTTTGAATTCCTCACGTTCCTTCGGGCGCCATGTTTTATTTCTTCTTTTTAAAAACGTCGACAGACCATTTTTGTCTCTTATAGATTAGTTATTAACTGGACTGGATTTTGAAGAGAGAAAAAGTTCTAAACACGTCCACTGCTGAACATAAGCCTACCCAATGGAATGACACTTTAGTGGGCTATCTAAGAGTCCCCGCAGACCTTTATATCGGCCGATAATTTAGTCAGGCTCTTAAACATATAAAGTATAAAGATGTATGCAAGTGCGCACACTATGACGATTTGTTGGCCCAGTGTGCGCACTAGCAGCTCAATCCGACTAAATTATAAGCCGATATAAAGTTTGCAGTCTGCGGGGACTCTAGTCACCACGCTTGGCAGCTGCTGCTCTGGCAGAATGACCAGCGTCGCTGCCACACGCCAGCGGCGACACATGCTGAGTGCGGGCCTGTCCCCGCGCGACACGCGGGCACACACACGCCTCCAGGCTGCGCTCTCGCGGGCTCCCACCGTAGACGTGTAAGCAGTAGAAGTTCTATTGTGTCTCGTTGGGTGCCCGCGAAGCGTCATGTTTAAGTAATTTATGTTTTCTACTTGTTTGTGAACTTGTGTTTTGTCAGTGAGTCTATATCTAATTGCTTAACGGAATATGTCATGTGACATGTTAGATAGTACAATGAGACTTTGTCGATGGATTTTATAAGAAATGCTTGCGATGTACAGCCCCAGATCAATTTTAAAGTGGTAATGTTATAAAGAAGCAGTACTTACTTGCGAGTACATACCAAGGGTTATCTACCACTGCAACCATGAGTGGGTGGCAGTGGGTGATTATGGAGAAAAGGATGGACATAGATACAGACAATTTTCTTTTTTAAATAACAAGAAAAACAGTGTACTGGAAATTACAGAACTGCAATATCGAGTATTGTTAAATATTTAAGGAATGAAATTTGAATATATCACAGACTAGCTTTTGCCCGCGACTCCGTCGGCGTAGGTTTCGATATTTACACACTGCTTTTAACGATTAATTTGGTTTCCCGTAGGAATGAAATGTTTGTTCGGGATAAAAAACTATCCTAAGTCCTATTCCAGGACCTAACCTATATGTGTGCCAAGTTTTATCCCGATCCGTTGTTGTTGAAGCGTGATGGAGTAACAAACATCCAAATATCCAAAAATCCAAACTTTCGCGTTTATAATATTAGTGGAAAGTGGGATAGTAGGATGAGATTATCCGGCGAAACGGTATTTATTTAATTGATGGTGATGGAACGTTTGTATCGAAAAAGGTAAAAAAAAACACATCAAAGTTCAGTCTACTAACATTTAAAACAAATAATCCAAACGCGACCCTGTGTACAATGTCAAGTTGGCGCCAATGATTCATTGCTCCCGTCACCGGGCGGCCAATCACCGCGCGTTCTAAATACAAACGCGCTAATGGAAGCAGAGCTTACGAGTGGCGCCTGCGCACCTATTCCAGTAGAGTTGCCAGCTTTTAAACTTTTGCCTGGTTTTTATTTTAATTTTAAGAGCAAAGTAAAATATAAAATTACATAAGTATTAAACAGGTGTGGCGATATACACCACGTACCTCAGGTAGATACTTAAATGCATTTTTGTGAAACACAGTTATTCTCTGGCATTGTTTAATGTTTAAGTCCGTTGCAATACCAGGTAGGGTTATAAAATAAGATAGCGGGTCTTGTGAGGTCTAAGCGAAAGAATAATTTTTAAACCAGTACTTACTGAGAGTAGTCAAACTGGCCGGTTGAATAACGCTTTCCCGCCATCATATAACTTAGACCTCGCAACCTCATTTCTCAAGTATCTGTCAACTTATAATATGTGCATTTCTATTCTATAATAATTAAATATTGTTACTGTCACATATTTGGGCTATATTCCTTTCGACCACAACACACTTACATATTCCCGCATTCAACCCACTACCAAACAGGTCTTAAATTGTATCCTAATATATTAAATTCATTCACCATACAAACCTTTTGACGTCCATTGTTGGATATAGACCTTCTGCAAGGAGCGCCACCACCCAGTTGGACCGGCGACCTGAAGAAATCTACCAAAAATGCTGGATACGGAGGGCGGAAGACCAGCTGTGGTGGCTTACAGGCTTATATTAAATTCAATAAATAAACAAAATTCAATACTGCTATGCTAATATACATTTTAAAGTAAATTATTATAAGGTGTATTTTTCCAGAGAAAACTAAACGGTTCTTATGTTTAAACGTTTGCGCAGATTTTCGTCCGTCTGTCAAAGGTTTCTTTTTCCTCGAGTTCCATAAAACTCGTGATTTTTTTTTAAAAGCTAAACTTTACTTCTGTGAAGATGACATTCAAAGATAATATAGGAAAATAATACGTGCACTCTACTGACGTTTTTCTCATACGATGTTGCGTGTTACCGTCAAAAATTTCGTATACCAGTTGTCACCTTATGTAGGTACACCTCAGACAAATTGTTATTCATTTGTCTAAGTAGTACATACCACGCTCTCGCACGAAGCATTTTGCTTCCCCGTTCATAATGCGAACTGGTAAGGAATGGAACTTATGCCAGCTTATGTATTTCCGGACAAGTACTTTGCATCTTTTTAAAGGAAAAGTTAATAGGCATCTTCTGGGTAAGCGCGCTCCACCTTAGGCCTCATCATCACTTACCATCAGGCGAGATTGAGGTCAAGCGCAAACCCATCAGCAATAAAAAAAGTAGTTCCTCATTTTATTAACTCATTAGAAAGGAAAATATATCCACAATAAACTGGCAACACCAAACGAAGAGCACTCATCCACTAAACATTATGTTGCGTTTAAAATGTTTCCGTTCTTAATTTCAGTTAGATAGATGCACTGGATGCATTCGGCACCTTTAACGAGGTGAAATATGCTCTCACATTAACATCTCGTCGTTCTTTCAAGTCGCCCCTCGTATGTCAACCGACCAGATCTACAAGACCTTTTCAAGTTTCTTAGCAATACCAGAGTGCCTACTCTATGAGAATTACCGGATAATATCCGTCGAACTCGCACATATTGTACTATCCAACGAGTCACGTGACATTCAGATAAGCGTTTAGCGTCAACCTACGATAAATAAATACCAGACGCTTATAGAATACGTCACGTGATGCCTGAGTAGTTCATTCTCAGCTCTCAATTTGTTGGTGGAAGGGGAGGGTAGGGTAAAAAGGACAGTTGCTTTCTTAAACTTAAATTGTCTATATTATCAGCGCTGTGGTGTGTTCATTTTTTTGTTAATTAATTTAGGGACTTTTGTCCAAACTACACATGACAGTCACATCGTAGCTATATTTAACTTCTCTTATTTTTTTTTTAATTATTATTTTTTTCGGACAAAGCCCTTAACCGACATAGTTATAACCGTTTTATTTTGCATTCTGATCATAATGACGACCTCCGTGGCAGAACGGGTAGCTCTCGGACTGCCACGCCGGAGGTTGCGGGTTCGAATCCCGCTAGGGACAAATGTTCGTATCATGAATGTCCAAGTCTTGGACATTTATATATTTATTCTATATAAATATCCAAGACTTGGGTATATGTCTATGTAGGTGTATGTCTATCCGTTATCTAGTAATCATACCACAGGCTCTGCCAAGTTTGGGAGTGGATAATTGGTGTGAATGTCTGACATATTTATTTATTTTCATTTTTATAATTATGTTGAAAATGTCACTTTACACCAGCTGATAATAGTTCAAAACAATGTCGACTTAGCATAGACTTCTCAGTGTATTTTCAACAAATTTTGGATTTTGTGAGTAACTAGTAAGTAAATTAAACTCGAAGAATTTGTGTCATTGATCGTTATTCCCCGGTATCCTTCAAAAGCTGTGCATCTTATTTTGGTATTTTTGAAAAGGCAGAAAGGGTCATCTTAGAATGGTGGTTAGTCTGAATTGTTGTGGCATTTAGAGTGCGTAAGGTATGTTAATTTCGGTAGTGGATTTAAAGTTATTTCAAAGGAAATCAAAGGGGATTGTTTAAATGTTTTATCTACAATTTGAGTTAAAATAAATTATATTATGATGGTGTTTTAAAATACGCTTCCAAATTGAGGGTTCCAGATCGTTTGAATCGTTTCAGACAATTTAGAAGTGTGTAAAAATAAAACTATCCAAATTAGGAGCTGGAGGATGTCTTTAAAACAGTGAACTGGAGGGGACGGGGCGTAAATACAAACGCCGAGCACTGCTCACACCTTCGATTGGAAGAAAACATAGTTGTGTGGAAGAGTCGCTGCAAGACCTCGAGGAAAGGCAACCTCAACTGCTCTACCAGATTCCCCCCGTGATTCGGTCCGTATAACCATGAGGTTGAAACGACCATAGGGTGGTGGAAGGTCTGCTCTTCCAGATTAGTAGGTCTTACAATGAAAGTGGACAAGACAAAAGTCATTTTCAACTCACACGTCGGACCTAATACAGGTGATCTTTGACAATTTCAATGTCGGTTTTGTTCTGGAGTACGTCTACCTAGGTCAGACAATACAGTTGGGTAGGAATAATTTCACATCTATCGCAGAACCGTCGGTCATTGGGGCAAGAGTTCTGGTGCAGACCATGAGGAACTCTGAGAATTGGGTGTGGTGGCGTTTATTAGGGAAGGCTGTGGACGTCTCAGGGCTGAGAAGAATGAATGATCCAGAAACTTGAAATCCAAGAATGGGGTAGTTGAACATCAAACCCTAAAAGGGTGATATTCCACGTAGATAACAGCTAGTAAATATGCATAGTAAAAGCATTTAAAACTACATTTCATACTAGAAACTCAATCACGTTATAAATGCATCAATTTAATTTACCATAACATTAACATACGCACAAAATAGCAACAGGTGCCTCCGGCATTAAAGTCCACCAATAAACGCCCATAAAAATCGGTCAAACGCACAAAATTGCCAGAGGCGTGATGCACCATATACAAGCAGGGTGTAGAAGAAACAGCTATAGTTCCTTTTGATAAAAAATAATAGTTCTAAACGGTCTGGGATCCGAGAAAATGGTATTTAACCTTTTGTATAATTTTCTTTTCTTTGTGTTGTTCTTTGAAATGAAATGAAATATCTTTATTGTGGATCATAGGTATATAAAGGATTACATGTCATAGTTAGAGCTCAGCTATGTCCCGCCACGTGGGCATACAACATTGTGTCGCAGTAAAGCATGCATTTAAAAACAAAGTTACAAAAAAAATATTTAAGAGTTAATTAGATACAAATTGAAACCTTAAATTGAACCGTCACCAAGAAATTCTTCCAAACTACAATAACATTTTTCTATCAAACGTGGAGTATTTTTTTAAATAAATTAATCTCATCTACATCTCGTATCGTTTTAGGTTTTTTTAAATGTTTGTGTGTACGATAAACTATTAAATAAATAAATAATAATAAATAAAGATGAACTGAATTTTACCAAGTTATCAGTCCCCAGTGGAAATCGATCCTACGACCTCACAGGCTCGAGTCTAATGACCTAACCACTAAATCACGTAAGGAATTGCTATGCAAATAGTCAAGTTTCTAGACTCGACTGGTTGAAGCTGTCCGCTGATATATCAGTCAGTCAGTGTCATTTTAAATGTCACTGAGCGACTTGTTATCTTTATTCTATATAAATAACGATTATATTAGCTACCTTGCACTTATCTATTGATTTAATTACAACGACAACGTGTAGTTTCCACACAGCCTGTATAAGTATAGAAGTTTTAGCATAGAGACATCTAAATATAAATTTAATAAACGCAAACAAAAATGTTAATGTAGTTTAAACAAATTCATTGCCACGCGCCCCATGTTGCAAGTGTAATAAAAGTATGATAAGTGCGAATGGAAACTATAAAGCGGAGGGTTCAGGCTACTAATAAAAAGTCAAACAGAGAAACATGCAGAACCTCTTCATAGAGTTGAGACAACATACAATGATGGCTCTGTGCATAGTCTAGTTGTGCAAACTGGTCTGACGTCACCCGTAAAAAATTCTAATCTAATAAATAAAATCGTAAACATCGCGTGTCTGTACATTGAAGATATTTGCAAAAAAAATTGGGGCGTCTAAGGATAAGCAACAGAACACATTTCGATCAATTAAGAAATTTTTGTCTGTTGTATCTGTTTGTCTGTGAGTTTGTGCACGCATCACTTAAAAACGACTGATCGGATTTTGATACACTTTTCACCGAAACATGGGGCTTAACTTAACTTAACATTTAGTCTTTATTTCACCGCAATCGGCTAACTCAATCAAAAGTTATAGACATTTTTAGTTTTCAATTACATTAGTAGGTAAGGTTAGTATGCAACATATAGCACATAATAGTATTTCCGTACTATTCAGGTTGCGATGAGTTTGGATTACATTTGGAGCTGCGAGTGGGAATTGGAGTGGGAGTGGGCGTGAGCGTAAGCGTGAGCGTGGGCGAGGGCGTGGGCGTGGGAAAAGGGGAGTGGGTGTGGAAGCGGGAGCGGAAGCGGAAGCGGGAGCGGAAGCAGGAGCGGGAGGGCGCGGGAGCGGGTGCGGGACCGAAGCGGGAGCGGAAGCGGGAGTAGGAGCGGGAGGGCGCGGGAGCGGGTGCGGGACCGAAGCGGGAGCGGAAGCGGGAGTGGGAGCGGATTCTGTAGTTCACGCGAACGGAGCCGCAGACACAACTAGTATGAACATACTCAAAATCAGTAGACTAAACCAGCTGCTCAAACCTAGCCAGCTGTAGGACTGCGATATAACAGACAACCGCCATATATCTGTACATAAGGAGGAAAGATTTACTGAACTCTATTAATCAAAGGTTAAGAGTTGTGCAGCACAGTGCTCGTTGTCAATCAGTAAAATTATTTAATGAAATGCCAAATGAATTTAGAATTATTAATAAAAATGTTTTTAAACGCCGCTTGAAAGAGTTCCTACTTGACAAATGTTATTATAGTATTGAAGAATTTTTAGGACATTAAGTGATTAATTTTTCTCAGTTGACATTGTTTAATAATATATATCTAATTTGTTTGTATTATTGTTGCATGTAAGTTTTAAATCTTATGTTAATATGTTTCCGACACAATGTATTTTGTTAAGGAATAAATAAATTGAAAATGTCAGGATGTACGAGTACAACAAATTGCCAATTGACTTGAAATCGTTCAATTAGACAGCTTAAAAGCTTTTCGATACAAAAGTGCCCAAAGTATAGACTCTGAACGAGTTTTTGGATTTAAGCGACATGCCTAGGTATTTGGCGTAAAAAAATTGTTACCTTACTTGCTACGCCCTTTGGGTAAATTTACATGAAACCGTGTGGTTTCCGGTAGAGTAGAATAGAACCACTCCAACTCTTCCCGTGGATGTCGTACAAGGCGACTAAGGGAATACATTATAAAACATCAATCAGGCCTCCCCAATCCGTCTGGCCAGCGCGGGGAGTGTAGGCCAAATGCTCCGTCTGTCTCCGGCAGATGAGAGAGGGTTGTGCTCCTGCAGTGGAGACAAAAATAACCTGATGATGATGATGAAACCACTAAATAATAATGTTCCACCTATGTAAATGGTTCCGGCTGTATGCTATATCTGTGAATTATCGTTGTCTTTAATATTTCTATCATACAGGAGTTAATTATTTATAAAGATTAAGGTATAATATTGAAACTAAAATACAAAAAACGAAAGGAACTCTAAAATTTGCATATTTACATACGAAAGGAGGCGGGGAGAGCCGGGTAATCCGGGTAAGTAATTCTCTCTCAGTAAGTAATGCGCTGATAAATGAAATTAAATCGCACAAACAAGTGCTCCTGTTCGCCCGCGGCTCCCCTTTCATGTCCTAAACTAGACGATGGAGTCAAAAGTGATGTGACATTTTATCGATAAATCTTCCATGGGCAAAAAAAACATAAATTTTATTATACATTTAAAATGTGTTGTCTGTGACTTGCTAAAGAGTTTACTGGCAACACAGACACAGGTTGCACCTAATCATCATCATCATCAGGTTATTTTTGTCTTCACTGCAGGAGCACAACCCTCTCTCATCTGCCGGAGACAGACCTACACTCCCCGCGCTGGCCAGATGGGTTGGGGAGGCCTGGTTGATGTTTAATAATGTATTCCCTTAGCCGCCTTGTACGATATCCACGGGAAGAGTTGGAGTGGTCCTATTCTACTCTACCGGAAACCACACGGCACCTTACAGACAGTAAGAAAACTTATCGTACAGTCGTTTACAGGCTACTCCGGTGTAAGGCACCTCCTGCATGGCATGGGAGTCAAAAGCCGTCAGCTGTACAGCCTGTGGAGAGGACAGCAGCACGATGAAGCGCTTTCTGTGTGAATGCAATGCACGAGCTGCAAGGAGAATGAGTGTCCTGGGCACAGCTTACAATGAACCCAAGGACTACAGGCTGGTGCCCCTTAGATTCCATTTTATACAGCGGACCTTTCGGGATCATCATCATCAGGTTATTTTAGTCTCCACTGCAGGAGCACAACCCTCTCTTATCTGTCTCGGACAGACGGATGATTTGGCCTACACTCCCCGCGCTGGCCAGACGGGTTGGGGAGGCCTGATTGATGTTTTATAATGCTGTAGAAACATGTGAAGCGTGCTCTCATACGGGTAGCAAACGAAAGTACGTCACTGGTTGGAACTTTCATGTTAAAGGTGCACACAGGGAGGCCAGGCTCAGTTTTCAAATGTGGTTGTTGTATAATAGACCCTCTAGCGGACCAATATATGATAAAATGAACCTTGACCGGAAGGTCTTCAAGTCTAGACTAAAATGGTGTTTAAATCACCAAGATCAAGTTAAGATGGATATCATAGCATCACATCATAGTGGTAAGAATTTTAAGCTTTTTTGGAAAAATACCAATAAACTGAATTCTAAGCCTGGTGTCCCTGTGAACGTCGATGGCGTTAGTGGAAATAAAAATATTGCTGAATTGTTTAAGACACATTTTAAAGTTGCCGCTTCCCAAACACATGATAAACAACAGACTGGTGTACCTCCGGGTGAAGTACAGGGCAGTAGTGCTGGGTCACGTGACACGGTAGTCAGTTTCTCTGCTAAGGACGTAAAAAGTGTTATCCAGAAAATGACCAGAGGAAAGTCGCCCGGTCACGATGGACTCAGCATTGAACACATGCAGAATGCGGGCTCACATCTACCGCGAGTGCTGGCCATGTTTTACTCTTTCTGTGTAGGGCATTCTTATCTCCCACAGGAGCTGATGAGAACAGTGGTCGTACCTATAGTTAAAAGTAGAACAGGCGATGTTTCCGATAAAAATAACTATAGGCCCATTTCCCTTGCTACGATTACCGCGAAGATACTCGACAGTCTGCTAAATAGTTACCTTGAAAAAGTGATGCACCTTCATGATGCTCAGTTTGGGTTTCGTGCTGGTGTGTCCACCGAAAGTGCTATTTTAAGCCTAAAGCACACTGTGAGATATTATAACGACCGAAAAACGCCAGTTTATGCATCCTTCCTAGACCTTTCAAAGGCTTTTGACCTAGTTTCTTATCAGATCCTGTGGGATAAGCTTGCTGGGGTTAGCCTTGCTCCTGAACTCATTTCAGTGTTTAAATACTGGTATCTAAATCAAACTAACCAGGTAAAATGGGTAAATCAAGTGTCTGACGTATATAATCTGAACTGTGGGGTGAGGCAGGGAGGGTTGACTTCACCAAGGCTATTTAACCTTTATATGAATGAGTTGATAGTCGCACTCAGCAGCATGCGGGTGGGTTGCTCGGTTGGAAACGTGAGAGTCAACAATATTAGTTACGCCGACGATATGGTGCTGCTGAGTCCGTCTGTCAACGGATTAAGACAGCTCTTAAGTGTGTGCGAGACTTATGCCGAAAGTCACGGACTTAGATATAATGTTCAAAAAAGCGAACTTATAATTTTCTCTGCCGGAATTAAGCCTCCTGAAAATGTGCCTCCGATTAAACTATATGGCAGTGATCTGAAGCGAGTATCACAGTTCAGGTACCTGGGGCACATTGTGACGGAGAGCTTAAATGACGATGATGATATAGAGAGGGAGCGTAGGGCGCTGGCAGTGAGGGGGAACATGTTGGCCCGCAGGTTTGCTCGTTGTACTAGAGACGTAAAAGTAACACTTTTTAAAGCTTACTGTCAGTCGTTCTACACGAGCAGCCTGTGGTCCAGCTATACCCAAAAGTCTTACAGCGCCCTGCGCGTACAGTATAATAACGTCTTCAGGATGCTGTTGGGGCTGCCCCGCTTTTGCAGCGCGTCCGGTATGTTCGCGGAAGCGCGTACCGACGGCTTTCAAGCTATTATGCGGAAAAAAACGGCTTCACTAATATCCAGAGTGAGGAGCAGCACCAACGGCATTTTAGGCGTTATAGCGGGAAACTTTCAGTGCCCTGTCATGCAGCACTGTCGGCGGGTTCTGGTAGGACTGGGTAACAAACTCGCCCTGCCAGAGCCACGCTTGCGGTAGATTATGTGTTCTTTTATTTATTTATTTTTTTCTCTTTGTGTCTTTACTAACCCTTAGGTCTTAAGAGTATTGTTACTAATAAAAATGGATCATGTGTAATCTGAATAAATAAATTATTATTATTATTATAATGTATTCCCTTAGTCGCCTTGTACGACATCCACGGGAAGAGTTGGAGACAACTTTCGGGGTGGAAACCACAATTTAACACAGACAGAAGAAGCTCCCATATGATCAAGGTGTCGCTGGGTATGCCTAGCCTAATATATAGATAGTGCGGAAACGTAAAATCACGCGAAATGGTATCACGGGGCGAAGGAAAGTTGCTTTGCGAAGTTTAACGGGATCACGCAAAATGGCCATGCATCGTCTCTGCCTACCCCTCTGGGACCAAGGCGTGAGCATTATGTATGTATGTAAACGTAAAACCGTAAATTATATTATAGGTAAGTATAGCTATTATTATAATAAGACGAAGCCTTGCCCAAAGTTGAATTAATCGACAGCCAAGAGAAAAAATTTATCGATACAGGCCCATCCCTACGATAAGGTCGGCAAAAAAGAGCATCGCATCTCGACATGTGCACGCCAATCTGTCGCCGAAACGCCACTACACTTTCGAGCAGTTCTTCCGTCCCTCTCTAACACCGCGGTTGGGCTATACACGTCTCTCTCTAACACCCTAGCCCATTGTCCCCTACTTACGGTTGTCACGAGTACTTAGCGTATACGATTATTGCTTGTTTAGTTTGCTCGATTGTTTTTCTCCTATCGACTATTCGATCAATAATTAAAAAAAAAAAGGTTTCAAGTATCTTGGCTCAGGTTACTATCTGGATTAAAAAAAACGGTGTTGAGATGAGAGATGTGTCGAATGGTCGGTGGAGCCATTTGGCTAAATTTATAGTTAGCGATAAGTCGGTTCTGCGACAGATATGACCCGCCCACTGCCACTTCAGCTTGCTAATCCTTTCGGCAGTGTCGGTCACCTTCGTCGGATCTCCTGAATAAACGGCAGAACTGCCGGCCGGTGAGGCTGACGACACGCCACATTGACAATCATGCGCGAGTCGCCTAGGTGCCCCGACAAACGGGGCCACGCCGCGTAAGCATATTTTACACAAAAACAGCGGCGTGAGAAAGTATTAAAATGACCAGGCTGTCAACATCTCACTAATTTTATAAATGCGAAAGTTCGTATGTTTGTATGTTTGGCTGTTTGTTACTCAATCACGCTTCAACCACTGGACGGATCGGGATGAAACTTGGCACACATATAGGTTAGGTCCTGGAAAAGGACATAGGATAGTTTTTATCCCGAAAAAACATCTCATTCCTACGAGAAATACATAAAAATTTGTGAAGTTAAGCAGTCCACGTGGATTAAGTCGCTGGCAACGGCTATGTCCAATAATGGAATCAAGTTTTGCGCTCAACGAGAGCCTGTAATACATTCAATATGCAAAATCAAACCCTGATTTAAATCATCGCTTTCCCATTTCAGCTGCCTACTCCTTATCAAAGATCAGACGCCCTCGACAAATCCGATGCAGTAAGTGTCGTGCGACCGACCAGGTGTGCCCCACACCCTTGGCTCCAGTCCCACCAGGGTGCCCCGGGGCAGCCGTGGGAGACAAGACACTTGGTCGAGGCAATTGGGGGTGAAATATGACGAGATTGGGAGAGGTGTCGATGTGCAATGATGTTTATTTAAGACTGAGGTTAAGTGAGTAAGAGGGGGTTAGGGGAAAATGTCATTTACGAAAAAAATATTTTGATTTAAAAAAAAAAAATAACGCCAAGACGAACACCTAGCTAATCACCAACTACAATATTATTTAGGATTGCAATAAAATAATCAAAAAAAACACAATTACAACCAATATTAGATACACGAAAGCATATGTAGTATAAATCTTTAACGTAGTAATGTGTATATTGCCATGTGGTTTCCGGTAGAGTAGAATAGCACGACTCCAACTCTTCCCGTGGATGTCGTACAAGGCGACTGAGGGAATACATTATAAAACATCAGTCAGGCCTCCCCAACCCGTCTGGCCAGCGCGGGGAATGTAGGCCAAATCCTCCGTCTGTCTCCGGCAGATGAGAGAGGGTTGTGCTCCTGCAGTGGAGACAAATAACCTGATCATGATGATAAGGTGCTAGGGCTGGTCACTTAACTCGGAATGTGACTGTATGTATATTTTGCTACTGGGACACAGTATACATAGTAGCAGGGTGGGGCGCGCCGCCAGATGGACCGACGACCCGAAGAAGGTGTCCGTCAGAGGACGTCCAAGGGCTGACATGATGACGATGATGATGATACATATATTTCATTCCAGATTAATAGTCCTATGAAAACCAACGCTATTTACGTCTCGGTAACATATACATGAAAGGGTCACCAGCAGCAAAAACAGGTTTGTATTACCATGTAAACTTTGCAGTCCACTTAGGAACACCATCTATTGTGTATTTTGTTTTCGAGACGCAAATGCGTTTGTTTTCATAGGACTATTAATCTGGAATGAAATATAGTATAATATATACATGCACTTGTCTTATCCCAAACTAGAATTTTGGAACAAGAATTAACAATTAACAAATATAACATCCGAACCGGAACTAGCTTGTACAAATTGTTCAAAGTTGTCTGTCCCCAGTGAGAATCGAACCCACGACCTTACGCACTCGAATGCAACGACCAAGCCAATAGGCCAACGAGGGAGTCCAGCAGTTATCCAGATATCCGGCGTACAGACAGACGAAGAAAAATGCTTCGCTAAAATGAGTACTTAACCGTTTTGACAGGGCCCCAAAAAAAATAATAATAAATATCAATACATCCATTATTCCCCGCCCGCTCGCGCTCAGCTGACAGCTCCATCGCTGCAGACGCCCCGCGGCGTCGCCCGCTGAGCTGTTGTACCTACACCATTATAAGTAATCTGTGGCACTGCCCACTGTTATAATTACGGCTTTTGACTTGTTAAAACGACCATAGGGGATTGGGATTTAAACCAAATAAAAAAAAATGCCTCGCTACAGGAATCAATTCTTACCACTACTGACGCCATCTAGTATTAGTGCCACTCAAACATTGAGATTATTTCGGACGAAACTGAAACCGAAACTCATTTATATTTCATTCCAGATTAATAGTCCTATGAAAACCAACGCTATTTACGTCTCGGTAACATATACATGAAAGGGTCACCAGCAGCAAAAATAGGTTTGTATTACCAAGTAAACTTTGCGGTCCACTTAGGAACACCATCTATTGTGTATTTTGTTTTCGAGACGCAAATGCGTTTGTTTTCATAGGACTATTAATCTGGAATGAAATATAGACTTATTTATACCCGTCGGAGTGGAGACACTGGAGCCCTAGGGCCCGGAGGCAACAAAGTTGATAAACGAGCTGTCGTCGCGCCTCATAGAAGCTTCCGGTGACCAGAGGGCTGGCCAGTACCTCAGGCAAGGCATTAGCTTGGCCATACAAAGAGGGAACGTCGCCAGCCTTCTGGGCACAACGCCCCAGTGCGACCACCTCGACGGCCTTTTTTATTACTTGCAGTTTAGTGTTAGTAGTATTTCTATTTTTTAATGTTTAGTTATGTTTGGCTTATGTTTTAGAGTTTTTAAGTTTAAATAACAAACTTTTTTTAGATATGCCTATTGTATGCTGAAATCCAGTGCAAGTTTTACATGTTATATTGCTAATTCGAACTAAATGAAATAAAAAAACAACAATTAAAGTATGTAATATAAAATAGTTCTTTATTTATGCAACACTTCGCCCGCGTGGACAACTTAACATCACAAATTATTATGTATTTCCCGTAGGAATGGAATGTTTATCCGGGATAAAAACTATCCTATGTCCTATTCCAAGACCTAACCAATATGAGTGCCAAGTTTCAAGTGGTTGAAGCGTGATTGGGTAACAAATATTAATAATTATAGTTTATATTAGTGTATGTATGTATATGTTTTTTTTTATTTACGTACACACTATGTCTGCCTTTATTATTTCAAATATCTCTCTCGCGGGTCTGCTGGAAGAAATCTCTCTCAGAGATAAGTTCGCCCTTTGTACTTGTGTTTCTTTTAATGTATTATTTTTTATTTTATCTGTGTGTGTGCAATAAAGAGTTAAATAAATAAATAATAAAATATCCAACCATCCAAATATCCAAACTTTCACATTTATAATATTAGTAGGATTATCTTTAACATGAGTAAACACAATAAAAAAATATGTTACTCTTGTAAGTTAACTCTACATGAACTCAACCGAACGATGCGCGAAAATGATCGAACACTTAAGTTTCGGCTGATGTTTTGTCGAAACCGCAACTATGGCCGATACTAGGTTTTTTTGGCCGAAACTTGCCTGAAACTGAATCTTCGGTCGGACATCAAAAATCAACAAAAAAAGTTTCATCATCATCAGGTTATTTTTGTCTCCATTGCAGGAGCACAACCCTCTCTCATCTGCCGGAGACAGACGGAGGATTTGGCCTACACTCCCCGCGCTGGCCAGACGGGTTGGGGAGGCCTAATTGAAGTTTTACAATGTTGAAGAGTTTTACAACGGGAAGAGTTGGAGTGGTCCTATTCTACTCTACCGGAAACCACACGGCAATACTACATATGCACTTGTCTAATCCCAAATATAAATCCAGAGCGGGACCAACCTGTACAAGGTTGTCTATCCCCAGTGGGAATCGCACCCACGACCTCTGGCGCTCGCATTACTATAAAATCCCATGACAAACAAATGACATGGAATCCTTAAGAGTTTTGGGAGCTCAGTTTTTCTGTATTAGATGAAAATCCCGTAAATTGATATGCGTGTAAACAGAAAAGCAGAACAAGTAATGAGCATTTTTCAAGAGGTTAAATATTTTTCCTCTAAATACTTCAACAAAAGGCACTGATTGTATCATCAAAATGTTAAATTTGCAAGACTACCAAAGTCCATGAAACAGAATCCTAAAAATGTTTGTAATACTTTCTGCCGAGCGAATTTTACGTCACCTTTGGAGTTTTAACTCTGATTGATCGATTGATTGAGGGATGTCGATTGACAATGACAGTTGAGCTTTTGTCAACATAAGAAACCCAAAATTAAGAATGGCTCATAATAAATATACCTGTTTCCTTGGTCCTATTCTACTCTACCGGAAACCACACGGCACATCCGTTTTTCGTCACATAGTTCATTATTGCTGTTACGGTTTCCTATCTTATCTTATCTTAGGGGGCAAGGAAGACCTGGCGACACTTCGACCCTTCAGGATCTTTTGTGCCGAACCCCTGTCCACCAACGGTGCCCCAAGCCGATTTGATGGACTTCACATACGCCTCAGAATTTCTTCTTCAGCATACCTATGCAGGTTTCCTTACGATGTTTTCCTCCACCGAAAAGCCTGTGGTATTATAAATAAACCGTACTTAAGTTTGGTAAAACTCATTGGCACGGGCGGGGCTTGTACCAGGACCTCATGAAGGTGAGGCGAGTGCACAACCAACCGGCTACCACAGCTCTTTCCTATGATTAGTACGGCAGTATAAAAGTCCAGATGTGTATCTGGTGCTGTGACAGGCACACTATTTGAACCCACCCCCAATAATTGTAAAGAGTGACAAGAGATCACATGGCACGGTCACGAGCCGGCAATCGAACCCACTCCCCTGGGGAAACATCCAAACCACATTTGCGACACGCGCCTAACGGTAATTTTGTGGTAACAAAATTTGAACATGAATATACCATTATAATTTTTAAGGGAACTAGACAATGAATTCTGAAACAAAACTTAGGAAATATCCAAAGTTCTGCATGTATCCCACTAATATTATAAATGCGAAAGTCTGGATGTCTGGATGTTTGTCACTCAATCACGCTTCAACCACTGGACGGATCAGGATGAAACTTGGCACACATGTAGGTTATGTCCTGGAATAGGACATAGGATAGTTCCTATCCCGAAAAACATCTCATTTCTACGGGAAATACATAATAATTTGTGATGTTAAGTTGTCCACGCGGACGAAGGAAGGAAGGTCACTTTGCCATGACGAGGAGTTTTAAGTACAAATTCTGTAATTTAAGTACAAATGTGCCGTGTGGTTTCCGGTAGAGTAGAATAGGACCACTCCAACTCTTCCCGTGGATGTCGTACAAGGCGACTGAGGGAATACATTATAAAACATCAATCAGGCCTCCCCAACCCGTCTGGCCAGCGCGGGGAGTGTAGGCCAAATCCTCCGTCTGTCTTCGGCAGATGAGAGAGGGTTGTGCTCCTGCAGTGGAGACAAAAATAACCTGATGATGATGATGATGAAGAAGTACAAAATAGTACCTTAGTGCTAATTCCTGCCTGGGTCAGATTATTGAAATTCGACTTTGCCCGAACTGGAGTAACGCCGTCGTTCTACGCAACGAGATATCATGAAAGACTAAACTGTCTCAGATGTCAATGTTAAGTAGAGTGGTGCCGCTATCCTCAAGGGTCTACAGTTTGATTCCCCGGTCAAAACCCCCAGTGTATATATCACACACGTGAATAAGACAAAGACAGATTATGCCGCTAGAAATAATTTGTTTAACGCTTATTATGAAAGCGGTATGGGTGGAATTTGAGAGTGATCTTGTTTGTTAGGTTGTGTTGTAGTTTTTTTGAAGGCACGTGTCTTATAATTATTAATAAACAAGCAATAGGCCGCGATTTGATGTTCGAAAATTAGTAGTTATAGTACCAAAACTATTAAACTACTATAATATATAAAGTAACCGGGGGCAGGTATGACGTACCTAGGGTGGGTAATTACTATGGCGACAGAACCATAAGAAAACGCCTACCTTATTTACTTAATACCTTGCCCGAGGATATTAGAATGGAGTGTAACAAGCGTAAATTTAAAAAAATGCTGAAAAATTATTTGTTGGAAAGCATTTAACTAGATCATATTTAATTATTAATTTCACTTAAACATAAGGAGACTATGATCCCCCAGTCAAACCGTCTAGACGGTTTTGGGAGACAATTTTTGTAAGAAAATGTTTTATTTTATACGATTAATAAATTAAATAAATAATAATAATAATAATATATTAAACTACTGTATAAACTACACAATGAATTCTGAACAAAACTCTACCCTATTCCCTTCATTTAAGAACTTAATTGTTATCAATCACATAGTGTTATAAGTTATTGTAAATATTTATGTATGTATTTATTTATGGGTATTCCCTTACTGGTATATAAACTATACTCCTACCATATTCTGCTATTCTTATCCCCTATCCAAAGATTGTCTGGACGAAATCACTTTTAGCGATAAGATCGCCTAATTGTACATAAGTATGTAGACTACTTTGTTATTGTATGTTTGTTTTTTATCATGCAATAAAGAGTAGTTTAATTGAATCGAATCTTCGCTAACATATGTCCAAAGTTCTGCCTGACGATATATAAAGTTAGTCATAATCACGCACATTAATATTGGGCCCGATTCCGAAGGCACACATTTAAAATTTGACAGCGCTAAAATTGGTTTCGTCTTTATCTTTATAATACTGTGTGACAAGGATAGCAACAGTTTTAGTGCTGTCAAATTTTAACGTGGTGCCTTCAGAATCGAGCCCAATGTCCGTCTGTTTAATTTATAATTCCTTAGGTCGATTGGAAGAATACTCTGTCATTTTGAAGGCGTCGCACGCCCGGCAGTGGTCCGTAAGTTTGTAAGTTTTCTCTAGATTATCTCCGAAACTACTAATTGCCTATAATTGACAGGAAAACACTGGGTATTATTTTAAGTTAACTGCTACACACAGGCGAGACTGAGACGGCTAATGGATAATATACATTGACAGCTGTCAGAGCGGGACAAAACGCATTGGTCTATGCATGTTTTATTACTAGAAAATCAGTTGCTTCCACTTGATCGGGCACCTGTACAATCGCTGATTAAATGACGCGGTATCAATGCACTTCGCGCCATATGCGCCGGCGCAGGGTGTGAAATGGAATCAAAACACACTCGAAAAAACGCGTCCAGTAGTTATTGTTACCGGCCCATTGAGCTCCGACCCTTATTAGGGAGAGGGACAGCGAATAAAAACGAAATAAAGTGTATTTTAAAAACGCATAACCAACTATCTCTATGCACTACCAGATGGAGCGTTCCAAACAATCGCTCTGTTCCACGCAACTGCGGCTCCGGAAGCCGCAACTCGAAACTTGTGCAGTTCCTACGCAGAACATTTAATTATCACTAAATATTGACGCTACGGATAAATAGCGTCAATATTTAGTAACAAATGCGGACTGTGAACGAGTTCAAGCCAGAACGAGTGTAGGCCAAATTCTCCGTTTGTCTCCGGCAGATGAGAGAAGGTTGTGCTCCTGCAGTGGAGACAAAAATAACCTGATGATGATGATGATGACCACGCTTGACTGGCGGATATTATTATAAACAGGAGAAAGCTGCTGCCAGTCCCTGGTGCCTGACGACATTCACGGTAAGATTGGGGGTGGCCGTATTCTAAGCCGGGAACCACACGACCAACAACTAATACTATTATAAACCTTACAAGCTTCTTCTAACTTAATAACGTCGCGAGTAACAATATTTATTCAACAGTTCCCGAGCTGCAGGGGTGACCAACCACCTATCGTGCGGGGGTCGCATTCAATTATGTGCTGGCAATGATGCGCGCTCCATTTAATGGCAGGTGACGTTTGTCACATCTCTGCTCACCCCTTATCGGGACCGGATTGAATATAATGTTATACAGAGGGTTGTTTGAATTACAGTAGTTCAGAAATGGCAATGAATATTATTTATGATTTTTAAAAAGAATTCTTGTATTATTCAACAGTCTGCTGGGCCTACGCCTTACGAGAACAACGCCGCCGGTGGCATTGCTGCCCGTCACATGTTTGTTTCATTTACAGGTTAGGCAGCTGTTTCTTATTGAATTGAAGGAATATCTTATTTAATTTGTATTTAAGAAAATACAAATTAGAATTGAAGACTTTCTGCACTGTATTGATTTGCAGATCGTTTGTAGGCATCGACTAATAAGCAGACATACGTCTTACTGTACGCAGCGCACCAACCGCGCACAAAGTCATCTTAGTTCCGATCAACGATCTATAGGTACTACTAGATGGAGCGTTCCAGACAATCGCTCTGTTCCACGCAAGTAGCCACAACTCTTTCACATTCACAATGAAACTTGTGCCGTTACTACGCAGAACATTTAATTATTACTAAATATGTCAATATTTAAATGTAAATAATTAAATGTTCTGAGTGGTAACTGCACAAGTTTCAAAGTGAATGTGAAAGAGTTGTGGCTACTTGCGTGGAACAGAGCGATTGTTTGGAATGCTCCATCTGGTAGTACATAGAGATCGGTGGTTCCGATCAATCACGACATGGCGCGACTTGACCGGGTCAATCAGCATGCAGTTCTTTCCGCCCGCACACCTCCCCTCTTTGACAGAATTGTTTGTAGAATGTTTGTTTAAGATGCTAAATTATACGATGTTATTTAGTGAGTATATTTCATTGCAAATCAATACTCTATGAAAACAAATGCATTTACGTCTCGAAAACATAACAGATAGCAGATGATAGAATAGATCATTCCAGAGTGGTCGGCAAAGTTTACATGGTAATACAAACTTGATTTTCCCGCTAGTCACCCTTTTTTTATTCCTGATGGGTTTACGCTTGACCTCAATCTCACCTGATGGTAGGTGACGATGATGCCTAAGGTGGAGCGCGCTTACCCAGAAGATGCCTATTCACTCTTCCTTTAAAAAGATCCAAGTTATACTTGTCCGGAAATACCGAAGCTGGCGGAGAGTTCCATTCCTTAGCAGTTCGCATTATGATAGAGGAAGCAAAACGCTTCGTGCGAGAGCGTGGTATATCTACTACATAAGGATGAAGTCCCTCCCCACGCCTGGTAGTTCGGTGACGGAACAGAGATGGGGGAATCAAATTGTGCAATTCCTGGGCACAATCCCCAAAATGTAACCTGTAGAAAACCGTACCGGACAGGCCACACTGCGATTTTATGTACGTGTTACCGAGACGCAAATAGCGTTGGTTTTCATAACACTATTGGTTTGGGATGATATATAAACTCTAACACACTACACTCTCGATATAAACACGATACAAATGATAAATATGGTCTCCATTCTGTATACAAAGGGTGTATAGTTTGTTTTGAATATTTTACTGTCAGTTTTTGTTCGAGTGTACAACTTCGTTAGACACCATACAGGTTTGCGAGGGGCATATTAAAATGTAATTTTAAACTATTTTCGCATTATCGCTACATATTAAGGGGGCAGCAGAGCCGTGATAGCCGGTTGGTTGTGCACTCGCCTCACGTTCATGAGGTCCTGGTGCAAGCCCCGCCCGTACCAATGAGTTTTACCAAACTTAAGTACGGTTTATTTATAATACCACAGGCTTTTCGGTGAAGGAAAACATCGTAAGGAAACCTGCATATGCCGAAGAAGAAATTCTGAGGCGTATGTGAAGTCCACCAAATCGGCTTGGGGCACAAAAGATCCTGAAGGGTCGTAGTGTCGCCAGGTCTTCCTGGCCCCCTGAGACTATAAGATAAGATAAGGGGGCACAGCAACACAAGTTCTCAAAGTGCCGACCTCGCCTGCAAGCAATTAGTAACAATGATTATTCTTCAACCACGAAATCGTTCCTATACAAACTTTCAACTCAAATATCTTTAAAATGACTACAAGGAACCATGACAAGTAATGGATATGCGTTTAAAATATTCTAAAGTTGTGTATTAAATTTGTTAACTTATTTTTTTATAATAAAACATTATATAATATAAGAATAACCTAGATAATCGTGGTACCTCAACACGGAGGCGGCGATGTTGTTCGCAACACATCACGTGGTACTACTTATCACGGGGCGAAAACTGGGCGAAGGAAAGTCGCTTTGCAACATTGGATTGCGCAAAGTGGGAATACATCGTCTCTGCCTACCTCTCTGGGACTAAAATTATACAATACAATACAATACACTTTATTGCACAAACAAATACAGTTACACGTTATAGAAGTTACAAATATTACAATTTAGGCGGTCTTATCGCTTTAAGCGATTTCTTCCAGACAACCTTTGGGTAGAAAAATATTATGCCAGAGAAATTGTAGGTTGCGCTGATTAGGAAATTTAAATGATAAATATTAAATTTAAATTATGTATGTATGTAACATACTATTTTAAAAGAATTTACGTTCTATTCGATGAAAAATAACTACTCGTATATCTGTTAGTGGCTTGTATTTGCACATATTCATTACGTATTTGTGACGAAATACAATAAAAAAAAAATTATTACCTTTTCTTTTACAATGACTTAGATCTAACTCTAAAATTGCATAGGATTCTGCCATTCTTCTTTGTATCTCATACCACTTAATACTCGTATTATAAATGCGAAAGTTTGGATGTTTGTTACTCAATCACGCTTCAACCACTCGGAATGATGGCACACATATATGTTAGGTCCTGGAATGGGACACAGGACAGTTTTATACAGAACAAACATCTCATTCCTACGGGAAATACATAATAATTTGTGATGTTAAGTTGTCCACGCGGACGAAGTCGCGGGCAACAGCTAGTACAAATATAATTGGAATATAATTTAGTATCTTAAGTTCCAATTAAAATATGTTTTGTAGTCAATAATTATATACTGTATGTTTTTTTCTTTTATCTACTATTCTTATTTATTCTCATGACAAAGTTAAACTTCGGGTATCGTTGAGCCCAATGATCTCTATGTATTACTAGATGGAGCGTTCCAAACAATCGCTCTGTTCCACGCAAGTAGCCACAACTCTTTCACATTCACAATGAAACTTCTGCAGTTACTACGCAGAACATTTAATTATTACTAAATATTGACGCTACGGTTAAATAATGTCAATATTTAGTAAATAATTAAATGTTCTGAGTGGTAACTGCACAAGTTTCAAAGTGAATGTGAAAGAGTTGTGGCTACTTGCGTGAAACAGAGCGATTGTTTGGAACGCTCGATCTGGTAGTACATAGAGATCATTGGTTGAGCTAAAGGAGTAATTCAGTAATGTACCCCTACTTGAAGTGGGGACTTGGAAATATCATGAAATCAACATGTGTACCGAACAAACATCAAAAAACAGAAAACACAACACGAGGAACGGCGATAATAAAAAATAAATATTGACTCTGAATATCAAATAATCATTGAACCCCCCGCCTTTTTTAATAAATTAAAAATGTCCTCGTAATTTACTGGACTCTTAAGGTTGGGGCGCGAATGCGAACGAGAATACAGCACTGAATTTGTTCTGACGAGTTTTTCCCTGTCAAAGTCAAAATCATTTATTGCATATGAGTACACTTGGTACATTTATACACGTCATTTTTTTATCGACTACCGCTTCCTAGGTGTTAGCGCTGTGAAGAACAAACGGCGCAACAAACTTCACGCAACACATCTTTTAAAAATCAAGTTTGCATACAATTAATAAAGATTTTGCGAAGCTGAATTAACATTAGTACCAGGCATCTTTGTCATTCAAATAATCGTTTATTTTATAATAGACTTTCTTACAGAGTTGTTTTTTAATGTGAATCTTAAACTTTCTGTCCGTCATATTTAGGATTTCCTCTGGTAGTTTGTTGTAGAAGCGTATACATTGCCCCGTGAACGATTTACTGGCCTTACTTAGTCTTAACCCTGGTAAAACAAGGTTATTTTTATTTCTTGAATTATAACTGTTATTGTCACAGTGCCTCAAAAAGAAAGATAAATCTTTTCTGACATATAACATATAAAATATTATCTAAAATGTGGTTCAACTAACATATTATTTATTTTTCACAATAGGACATAGCACCTAAAACCTTACTTGAATAGATATATGTATAGGTTATTTTTCCATAGCTACGATACATAAATACATGAGAAACGAACATACACGACAGGTTTACGAACATAAAAATAATCTAGGCATGTGTCACTGGCATTAACTCAGCATAACGCTGAAGCACGCCACGTGAACTCCGTAAGCAAGTCGGATAAAATCCGTCGAACTTCAAAGCCAATTTGTACTCTCCAACGAGTGATGTGACATGTTCTGATTCGAGTTTGCGATCAAATTATCGTATTTAGACGCCAAACTCTTATCAAATTATGTTATAAAACCCGCTAGAGTAAAAAATGGCTTGTTAGTTCAAAGGATACCTATTATCCGAAATGCTTAAGAAGAAGTCCTCCATTAGGTACAAGAAATAAAAATAAACTTGTTTTACCAGGGTTAAGACTAAGTAAGGTCAGCAAATCGTTCACGGTGCAATGTATACGCTTCTACAACAAACTACCAGAGGAAATCTTAAATATGACGGACAGAAAGTTTAAGATTCACATTAAAAAACAACTTTGTAAGAAAGCCTATTATAAAGTAAACGATTATTTGAATGACAAAGATGCCTGGTACTAATGTTAATTCAGCTTCGCAAAATCTTTATTAATTGTATGCAAACTTGATTTTTAAAAGATGTGTTGCGTGAAGTTTGTTGCGCCTTTTGTTCTTCACAGCGCTAACATCTAGGAAGCCGTAGTCGATAAAAAAAATGACGTGTATAAATGTACCAAGTGTACTCATATGCAATAAATGATTTTGACTTTGACTTAGGTAAGAGAATGATCACTTTAGTGACCGTAGTCACGTGACATTAGGAAGTAGTAGTTGCAAATAAACCTGAACAGTAATATCGACAAGTTAATGACGTCTTATGTACGCAAAAACCTAATATTTAGACCGCCTCGCCTAGTGGCTTCGTGATTGCACTCGAGCGTCAGAGGCCGTGGGTTCGATCCCCAATGGGGCCAGACAACTTTGTACAATTTGTACTACTTGCTCCCGGTCTGGATGTTATATTTGTTAATTGTCCTATTCATCATCATCATCATCATCAGATTGTTTTTTGTCTCCACTGCAGGGGCACAACCCTTTCTCATCTGCCGGAGACACGGAGGATTTGGCCTACACTCCCCGCGCTGGCCAGACGCGCGAATTGTCCTATGCTTGTTTAATATCCACAGCACAGGAGAAAATCCTAGCTTGGAATTAGACAAGTGTATGCATAAATCGATGTAAAATATTCACAAACCGCTCTGCTTATAAACTCGGTACACACCAGAGGGGTATTCGCGCCACGGGGCACAGTCCGTTTTCATTTTCGAATTAGAAACTCAACTTTTTAATTTCGCAATTGGTGGGCGGGGCGGCGCGATCGGTCGGCGGGCGACATGCCGTATAATCACAAAGCAGCTCATTGGCTTCTCGGCATTGTACGGACAAATGTTGACGGTAGACTATGTAGATTACACGTAATTTTGACTCTTGGGATATATTTTTGGTATTCCGTTCTTTACGCGGCAGACAAATTCTGGAGTGGAGACCACGGATTGCCCGGGACGCCCCGCCGCCAGATGGACCGACGACCTAAAGGTGGCCGGAAGCGGCTGGATGCGGAGGGCGGCGGACCGGGTGTGGTGGCGTTCATTGGGGAAGGCCTATGTCCAGCAGTGGACGTCTAAAGGCTAACATGATGTTCTTTACACAAACGCCAATCGACTCTGTCGTCATCTCATCAGTCTATCGTGGGCATATGCCTACCAGAACTCCACTATTCCTTGTCCTGTCTTCCCTTCTCCGCATCCAGGTTATCAGGCAAGGTGACGTCATAACATAAACAATGTTACGACGAATGTGTGAATGTTATGACGACCTCCGTGGCCGAACGGGGTATCTCTCGGACTGCCACACATTGCGGGTTCGAATCCCGCTAGGGGCAAATGTTCGTACGATGAATATGAATGTTTGTACCCAAGTCTTGGATGTTTATATGTTTATTTAAGTATGTGTATCCGTTATCTAGTAACCATAGCACAGGCTCTGCCTAGTGTGGCGACATTACGCCTCCTTCTTACGGTGTCTGAGATATTTATTATAATGTCTGTCAGTCTAAAAATTTTTTTTTTTATTCATAATGGGTTTACGCTTGTATAGTATCAGCTGGCTGCTCTGGACGCGGTTGAGCGTCGTGCCCGAAGGCTCATTGGCGACAAATGCTCCGATAAATACCAAGTTACAGAGCCTCAAACATCGTCGTAGTGTGGCCTGTCTTTCGGTTTTCTGCAGATTACATTCTGGGTAGTGTGCCCAGGAATTACACGATTTGCTTCCCCCATCCCCCTTCCATAACCATACAACCAGACGTGAGGAGGGTCTTCATCCTTATGTAGTAGACATACCACGCTCTCGCACGAAGCGTTTTGCTTCCTCTTTCATAATGCGAACTGCTAAGGAATGGAACTCCCTGCCAGCTCGGGTATTTCCGGACAAGTACAACTTGTATATTTTTAAAGGAAGAATGAATAGGCATCTTCTAGGTAAACGGGCTCCACCTTAGGCCTCATCGTCACTTACCATCAGGTGAGATTGAGGTCAAGCGCAAACCATACATACATAATGCTCACGTCTTGGTCCCAGAGCGGTAGACAGAGACGATGTGTTAAGCGCAAACTAATAAACAATAAAAAAAAATGCAATATTGGTGTACAGTCTGTTAATGACCTTAATATACATAACAACCTACAAATAATACATACATACATACATACATACATACATACATGGCGATGGATCGCCACTTTGCGCGATTCTGACACACTACAAATAAAATAAAAATAAATAAAAAAGGACCTACCGGAAAGTCGTTCATTCTGAACCATACTCCTTTGGGGGACATAACAGTATTATCGACGTGGAGTGTAATCGATTGAAGTGCTTAATTCGATTCTTTGTCTACAACGGAGGGCTCTCGATACCTTTACTCAGTGCCGAGTACCCTTTTAAGGTCTCTGATTGCTCAATCAGGTGCAGCAATCAGTGGGAGTGTTCATAAACCATGGGGCAGGGCAGATGGCGTGGTATGTCCAATACATAAGGATGAAGTCCCTCACCACGCCTGGTAGTCCGGTGATGAAAGGGGGATGGAGGATGGGGGAATCGAATCGTACAATTCCTAGGCACACTCCCCAAAACCGAAAGACAAACCACACTGCAACGATGTTTGAGACTCTGTAACTTGGGTTTTTCCGGACAAGTACAATTTGTGCCTTTTTAAAAGAAGAGTGAATAGGCATCTTCTGGGTAAGCGCGCTCCACCTTAGGCATCAGGTGAGATTTTAAGTCACCAGGCAACTGTCGCCCTGAAGCCTAAAGACCACAAGTTCCTTGCCACTCTTAGGACTAGGTTGGAATGCCTCGTGTATCTGTTGCAAAATGTTTAAACACAAAAGTCTTTAATCAGTGCGTCCTGCCTGTCATGACCTGAAACGTGGACACTGACGGTGAGCCTGACACACAAGTTACAAGTCGCTCGTAGAGAGGGCTATACTCGAGGTTTGTTTGAAGGATATGATTCGTAATGAGGAGATTCGACGAAGAACGAAGGTCACAGAAAGGATTAGCAAGCTGTAATGGCAGTGGGTGTATTTTGGCTGATGACCATTTATATATATGCGGAGACATTTTTATGTTAATATGGATTTTCCGAGATTTTTTTCGAGATTTATTTGTCGGCGAAATAATAAAATTAAACTGAAGGCACAGTGTGTGCTCGGCGCGCCGTTCGGCTTGGTTCGGCGATCGTCGCGAGCACGCGCTGACGGAACGGGTATAACTTGCGCAGACGCAGAACCGAGACAGTCTTCGATGGAGAGGATGCGGTGCGCAGGCGTTACGCTGACGGATCGTCTGCCTTCTAAAATCGTTACATGATGTAGTGTAATTTCATGTAGTGTCATTTAAGTCAGTAAACGTGTTAACTTTGTAACGGCGTTAAACTCAATTTGGGGAGCCCACACTTTCGGCGGAACCAGGACCCTACGACATATTTAAATTTTTTTTATTTATTGATGTATAAAAATTCTCAAGTAATAAAAATATAGATATTTCACAACGCCTACTTTATAATCTATAAGTATTCCTCGCCTCTTGCTTACTAGTAAAATAGAATACAAAATCTTTTCTTAATTCGATATTATATACGTTTTAATTATTACTAAGTCCCTGGATTTTCATTAAAACCGTTAATAAAATCCCGTGAAATGGAATGAATCTTCCGCGCCATATTTTCGTCGCAAGTACATACATGACTAGGGTTGCAAGGTCTTAATACGGCGAAGCCGGACTGGGCAGGCAGTTTACCCGGACTTTTCGATATCAAGGCCGGACACTCTAAAAGCCAACGATTTTAGAGTGTCCGGCCTGGCCTCACGGAGGCCCGGCAGAGTGGGAACTCCATCCGACTCGATTGACTCGTGCATGAGCCGTGAGATGGCGACTCGATTAACTCGTGCTCGTGCACGAGCCGCGAGATGGCCCAAGATGTAAAAACCGGACGGACCGGACACTGGCGAATTTGGCCGGGCAAACATGCAAAAAGCCTGACCCTGTCCGGCTTTATCCGGACGTCTGGCAACCCTATACATGACACTACCTAATTCTGATGCCTGCTTAACGATATATTGGCCGATATGACTGCAATGTAATCAGTTACCCTTCTAGTGTAATGTAATCAAACTAACGCTGTACGATTAGATCGATAATCACTTGTAATCTACAGACTATCAATGTCGCGTGACCCCGCTTCGCTTCTTTTCTCACAGAGTAATGTAGAACGTAGAGAGAAATTTTTTGTTATCTGAAGGTACCTCCACCTCTAGCTCCGAACCACAGGAGTGTGTAGACTGTGAGGGAGCAGAGGAAACCCCCATGCACCTCCTGTGCGAGTGTGGACCACTGATGCGTAAAAGAAATACACACCTCATCCAATCGTGCCATTCCTGGGCTTACTCGCACACGCGTGTAAATAGTCTTAGGTCTCAGCTGAAAATCAGTGCTCTGCCCTCACAGGCAAAGCAACATGCTGAGCTGGGGCCTGTTTGCTGCTGCAGCACACATACCGTGTCTACTACAGTGTCGCCACACTGTACTGTTGCCCTCTCCCCTACAGGTCGGTCGCACGCCTTGGTTCTACTCCCGGTTTGTCGGGTAAATTCCTCGCGTTGTTTCTGCTCCTCGTGCAAACGAATGTAATATTAAATTATCGTCCGACAAGCCGTGTGACGTGATCCCGGCGTGTGCACCCGACTCTTAGTTGTATATTATTTTTGTTTATGTGTAATGTTGCACTGTATGTGTTTTGTTGCAGCCAATAAATAAATATTCTATTCTATTCTATAATCGATCGAAAGAGGGACAACGTCATACGTCAACATCATAAGTGCTTCTCTGTCTAACTTACAGCGTCGATACCATATCAATATGTTGAAACTAAGTTTCGTTTTGCAAATTTTCTTAGCACTATCTGAACCTCGCCCTGCTCTGCGCCGCGAGGGGAGGTTGGGCCACAACGGCACACGGGCCCATATGGACACAATAGAGCGGAATTCGGTCGCCCAACGCCACATGTCCCGTGTTTACGGTACGTGCTCATTCACAGAGAAATTCAATTGAAGTAATGCAGGTTTTGTTAGGAGAAGAAAAGATTCAACGAAATCAAAGTATTTTATTCAACAAGGATACTACAAAGTTGTTTACATCAGAGACTGAATCCCTATTCTTTGGCTTTCATCATAAGCCGAAATACACTGTGTCAGGATTACGCAAATTGGCGATACATCGTCTCTACCTACCCCTGTACGTGTTTGAAAGTCGTCTGACGGCTCTAAAACTATCGCTCTCGCTGTCATTCATACAATTTATAGGATGATACAGACAGGGCTAATTTAAGATCTGTCACATTTCAAAGTTCCTTCTACACTAGACCTTATTCCAAAGCGACAACTTATATTTTCTATCGAAACGCGTATCATCATCAGCCTAAACGTCCACTGCTAGACATAGGCCTCCCCAATAGAATGAAACTTTTGGTGAGCTGTCCATTGGAGTATTTGCCATAATCACAACACTTGGCAGGCGGATTAGTGATCGCAGTAAATGATATTAATATACACAGGAGAACGCTGCCCGTTCCTGGTGTAGTCAGTCACCCACAGGAAGATTGAGAGTGACCCTATCACACGGCCATTTTGATTTCCACACATATTAAATAAATCTGTGCCTCCAGTTAAAAACTAACTAAGAAAATGCAAAGTTTCACTAGACCAAATAAATTAGTTTTTATACTGTTCTGATATTTTTTCTTGAAAACGGTTCAATATTCCTTCATATTCGCGTCAAATTCCATAAAAACGACTAAACCGTTTTCAAGAAAAAACAACTCAGAACATTATAAAAACACTTATTTGGTCTCCTCTTTTTCGTGTCACAATTTGTCGTGTTTTAGTTTTTATTCTGGTTCAAAACCAAGGCTTCATAATGAACCCAAATGAAAATGGCGTGTTACCAAAAATATCTAACATCGCAGCCACCAATCCATATAAAAAAAATTATAGACCAGTTAATAACTTAAAAAGCCCAACCCTCCCCGTGTCAAAGTTACAACAAAGAGTACAGACGGACAGATTGACGCTGCGGCTCATTGCGATGGAAAACTTGGCGCTATTTACCGACAGAGAGGAGAGGTGTATTGTTTTGCTTTAGTGTAATTAAAAGCGATTGCTTCAATTGTTTGACAGGGCATAGTTGTGATTCGTGTCGGTATTGTGTTTAGTGTTTTATTTGTTGGAAAGTCATGACTATGTTGTTCAATGATTCAACATCATGAAATAGTCGTCGATATAGTCGATAAAAAAAATGACGTGTATAAATGTACCAAGTGTACTTATATGCAATAAATTATTTTGACTTTGACTCTGAAGAAACCTGTTTAAGGTGTATGTAAGATAGCCATGGTAGCCTAAATTGTTATGCACTCGCCTTACGTTCATGAAGTCGTGGGTTCCAATGTTTTTCCAAACTTAAGTACGCTTTATTTATAATACCACATGCTTTTCGGTGAAGGAAAACATCGTAAGAAAACCTGCATATGCCTAAGAAGACATTCTAAGGCGTATGTGAAGTCCACCAAATCGGTTTGGGGCACCGTTGGTAGACAGGGATTTGGCAGAAAAAGTCCTGAAGATTATAAGCGTTTATTTTATAAATTAGTTCAGGTATTTAGTTATTAAGTAGTCTATTATGCACTTATTTTGCCCCTCTTGCTCATACCGCCTTGCCTCACACCCTGTAAGGTTGGCTGGAAGAGATCTCTTTCAGAGATAAGTTCGCCTTTGTACACAAAACTCATTAATGATTCAGTTTTAAAACGTGCAATAAAGAATGTGTAAATGAAAACTTGATCGTATAAAAAATTATGTTACCGTGCCCCCTTCGCCCCTCGCCCCCCAATTACACCGGGAGAGGAGTGCATTAGATAAATTACATTACGTAGCTCGTAACTAAATAAACTGGGAGCTATCGTAATGTTGTTACAGCACTAGAGTTGTCGATGGTTCTTTGAATGACATGAAAATAAACAATATTAGTTTTTTTTCTGGTATATACAAATTAGGAAAAAAAATTGGTATGGGTGCCGAAACGTGGACACTGACAGCGGGACTAGTCCGAAAACTCTAGGTAACTCAGCGGGCTATGGAAAGAGCTATGCTCAGAGTTTCTCTAAGAGACAGGATCGGAAATGAGGTGATCCGCCAGAGAACTTAAGTCTTCGACATAGCTCAGTCAGTTAGTACGTTGAAGCGACAGTGCGCTGGTAAATTTTTGGGACGGGCGTCCTGGCTAGATCGAGCAACGATCTGCGTAAGCCGGCTGGTAGAAGACTGGATGAGAAGAACGGAAAATCGTGTTCAGTGGCACACGTTAGGAGAGGCCTATGTCCAACAGTGGACTCTCTCAGGTTAATGATGGTAATTTTTTTTATTTTTATTTATTTACACAATACTTAACAGCACAAAACACTTAGATACAAATCAAAAATCACAATAAAATGAGGCCAATAACTAAATAAAACATATCACAAGATAGACAAAATAAAATAGAGGAAAACGAATAAACTAAGAAAGTTAATAATAATTCAAAAATTAAAGAAATAACAAAAATAATAAAGTATATAATAATAATAATTTGCGCAAATGAAATGTGTACGAGTGTTTGTGTGGATGTAGGGTGTATATGTATGTGTGTAGGGGGTGGGGGTGGGGGTATAAAATAAATAAATAAATATCTCAGACATTCACACCAATTGTCCAGTCCCAAACTAGGCAGAGCCTGTGCTATGGTTACTATATAACGGATACACATACTTAAATAAATATATAAACATCCAAGACTTGGGTACAAACATTCATATTCATCGTACGAACATTTGCCCCTAGCGGGATTCGAACCCGCAACCTCCGGCGTGGCAGTCCGAGAGCTGCCCGTTCCGCCGCGGAGGTCGTCAAATAGTATAAATGAGTATTCTATAGCACTCTCTTACCACTTATATTATAGACATAGAGACTGCGGCATGGTACAATTTAAAAGACAGTACTTCAGTATAACTATGGGGTGAGTTATTCCGTATAATATTACAAGTGTGTTTGAGATGCGTCCCGGCCAACTGAGTCAATATTTGGTCATGGGGTACCGTATAGAATATCGAGTGGCGGGCTTGCAAAAGTCGACTCATGGCCAAATATACGCCATAAGAACGCTTCGGCTCGTACGCCAGAGTTCGCGGGTTCGACTCCCACTTTGGACAAAAAAACGACTTTGTTACAACTGAAGGGGACAGAATGGGCTTTGTACGATTTTCTCACTGTGGTTCTTGATGTTCTTAGTAGTCGTAAATAGTAATTAAGCAAATTATGTTTCCGTCTGCCGTGCCGATGGATGCGTGTCCAGGGGCTAGCCTGGCCGTAAACGTGCCGACATCCCGGAGCTGGGAGAACGGACAATATCAGCCAACGATCTCTATGTACTACTAGATGGAGCGTTCCAAACAATCGCTCTGTTCTACGCAAGTAGCCATAACTCTTTCACATTCACAATGAAAGTCGCTTTGCGACTTTGGATCGCGCAAAGTATAACATCGACTCTGCATTCCCAACGCAATCAAGCACATACAAGCATATTTAGACTAAAAATAGAGCCGTGGTAGCCGGTTGGTTATGCACTCGCCTCACGTTCATGAGGTCCTGGTACAAACCCCGCCCGTGCCAATGAGTTTTACGAAACTTAAGTACGGTTTATTTATAATACCACAGGCTTTTCGGTGAAGGAAAACATCGTAAGGAAACCTGCATATGCCGAAGAAGAAATTCTGAGGCGTATGTGAAGTCCACCAAATCGGCTTGGGGCACCGTTGGTGGTTCAGGAGTTTGGCACAAAAGATCCTGAAAGCTCGAAGTGTCGCCAGGTCTTCCTGGCCCCCTAAGAAGATAAGATAAGATAGACTAAAAATAGGCATTTTGAAAAACCTTATGTGATATTATTGAGGCCAAATCTCACGACATCTCACCGAGGGTGGGGGGAAGGGGGAGGACGGTTATGCGAAATGCTTATGAAGTAGCTCCCAGAGCTACTGAGAGACTTACAATATGACGGAGCAAGTCGGTTCCCGAGGTGGTTTCAGGAGAACGGTTTGTTGTGTATTTGTTTTTCCAAAATAATGTATACTTCGGGCTTTGGTGTTTAGTAGTGATAGTATATTACGCAACAAATGTCTGTGCGTGTGTACACAAAAAAAAATACAAAAATGTTTATTACAGAAACTTAGGGGGTGACAAAGGATAGTTGGGGCCCTCTTTTAGACATATAAATGTCTGTGCCAGAGGCCCTCGCTCTTCCATACTTATATCTTATATATATTTAAACGTGTGTGAGTGGTGTGTGTGTGTGCGTGTGTATGATATATATGTATGTATGTATAGTAATTGTGTATGACAGTTCGTTATTAATTTTAATAGGTACATTCAATATAAACAATGTATGAAGAAAATATAAATAAACGTGACTAGATCTTCCTATATCATAGAACTTCCTAACCTCAAACCATACTACTATCAACTTTAGTAAGGGAAAATCTTGAATGCAGTGGACTGGCTGAAAAAGGACTTTGCTTCAAGAGCCATAAAACACATTTTAATATGACCTATGTTTCTAGGATTAAAGACACGAGTGACGTCACAACCCCAATCAAACGCTTATGGCCCCACATACCTGATCAACGTATGTGCCCGGCTACGCAATGACGTCAGCAGCTCCACTTCCTTCCCAACGCCCTCTCTCCTCTCCTCGTAGAGTCGCGTGGCGCTGAGAACAGACTCCAGAGCTACTGTGAGGCAGTCGCTTAACTGCTTGGCTAGTTCTGTTTCCTTCTGGTCAGTCTGGAGGTCCTTTTCCTGGGAACAAAGACTTTGGTCAAATATATCGAGCGTGGTGGTGGGGGGTGGGGGGTGGAATAGGGCCACCCTCAATCTTCCCGTGGGTGTCGTCAAGGCGACTAATGGTTTGCACCAGGGACAGACAGCAGCGTTCTCCTGTGTATATTAAGATCATTACTGCGATCACGTGATGGTGGAGGTCATGGCTAATCCCCCAATGGACAGCCCACCACAAGTGTCATTCTATTGGGGAGGCTTATGATCAGCAGTGGGCGTATTTCGGCTGATGATGACACCGACATTGGAATGGTATAACCGTTAAAACGCCACAATCTCTTTAAATGTAAACGATATAAAGGAGTGGGGAATGCCGTCGTCAGCTGTGTATGATCTAAAATCGCGGCCGACATTGCACCACTAGTTACCCCAGCTCCCCGCACGTGGCCCTCGGATGGTACCACCTGTCCTAGACCTCAGGGCTCGTAAATAACTCCCTTATATGGAAAGCCCACGCTGGACAAACCTCTCCTCGCACAACGTATACGACATAATGACTACTCGGTTACTTTATGGTTGACTGGAAGAGATCCCTAAGTGGGATAAGTCCGCCTTTGTACACAGTTTAATTCCTATTTTATTATTGTTGTTGTTGTTATTTTTGGTACAATAAAGCGTTTACATACATACATAGTACACTAAGAGCGCACCGCAAGCAAGACAGGTTGGCATTTAATGATCTGATGTTGTTTTGCCCCATTACACCCTAAGAGAAAAATGTCTCTAATATGACATTCACCATTAGGTTTGTATCCCAGTAGAGTAAGTACATATATAACTTAACGCGGGACTAGTACATTAGTGGGGCAGTGTTTAGATAGACTAGTACACTTGCCTCTTACTGTTCTAGTAACTCGCTGCTTGTATTGTACCTTATTGGCACCTCGAGCGTCGGAGGCCGTGGGTTAGATATTCTTTGGGGACTAGTTGACATTATTTTGAATGGTCCTATCCTTGTTTAATTTTCATATTTAATAATTTAATTTAATTGACGACCACCGTGGCGGAACAGGTAGCTCTCGGACTGCCGCGCCGGAGGTTGCGGGTTCGAATCCCGCTAGGGGCATATGTTCGTATGACGAATATGAATGTTTGTGCCCAAGTCTTGGATGTTTATATATTTATTTAAGTATGTGTATCCGTTATCTAGTGACCGGGTGACAGGGTCTGCCTAGTTTTGGGACTGGATAATTGGTGTGAATGGCCGAGATTTTTATTTAATGATTTTTTTATAGCACAGGAAATTCTAGTTTGGTATTGGACAAGTGTAACTTATTTATTTCAATACCGGATAGTCTGATATTTATTTTATTTATTTTTTATTATTGATATTTTTTTATTTTTTTTCTTTTGTTTTTTTTTTCAATCGTAATCAAAAATACCTACCGCAGTATTGTTAGCCCTAATAGGTCTACCTTACATCGACACCCAGGACTACCGTTGTCACTCAATCGTACCTACCGCGATAAGTACCTACATTAACGGACCGCCCCGGCGTGGTTCCCGCCCCGCCCGCACGGAATAATAACAACGCTAAGTCAAATGCTTTAGACACATTTTTTTTAATTAAAAGAATACTTTCGTTTTCGTAGTATCTATTAAGTGATCTGTGCCTACATTATGATACTCAGTGACCTATTATGAATACAGACTTTTGATATTTCACTAATAAATACTACGACAGAACCCTAATAATCAATCCCCAAAACAAGTGACCACATTCGGAAACGTTATCACAACGAGGACGAACCCAAGCACCGGACATTCATAAAACATTAGATTTACGACAGAAAAAAAAACGAACACCAAGATGGCGTCAGAGATAAGGGACAATTAACATAACATTCGACTGGAGTATACCACCTTACAAAGTTGTGGTAGTCTGGTGTAGCCGTGAGGATAAAGATTCAAACCCGGGCTGTAATAAATTTCTACTTATAAACAGATGTACTATCCTACCCAACAGGATCCTGAACGTACGGGGGGACTCTCTGATGCTGGGGCGGTGGATACGACTGCATGCAGACAAGTAGCCCCGCCGCCCAGTATCGGACAGCCAAATTATATCATATTTTTAAGTATTTTTAATATTGTGTAAAATATACTAACATTAGTAAATAAGATTTTTGTTACTAACACATATGGATTATGTCTGAAATAAAATTTATTCTATTATATTCTTGAGTCAGAGAACTAAAGTCTTCGACATAGCTAAAAAAATTAGTACGTTGAAGTGGTCTGTTTACATCTGTCGGAAAACCGACAAAAGTCTTCAACCAGTGCGTCCTACCGGTAATAACTAATGACCTCCGGCGCCGAAACGTGGACACTGACTGTGGGCAAACACTGAAAGTCGCTCAGCGGGCTATGGAAAGAGCTATGCTCAGAGTGTCTCTAAGGGACTGGATCCGAAATGAGGTGATCCGCTAGAGAACTAAAGTCTTCGACTTAGCCTGAAAAAATTAATACGTTGAAGTAGCAATGGGCTGGTCACATCTGTCGGAGAACGATTACTGTTGGGGTAAAGTTCTCGAGTGGAGACCGCGACTGGGCAGGCGTAGTGTGGGACGGGCGTGCTGGCTAGATGGAGCGTCGATCTGCGCAGGGCGGCAGTGACTGGCACCTTAGGAGGGGCCTATGTCCAGCAGTAGACTCTCTCAGGCTGATGATAATAATGATATTTCTCATATAATGGGTATTCACAGTACGAAACCACGTTAAGGTGCATTGTACTTCATTTTTGGATCGAGACATTTACATATTGTATACGCTTCTACAACAAACTACCAGAGGAAATCTTAAATATGACGGACAGAAAGTTTAAGATTCACATTAAAAAACAACTTTGTAAGAAAGCCTATTACAAAATAAACGATTATTTGAATGACAAAGATGCCTGGTACGTTAATTCAGCTTCGCAAAATCTTTATTAATTGTATGCAAACTTGATTTTTAAAAGATGTGTTGCGTGATGTTTGTTGCGCCGTTTGTTCTTCACAGCGCTAACACCTAGGAAGCGGTAGTCGATAAAAAAAATGACGTGTATAAATGTACCAAGTGTACTCATATGCAATAAATGATTTTGACTTTGACTTTGACAGCTAGTTTCAATGGTATTACCGTCATTGTCCTAAACTAGAGCCTTCGTCTATTAACTAGCAGAGACTCACGGACAGACAAGCGTTTAGAGCATTTGATGTTGTATCACTATCATCATCCCCAATAGAAAGCCAGTTTTGGTGGGTGGTGAGATTTGCATAATCTGCATGCTTGGCAGACGGATTGGTGATCGCAGTAATGATCTTAATATACCCTGGTGATCGTTGCTGATGCAATGCCTTAGTCGACACCCACGGGAACACTGAGAGTGGCTTAGAATAAGCCGGGAACCACATACCATTGAATAAAATGAGTAAATTCGATACCAAATCTAAAGTAGCATTCACGAAGTCGTATTTTTGTTTGGTGTATCGTAAAATACCACAGAAATCGGAAACCGTTACAGATATCTTACAACAAACACATTTTATACCGAAAAATACCGCAAAACACACTCATTTCAATACACACGGATGCCTTAAAAATGCCGAATTTAAGAATTTGACACACCGACCGGCGTTACAGATCTCACCGCCGCTCTAAGATAACATCGAGCCAAAAAAAAAAATTTTTTAGGGTTCCGTGCCGAAATGATAAAAACGAAACCCTTATGGTGCGACTCCGTCCGTAAGTCACAGCTTCTTATTTCAACTAATAATGCTGTCGACTTGAAATTTGGAACAGTTATAATAATGCTTGCCAAACCAAAACTTTAAAGTGTGTGTACTAGACCAAGTGGGATGTCGTTTCTAAAACTGTTTTTTTTCTTCCTTTTATGCCGCTTATGATGAAAAATATCTATAATAATAATAAACTTTATTTAAGCAGCAAGTTCAAATAAGATAAAATTTACATAAATTTACTACAGTATTTTAAATTAATTAAGTAATAGTTATCAGTGTAAATATGTGGTACTGGAGCCTAAACTAGGTCGCCCTGTATCAGAGGCTCCAGGCATCTATCCTCTATCTATAAAAAATAGCATTCACACATATGTCCAAAGTTTGCAAAGCGAAAAATCTGAAATAACTAAAGTTGAGGTTTATGTAAATATAACAGGAAAAATTAAGCGACGTCTTAAACTAGCAAATTTTTTTTAGAAAACAGTCAAAATCCTTTACAAACATAGTTTCCAACGGTCCTAAAAATAAACTTTACTGCGAGCGAGCATAAACTTAAGTATTGTTTTATACGTTTGCTTTCAAGGTAGTACGGAACCCTCGGTACGCAAATACGACTCGCACCTGACCGGTTTTTTTTTATATCTCTGAGCACAGAATTTGTATAAAAGGCCCGTTCATTCCTAATTAGTGGTCTCATTATTGTGGGCAATATATGGTTATAAAAAGAAAAAAATGTACCCATCGATTTTTTTTAACAAGAATTTTTATTGAACGGTAGCGTAGTTTTAAATTAAAGATTTTTACGTAAAAATAAATTGCGTACGAGCTGTGTATTTAGTACTAATAAATATTTAATAATGTAATAAAATAACTTCGATGCAAAATAAAATATTTAATTCAATAATAAGACAGTATATTTATTTAAAGTCGAAAAAATTCTAACGTCGCCACATAAGTAATAGTTTAGTACAGAAGGCGCATTCCCTCAGAAATCTTGTCCAATTTCTCAATAACTTACCTATAAAATTCAATGCAAGCGAAATTAAATCCTACGCGCATGGAAGAAAGTTAATGTTACCCTGAACTGCTAAATCACGCACACACTTATATTTCATTCCAGATTAATAGTCCTATGAAAACAAACGCATTTGCGTCTCGAAAACAAAATACACAATAGATGGTGTTCCTAAGTGGACCGCAAAGTTTACTTGGTAATACAAACCTATTTTTGCTGCTGGTGACCCTTTCATGTATATGTTACCGAGACGTAAATAGCGTTGGTTTTCATAGGACTATTAATCTGGAATGAAATATACGTCGTACGCGATTCGCCTAGGGCTGGCACCTATGCTTAAGGATTATGGAGTGGCGCGGGACTTTGAAAATATTAAAGATGGAAAATTATAGTGATTCGTCAAATTGAAGAGATATTTAGAGAGATATTCAAATTTTAACATTGTGCCTTCAGAATCGAGCCCAATATACACCAACAACGAAATAAAGTAATTTTTGGATCGAAAAAAGGTTATGAAGAACCATGCAGTTCATCCTTTGGTTATGTTGACTCCGAACAATTTGTGCTGTGGGAAAACAAGCGGGTATAACCAAATAGCCGACAAGCCGTGTGACGTGATCCCGGCGTGTGCACCCGACTCTTAGTTGTATATTATTTTTGTTTATGTGTAATGTTGCACTGTATGTGTTTTGTTGCAGCCAATAAATAAATATTCTATTCTATTCTATTCTATTCTATTCTATTCTATTCTATTCTATTCTATTCTAATAGTTATCACAGAGCTAGGTCTCCACATTATCTCCAGGTCTACTCGTTGTAACCGAGTAAATAAAAGGCGTTTCAAGTCTCTCAGCCAGCTTTGGGGAGGGATATGGTCCGGGTTTCTTTCAAGCATACGATTGGTTGCGCCAGGGATGGGCAGCAGCGTTCCTCTGTGTATATTAAGATCATTACTGCGATCACCAATCCGTCTCCCAAGCGTGGTGATTATGGCAAATCCCCCAATGGAAAGCCCACCAAAAGAGGCATTCTATTGGAGAGGCTTATGTCCAGCAGTGGACGTATATAAGCTGATGATGTGATATGATTCGTAATGAGGAGATTCACCGACACAGCCGAAAGAATTAGTAAGCTGAAGTGGCATTGGGCGGGTCAAATCTGTCGCAGAACGGACGGTGTTGGGGCCGACTAGTTCTTGAGTGGAGACCGTGGACATCTAAGGGATACGATGAAACAAAAGGCAGGTCGAGTTCATAGGCAAGTACTGTTTGGAATGTGAACGCGCCCAATGCATTAGCGCCGCGTTTAGGGCGCCACCCACTTGCCGCCGACACGGCAGCGGCACGCGGGCCAGTAGCGCACAGGGTTGTCACATCAAATGGGCAAGAAAATACTACATTAAATTAAATTAAATAAAACATTATTTCAGACAATAATTAGTCCATAATTTTGTTAGTGTGTTAGTAATGATAATGCTTAGGTATGTAAGTTAGTATTGTTATTTTTATTGGTATGATATAATTTATTTTTTCAGACCTATGACTGTCTCCACCCAGTGTTTCTGGAAAGGACAGTCCGGTCTGGTGGCAAGAAGACATTTATTTATTTATTTAAAATATTCAAACAATACAGATTATTATTCCATTGCGTTACAATAACTTTTATACTATAGACGAAAGAGGCACTCCTCTCTCTAGCGTTCCTTTACATTCCGTCATCAGCCGTCCCATGCCGTCCACGGACACATTACTACGTAAAGAAGCGACACTCAATTCCCCCGAGACACAGTGTGTTAATAAATAAAATATATACATATATGTCAGACATTCACACCAATTATCCAGTCCCAAACTAGGCAGAGCCTGTGCTACGGTTACTAGATAACGGATAGACATACATAAATAAATATATAAACATTCAAGACTTGGGTACAAACATTCATATTCATCATACGAACATTTGCCCCTAGCGGGATTCGAACCCGCAACCTCCGGCGTGGCAGTCCGAGAGCTGTTAAAACATAAATTTTTGTTGCATGTAGTTTTTATGTAGCGCGAGTTAGTTTGTGCTGGAGGTTCTAGCCGCTTGTTTCCTTAACGTTTTATCTTAATAATGCTGTATGACGAACAGCAACAATTTTAATGCTGTTAAATTTTAGGCTTTGAGCTCTTAGAATAGGGCCATTGTCGACATAACAAACAATTATAAAAATTTTGATGTTGAATTGATTATAGAATTAATTTTAGTCGGCCCCGTAGCCTAGTCGGTAGTACACCTGCCTGCGAAGCTCGGGGTCGCGGGTTCGAAGCCCGCCCAGGGCAAACATTCGTGTCATGAGCATTTGTGTTTGCCCTGTGACTGGATGTTATTTATATATTGGGCTCGATTCTGAAGGCACAACATTAAAACTTCTAAAACTATTGCTGTCCTTGTCACACAGTATTATGAAGATAAAAACGAAACCAATTTTAGCTCTGTCAAATTTTAAATGTGTGCCTTCAGAATCGGGCCCATTATATGATGTATATCAGCTGTCTGATACCCATATTACAGGCTCTGCCTAGTTTGGGATCAGGTGGCCGTGTGTGAAATGTCCCCACATTTTTTTTTATGAAGCGACAACCCTAGATGTCGTCGCGTCCCGTCGCGCCGCGTATTTCGTGAGTACGTAATTTTATACATTCACAGGCAGACATGTATATAATGTACTAGTAATAATACACAGTGCAAACGTTTTGGGGTTCTGTAGAAACCATATTATTAAAAAACAACACATAGGTACATATCCTACTAATATTATAAACGCGAAAGTTTGTAAGTATGGATGGATGTTTGTCACTCTTTCACGTAAAAACTACTGAATGGATTTTAATGAAACTTTACAATAATATAGCTTATACATCAGAATAACACATAGGCTACAATTTATAAAGATATTGTGTGAATTGTCCAAAATATCAAGTAAGTAGGAAAAAATCTACCATCTGCGAGCTATTCTGGCGTGCGCTGCCAAAACCGCTAGATATGTAATGTATGAAGGAAATGTTTATCTTAAATAGTCCTACAAAAGAGCCCGCCACAGTATATATCTATATCTTATGTGTAAGCCATTATAGCCAAAATAGTGAACCATCGTGATGAAACTTGGCACACATATTGTCCTGGAACAGGACATAGAATAGTTTTTATCCAGAAAAAACATGGCATTCCTACGGGAAAAACATAATAATTTGTGATGTTAAGTTGTCCACGCGGACGAAGTCGCGGGCAACAGCTATTAAGTTCTTCCAACGCCGAACGTACAAGTACCCATCACCTAACTAGACCCAACAAAACTTTCACCCTTTCCCTGCGAAAACCCCTACGTTTACCCATAAACGCAATCCCAACTAATAAGATTGACTTAACTTCCCGAAAAAAAGGTTGACGAAGTCTGATTGAAGTAAAACATCAAAACTAACTACCTGGAAAAATCTTACCCCTTTCCGTTGTCGATGGAAAAAGTTGAGGGAGGGGCCGACGAGTTTTGTTTATGGAAATTGGTATAATGACAATAAACAACGGTTTTATTGCTCGATTCGCATGTTTTGCGGAACAGAATTTCTTTCATACAATATCAACTTTATACAAACGAGCTTTCGCCATGATTACTAGACAACCGCGTGGTTCCCGGCTTAAAATAGGGCCACCCCTATCTTTCCCGTGTGTTTTGATTGCACGAGGGACGGGCAGCACTGCGATCACCAATCCGCCTGCCAAGCGTGGTGATTATGGTAAATGCCATAAGTGCCAAAAGTGGTACTCTATTGGGGAGGCCTATGTCCAGCAGTGGACGTATTTAGGCTAATGATGATTACTAGACAACCAAATGTAATACTCAGTGATTTTAATACAACCTTAAAAAAAATTCACGCTTTTATTTTAAAAAAAAATACTAGATATGAAAGGTCAGGTCAGACGGCTGTTAATGTGTTCCGCATTTTTTTTCTAAAATAATGTATACTTTTATCACGATTATAAGCCATTGTAACGCCATCTATGTAAAAAACAGCCAGAACTAATTCAAAACAGTACCTAAAGATGACGTTGAAGAAACTGAACTCGGATATCAATCAAAGAAGTACAAAGTTGAACACTAGATGGCAGTAAAAACATACACCATTCGTTTCGATAGAAAATATAAGATGTCGCTTCTAGCTGTAGACCCATTCCCGCTGTAAATCTCCTTTGTCACTCTTCTTTCACTCATGCACGTGCATTCAGGATCTAGATATTTAGCACCAGACCCACACTAGACGCATTACGACCTAGATTTTAGAACTAAATACTAGCATTTTTATTCGAGTACACTCTTGAAGAAAACGATATGTACTGTTTTGTAATTGGCCATGATTAAAGATCGGCTGAAACTACAAAAAAAAAATTTAAAATTACACAAAATACAAAAAGAGGAATGAGGAATGTCAAATGAACGATGGGCAGAAGACGTGACCGCAGAAGATTATAATAACAATATAGTGGGCTCGATTCTGAAGACACAACGTTAAAATTTGACAGCACTAAAACTGTTGCTATCCTTGTCATACAGTATTTGAAGATAAAGACGAAACCAATTTTAGCGCTGTCAAATTTAAAATTTGTGCCTTCAGAATCGGGCCCAACATTTACCTATTTAAAAAATGACACCATGTCAAAAGGTTTACTACCCAAGGTGTCAGTCGTTGCTAGGCAACAGTTGGTTTAGTAAACATTATTTTTATTCGTGGTTCTTGAGATCATGGATTTAGCATTACCATGGATTACTCATTATAAGTTGAAACATGAAATAAATACTCCATACTTGTCATTTATATGGCGCATAGGTACTTCGCGCAGAGGGCTGGTACAAAGTCCAATGTATCAAGCTTGACGTGCTCTTCACTGTACCCACTCAGAAAAGTAAAATAACAATGACCCTTTTTTTTGACGCGGGGAAATGCCACGCATAAACTCTCGCCTCGGGGGGACGAGTGAATTGTGTCGGACTTTAACCGACTAAAACCCCGCGGTGGCCGTCTCCGGCACAGTTCGAGGGACTCCGGGACCACCGAAGGCACACGCTCCCGGCGCCCCTCTCACCAGCCTCGCCGCACGCTCACTCGGCGGCCCATCTCGGGGGAGATAAAGCTCCCCCTTAACACCCCTAGGTGCATGCAGCAGTAACGAGGCCACCCCCTTGCTGCTGCCCTCCCCGGGGACAAGTACTGACCGCGCCCGACGTTGCTTAACTTCGGTGATCGGACGAGAACCGGTGCTGTCAACGTGGTATGGACGTTGGCGACAGTCTCGCTATAATGTGGGTAGACTAGCAGGCCAGTGACGTCACGGCACCAGACAAAAAGCCAACGGCACGCGGTGGTCCCAGGCGGTCACCCATCCAAGTACTGACCGCGCCCGACGTTGCTTAACTTTGGTGATCGGACGAGAACTTTTGTGGTACAGAAATATAACATTCAGACCAGTAAGTACAAGCTTATTTAAAGGCTGGCATATACTCGGAATTGAACGCCCAAGCCGCTAAGCCAAAGAAAGTCAGTCATCATCATCATCAGCCTGCAAAAGCCCACTGCTGGACATAGGCCTCTCCCAAAGCGTGTCTGATTTGAATGACAAAGATGCCTGGTACTAATGTCAATTCAGCTTCGCAAAATCTTTATTAATTGTATGCAAACTTGATTTTTAAAAAATGTGTTGCGTGAAGTTTGTTGCGCCGTTTGTTCTTCACAGCGCTAACACCTAGGAAGCGGTAGTCGATAAAAAAAATGACGTGTATAAATGTACCAAGTGTACTCATATGCAATAAATGATTTTGACTTTGTCACTGAACCCGATCCTCGGTTCTTCTCATCCAGTCTCTGCTAGCCGCCTTAACCAGACCGTCACTCGCCTGCCCAGCGTGGTGATTAGAAAATATGATTGTATGTACTTACCAACTGGTTGCCGAGTATCTTGATTGCGTGCACGCAAGTATTAGAGCTCACGCAGTGCGCCGCGCTCGCCGCGCAGCTCGCCGCCGCGCGCGCGCTGGCCGACACCGCCGTCGTCAGCGCCCTGGGGGAGAGAGAAGGAACAGTGAAGAGAGAGACAAAAAATACTGAGAATAGGGCTCTTAGAATGCAACTGAAGTCCAAGATACTTTGGATAAAGATGAGAACACACATTTTTATTTGTAATTTTTTTTGCATATTTTCATTCAACGTCACCTGTTTGTATGTTAGTATGTTTCATCATCAGGTTATTTTTGTCTCCACTGCAGGAGCACAACCCTCTCTCATCTGCCGGAGACAGACGGAGGACTTGGCCTACACTCGCCGCGCTGGCCAGACGGGTTGGGGAGGCCTGATTGACGTTTTATAATGTATTCCCTTAGTTACGTTAGTATGTTTAGCGTCAAGCAAGTAAATATAAGCTGAAAATGAATTACACGTCTGTTAGAGTTAAAGTTTGAGCTTTAATTCTAAAAAAAACTGGTTCCAACGTTGTCACACCCCACACACATCACATACATACTCACGTAATTGAACTATATAGAGCGGTTAATACAGAGAACGCAAATAGCTTTTTTTAAGCACCATTCGTCATTTTAAATTTAATATTAATATGTAATATTATACATGGGCTGTATGCGGAGGGCGGAGAACCGGGTGTGGTGGGGAAGGCCTATGTCCAACAGTGGACGTCTAAGAGCTGACATTAATATATGAGGGTTATATGGGGGTAACATTGGAATCTGCCGTGGTTTCCGGTAGAATAGGACCACTCCAACTCTTCCCGTGGATGTCGTACAAGGCGACTACGGAATACATTATAAAATATCAGTCAGGCCTCCCCAACCCGTCTGGCCAGCGCGGGGAGTGTAGGCCAAATCCTCCGTCTGTCTCCGGCAGATGAGAGAGGGTTGTGCTGCTGCAGTGGAGACAGAAATAACCTGATGATGATGATGAACATTATAATGTATTGCCCTATGGTTCCGTTTCCTTTAGTCGCCTTCATACCCACGGGAAGATTGAGGGTGGCCTAAAACAGTGCCACCGTAGATTAAAGGACAGGCAGCAGCGTTCTCCTGTGTATATTCAGATCACCAATCCGCTTGCCTCCCTCAATGGACAGTCCCTCAATGGACAGCCCACCAGAGGTGTCATTCTACTGGGGAGGCTTATGTTCAGCAGTGGACGTATTTCAGCTGATGATGTGGTGTTTTAGAAACAAGGGACGATATGGGTAAAACGTACTTAGCTGAGAACTGGGAAGTCAGGTCCTCTCGCTCCGCAGCCACTGCCAGCAACTGCCCCAGGATCTTTATCCCGTGGATCTTCTGAGGAATCGCCTTTTCTGTGTTCTGTTCGAGAATAGAAGAGAATGAGGATCCGTCAGGTATTTTTGGTTAATATGCAGATATTAGCGCTTAATCACCCAATAAATACTATGAAAACAATATTTAAATTGGATCAAAAATGACGAAGATACAGCAGTTTCAGTGGAATAGTTACAAAAACGGAAGTGACAGCAAGTGACGACATCCGTCGCATCGCAGCACACTAGCGCAGTCAGCCGTAGACAAAACACAAGCGACCTCTCGCTCAGATTTGAACGAGTGGGCGAGAACATCACGCGGGGGTTGTAACAAGTTACGTCGGCATACAAAAGCGCGCGCGTTTTGAAAAGTTGCGTTAATAAACTTTAATATTTTCGTCATTTCTTGATGGATTTTAATAATTTAAAGAATAAAATGCTTATATTTATAGCGCATATGCCATACTAATTAAAAATCAAAAATCTTATTATGTCAATGATCCTCATTGTTAGTCAAATCCTTTATTGCATATGAGTACACTTGGTACATCTACACAAGTTTTTTTTAGCTACCGCTTCCTAGGTGTTAGCGCGGTGAAGAAACGGCGCAACAAACTAGAAGGTTTTTTTGCGTTTAATTTTTTCGTAACGAAACTTTTCTAGAATGACCTAAGACTTTCGTCGAATTCACTTCAAAAAAAATATATAAAAAAAAACGCAACAATTTTTCCCTTACCTTATCAAGTTTTTCCATCATCCTATGTAGCTCATTCAAATGCCTTTCTAAGATCGCCGTGTCTATAATAACTTTGGATCTCCTCTCGCTTTTAAAACTAGCTTTACTTGCATCGCTAAGAGAACTACAAACAGAACTGGTTTTACTCAATTTCGGTCTATCATTTTTATTCTCATTCAGCTCTCTATTACTCTTAGTTCTCTTCTTTTTCTTGTTATTTTCACTTTTGATAGTTTCCAGTTGATTATTTGATATTAATATGTCGGTTTCAACGCTGTCGCTGCGTTCTTTGGATCCAGAGTTATCTTCTTCTTTCTTCTTCTTTTTCAATTTCCTTTTTTCCGTATTACTGTCGTTAACTTCAATTCCGTTTATATTTTTATTGTTGAGTTTGTTTCTATTCTTCTTGTTGTTTCTTTCCACGTCATCGTCTATGTTAATGTCATTTCTTTTATGATTTTCGTTATTTTCAGAGTCTAGTACTGGAGTTAGTATGTTTGTTAGTTGATGAATGACTTTGTATAATTTGTTTGAGGCTGGATGGTTGGGTTCTAGTGGCGTGTTGTCATCGATGACTGATGATTCGTTGCAACTGGAAAAGGAAAGAGATATAAATAAGCATGGTATAGGTACTTTAGGTTTTTTTTTACAAATCATAGTAAACATATATAATTCTCACGCCTTGGTCCCGGAGGGATAGGCGGAGACGATGTATCGCAACTTTGCGCAATCTAATGTCGCAAAGTGGCTTTCTTTAAAGGAGCGAAAGAAAGCCACGATGCGACAAATCGTAGTAAATTAAAAAAAAACTCAACTGAATTCGGTCAAAAGTATTTTTAATTTCTGTTCAGCTTGTAATATTGTAAATTCGTTATTGGCATTAAGAAATAAAATTAGAGTAATATTGGTTTATAAGGTGCTGTGAATTCTGTAAAAAATAATAATTGAAAAACACAAGGTATCTGGCCGCTTCGTTGTCCAAATGTCTTGGTCAATAGACTCGAGCGTCAGAGGTCGTGGGTTCGATTCCCACTGGGGACAGACAACTTTGTACAATTTGTACAAGTTAGTCCCGGTCTGGATGTTATAATTATGAATTTTCCAACCCTTGTTTCATTCCCGTAGCACAGGAGAAAATCCTAGTTTGGGATTAAACAAGTGTATGTATGTAATATTTATTTATAGATTGTTCAAATCACAATGGCACACCACGCGGGGAGCTAATGCGAACATCAGTACGTTAGTATATGCACACATTGATGATTAGTGCGTAACGATAGAACTAACACAGTAACAGCCGTCGGCTCCGTAGCCTAGTCGGTAGTACACCTGCCTGCGAAGCTCGGGGTCGCGGGTTCGAATCCCGCCCAGGGCAAACATTCGTGTGATGAGCACTTGTGTCTGCCTTGTGACTGGATGTTATATGTATATTGGGCCCGATTCTGAAGGCACAACGTTAAAATTTGACAGCACTAAAACTGTTGCTATCCTTGTCACACAGTATTATGAAGATAAAGACGAAACCAATTTTAGCGCTGTCAAATTTTTAATGTGTGCCTTCAGAATCGGGCCCATTATGTATGTATATCAGCTGTCTGATACCTATATTACAGGCTTTGCCTAGTTTGGGATCAGGTGGCCGTGTGTAAAATGTTCCCACATATTTATTTATTTATTTATAAGAATATAACGCATACAATGACATGTAAGCGATTTAGAGAAGTGGATCGTGCGCTAGTATACAAAACTTACGTTGACAGCAACTTCTGTTTGACCTTCCTGGCTTTCTTCTTGATTGCCTTCTGCTTCTCTCTGTCCTTCCTCTCCTGCTCCAACCTCTCCGCTTCTTCTTGTAATTCCCTCTCCTCTTTGGAGCTCTGGTCTTGGCTCTCTGATGTCGTCTAAAAAATATGAATTAAGAAGTGAAGCCGCGTGCCCTTTTTTATTGTTGATGGGTTAGCGCTTGACCCCAATCGCACCTGAAGGTAAGTGATGATGAAGCCTAAGGAGGAGCGCCTATTCACTCTTCCTTTAAAAAGATCCAAGTTGCACTTTGCACACTGAGTGTGTGGGTGTGTGTGTATGGGTGGGTGGGTTTGAGGGGAGGGGGATGTAGGTATGTGTGTATGGGTGGGTGGGTTTGAGGGGAGGGGGGTGTAGGTGTGTGTATGGGTGGGTGGGTTTGAGGGGAGGGGGGTGTAGGTGTGTGTGTATGGGTGGGTGGGTTTGAGGGGAGGGGGGTGTAGGTGTGTGTGTGTATGGGTGGGTGGGTTTGAGGGGAGGGGGGTGTAGGTGTGTGTGTGTATGGGTGGGTGGGTTTGAGGGGAGGGGGGTGTAGGTGTGTGTGTTGGGGTGAGTGGTGTGTGGGTGTGTGGGGTGGAGTGTACCCCACCTGCGCCCTGCCCCCCTGTGTGGCCTTCTCCCTGATGGCCTGCAGATGGGACTCGAGCCTCTGCTGGCTGGCGTCCTGCTTGTCCCGGATGCGCGAGCGCAGCGCGTCCGCTTCCAGCTCGGCGGCGGCCGCCAATGCCGACAGGCGGGACTTCACGCCTTCCGCCTGCAATACACTTAAATCATTAGCGAAACCAACGTAACCTGTGGAGAGGACAGCGACACGATGAAGCTCTTGCTGTGTGAATGCAATGCACGAGCTGCAAGGGAGATTAGTGTCCTGGGTGTGGCTTACCCTGAATCTGAGGACTACAGCTTCTGCCCCTTAGCTGCATAATAGTATTTATGAAGCAAGACTGTGGGGGATGGAAGCACCGTATAGACAAAGGGGCTAATACAAATACCACAGGGCCGCCAGATGGACCGACGACCTGAGGAACGTGGCCGGAAGCGGCTGGACCCAGAGGGCGGAGGACCGGGTGTATTGCCGTTGGGGAGGGCCTATGTCCAGCAGTGGACGTATAAAAGCTGATGATAATGAAAGAATGCAGTGTTAGCATTCGAATAATACTTTTATTTAGTTAACTATGTTTAAAATAACATGGTTTTAATTTAATTTTATATTATGAATATATTATGGACTTTTTAATTGTATAAAGATAATGACATGTATTGTTTAAAGATAATGACATGTATTATTAATATATTTAAAAAAAGACCTGTAATCAAATGATTATCAATAAAATCATAGTCATATGAGCAGTAACATTTATCTCGGAACTTTCTCATTGGTCGATAATATTCCTTACACCAAACTATTTTTATAAACATTACAACAGGAAATATTTGTCTGTATGTTTGGCGCTCGATAATAATATTACACTTTTTTATATATAATTTGGACAATATACATACATAGGTTAGTTCCTATTAATATAAACCCATATGTGTGATATTGGATTTTTGTCAGTAAATAAAATATTCCAGAATCTCTTTTTTATAAGTCAAAAATAGCAATAACCAGCTATTGTAATATCTACGTAACAAGTAATACGTAATTTCAACAAATATCTCACAGCCCGGCTAGCTCAGTCGGTAGAGCATGAGACTCTTAATCTCAGGGTCGTGGGTTCGAGCCCCACGTTGGGCGAAACCAATTTTTGCTTTTTTTTAATTTTTTTCTTTTTATTATTTTCCTATTTTAGTTAATTTACCAAAATAATGAAAGAATTTTTAAAAATAAGTATTAATTATTTACGCTCTTTAACGCAAAGGTTCTACAGTAAAATTTTACGTATATTTAACTGCTTACCGTGGGAAACAGATTTTTACCAATAGTAAAATCAACAGCATAGGAAAATCTTCCATCAGCTAATATTTTTTTTAGTCTTTCAAGAATATTTTGAATATGAAAATTATAGTGAAGTGAAAAAAAAAGAATGACAAGCAAATTGTTTTTTTTTTATATATATCACGAATCTAAGATTTTCCAGGAAAGTCCATATTAACATACAATTCGTCGCAGTATATAAATGACACTGCCTTATTCCGATCCCTGGTCATAAGACGTACCTTCTCCCTGGCAGCGTCATCTCTCTCCTGCTTCTTCAGTTCCTTCAACTCCTCGACCCTGGCGTCCCTTTCCTTCCGTTTCTCCAGTAACGTTTCCACGTGCAGTTTGCGCGCCAGCTCGAGCGCTTGTCTTCGGGCTCCAACGGCGGCCTCGCGAGCCGCTTTCTGCTCCTGTTTGAAGTATTTGTTTCAATTCAATTCAATTACTCATGTTACCAATGAGAATCAACCACATAATAAGATTGCTGATTTTTAATCAGTATGGCGAATGCAGTATAAATTGCAGAGCAGTTTATTTTTAAAATATTAAAATCCACCAAGAAATGAGGAAGTTGTTAAATTTTATTTAACACAACTGATCAAAACGCGCGCGCTTTTTATGTCGACGTCACTTGTTACAACCCGCGCGCGATGTTCTCGCCCTCTCGCTCGGATTTCATTCACCGCTCTGTGTCGCGCGTGTTTTGTTTATGGCAGACTGCGCTAGAGTGCTGCTATGCGACGGATGACGTCACTTGCGGTCACTTCCGTTTTTGGAACTATTTCACTGAAATTGCTGTATCTTCGTCATTTTTGATCCGATTTCAATAAATTTTTCATAGTATTTATTGTGTTTTTATCGCTAAATATCTGCATACTTAGCAAAAAAAAATTAATTGATTCTCATTTGCTGAGCTCACCTCTGCGCAAGTCTTACCAGTTTGTCGAGCCGATCTCTCCGCATCATGCGCAGCCGCGTGGTGTGCGAGCGACACTGGTCTAGGAAGTCGTGTCTCCTGTTCTCTGCCTCCAGCTGCTTGATGAAGGCTATCTCTCGCAGTTTCTCCTCTTCATCGTGAGCTTTGCGGACTATATCCTGTGAAGGCAAGTTATTTTATTTTTATTTAACTGTTTTGTTTGCCGTTTGGTTTCCGGTAGAGTAGAATAGGACCACTCCAACACTTCCCGTGGATGTCGTACAAGGCGACTAAGGGAATACATTATAAAACATCAATCAGGCCTCCCCAACCCGTCTGGCCAGCGCGGGGAGTGTAAGCCAAATCCTCCGTCTGTCTCCGGCAGATGAGAGAGGGTTGTGCTCCTGCAGTGAAGACAAAAATAACCTGATGATGATGATGATTTAACTGTTTACATATCTATGGATCAGTTCAACAGGGGAACAACTCGAAAAACACTGTTCTGAGATGATTTACCGCCAGTGGATTCGATTCCCATAAGGGACAGACAACTTTGTACTTGTACCACTTTTCTGTCCTTGTCTAACTGCTATCGTACAGGAGAAAATCCTAGTTTGGGAACAAACAAGTGTATATATGAAATGACGACCTGTAGAAGGTGGCTGGAAGCGGACGACCGGATGTAGTGGCGTAAGAGTGGCGTTCATTGGCGAAGACTTATGTCCAGCAGTGGACTTCTTAGGGCTGATATGATGATAAAAAAAAATCGCCACCTGGGCTGGTATTGGCTTGCATCAGGGAAAGCCTTAATTCCTGTGCCAGCAGTAGACTTGGCAGGCAGAATATGAAAGTTTTAGTCTTACCTTCAGGTGTTGATCGCGATTTTCAGCTGCTTTCTGCAACCGCCTTTCCATTCTCAATCTCTTCTCTTCTATTAATTGGTTCTTGGCCACCTGATAAATACAATGCACTTTAAAATTTGCACCTGAAAACAATATTTTAGTATTTATGGTAAGACTAGCCGTAGGAATGGGATGTATTTTCGGGATAAAAACTATCCTATGTCCTATTCCAGGACCTAACCTATATGTGTGCCAAGTTTCATCACGATCGGCCCAGTGGTTGACGGTGCCACAAGCCGACTTAGTGAACTTCACAAACGCCTTAGAATGTCTTCTTTGTCATATGCAGGTTTCCTCACGATGTTTTCCTTCACCGAAAAGCCTGTGGTATTATAAATAAACCGTACATAAGTTTTGAAAAACTCATTGGTACGGACGGGGCTTGTACCAGGACCTCATGAACGTGAGACGAGTGCACAACCAACCAGGCTACCACGACTCGCCCTGATCGGGTCTAATTATCGTAATTACACGCCAATCGCTTATCAATATGTCCCGTTAGAGAGTACAAAATGGCTTTGTACTCTCTAAGTAGTAAACGGGTATTATCCGAAATGCTTACAGAGTGGGGCACCTGGTCCCAGAGGGGTAGATAGAGACGATGTATCGTTGCATCTCTTATTTATTACCTTGACTTCTTCCACTCTGCCAAGTAGCTGGTGAATCTTTCTCGCTCTCTCCGTCTGGTACTCCAATCTTTGTCTCTCTGCGCGCGCTTGTTTTGCTTGTAACCTGAAATTTAAGCACACGATTTCAATACTGGTTCAAGCTATGCCGATGATATGGTGCTTCTAAGCACTTCTAGTTACTAATTTAAAAAATTCACCTGTGGGGTTCCACATAATAATATGTACGGTATTTTGTGACACTCCATGTTTTTTTTATAGATGTATTAGATTTTTTACCTTGCGACAAGCAAGTTGAAAATAGAAATAATACGAGACATTATGTTCAGATAAATTCATTGGTATGGTTCAGCATTGAATTACATACCTTCTCAAAGCATCCTGAAAGCTGCCTCGTCTTTTGATACCTTGCGACAACTTCGCATGCAATTGCTGCGCTCGACCTGAAACGAAACACCAATTTTTATTATATACAGGTTGGAATGCCGTGTGGTTTCCGGTAGAGTAGAATAGGACCACTCCAACTCTTGTCGTGGATGTCGTACAAGGCGACTAAGGGAACACATTATAAAACATCAATCAGGCCCACCCCGTCTGGCCAGCGCGGGGAGTGTAGGCCAAATCCTCCGTCTGTCTCCGGCTGATGAGAGAGGGTTGTGCTCCTGCAGTGGAGTCAAAAAATAACCTGATGACAGGTTGGAAAAAACGATAGCTAGTTGGAGGGAAAATACCTTAAATATTAAAGACTATCTGTGCCCGCTGCTCCGCTCGCGTGGACTATATAATTACAGGTATAATTATACTCCAATTATATGTGTATACAAATTTGAAAGCTTTCAGTTACATTATCAAGGCTATACATACATCTTCTAACATATATACAGCTCAATTACGGTAATCACCTATTGACCGGGTAGTTAAGGGGGAAGGAGTCGGAGCTACACTCGAATTTAAGTGATAAAGATGCCTGGCACTAACGTTGCTTCAGTTTAGCACAATCTTTATATAATTATATACAAACTTGATTTTAAAAGATGTGTTACTCGAAGTTTGTTGCGCCGTTTCTTCTTCACAGCGCTAACACCTAGGATGCGGTGGTGGATAACTGACTTTGACAACATGTTGAGACGTTATTATTATATCTCACCAGGATCCCTGGCGACCAGAGCCTCCAGCGCGACCAGAGTGTCCACTCTCTCCGCCCAGGACATGCCGGCCAGCGCAATCTCGTACTGGTCTTCCAGACTTGCTGCCAGAGCGCCCAGTTTCTCTGGCGATGGACATGATGGGACAGCGAGGTGGTTATCTTCGCACAGGATTTCAGCGTCGGTCTGGAAATATTGCATCAAATAAAGGTTTTTAGAAAGAAACACATTTATCCAATTATACATTTATTAGTTTCCTCATCAGCCGAAGTACGTCCACTGCTGAACATTGGCCTCGCTAATAGAATGACACTTTTGGTGGGCTGTCCATAATCACCACGCCTGGCAGGTATGCACGCGTGGCAGGCTTAGTCATCGCAGTAATGATCTTAATATACATAGGAGAACGCTGCTGCCCCTCCCTAGTGCAGTCCCTTAGTCGCCCTGACGACACCTACGGGAAGACTGGGGGTGGATCTATTCGTAGCCGGGAATCACATGGCTATATTGGTTTGCTTAACTCAGTTAAAAGGCTGATGTCTAAATGCAATCAAGTAGGCATACAAACCCATTGGCCACCACGAACTGAAAACAATAACCTAGATCGTAATTTTCATCAGAAACTGTTTAATATTCCTGACTATTAGATTAAAAGCAAAGATAAGTTTGAATTTATAGTACTTTTAATAAAATTAATTTAAAATGTAATTTCCAATGCAAATCAGTTGACATATGGGAACATGTACACTCAACCAATTTGAAATCTAAGCCATGTATAACCTTGTCGCAGCAAATTTTACAATTACCTATTGTCTGTGAGAAGCTTAATTACATTAAGGCGGGTTATGCGAGTTTATAATCAGTTTAATAACATTTATTAATCCAAAGAGTTGTCGTAAATAGGATTTCAATAACGTCAAGTTACGTCATACCAAAAGAAAATAAATGTTATTCGTCACATCATTGACATGTCTATCATCCAGATGCTGAATGGATGATTTTATTATCAGTTCAAATTTTAGCGATTCCATATTAAAAATAAAACAAATGCATGATATGACAATGATAGAAATAACATAAAATAACCGAGTGATCGGTAATGTCACAAGGTTCTTAGGTGGCCTACATTTCAAATTTATTGACTGTACATGTAGATATTGATAAGTCGCAAATAGCGTATGTTATCGAATGACAACTAATTTGGAATGGAAATATATAAGGTCCATACCATGAAGCAAAATAAATTTTCGCACCTCATAAGTCACCTCAAAGTTTTTACCTTCATGATTTACACTAACTGGTTATTAAATTAGATGAGTTATCTTTTTAATCATCAGCTAGTCATGAAGGTAAAAACTTTGGGGTGACTTATGAGGTGCAAAAAAATATTTTGCATTATGATTATGACCTGTATTAGCATATAATTTGCTATAAAAATCATTTCTTACCTCTGTATCATCGGTCTCAGTGTCCAAATCTATATCAGAAACCTGCTGCAGTTCCATTATCTGTCTATTCAGCAGATCTTCCTCCTCACAGAGCTTCCGCTGGTCAACATCTGACTGGAAATCCAACGCCCAACTTATTTTCTTTTCATTCTCTTCTATCTGCGATGTCATTTCGGCTATCTCTGACATCTCTGACGGATCAGCAGTCTTCAAAATCTCTGTATGGTTTGGTATTTGATCATCGTCTTCTAAATATTTGAATGTGGATTTGAACTCCGCCTTCCATTTATCAAAATCAAAAGCCTCCTCAGTGCTTTCCTGGGATCTAGCTAACCCAGTTGTAAGGCTTTCTAATGATGAGTGGAGGCGATTCTTAGTTAGATCTCCATCGTTTTTAGGTACACCTTTTAGTTTATCTGCTTTCCTAGTAGCTTTCATTCTAGCTGAATACGTTTTTAGACCAGTGACATCGGATTTCTGTCGAATCATGGCAGGGTCTTTGATTTTAGATACAGATTTCGGTTTCACAATTACTTTTACCTTTTCTGGTCTTCGAACTTTCTCAGGCTGTTCGGACTTAGCTCTGTCTAGTTTAGTGCTAGTCTTTACTATTGGACTTGATTCCTGTTTTGGTGATATCATGTTTAACGTTGGTAGACTTGTTGTGGCCGATGGTTGATGGAATCGGTTGGCCCAGTGCGACTTAGATTGCTTTTTCGATTCCCGACTCAATCTCCTAGATTTCACAGTGAGCCAGCCTTCGTTGTCATTCTTATTACTATCAACGTTAAGTACTTCTATGGAATTCGCTATGTCCTGATTTATTAGCATCTCCTCAGGTACTAAAGTCTTTAAACTCTCACTAGATTCGATTCTAGACATATCTATTTGCGTGACAATTGTATCCAAGCTGCTGTATTCATCACAATCCTTTATTTCTTCCAGTGTTGGGTTGACTTTTTCTTTATCCATTGTTTCGTTTATTTTCAAAGTTGTCGGCCTAGGTGGCCGTTTTACAGAATCTATTTTAGCTTGACTAGTTTTAACATCTCCCGCTCCAATCTGAATATTACGACTAACGGTTTTTTTTGTCGCTACTTTTACCGTTGCTGGAGTAGCATCAAAGAGGCTAGTTCTTCCAGTGGTCAGGTTGAATGGATAACTACATTTGCTGGTTTGATTCCTTTTCGGGAACTGTCGGGTTTTGAGGACGGTATTTGGTATTTCAATGACATTCTTGTTTTTAGCAGTGGTAGATCTAACAATTGCTTTGACTTCAAGCTTAGCAGGCATAGGTTTGGGTTTAGCTGCAGCCTGGGAATAAGCAGGTCTCGAATTAAGTTTAGGATCTGCAGTTGTTTTTGAATCCATCTTTTTATCTTGAACTTTCTTGGATTCTTCTTTATCAGATGAATCTTTAAATAATCCCAACTCTTTGATAGAATCTCTTGATTCTTCGGCCTTCTTAGTAGCGACGTCGGACGAATCTTTAGCAAATTCTTCTGTATTAATTTCAGCAGAAGTTGATTTTCCATCAGATATATCTACGTTATCTTTAATATTCTCAACAGTATCAGCCGGTTTGTCGTCACCAGAATTTGTTGGAGAGGTTTCATGGGATACATCAGCAAAATTATCTTCAGATTTTGTTGGAGATTCAGTTGAGCTACTGTCTTTTGTCTCTGTGGAAGACATTCTCTCTACAATATTTTCAGCACTACGCTCTTTGGACTCACATTCAGTAGTTTTTTCAGATTCCATGTCTTGATTCAGTAGATTATCATTTTTAGCTGCATTCTCCATTAAATGCTTAACTAAAAACTCGTTTTCCATTACATCTAAATTAGCAATAGTTGTTTTAGCTTGGATTGACAGATCTTCAACGTTTCGAGTTACATTAACACTTGTTTTAACGTGTTTTGCAGATTTTATTACGACTTGTTTCGGACAAATATTCGGACATTCTTTAGCTTTGCCTATTTCAACTACAGGCGGTAGACATAGGTCTAAGCTTTCATTTTTTACGTCCTCTTTAACCGAATTTTTTATTACACTATCTTCAATACTTATTATTTCTTTTTCTTTTATATCAGACAGTCTATTATCTTTAGCGGCTTTAGGCTCAGGTTTAGCTGCAGATTTAAAAGCAATTTTATTGCTAAAGAACTCTATATTAGCTTTCGGACTAGTGCTCGCGTGTCCTGGGAACCTAGGACTTATCTTGCCGCTACCCGGACTAGCTTTACCAGTCACTGGACTGTTTTTGCCACTTGGCGTATTATGTCCAGACAAACTAGGACTGTTCTTGCCTGAGACTGAAGGAGAACTCTTAACTGAATAGGCACGACGAGATTCTGGTCGAACGAAATCAGTCTTTCTTATTTCCCAAGCTAAGCTTTGGGGTCTTTGGGGAGGGGGAGTGTTATCATACTCCCACTTCAGTCTGAACCATTCGCCTAAGGCTTTGAAATCGCGGGTGTAGTTCTCTAATACTAAAATAACTTCTTGGCACTCGCTGAGGTTCTCGTGAGCCTCGACTGTGTTGTAGATTTCTCCAATCTGTGAATAGATATAATTTTAATGATTAAGTTACTAATCAGACAAAGTTAAGAACATTTTGGGCTCGATTCTGAAGGCACAATGTTAAAATTTGACAGCACTAAAACTGTTGCTATCCTTGTCACACAGTATTGTGAAGATAAAGACGACACCAGTTTTAGCGATGTCAAATTTTAAATGTGTGTCTTCAGAATCGGGCCCTTTATATATGTATATTTCATACCAAATCAATAGTCACGTGAAAACAAATGCATTTGTTTTTAGAAAACAAAATGAATAATAGATGGTGAACGGTCTTAGGATAAAAAAAACTGATATTTCTTCCAAATTATATTTATTGGTAAAAAATCACCGTGGTTACTTTCAGTCTTGTCCTTTTGTACAGTCAACAGTGTTCTGTCTAAATTTCTGTCTCTCTGTAAGTCCGTCGGTGAGGATCCTTATATGAAGCGGTGCAGCTGGCCAATGACCGCTATGCGTGGAGGCGCATTTTATACGGTCGCGATCCTCAGCAGTGAGGGAACGACAGAGAAGAAGAAGAAGAAGTAAAAAAATTAACTAATTCCAAATTCAAACTCTTCTTCATCAGCCAAACAGTCTTGACGCCACGACAAATTGTGTTCCGAAATAAAACTCCAAAGTTTACATGGTAATACAAACCTATTTTTGCTGCTGGTTACCCTTTCATGTACACGTTACGGAGACGCAAATAGCGTTGGTTTTCGTATAACAATGGGTTTGGAATAAAATATACATCATTTGTCTAAACAAGAAAATAAAAATATTAGTATGGCAGATCTGTGCAAAATAGATCTAGCAAAATTATATCTTGCTCACCAATCCACAGCTTAGATTACTTTGCTTAGATAGATATCTTAGTCTTAGACACTCTGGGTCTCATAACCAACATGACGACCTCCGTGGCGGAAAGGGTAGCTCTCGGACTGCCACGCTGGAGGTTGCGGGTTCGAATCCCGCTAGGGGCAAATGTTCGTATGATGAATATGAATGTTTGTACCCAAGTCTTGGATGTTTATATAATTATTTAAGTATGTCTATCCGTTATCTAGTAACCATAGCACAGGCTCTGCCTAGTTTGGGGCTGGATAATTGGTGTGAATGTCTGTCATATTTATTTTATTTATCAGGATATCACTCAATCTATTCCTTGATAAAGGATCATTTTTTCTACATTTATTTATTACATAGGCACATATTCACAAGCATGGCTCTTGTGATTCTGTCACATAACAGTTCAATAAATCCAACCCTTCCTGAGACATAGTATTCAGTTCTGTGACCACTCGATGCATTAAATGTATGCAAAAAGACCACCTTGTTTCATGCCTTACCGCGCGCTGTAAGTCTCCAAACAACAAGGCCCAGTATCTGGCCCTCAGCTCGGATCGCTTGTCTCTGCCGGCCGACGCAGAGCGCAGGCGCGCGGCGGCGCGCGGCGGGGCGCGGCGCGCGGGCGCGGGGGGCGCCACCGAGCGCGGCGGCTTGCGGGACACGCGCGCTGCAGAGGGTATCAAAATTTAGGTAAGTAAATTAGTATATAAATAAAATATTTTTTAAATAAATAATTTAAATGAATTTGGCAAATAGATATATTCACTAGTTTATCAAAAACTTGTCTTTTTGGAATAATTTAGTCTAAACTCCCACTGATAATATAAAATTGAAGCGCTGCAGTATTTTGACTATACATAGAGGCTGAGCAAACTGGGAGTCGTATAGGAACAACACTTCTATAAAGTTTCGCTGAGGCATCGACCAATTCATCTGACTATGTACTACTTATAAATACTTAATTGTTGAACTGAATGATGTCGTTGAATAAATTCGCTTTTTTTTTATTTTATAGGTGCTTTACTCCACCAGGTGTCAATGCAATCAGAAGGTTTTCTTAGAATACTTTTCAAGAAAGTATTGTCTTTGAGAATGTGCAAAGAAGAACCACAAAACTACTACATGCCTTTTATATGATTAGAATATGATACTATATTGTCGCACTTGAACCTGCACTTAAAGAATGCTGAAAAAGAGCAGATCTAATTCGAAACCTCCAAAATTTAAAACAACCGCTAGTACGTCATACAATTTAAATAACATATTTAACTCAAATCTCATTTAGTGACTTAAAGGACATAATATGAGAATACAACCTACCTCCTAAAACGTGGCGGAACGGGTAGCTCTCAGACTGCCACGCCGGCGGTTGCGGGTTCGAATCCCGCAAATGGGGCACATGTTCATATGATGAATATGAATATTTGTACCCAAGTCTTGGATGTTTATATATATTTATTTAAGTATGTCTATCCATTATCTAGTAACCATAGCACAGGCTTTGCCTAGTTTGGGACTGGATAATTGGTGTGAATGTCTGAGATATTTATTTATTTATTTTATTTATTTACAAATATCCAATGCACATGTGAATCAAAATCAATTCAGAGAAATATTCTTAACGAGTTCGAGGTGGAACTATTTACCGGAAACTGTTGTATCTGCCACATTAATGAACAGACTTGACCTATTCTGTTGCCTATACATCTCTAATACATCTACAATATACAGTATATAAATATGGTAAAGTTTTCAGAAATGAAAAATATACAGGGTTACAGGAAAAGTCGTGCTAGATCCGTTAAGGGTGTGGAGCACCCATCATTTCTGACTTATTTCACTATGAAACACCCTACCCTAAACTTAACCCTTTTCGAGATATTCGACTTTTAATTTTTTTATTGAAAATTGCTGATTTTTAGGCTACTACATTTATTTTTGTTTATTTTGTGTATCTTATTATTATTATTATTGCATTTTTACATGTGTAGTAAGATGCTTTAGGACGTCAATCATTAAAATAGTGCACAAGTTATTTGAATAGACCGTAGTAGACAAGTGAAAGAAAAGAAATAAAAAACATATTAGAAAGTTTATTTTTCTCTAAGGGATATCTAAAAAAAATATTATGGTAATTGTTCGGCAGATGTTTTTTAAAATATTTACGTTTCATCAGCTATCTAACGAGGTGTAACAATCTAGGGTTTGTATTACATTTCGTGGAAAAAAAGTAGTTGGGACGCTCCAGGTAGCAGTTCTAACGGTCCCACGCCTATTGTCCTTCAAGTTAAGACGCACCGTGCGAGCGAGACAAGTGACGATTTATGTAGGTACGAATGAAAGAAAAAATATCTACGGTTCATCAGCTATCTAACGAGGTATAATAATGTAGGGTTTTATTCAAATGCATTCAAAAAAATTTAGTTTCATAGGCGACAGTGGAGAAGAAAATGTATACTTAGCCCTAAAAAGTAAAATAAAACAATAGGTAAGCATGAAATGCCATTTATTAAAGGTTTTCTCACAACTTTTTCTTTTTCTACAGTTCATGTTCAACATGGCCGCCTCTATTTCTAATACATTGTCGCATCCTTCTACGGAGACCGGTCTTCACTACGCCAGTGGTCAATGTGGTCCTCATTTTATTTGCTGCATCCACAATCCTTTCTCTTAAGTCTTCCACAGACGAAACTGGATTCGGCTCGCTGTACACGAGACTTTTCATGCAGCCCCACACATGAAAATCCATGGGGGTTAGGTCCGGACTTCTTGCTGGCCATGGCAATGGCCCACCTCGTCCAATCCATTTGTTTGAATAATTTGTGTCCAGCCAGTCTCTGACACTTCTCCTGAAATGGGCAGGGCAGCCATCGTGTTGGAACCACATGTCCCTGATCAGGTTGAGTGGCAGATCATCCAGCAAATCACTCAAGTCTGCTCTCAGGAAATTTTCGTAGCTTTCCCCGTTTAGATTACCCGGGAGAAAGTAAGGTCCAATCAAATGATTGGAGATAATGCCCATCCACACATTCACGCTGAATCTTCGTTGGGACCCCTTCACTCTTTTCTTATTGGGATTCCTTAGTTCTTTTAGGGCCCAGTAATGGGCGTTGTGATAGTTAGTTATGCCATCTTTATCAAATTTGGACTCATCCGTCCACAAGATATTTCTTAAAAAATCTGGGTCTTCTACATCAGCATTTAGCATAAATCTGCAAAAGTCCAATCTTCTCGCGGGGTCCCCTTCTTCAATAACGTGTACTGGCGTGTAATGGTACGGGTATAGGCCAGCAGTATGCACTGTAAACCACACTCTCCATTGCGAAAGCCACAGATCACGGGCAACAATATTAGTGGAAGTAGTCGGATCCGCTCGAAAGCGTTGCACTATCTCATTGTCCTGTTCTTCGTCGTCAATTCGTGGTCTTCCCATGTCTGTACTTCGTCTCAAAACAGAGCCAGTTTCTCGAAGTCTTCGATAAACTCTGTCAAAAACGGCCACATCCGGCACTCGACGACCGGGGTAGCGAGTTATGTATTCGTTGCGAGCTTGCGCAGACACACAATCGCAGTATCCGTAACAAATAAGCATATCAGCATATTCCTCAGGTGTGTAGGACGTCATACTCAACACTTCCGTATCACAGGCACAAATCAGAGTCCGGTTAACAAGCACAGTAGTCACAAATCAGAAGAAATAGTCCAGAATCACAGCCAAGTCGAGAAAAAGAGCAAAACGATATCGCATCTACTATGTACGAAGCACAAAAGCAGACTGACAACCAAAACAATGTTTCCGGTTGTATTCCCAGTCCTAGCCGGTGTCTACACATTTTTTCTTTCATTCGTACCTACATAAATCGTCACTTGTCTCGCTCGCACGGTGCGTCTTAACTTGAAGGACAATAGGCGTGGGACCGTTAGAACTGCTACCTGGAGCGTCCCAACTACTTTTTTTCCACGAAATGTAATACAAACCCTAGATTGTTACACCTCGTTAGATAGCTGATGAAACGTAAATATTTTAAAAAACATCTGCCGAACAATTACCATAACATTTTTTTTAGATATCCCTTAGAGAAAAATAAACTTTCTAATATGTTTTTTATTTCTTTTCTTTCACTTGTCTACTACAGTCTATTCAATTAACTTGTGCACTATTTTAATGATTGACGTCCTAAAGCATCTTACTACACATGTAAAAATGCAATAATAATAATAATAAGATACACAAAATAAACAAAAATAAATGTAGTAGCCTAAAAATCAGCAATTTTCAATAAAAAAATTAAAAGTCGAATATCTCGAAAAGGGTTAAGTTTAGGGTAGGGTGTTTCATAGTGAAATAAGTCAGAAATGATGGGTGCTCCACACCCTTAAGGGATCTAGCACGACTTTTCCTGTAACCCTGTATATTTTGTCGGATCAATTAAAACATAAAATAAAAATAAATTAATTTTGTATTTGTTTATTTTGCCATAAATTACATATCATTTACAATGGTTTCAATGTAAATTTACCCAAAGGGTGGAGCAAGTAACTTAAAAAATGACAAATATAATGCATAAAATTGAATGAATTTGTTCTGGAAACACTCTTCATAGCTATAAAATGACTGCTTATACGTATACATTAATATGCAACCAAATTTACCATTATGTTTCTATCACTCATTCCTTTACTAACCTACAAGTTAAGAGTTCTAGGAATTGATCATAACAAACCTCCTCTGTTCAACTAAGCAACTCATTCCCTTGTCTATGTCTGGGGAAAACCTTATACTAAATCATATAAAAAAAATAGACTTTATTATTCAATTTGCATCTTACTTAAATATATTTTGTCATCTACCAACTCAATTTGTCTTGCAAAATAGGCCTCCAAAACTAAAACAGCATCTCATAAATCATGCAAGTCACAAGGCACACTTTTCTAGAATCATATTGTGATAGTTCAATGGTGATAGTGACTTAAACAGGCACGCAATCCATCAAATGCAATCATAAAAGAAGTAAAGTTTGTGAGTTTGCTCATAGTATTCTCCCGACTAACTGATTTGTTTGAAATGGACCTAAGGAAAACTGTATTTTTTATAGAATAGTCGACTTGTACTGAATAAGCACCCATAATCTTAAATACTTGACATTTGCAATATTTGGTAATTTATATTTGTATTTCAATTCTAATCTTTTATTTTATTTATTAGATAGATTACATTTTAGTCCTGGAGGGTAATCTGAATACTATTATTGTATAGTACCTATGTGTTAATATTTGCACGCTGTTGTTCAGTAGAATATATAGAAAACATTACCCTTAATATGTCATAAATTTTATCATCATATTCTATGCAAATAAATTTCATTTATTTCATTTTAATGTTGCGGAGGGAAATTATCAATAAGAAAATATTACCTTACATTCAATTTTCAGTTCAATGCCATAGGTTTCTTTTTGCTATAGTTTACCTCTATTGCGTAGTTCTATGTACTTATAATCAATATAAGACTATTGACACATTACGATCAAATTATATTAGAATACAATATCTGCAAAACTTCAACAAAGGCCCAACACAAACTTCTGTGATTTCTCAATCCGCTGACAATAAAACCACATAAATCTAATTTATCACTCAATAGGCACTCCCTAACGATTGTTTATTTGGCTAATACTCATCGCCGCCCACGGTTACCAACGGTTTTCAATCAGGGAAGCATGTGGAACTTGGGAAGTTTGATCAATGGTTTACCTGGATTGTCCACGGCAACGTGAAAGGCCACGAGGTTCCTCGCCTCTCTGCCTTCCTCCTGCACCAATTGCCTCACCTCTTCCATAGCAAATCAACGGAAAATACAATATTCTCGAACAAAACAAAAAAGAACAAAATTCATACAGTTTTCACATGTTTCGCGGTAACTTTCAATGAACTCATGGCGAATAATAAATAGACAACAATGTGAAATAAAAAACGTAATTGACAAATAATATGTGTAAAAAGCGAAATTATTAAAATTATTGCGAAAAATCACAGTAAATAGGTATTTTCATAACAATTCGCATTTTGACGCTTTTGACAGTTTTAGTCAAATTGCCAGTACTCAAAATACAAATTGAGAGAAAAGCAAATGCTAGAGAAACCCATTCAAGAACGTTCGTTAAATTCTCATCGATACGACACATAGTGTCATTTCAATTAATGATCTGTCGCAGGCCGATCTTAAAATCAGGCAGATCATGATACGCCTAGGAACATCGTGATCTGGCGCCATTTCATGATGTGCCTGACTTATATCAGGCCGATCGTTCGACACTCGTCGTTTGTCGATTTGGCTAACCACGTTTAGCCATATCGTTTTGAAGAAAAAATATCAAGGTGGGAGAGGTGGGCAAGACAAGTCTTCCAGCGATACAAGGCTTCCTCCAGGCAGACAGGCTCAGTATCACCAATAAAATTAAATGTTAAGGTTCTGGTGAGCTCATTATATTTTTATTACTCTTTGACGATCACATTAACCTTGACTTTTTACGTAATGAAATCTATGTATTGTAATATTATTTGTAATCTAAATAAATAAAACAAAGTCGTGTTAGTAACATCATTTATAACTCGTGAACGGCTGGACCGATTTTAATGATCGTTGGTTTGTTGGATTCGTCTCCGCCCTGAATAGCAGAATAACTACTAAAATATCTGAAAAATTCACGGAAAAAAGTTATAGTGAGAGTAAAAGTGAAAAAAATTTTACGTTTTGGAACTCAGCCATCTTCCGCAATTAACAGATCACGTCACGCACGCTTTTAGCTTATTTGTAATAATTGATATCCACTGCAAGTCAGTGACATACTAGACATTATAGAATAGAAATTCAACTGTAAAAAATGCGAAAATAGCATATTCAAATATAGAAAGATATTGAAATATATAGAAAATACTGTCAGAGCGTACAAAAGGGGGCGCTATGGAAAAAAATCTGATTGGAGCGAAAAAATTTCCGGGGCATTCCTAAAAACTATTTTTGAGACATTTTCAAAATAAAATTCCTCAGCGCCCCCTTTTGCACACCCTAACCGAAAATACTCGAATCGAAATCAACAAAAATATAGAGAACGATGAGTTATGATATGACCGTTTATGGGACATTCAAAGACCAACAATTAATTTTTATTCTACGGCAACACTGATTTCTTCTTTTCGTTATCAAGCAAAATGGCGGATCAGGTATGTGCCGATTTTCATGGAAAATTAATAGAATTTCAACTGTTTTCTGCTTCATTTTCAAATAAAGTTATTGAGAAAAGTCGTGAAAATGTGATATTTAAACATTACAGTGATAGAATTAGTGTTTAAAGTGAAAATGAGGGTGTATTTGTCTTGCACGTGGGAATCTCTTTTCTCTCGATATTCAGATTGAAATTAGGCTTGTAATAGCTCTAAATTGCTTGTAATTTGGAGACACCTTAACCATAAATAAGTTATCTTAAATATTTCACACATTACCTAACAGACTACCGAGAAAATAGTGCCTAACATGTGTGCTACAAAGAGGTTAGTTCGTCAACGTTTCGGAAGGAAGCTGCTTTACGCGTATCGTTATACTTACTAGTCCTTAACCAGCAATTACATTATACCACGATAAACTTCCTTTTGTGACCGTTATAGTTAATTTATAGGTTATGTTTACTATCACAATTCTTAAGATATTACCTGCCTAGTAGTAACTTGTAGTAGTACCTAATTATTTCGACATCTTTCCTATTTCTTCCACTAATTGTGATTACAAAAATTGCAGACCGAACGCTCGTTCCAAAAGCAACCAACGGTATTTTTGAACCGTAAAAAGGGCATCGGCGTGAAACGGAGCCGGAAGCCACTGAGGTACCACAAAGATGTGGGACTCGGGTTTAAGACTCCTCGAGAGGTAACCAGCATGATGTGTGTTAATGTGTGACTTTTCCCTGTAGACAGAGAAAGCTTGGCAGAAGCAGGCGACGGTCTTCCTCAACCGGAAGGGGGGACTTAAAAAGAAGGATATGCGACACAGCAAAAATATAGGGCTCGGTTTCAAGACTCCGAGAGAGGTCTGATCTATTTCAGTTTTGAATGCAGCGGTGATGGAGGTGGTGGCTTCTACATCGATACCATATTGGGATATATATTTGAGATGGAACAGCAGTCTTTGTTGGAGCACAGTACTTTTTCACTGACATTTGTTTATTGGGTATATCAGAGCATAATATTTGTGAAATTGACCATGTCTCATGGTGGTCATGGGTCATACTTGCCTATTGGACAAATGTGGGTTTCACAAGTGTTCAGCCAATAATTAATGTGCCAGCATGAACCAAAACATGCACAAATAGATTTCTGTTCTGTGTTAAGTTTCATCAAAGGGTTGGTGTAAGAGGCGTCAGTTTTAGACTCCAAATCATTAATGTTTAGATAATTTTTCAACTATGTCAATTGAACAAATATATTGAATTGCAAAAATTGCCATTCGAGTTGTAGAGGTCCAATTCATGAGGGCACACCCGTGAGGGGTGAGTGGGATGGGGGGAGTTAATCCAAACCTATCCAAATATCAGTTTATTAGTGTACATATGCTCACATTGATGATTATTGTGTAGCAATAGAACACAGTAACAATATAATGAATACAATGAAATGTAACCGACTTAGATAATGAGTGGGGAGTGTCATGAACTGTACCATCTATGACTCTGGAAACACCTCTATGAATTGTTGTTGAAAAATTCTCTATTCATCTAAATCTCTCATTAAATCATTTTCACATACGTCAACATCAGCAACGCTTAAAGGTAAGAAGAGATGCATGATGATCTATTTAGTTTCTTAGCATGTCAGGTATCAGGTCAGTCAAATTCAGTAAATTATGAACATTGATTGGAGTTTGTAGAGTGATTTCTAGCCATTGAACCCACTCAGTAAACACTTTTAAAAACATAATAAAGCAATAATAAGGCCAATTCTACTAACGCATTTTCGCACAAAACACAATTGAACTGCAGCTGAAACGCAAGTTTTAACACTATTCGTACTCCGCTGCGCACAGCGTTCGTGCTTCAGCTGCGTTTCAGCCGTAGCTGACGTTTAAACAAACGTCAGACGTAGATGGAACGAACGTTTTTCTACATTATGACAGTTGTCTCAGGTAAAAACGAAACGCATTGCTTTCAAAATAGCGTCTGTTAAAAACTGAAACTTAAACATAACTTTTGTGCAAACGAACGATAAATGTTGAAAATAGTAGAATTGGCCCCCAGTTCTTAATACTATGACAGCATGTTCCAAGTACCGAAAATAGCTCCACCTACTCCAATCACTGATTATGAATGTAATATATCTATTAGCAGAGTGTTATTGCATGTTAGCACTTTGCTAAAAATATTGAATGCAGTATTTAGGATCCAATTGAAGATTGCATGGAAGCCTGGGACAGTTCATTCATAATAATTAAACCTTATAATAGTATAAGATATTTAAGATAAGAACATCTTATGGAAAATTAGGTCGTGCATATACTTAATATTTTCAGTGTCTGCGTTTTTTTTTAAATAATTTAATTTAACAAACAATTACAATATATAAATCACAGTAATGTCCACAGACATGGAAGCCCATTTGTATGTGAACAGAGCGCTCACGTGATCAGTACATTAGTCTACACCCGTCGACAAGAAATGCTTGTGCAGTTCTTGCTTTAGTAATCCACCTGATGCAATGTATTTTAAATAGGATGGCAGAGAATTCCAAATTTTAGCCATAACATAACCGCTGGTACGCTCACCATAATAGTTGACACATCTTGGAACATTTAGTCTATCGTTTGCCTTAGAAATAAGAGTTGTCTTTTAGTTACATTAATATTATTTCTGATTTATTTTTACTGCAATAATACTCCAAAATCCCTCACCTAAGAGTGCTAAATGCTAAAACTATTAAGTATAATGTTATTTAGTGTGTTGGTGTGGTTGGCTTGGGTTTAGGGGGAAATTGCAATATACTACCATGATTGAATACCTGCAGTCATTTAATGAGTTGAGATTTAACCCTTATATCTGTGGATGTGGTAGGCATAGTCTGTACAGTTAAATATAATGTGATATCTGTTCATTCTAATGTGAACCGTGTTTGTATCTGGGTTGGGAACAATTGACAGCAGCAAAATAATTGAAATCATCTACAAATTCTAAATTTTTTTAGTTATTGCAATATTATTGTGCGGAGCTGAGTGGACTCCGGATAGTATTAGCCTTAGGCTCTGATAATCGTGGTACCACAATGTGTCTCAACGCGGAGGCGGCGATGTTGTTCGCCAAGCGTCAATTGGTATCACGTGGCGAAAAGCGAACAAAGGAAAGTCGCTTTGCGACGTTTGTCCAAGATAGTGCAATGTGGCGATACATCGTCCCTGCCTATCCCTTTGGGACTAAGGCGTGAGCATTATTTATCTATGTTATATCATTATAGATTTTGTTTTTTTTTTCATATTCCTATTTAAACATCTTTTTTTACGTTGCGTTAAAGAATAAAGCTAAGCACAATATTCCAATATAAAAAAAAATTACAACTTGTAGATGTCTTTAATTACTTTGCTGCTATTACAATAGTTATCAATGTTATAATTATTTTAATATAGGTTGAGGGCAACGATCTCTATGTACTACCAGATGGAGCGTTCCAAACAATCGCTCTGTTCCACGCAAGTAGCCAACTCTTTCACATTCACTTTGAAACTTGTGCAGTTACTACTCAGAATATTTAATTATTTACTAAATATTGACATTATTTAACCGTAGCGTCAATATTTAGTAATAATTAAATGTTCTGCGTAGTAACTGCACAAGTTTCATTGTGAATGTCAAAGGGTTGTTGCGTGGAACAGAGCGGTTGTTTGGAACGCTCCATCTAGTAGTACATCGAGATCGTTGGTTAAGGGACATAATGCATACATCATCCCAGACAGCATTGTACAATTTGAGCCCAGAGTGCCAGTTCTGTAAGCATTTCGGATAAAATCGAACTAAAAATCCATTTTGTACTCTAATGGATCATGTGAGATCTTCTGATAAGTGTTTGGCGTCTAACTACGATTGTAAGACTATCGCCTATCAGAATGTTTTATGACCTAATAGATACAGGGCTTTTTAGTTCAACAGATATATCTGAAAGGCTGACGGAGTAAGTTCCCTAGTCTGGCCTGTGGTCTGGCTATTTTTTTTTTATTTTTTTTTTCTTGTCTTGATTCACAGACTATGACCAAATTGCACAATGTCCCAAGTGGGCTTTGAATCCTCAAGCTCTGGTCAATCCATAACCATTTATCATAAAACTCCATGCATGCAAATTGATACGTGTACCATTTCTAGACTTTCAAACTGTGAAATGATGATACTCGCACGACGGTCTTCTGACAAACTAAATGATGAAGATCGTGTTTAACCCAAACTCTGATTGCAGTTTGAAATTATCATATATTTTTTTATTGTCACAAAATATAGTAGTACATAATAACACTCGATCAGGATACTTATACTTAGCCTGGACTCTAAAGTTGCAATTTATACTATTTCAATCCATTAATTACATTTGTTTCTTAGAAACAAAATACACATAAACATACCTTTATTAAATTTATAGTGATACATTATTTATGAAGCC